>CP136889.1:6365008-7565008 GCA_033000465.1 Sciaenops ocellatus
CATTTTTCATACTTTACAGTTCTGCTATGTATGCAGTCTCAGATCAGTCTTTTCATCAATTCAAACTCTCCAGTCTGCAGACTCAAACAACAAGCTAAACAAGTCTCCAGGTAGATCCTGCGCTCCCGTGCAGATACTTGGCTCCTTTCCTGGTGAGCTCTCTTTCCACAAACGGTCACAGTCGTCATAAAGGCTGCAGACAAAATGTGTTGTCTGATTCTTTGTAGCGCTTTGTGAGACACAACAAAACAATATTTATTCAAGCTGTATGCAAAGACCTTAGAAATGAACGGCTGTGAGATAAATGCTAGTTAATTCCAAATAATTCTTAAAGCTGCACGACTAATATTTTTATATCAACAAAAGAGGAAGTGTGAAAAGGGTCACTCATTGTGACAAAATCACAGAGAATTATCACCCGACTGCAGATTTTACAAAGCTTTTAAGCATTATTCAACTCAGTCTTTTCTTCTTCTTGTGGCCCACAGGTGTAGTATTTAGCTGCTAAAAATTTAGATATATTTTTTGAGAGTTGGTGGAGACCAAACCAGAGCCAGAAGGAGTGTGAATGCTGGACTTGCTAATGCTAAAGCTGGAAGTGAAAATTTTACTAGCACATTAGCTATATAAGGTGATATGTTGTGCTTTCAGCTTGTTATTTTTACTATATGTTTTATAGTAAAAATATTTGCTGCGGCAAAAATTTCTAAACTCTCACTTGAGGGAACTTAAATGAATAGAATAAAGTCACAGTAAAGTCATATCAGTGTGTGCTGGCTAATTCTGATCCTCAGTCTTTATGTTCCTGCAACCTACCAGAACTTGCACTGCTTTGCTGTGTAAAGGGAGTTCTGTCCACCATATATATATACTGTATATATATATGTGTGTGTGTATGTGTGTGTGTGTGTGTGTGTGTGTGTGTGTGTAGCTTATTGAGCAATGAGTCTAACTTGTGTCTACAGCTCCTCCACAGTAAAAGCCTTCCTGTGATGTCTGTTCCTATCCAGCTTTGTTTTTGTCAGGCTTTTATTGTGAAGCAGCTCCAGACATCTGACACACAAAACACAAAGATGTGTTTGTGTTAGCCTGGGACGCTAATTATTAATCTAAATATATATTATATACCTTTTTTTGTTCAGGTGGAGTTTTTCTAATGACACTTTACTATTGCAGTGGCAGATTTTCTCACTGGACATCTAGAAACCTTCTTTATCTCCAAATATTTTTGCATTGGTAGACACCACATGGGTTACTCCAGAGCTCCAGAAGAGATAAAAAATAAAAGTTCATCTACACTGTCAATAAAATTACACCACATGTCCAAAAGTGTAATGTTTGCTTGACTTCACCTCACCTATGACATTTCTCAGTATCTGTGAGAAACAGAAAGGTCAGTGTTGGACTTTTTCGGACCCACAGTGCCGTCTATTGGATGTGAAACACACTGATGATACAGTGCAGGGTTTGGATGCACTTTTGGAGCTGTAAGAAAGCAGCCAGATTGCTTTTAGTATTGCGTGAGATAGAAATAATGATCAAATTTTTATTTTGGAGTGAAGTATTCCTTCAACCTTGGTTTTTCCAGGGACGATTGAGTGAACACTACTTCAAGTCTGATGAAAAAGAATCTTTTGATTGTGCGGTGGCGTGTGTGTACGTGTGCCTTTTGTGGAGGTGCAGCCCCTCATTTACTGGGCTTTTTTGGTGTCTGCTTGACAACTAAACACAAACCCTTCTGCCAAACAAATGGGAGCCGTGTTGGGGAGAGGGGGCGGCCCCCGGCCCAAACTGCAGAGATGGGCACTCTTTGACAGCTGCTTTCATCTTGTTATTATTCCTCCTTCACACTCAAGGATTTTTGGGCTTCCTAAAGTATTTCTGTCGCTCTCTCCTTCCTCTCCCTCCTTCTATCCCCCCCTCCCCCCAACTCTTTCTCTCTTTCTGTCACCGGGCTGTGATTGGCTGTTATGACAGAGCCGTCGCCGGGCTGTCAGCCTCTTCTAAAGCTCAGTTTAATTACTCCTTTTCACTAACATGACACGTTCATGCACAGATGCATGCAAACTCGCGCACACGAGGGAAAGTCACTCACACACACACATGCTGACACACGAACCGATGTGCTCAGCTGCATGCCGAGCCGTCCTGGCAAAAAAAAAAAAAATAAAAATAAACAAAAAAATAAGCCATGGTTGGTGATTGAACCCTCCGTCAGCCACTCTACCTGACAAAGCAGACCCCCAGATGTTTTTCAGTGTTGGCTCTCTGTTTCCTCAGCATAGCTTTGAAAACATCATGTAGATTTGTGAAGGCCAGCCTCCGCTGGGTTTGATGGGCGCAGATCGATCGCACGCCCTGCTGTGCCAGGCTCTGAATAGCCAATTAAAGCCATTGAGACGGAGGAGAAAATGAGGGGGGGTTGTGAAGGAGTGGGTGTTTGATTAGAGGAGGATGATGAGAGAGAAAAGGGAGGAAAGATGCAGCGGTGGTTGCCATATTGGGTAAATGTTTAATATTCTGCATCGTAAACTTCACAATGATCGTTCTGCTTTCCCTCCTCATCGTTCCTCCAGATAAAGATTCCCTGACGGATGCGTTCAGCTATGCTTCCATAAACAGAAGACAGCAGTGCACTGGGTTGAGACCTTGACTGATGGAGGGAAGCTAAGACAGATGTACAGATTTGCTAGAAATGGAGGGGAAAACAATGAGAAAGCCTTGTCGCATGTGAATGCCAAGCTGTCTGGGATGGGTTTCATGTCGTCCTCGATTTCCCTTCTCCTCCTCCTTGTCCCTCCCCACTCTGTCTGCCACCCCTCTTTCCTTCGTTTCCTTTCTCTCACCCCCTCCCCTACATCTGCTGTCACTCCATGTCCCCTGTCTCCCCCTTAATTTTCTATTTCCTTCTCTGCGTGGCCTTCATCTTCTTCTCCTATCCCTCACAGTCTTGCCTAGACTACTTCCACCTCCTTTTTCCTAATTTACACCTCTCATCTTCCTCCCCTCCTTTTTTATCTTATACCTCTCTCTATCCCGCTCTCCCTTTCCTCTCATATTTATACCCCTACTTTGTACCACGTTGTTTTTCTGCTTTGTTACCCTTCATCTGTCCTTCTTCTTCATCAAATTTTGCTTTTTGTCGCCCTGCTTTCCTTTTCCTCTTACCCTTCATTTTTTTAACTTCTCAACTTCCCCCTCTCCTCCCATGCCAGGTACCCTGCCCTACGACATCAAGATAGTAATTGCCGGAAACCACGAGTTGACCTTTGACCAGGAGTTTATGGCGGACCTGATCAAGCAGGACTTCTACTACTTCCCGTCAGCCTCCAAGCTGAAGCCGGAGAATTACGAGAACGTCCAGTCGCTGCTCACCAACTGCATCTACCTGCAGGACTCCGAGGTCACAGTGCGGGGCTTCAGGATCTACGGCTCCCCCTGGTGAGTAACCCCTGCTTCTGCACCGCACACAAGAGTGAACGACTCGTGCAGGTACTGAACTAAATATTTCATTGAGGTTTCACTTCTGTGTGAGATTTATTGTCACAGCTTCTGTAAAATAATCGCATTCCAACGATCAATTTTACACAATATTTTAGCTGTTTGAAGGTAGCACTTTGGTGGCATCAAGTGCAGCAGTTTTGTTTGAAGGATTTCTTCCTGATCGTGTCTTTGATGAGATGAATGGTCAATGAAACTTGGTGGTAAATTGTTGGAGTGCTCACTTGCTGCAGGTTTCTTTTCCTTTATGTGTGCAGAGAACATTTACCACAGGTGACCACAAGTACACAGTCAGAAAACACACACCAGAAATGCCGTACAAACAGATTTAACCCCTGGAGTATCCTGAGCGATCAATCACACCGAGATGCGTCACTACTATGCTACAGCGCACCTGCCGTTCACTCCTCTCTTCTGCCACACGATACGTTTTTCATACATGTGGAAAAGAATGTAAAATATTCTCGCAGCCCCACTCCACAGACGCACCAGCTGTTTTGCCTGACACGCTTTCCAAGGTGTTTTCTAAGCGGCTGCACCTGTAGAAAAGCATCATCAGATACATGGAGGATGAAAGATGCCTGCTCCGGTCCCTCCATCGCCATGTCGATGCCAGGCTGGCACTGTTTAATGGCCCGTGGATTACCACGCCTGCCCCACCACAGCCGCTATCACCATAACCTCCACCACCCTGAGGTGTTACACGACCGTCTGACCACCTGATTATCTGAGTGCTTAAACTGTAAGTCTGGAATCAGGAAATGTGTCCAGTACAGATGCTATAATACTCTTATTTGCACCAAATATTGTGAACTGTTCAGACTCTGCCACGGCAGTTAACACTTTAAAGTGAGCAGTCCTGATTTGTTAAACACAAAAAGGATTATTTACAGCAGCTTAACCAAAGTAAACACATGAAAACATGAACGAGCAGGTAGTATAAAAAGGTAATCATCTAAATACATGTTCACCTCCTTCATCCATACCACCGGTGTAACAAAATTCACTGTAAGTCCTTCATTACTTCAGTTTTGTGTTTATATTTAGCATGTTCACGAATGAATCTGTGTATCATCGAGCACACACACGGCAAACTTGAGGCTCTAACTAGTAACCACAGAAGGAGAGTACACGTTGCACAGCGAAGAGCTGGATGACTCATTTTCCCCTGTAGCAGTTGAATCTGGCCATGACTTGGTGCCAAAGTTAAGATGTCGGTATCACAACGCTCCTCCTGTTCTCTTTTCAACTTCCTCTGAGCATCAATGAATCATTGAAATGAATCATTTACTTTCTTCCTTATTTATCTTTGACTTGCAATGCTTTTTATTTTCTACCTCAAATCATCGTGGACAGGCTGCTTCTTTTCTATGTGTGTGCGTGCCCGTGTGTGTATGAGGGTGTGAGTGTGTCAGTGGTTAGCTGGTGGTCTATGATCTGCCTTGTGTGTGTGTATTTTAGTGACATGCTCCCTCGGGCAATGTGTGTGTGTGTGTGTGTGTGTGTGCTGGGTAATTGGTTTGCTGTGATAGCAGCGTCCCCAGAGTTTATTGCTCAGGCCACTGCAGAGCGCTGCCTGATGTGGACCGAGAGGAAGATGATGGGGGTGGAAAAGAAGACGCGAGGGAGGGGAAAAGTAAGAGAGACTATGGAGGATGAGAGACAAAGGAGAGATTTCAGAAAGAAAGAAGAGGTGGTGAAGGATGGAGAGAAACAGAGAGAGAGAGACAGAGAAAGAGAGGGAGGGATGGAGATTTAGGAAGATTTTATTCATATTCACCGGCTGGCCCTGGCTGGTGTAATGGGCACATGAGGTGACGAGTGTGTGTGTGTGTGTGTAAGAATATCTCTGTCTGAGTGTGTGTGTCTGTGTGTGTGTGTGTGTGTGTGTGTGTGTGTGAGCCTCGGGGTGTGTTCCTGCAGCACAGAGGGGCTCCAGCTGGAGGCTCCGTGTGTCACCCCCTCTGCACTGTCTGCTCTTCTCCTTCCTCCTTTCTTCCTTACCTCCTCCATCTATCCTCCTTTGCTCCTCCCTCCATCCCATCCCTTTTTTTCCATCTGCTATCTACTTCCTCCTTTCTGCCTTTCCTTCCTCCATCACTTCAGTCCTATGTCTCCCCTGCACCCCAAACTCCTTCCTTCCCTCTCTTCTTCACCCTCCCAAACATTTGACTCTGTACGTAGATGGACACACACACAGACACACACACACACACGCACACACAGCAGACACCTCCTCCACTTTTTGGCAGAATTAGTGGGATGGTGCCTGTTCCGGTCCCCTCGTCACCATGGCGATGCCAGCCTGGCGCTGCTTTATGGCCCGTGGATTACAGCCCCCCGCCCCACCCCAAACACTATCACCATAACCTCCACCACCCCGAGGTGTTACCCGACTGTCTGACCGCCTGATTATCTGAGTGCTCTGTGAGTCTAGAATCAGGAAATGTGTCCAGTAGATCCCATAACACTCTTAAAGTAGCAAATATTATGAATTGCATGGACAGTGGCAGTTATCACTTTCAAGTGAGTCGTCCTGTTTCAGCTTAATCTAAATAAAGAAGCATGAAAACATAAAGAAGCATGAAGTGGAACTGTGATGAAAACACAAATTCATGTACAGGTTCAATAATTTATCTATTGAACGTTTAACATTTGCAAACAAAATCACCAAAACTCAAAGATTCAACTAAGGTTTTATATTAAATATATTTATATATATATCTTTCTTTCTGTATTCACAACACTGTAGCTGCAACCTGAACCTGAAATGTGAAGCATCAGATTATGAAATGATGATGAAATGTATCTGACATCTGACACACTGAAATACAATCTACTTACTTAAACACTAAATTTTTCCTTCAGCGTGCTTCAAATATTGGAGTTCCCAAATTGATCGGCTCAAAATATTAATATGAAATCCATAAATGAGCATGATGATTGCTTCATGTCAGGACGGATACCTCGCAATGTGCTGAAACATATTTCTACACGACATGGGCTTAAATTCCAGGAATGTCGTGACATTTGACGCACAACAACTGTAATTTTCTGCTGTGAAACACGTTTTCTAAATTTCATATCTCATGTCTCCTCCGTTTTTTCATTAAAAAAAAGGATTTGTTCATACCACAAATTAGTGAATGTGGGTATTTTGCTAACCTGGAACCAGTTCCAAAATGGCTGCTGGAACCCAACCATGGATATCATATAATACTGCCCCAAGAGGAGCTGATGAGGTATGATGGGATCTATCTGTCTTTCTATCCTGCCGTTCTTATTTCCTGTGTTCTGATTGGCTCTCTGTTTCCTCATTTCTGTCTGTCGCCTCCTCTCATTCTCCGTCCGGTTGCCTGCCACTGTCTCCAACTTCTTGTCTCCTCTTCCTCCTCCATCTCTCTTTCCATCTGGCGTCACGGGCCGTTTACTTGTTCCCTCTAACATCCCTCACTCCTACTTTATCCTCTCCCTTCTCTCTCTCTCTCCTCCACAGAGGTAGTCAGAGGCAGTCCATCCCATCCCTGGATCACTCACACACACACACACACAAACACACCACATATCTCCATCTAAACTACGCACCACCTCAACCTAAATTACATCCTGCTTGCTCCATTCTCCCCAAACCCTCCAAATTTGTCACTGCATGAATCGGCGGAGCAGAGTGGTGGTGGGGTCGGGTAAGGGGGTTGCTCTGCTCCTTCCTCCTGACGTTAATGTGAGTTTGCAAGTCATTTGTCACAGATGTATGGAACAGCGAGTCTCTGTCTGAGAGGAGGATAGTAGGATGGGTATTAACCACAGAGAGAAGTGTGGTGGAAAGCAGCAAAGAGGAAACAGAACTATGAAGGGAGGGCAGTGGTTTAATATGTGTGTGTGTGTGTGTGTGTGTGTGTGTGTGGCTGCAGAGTAAATGTGACTCAGCGGTTACAGTGGGAGTCGAGTCACTCTGACTTGTTCCTCTACACTTCACAATGAATTCAGCCCGACTGCTTCGTCACTCTCTGACCGGTCACAGAGAGCTTGTAATCTGCACAGTAGTTTGGTTCATGCAGGGTAGAAACAACTGACACTGCTGAACAAGTGAACATGAAGTCATACAGACTTACAGGTAACTCACTGATTGGACAGTTTTGATGATGTCATCCTGCATCATCAGTGCACCATCAGGACCCACACAGGGAAATCAAATTCTGGTGACGGACAGCAGGTCACGCAGCACTTGGGAGACAGTTTGGGTTATTTGGAGTGGGGTGGTATGAGGTGTTCATACATAGTGTGTTGCCTACAGTAGCAACAGTTGTAGCAGACATTACTAACTGTACAGCCAATCACAAAGTATCACAAACTGCCTAAACCAGCCTAAACAAAGTGTGTTAACCAGGCAAACACACCAGGGTTTAAACCATCACACGCGTGCTGCTCATCAGTGTCACTCTTGGCCCAGCCAGCCATTCAAATATAGCAAGATGCCTGTTGCCTTATTTGAATGGGTGTCCAGAAGCTTTACTACTTTGCTACTTCCTTTCTGTTTTGATGGTGTTAGATGTGAATGTAACAGTGGGACAAATGCAGATGGGAGGTTGATATTAGTGGACACAACTCAAACACAGCACATGGAAGAGACATATTCACCAAACTGTTTACCTTTTGCAGAATGTCATAAACCCAAAACCTTCACCTTTTATGGGCAACAGCTCATCAGGTTTGTGCACTCGAGCCCGCTCCACAGGTACACCACCTTTTTTCCCTGATACACTTTTCCAAGGCGTTTCTGAAACAGCTGTGCCAACAACTCCAGCCGGACAGTTGCTGTGTCCTAATGCCATCCTACAGTATATTGCCATCAACTCTACAAAAGGTTTGAGTGTGAAGTGTGTTGACATCAGAAAAGTTATACCTACTTATTATCTGAAGGCCCGTGGGGATTACTGAATATGCCCATCCAACAGTTTATTTGAATAAATGTGCACTGCAGCTTTGCTCGTGTTTGTTATGGAAATCACTGAGCATTGCAAGATTTTTGACTTTGATAACTTATACATGCTATTTTTTTTAGAACTACGGCTGAAAATTATTGTTAGTGAAAATAAATAAAAGGTGCCGTACTATTATCTCCATTGTATACAGTTCATTTAGAAATAAACATCAATTAATTTAGTGTATGGGCACGCAGAAACTTTGATTTATTTGCGAAACAAATACAGTCCACAAAGTCAGAATTCTCCAAAAATAAACAACAATAAACAACAGGAGCTAAGCGACGCATGAAAAATGTTGTGCGGCTATACTTAGGCTACCATTTTTATGGGATGTCAACTTCCTCCACTAAAGAAAACGTCTTACATTTACCTTCCTAGTGAGCCTTTAAGACGTATTTTCCTCACATGGAGAACAAATGATGATGCCAGTGGGGTGAGAGATTTCCATTTGTTCCCAGTGTATTACCTACTGTTCTAGTCATTTTTGGAAAATAAAGTGCAATAACATCATCTGCTGCAGATTTGTTCATATTATAGGACTCCTTCAAAACTAAATCACAAGTTCAGAGAGATTTTCTGCACAGTATACTTGCAGGCATTCCAGCAATTGCGCACTGTTTTCTAAGCATAGAATTAAAAGACATTATCTGTCCTTCATTTATTAATTAGAATTGAGCTCCATCTTTCTATTACTGGACTGAATACTGCTTTAAAAAAATCAACTTTTGAAATTAAATAGTCACACACAAAGTACATAATAGTTTCACCAGCTGGTATCACAGATCTTGGATGCTCCGTATCTCAGAACTACTCTCTACTCATAATTTAGCAAGTGAGATGCTCGGCAGCAGAAACCAATCTGGCAACCTCGGCAGATTACATCTGAGTCATTATTAATAATGAGCTGTATGGCCGACATGCAGCCTTGCACATTTATGGACCTGCTCCTCCACGGGCACAAACACAGCCATGAGTATGCGCTTCTTGCTCTGTGCAATTTTTTCATCAGCGGCCAATTAAGAAGAAACTCATGTCTGATAGGAAGAGGAGTGAAAACATCTTCTTCTCTAACAAAAGCCGTTATCACAGAGGTTCTTTTTTCTTTGAGCTGAAACATCGAAAACTGGAGGCAGCGCGGTGCATTTTCCTGAACAAGGTCCCGTCCTGTGTGGAAGAAAATCTTCACACCTGACGTATCTGTTCATGGTCAAGATGCTGAAAAATGTATTTACATTTGTGCTGTTGACCCTTGCTGTACCTGTTTCATTATTTCACCAGATGGCCAATAAATGATCAACAGAAATCTAAATTAATAAAGCAACTATTTTGATAAACAGATAATCATTTCAGGCATTTTCATCTGCTCAAATCTAAATATTTGCTGATTTCTGTGACACTAAACTTATTGTCTTTGACATTTTCAACTATTTCCTAACACTGAATACACAAAACAATAAATTGATTTGAATAGAAATCATGTGTCAAATGTTTTAGCAGCCTTACGGAAGAGACAACAAAAATGAAAACAGATGAGCACATTAACTCAAATAATTACAGTCGTAAAAGTCCCTCTAACCCCATGTGAGTCTTTAGCCGCCATATGAGTCCTTACCACAGTGGACTATGTGCTGCATGTCATCCCCTCTCTCCCCCTTTACTGTCTGCCTCATAAAAAGAGATCTCTCTACAGGCCACGAGATGGTGGACGAAGTTATACTTAATATTTCTATACGATTAATCAATTTATGAAGGACCAACTGATATGGAGTGAACCCGGGGTTTAAAAACTGACAACAACTGTGTGTGTGATAGTGTTGCTTCAGGAGTGTGACATGACATATGATCCAGGAAGTCCAGTTTGATCGGTGAGTTTGAATGTTTATGAGATGTCAGAACATAAAAACACTCAGACAGGATCTTATACATGTTAAAAGGTATTACAGTGACAAAGAACGATTAGAAGTACAGCTTTGACTATACAAAGTCACCTACAGGAGTGTGCTCTTGCATATATTTGATCAAGTCAAGTCAGTCTGTCTCTTACTACTCTCCAACTCTCCTAGCTGTTAAAACAACTACAAATATATTTCATTTTTAAAAGGGCTCCATCATTTCCTTAAACAGCTGCTCACTGTAGTTTTTAACATACATCCTGCCAACAGGACGGTGTGTGTGGGACTGGGTAAAAAAAAAGAAGAAGCTAGTGTGTGTGCTCATGGTAATGAAGGAACATGTCACCCAGTGCAGCAGTAACAATGGAGCTTTATGGCACAGAGGAGCCATATCAGGCTTTGATAATACTTCACAGATACATTCATTGTTGGTTCAGGTCTATCACCGCCCTTATCCTTTAAAAATGTAGCCTATTTTCCCAGCGACAGCAGACATGTAAAACCTTGACAAGAGATTATTTGGCTCGAGGGTCTCTGACAGATGCTACGAATAATTGAATTTTAGGAGGGCAGCCCTAATAACTTTGAAACTAATAGGGTTAGAGACTTGATTCCAAATCCTAAGGGGATGTTTTGTGGGGTCAAGATGTAAGTCTAGCTCATCGCTTGAGACTTGTTGTCTTCAGGTACCGTCTTGCGTTCAAGTACTTTCTACTGTTGCACTCAGCAGGAAGGTCGAGTCAGACCAATAGAAAGAGTGAGAGAGGACGGGTGGGGGGTCGTTGAGAAGAGGGGAGGAAAATGTGTCGGTACTAATGGGTTAAATGTCTTTCAGTGTTCATAGTGATGGTCTCTGACAAATTTAAGACAGGCAGGGGAGATGGACGGCTTGTTCACAGACACACAAACAGACACAGAGACAAAGTAGTCTGTTTGTTGACGGGGGGATTTGCAGGGAGAGCGACAGGGGAGAGAAAGCGAGAGACCCCTTTTTTCTTCTTTAAATGAAAACAGCAGAAATGTATCGCTCCCCGCTGCTCCGCATGGAATAATTAAGGACGGAGATGCAAAAGACTCCTTAATTAGATTTTTTAATTATTGAGGATTCACTTCTCCTTCTATAGTGGCCCAATTAAGAAAGCTCATCAAAAACTAAAGAGATGAAGAGAGTCCCCACCACCCCCCCCAAACCCCCGTCCCCATCTCGTCTTCCTCCATCTCCTCTTCCTCAGCTCTCTCATTTGACAGAAATGGACTACCTGCGATCCGTTTGATGGCTTGTCCTCGCTGATGAGCGAGAAACGGAAGGGACTCTCACCGACTTTAATTAACTTGCTTGTTTTCACGGCCCTGCTGCAAGTAAAGGAGAAATGAGGGAGAGCGGAGGGGTGGAAGAGGAGAGGTAAGATGCAGCGGCGGTGCGTAAAGCTTTGCCTTTTAAAGATAATGAGTCTAATGATGGTGGAGATGGTGTGAAGGTAATTTGACCTTTTTTCTTCTCTCCGAGCTGTTGGAGTTTGCTTTGTTCTCCGTCTGATGAGGAAATACTTCAGAGACACTCAAACTTTGAGTGATGGAGGAAAAGAATGAACAAGTGACAAATCCAACTTCTTAAAGGCCGTCTTGAAGGTGTTGCATGTTTTAGCCCATTAACTACAAATTGTGTTTCGTTTACGTTACCGACAACCATTTTACAACGCATTCTATGTCTCTAGACTGATTTCCTTCCTTCCAGGCAGCAGTTGGTTTCGGTTCATTTCAGGACGCTATGAAAATCAACTTGCAGAAACTTAGAGGTAGATAGCTAATCTATCAGAGTGAACATTTAGTGGTCTTTGTTTTACACTGTCATCATGGGCTAATGTGGTTGCAAACAGGCACCATTTTGATGAACAGTACCTTTAGGTTTCTACAAAGAAGCTGGAGAGAAGACTGAAATCTTGGGTTGGCCTCCTACCTACACGAACTTTCTCGCTCTTTACACTGCTCTTATCATAATTTCTATGGCCACTAGAGGACGCCACCTAATGTACATAAATATGGGTCGTAGTAAACTGCTTGCACTGACAACCTTTATGGACGTTTTTTTTCCGGTGAGGATGGGCTGATTTCTTGAGAAGCGACCCCCTGTGGTTGTAAGAATGACATGAAAATGTGGAGCCATGTAGCGGTGCCCTGGGAGCAGTTAGGGGTTCAGCGCCTTGCTGGATTTGAACCGACTACCACCAAGTCACATCCCTACTGACTGAGCTCCTGCTGCCTCCAGTGTAATATTACACAGCCTTACACCAGGTTCACACATCCAGATTCAGAAGCAGCAGACTGTCCTTTGACGCTCATGAGTTTTTAGCTTTTGGACGTGTTTGCATTGAGCATGTTGTCGCCACCGTACCAGCATGTGTCAAAGTAGTTTATTTCACTTATTGCAGAGACTTGGAGAGCTGCTGACCGCTGTTATCAGTTTCAGTTCAATTTTTGAAGTTGCATGACGTGGCCGAGTAGAAAACAACTCTTCAATATCATCGTACTTGAAATTAAGACTTCTACAGAGTGTCAGAGCTTTGACAATGTAGTTCATCATCTTCAGGGCTCTGAGGAAGTCATGCCACTGCCAAAAGCTCATGTAATAAAGTCTTTGCCACATATCCATCATTTTCAGGGGCTCAGACTGTTACCATAGTAAGTTGCTATACTTAAAGGTAATCAAGACATTTTTAACAATAGATCATACCTCTGCAGGTTTGAATGCCTGAGCTGAACAATGAATGGCATCTCTTCCTCCTCCAATCTTGTCCTGAGTCCTTGTCCTCAGGAGGAGATTGTGGTGGACGGTTGGGTGTACAAGGTGTCTAACTTTGACACATGGTTTGCATCATGCCTCCTGACAGTCAGTCATGACCATGATCTTTGCCTGACCAAAAGAATAACTGGACCTGAAGTTACATTCAGTCAATGTATTTAACCAGTTAATTATACACCAAAGATGATCATACAAGTTTTTGTAATGGTCATATGGACTTTTTTTGTTAGACACAAAACATTCATCTGCCAAAGTGCTCAGTGTGATGGACAGCTCTCAAGTTTGAACTTTTTCCAAGTTGATTTCCAGCCTACTGAAATGAAGTGAAACCGATGGCTGCCTGGAAGGAAGGAAATCAATCTAAAAAAACATGTGCCACGCTTTGGAATACTGTCGGCAGTAATGTAATGTATGCACGGTTTGCAGTCAATGGGCTATAACATGCAGCACCACCGGTGTGCTGCTTTAAAAAGACAGAGAGACGTACAGTTGGGAGTTCATGCTTTTCTGGGCCTCCTCACCAGAGCCCACACTGAATTAACATCCGATTCACTCTGAGACTCTCAAACCCCCCCAGGGCCCTGTCCTCTCCTCTCCTTCTCCCCTCCACTACCCCTCCATTCCTCCATCTCCCACCTCCATCCCTGTAGCCTTTGCAATCCCACAGGACCCAAATAAAGTAGCCTACGAACACTGAACATTAATAAACGGGTACTTAAGGGGGTTGGTAGAGGAAAGAAGAAAAAAGAATTGGCCTACTTTAACACTTGTCACTTTCCCACCCTCTTGCACATCCTCTCCCCCTCTCCCCTTCCCTTTTATTTTTTTTTCATCCTACTCCTCTCCAATTTCAGTAAGTGCTGCCAGTCTACAGCCCTGTAGCTGAATAAACAGTTATGGAGGGAGGAAGAGCAGACGAGAGGACATTTACTGTGTCGTTTCCCTGGAGGGATTTCTCTTTAAATTACCTGTTAAATGGCCTCCAGGGGCAGGACTTCAACGTGCGTGGGTGTGTGTGTGTGCGTGTCAGCATTTGTGTGTGCTTGTGTGCTATGGCACGCTACAGGGCATTTTCCTCCATTTCACACATGCCTTCCCTCCCCAAGGCATGTGGCATTGTCGGGGAAAAAAACTGAATTAAAGTGATTCTGTCCTTATGTTCCTCCTCGCCTGAGTCTCTCTCTTCTCGCCTCTACACTCTCACACAGTCACACACACACACACACGCACCGCTCCCTACCTCTTCTTCTTTCCGTCTCGCCAGTTCATCAGCGAGTGGTTATGTTCGGTGTTTGACCACAGAGTCGGGGGAGTCGGGATTGCATCCGACGCTGTAAAAAGTGTCAACGCTGGGAAGTCATACCGTCTCCATTTCTGTCTTCCTCGCCTCGCACACTTTAAACCAGCAAATGAGATGATTCTGCCTCCTCTAAACACGGCTTCATTTATTGCAGCGATTTTGCACAAACAAATGTGCTCACTATGAAACAAGGCAGATTAACTCAGATTGATCCACTTGCATTAAAATGAGCCGTTCAAGCAAGACAAACATGTTGATGTACTGAAATTACTCACTGATTTTCTGTGTAGGGAACACTGACAGTCACTCCTTTGCATACTCTGACAATGTTAGAATTATTTCATTGTATTTCCAGGTGTTAGTTTGTGGTGAAGTGTAATTTTCTCTTTTGTACTGTATATTTCCGTGTTCTTGTATAAATGTTGATTTCAGTTCAGAATAATCAGATAATTGGAACAGAATGGAGGGTGTGCTCCAGTTATCACACTCCTCAGCCTCCCTTGGAAAGTTTATATTTATAGTCCTTCAGAATTAACGTTTCCCATTACTCAACACTCAATAAACAATAAATTCATCAAACCCAGTACCCCACATCAACATTTTCCAACTCACTGTAGCAGTCTTATGCGATTTTCTAAATAAAGTTGGGGTAAAGAAAGTGTCATGTGCTGTCAAGCCTATCGTAATAAATGGAAGTGGCCGTGGTTTCATCTGAACTGGATAAAAACAAAAAAGACTGGGAGGATCAAGTTTAATTTGCCAGTGGTCTAAGATGTGTCTAACGTGTAAGGCAGGTGGTGACAGGTGCCTTAGGTAGCTCAGGTTTTATTTCATGTGTAAAAAGGTTTATGGGAATGTTCTCAAATCAAACAAGTCACCCTTTTGGGATTGGCAAAATTCAGTATCGCCACTGATGCTGTTGAATCTCACAGGTGTTTGGATCAGCGGCTATGAACGAATCAGTCCTGTTCCCTCTGTGTGACATATAGATTGTAATGACTCATCCAAATTTAAAATTCACAACTTATACACTTTATCCTGCAAATGCAATGAAAACTGTCCAACTGACTCACTGTTTGACCTGTTGCCCAGATTGCCCATGATCCCGAACCATCTGAGGAGTAATGTGAGGACACCACAGATGAAGCTGTTTGTCACTTCGTAAAATGGCAGCAGAGACACAATACAGATTATGGTACAAGCGCTGCCTCAAACAAAATACTGCACATTGTTCTAATTCATTTGAACTTCAGTTAGTGAAAACTGACAGTTCCTACACACACCCTGACTTACCAAATTAAAACACATCATAAGATGGGTTAGCAATGCAGCACCAGGACACTCGTCGATAACCTCATCCTTCTTTGATTGAACTAAAATGAAGTTTTTTTTATTATTATTCATGTGCCGATTTGTTTTTTGCAATCATAGATGTGATGGAGATCGAGTTTTGCAGTAATTCAGCAGATATTGAGAAGTTAGCTGTTCAGATTCATCTTCTGCGCTGATGTTGCAGAATGCTCTGCTCTTGCCTGCTGTAATGCTTCCTATATGCTTTTTTTGGCCTTAAGACAGATCCAACATGTCTTGAGGCTGCATTGCATATTCTGGTCTACCGGGACTCTGCAGTGCAATTGGTCTATGTGTGTGTGTGTGTGTGTGTGTGTGTGTGTGTGTGTGTGTGTGTATGTATATGTCTTCTATGATGGATTTCTCCCTGTTGATTGCTGAACGTCAGTGTTTCTGGTGTGGCTCTGCTGGAAATGTGTCAGAAGAACGTTGTGTTGTTTCCATTTTGCCAGTTGCCATCAGCAGCCTGTTTTTGTGTGGATTTTTCCTTTAAATTGGACCAAATAATATTTTAAAATCTGTGTTTTTCAAGAACTCGTTTGCATTTGAAACAAGAGCAATAAACTCAGCCAAGTGCCAAGAAGCCAAGTCAAGTTGTTTTACGAGAATCATTATCGAGTCTTTCATTCTGACTCAATACAACATTAAATATCTTGTCATAGTCACGTTTTGCACAGGATTATTTACAATGAAAACACGGAACACAAAGTGTTGAGATTTTTTATTTAAAAGCAGTTCTCGGGATATTTTTTGCAGCGTGCAGGGACCACAGGACAGGCTCCATACTTCCCTTGAGGGCAGCTCAAGTGCTCCACACCACAGCGTGTCCCTTCTGCCATGCTGGCACCGGGATTACAGTTCTTGCCACTTGCCCCCACCCCATCCCGGATGCAGGCGAGGGAGCCACCCTTCCACCCCGCTGCCCATGAAACCATCCCGCAACACCTCCTCCGCCTCCCCCGAACGAGCCACCAGCTCTGGATGATCTGGCTAATCTCCACAATTCACACGCTGAAGCGCAGAAGACTGGAGGAGAGAAGAGAAGAGGAGAGGAGAAAAGAGAGAGGGGGGGGGGGGGCTCCCTCCCTTTTTTCTATTGTTTTTCTGTTCCTTTCTTCTCCTCTCCCCCGCCCCTCGTTTCCTTCTCTCCACCGGAGAACTTTGAAATAATTTGCGTCTCGTGGGTTTTTTACACATTCTAATTTCCAACTAAATGGGACATCTGTTTGAGAAAAGGAAGATTTGCCACGGTTGCCAAGGCAACTATCACTCTGAAAGGAAGAGGGGGTGGGGGGTGGGGGGTGGGGGGGGGGGGTGCAGGTTTGCGGGAGGAAAGAGAAAAAAAAAAGAAAAAGAAGTCCAACAGCTTTTATGGACAGAATTAGACTTTGGTGGAATATTATCCCTGCAAGACAAACAGCAGCGGGGCCTGTTCTCCTTTTCTTTCTCTCTCTCTCTTCCCCTCCCCTCTTCATGTCATCCTCCCTCTCTCACTCTCCTTATCATCTCTCATTCCACTTTTCCCCCATCTCCCACTGTCTCTCTCTTTATCGGCTCTTTTCTTTCTCATACTCCCCTCCCCTGTCTCTGTTTCCCTTCCTTGCCATTTTTTTTTCTCTCTCTCTCTCTCTTTCTCTATCCCTCATGCTGCAGCATCATCAGAAATATCAGTGTGAAATCTGCCTCCAATTAGAGGCCTAAACCCCCCTGTCCAACCCCCTAGCCGCCCACCCATGACAGCTTTTCTGCTGTCTGAAACGTCTCATCCGCCGCACTGAAGCCCACCTCACACTCCCTGGTAATTGGTCATTATTTAGAACAGGAAGGGACAAATGTGCTTCCCCCAGCGCTTCTAAATGCAAGTTAAACGGCCCTTCATTACAGCGGCACTAACAGTAAGGAATGGTGGTGGTGGGGGAGGGAGGCAGGTGGGTCTTGGCGGTTGTGTAAAATGTCACATGCTGCAGTCCAGACATGACAAGACAAGGTGGGGAAGGATTTCCTCCTCCTTCTTCTCGTGACATTTCGTGGAGGTTTGTTTGAAGGCAGAAAGTCGGAGAGTTGGAAAACAGGTGAGGCGGCAATGGGTCTGTTTGTATTACGTCGAAATCTGCTGTGTGCACAACCTGAGGGACGAGCCGAGGGGGAGGAATCAGGTTTAGAAAACAGAGACAAAAGGTTTGTTTTCTGTTAACAGAACACAAATCGTCGTTATCACTGTCGATATTGTTTAAAACATTGATCAGTGACTTCAGCAGTCGCCGTGCACCACACAAAAACGCAGTGAAATTGAGCTGCTCCCACACAAACCCCAAACCAGCGCTTGATTGGAATAGAAAAGGTGGCGGTACTCGAAACTAGCAGCCTGCAGAGCAGCACCTGCAGCCCTGATCATGCACAAGCAATATTAATGTGAAAAATCTTTTTCTTTTTGTGAGAACACACACACTATGTGTCAGTGTGTTTTAGTCCCATTAATATCCAGACGTGAATTCAAATGTCGGCGTGAGACTTGTCTGATTTTCACACAGAGATGAAAAGAGAAGGCCAGAGTGGTGCCCCCAAAAACAGCACCTGAGGAATATATTATGCAGCATGGTGAAGTAATGTTGCTTTAAAATTTGCATCCCCAGATAGCAAGAAATGTCCTGTGATCCAAAGCATCAAAAACTGTTCACACTTAACCTGTTTGATTGAATTTGAATAAATTCCGATGCCGTTGTTTGTTTGGTTTGGTTAGTCTGCTGTGAAAGCTGTCAACCAATCCCTAGTACGGACTAAACACCTGAAAAGGTGGAACTCGATGGGCTTAATATCAGACAGGTCATCTTGTTTTTGGCCTGGAAGCAAAGCAGCTTCCTAATGAGATGATTGGATCTCTCGACCTGCAGTGCATGGCCTCTTTTAGTATTAGTACAAGATCATTTGGTAGAAGTGATAGCACATATGCTCAGGAGTGTTTGTCATCATCATCATTTATGACATATAAAGTCTATCTTGGTGACTCCAGAGAAGATCAACGAATACACCAGATACAGTGAGAAGTTGCATGCCTCACTGTAAGTCCTCACACGGGTCCATGTAGCACTGGTGATGCAGGATGACATCACCAAAACTGAGTCAGTTTGTAACAGGGAGCTCTGTGTACCAGTTTCCTTCTTGGTCCGGACCAAATTAACCAAACTACATGTGGAATGGTGGGAAGTAAAAACACAGCAGTAATGTGTGTGTTTTAGTGTGCAACAATGATCCTTTTTAGGAAACAAACACCTCACCTGAAAAAAGCACACATCCTCTGAGACTTTATTATGAACTGTGTAGCAGGTGTACTGCAGGACCATGTGACATCACCGATGGGTGTGGTTATAGATGCAATAAACTACAAATTGCACAAAGTTTTGTGTTTTTTTTTAGGGGGCTAGTCTTTAGGCTATGCAATGATTTTGATTTGATGCTCTCCTTATCGTTTCTCTTTAAGTAGACAATGACATAGAGTCAATATTTCTGGACTGTTGTTGTTTTTAAGTTTGGGAATACTTTGATTTTTGCGACAATACATTCCAATTCAAGTGCAGCAACAATAATGTTAATAATAAAATCCTAGCCACTCTCGGTTGTGATATGATGACATGAGACGTGAGGTTTACTTCTCAAGTCTGACTTGCGGAGGTTCATCCTCTCTCAAATCACCGGAGCAAATGTCAGACTCTGTCAGCCGGCGGCGGCATCAGTGTCCTCAGGACGTTACCTCCATCGCTGCGGCTTGTCTGTGTGTCAGGATCAGGTGAGGCAGTGATATCTGAGCTAATATTAGCCTCATCATTAACTTGAGCTTTGCTGCCACTGCCATAACTTTTTGTCAGTGCGGGTGCTGGTGTTCCAAACTTTATTATGCTCATATTAATCAAAAATTAAGTTTTGCATGTTGCTTTTAGGAAGTTAGCTTTCTTTCTTGCTTTTCTCAGCAAGAAAATGTCCACATTAGTGCCACCCACCTCACATCTCTACGTAAGTATAAGGATAAGTACACTGCAGATATGGTATTTATTTTTAATTAGCTAGGCAGTGAGTGTTATATATAGTAAGAAATGGTTGCCTAAATGCAAACTATGACTTTTTGTGCTTTATTTTGGGGTTTTTTTTTTGAGGGAGCAGCTGAGGTGGCACAGTGACCTTTTTGGACAGGTCCATCCATAACGCTGACGCTGTCTCACATGAATCCTTCAGGTTTGCTGAAAAGATGTCAGCATCTATGTGTCATTCAAGAGGACATGGGCTATCATCGTATTCTGTCATTGAATTTGGGGGACTTGTTGGTTCATTGGTTTCCAAGAAAGTCTAAACAGAGTTGATGTTACTTTAAAGTTCATATTGGAATGGATGAGACCTGTTATGTGCACCTACAATCATTGGGGAGTAGCAGTACTAACAGTAAAGTATGCAGTGACAGTACTCAGTAGTGAGTATAGGCCCAATTCAAGTGCTGCCCCCATGTGCAAACCTCATTCTACCACCCCCAAGTCCCCACACACAGGCTTGAATTAGGCCTCCTATGTCGCCTGTGCAGCTCCAGGCATCTCCAAATGACACAGCAACTCACCCACCTGCTCTGTAAGCACACACACATACACACTCTCACACACACGCACACCTCATCCTCCACCTGCCGCACCAAGGGAGGCTTACGCAGCGCAGAAACCATGTGCTCTGATCCAACCCGTCCTCATCCCCTGCACATCCAGCACACACTCCGAGCCTCCGCAGAGACTTCGGCGCTCATCCCCTCTTCCTGGTTATGTTTGTCTGCCCATCTGCCTGTCTTCAGATCACTCTTTCCACCCTCCCCTCCTCATATTTCCACACTCCACCCTGTGAGAGGATAACTTACATTTTTTTTGTTCTTTTTTAAATTCTTTACACACTCCGTCTTGGCCGATTAGCGCATCGTTACCGTTTTTCCGCGTTGCAGTTCCCTCCCTGCGAGAGTCGTCTCCGGCGGGAGCTCATTATCGCCGGGCATGAAGTTGACTGCCAGGGTCCCGGCTGATTTGTCACATCCCAGTTCCCTCCCGCTGCCGAGCCCAGCAGATTGGGGGTGTTGTTGAGTGGTGTATGTGTGTGTGGGGGTGTGGGGGTGTTGGGGGGGCTGGGTGGGTGGGGTTGGGGGGTGGAGAGGATTGTCTAGAACTGCCTGCTCTGGGGAGCGTCACAAAGCGTTTCTCTGCGGCCTGTGCTTGTTACTGTCTTGTTTCCTGACAGTAACTCTTGTCGGCAGAGAGGGACGGCGGTGAGTCACGTGATGTGTGTTGAGAGCGTTTCCATGTGGCGTTTGTCATGTCGCTCATGTATTGTTTACAGTGATTCATGCAGTTTTGTTTATGGCTTTGTATTGTACTGTGAAATGGAAAATGGCGCCCTGGCAGAGCTTCATCTACTTACAAGATGCATGAGATGGGCTGGAGACTGTGGAAGGAGGAAATCAGCAAAGATTTATGACTCAAACAGACATTTTTCAGCGTGTTGGCTTCATTTGAGCGTGTAGATCAATTCATCCTTGAGCCTGACAACGGTTTTACTTAAGGCTTCTGTGTCAGCATTGTAAGAATTGCAGGAATTTCTGCTTTCTCTGTGTTGTACAATGAAATAAGGAAAGTAAAAAGTTTAGCATTGCATTTAATTGAGTCACATATAACAGCTCTGGGATGACTTTTGTGTTGTGCAGCTCCTGCAGGCCTTCAGTATCCTTGAAGTTGCTGGATTTGACAAATTAACTGAAGTCGTAACTGTAAATGAATGAATGGATGAATGAAAAGACAGCCTTCAAAGTGCTTGACTAAAAGGCGCTCTGGGGTAATTCATCACTGCGCCTCACCTCTCTCACCTGACCCTCACCTCTCTGTGAGTCCAAACATCAAGGCCTCACTTCTTCCACACCTCGTGGTTGTTGTGGAGAAATTGCTGGAATCAAAGGTCAATGGTGAGGTCAGGAGGGAAGAAAGATGTTCAGGAGCCTCTGATGTCTTATGCTGTAGTATTCATTGACGCTTGGCCAAGGAGAACTAGAGACTCTCTCAAAGTACATCAGAAGTGCCTAGGTTGGTCTCACATTCTGCCAAACTCATGCTGGTGGTCAGACTTTAAACTCCTACAGATAACACCACAAATACTATACACCCCAAACTAGTCAAAGAGAATGTATTTTTTATGCCAGAAGGCATGGTTGAACCTAAACAAATCCTCGAGTGGGGACTATACTAGATCACTATACTGGGGTGATAAACAAGATGGTAGGACACAGCTGGATCAACAACCATGAAAGCTGTGTCAAATGGTTGTGTGATAATCAAATTGAAACTTTGTTTGGGAATGTGGACCACTAAAGGATCAGCTGACATGATAAGGCCCTGGGTGGTGACTTAATTAAGTTCACTAATGTAAAGAAAGTAGTCATTTTAACCCAAACCATCAGTTCATATTTGCCCCAGGGCTCCCTGGTAGGGTGAGCCAGCCATGGTATTGCTCAGTGTGGACAAAAGTCAGCTATATTTTAAGAAAAGCAATCATTCATGCCCTTTTATACTTTGAATAACCCTTCAAACCCTACAGAGCTTTTGACAGATCCGTCATAGCACAGCACTGAGCATTTTGCAGCCAAGCTTTGTTCAAAGCTGCACAACTTTAAATTCAGGTCAAGAACACGCTGTGAAATAAACGTGTGTAAAGCGATGCATGGAACATCGAGAACCTCCCGACTGACGTGACGCCACGATCATAAAAACTCCAATATTGTTTGTAAATGTTTGATTCGATGTACATGCGACGTAGGCTCACTGAACGATGCCTCTGTCACTGTCTACAGTTCAATACTAAATCAACACATCATTTGATCACACTCCCTGTATGACCTAATCTTCTGAACTGAGGGTGTGAGACGTGAAAGCCTCTTTCCCCGGAGGGCTGGAATCAGTTTTGGGTCTCCTGACATCACACTTGATTAGAAAGCAAAAAGCGGCTGGTGAGAGAGAGATAGATGGGGAGAAGGATGGAGTGAGTGTCAGGAAAAGCAGAGGAGAGCAGGAACAGAGGACTCGACTGTTCATCTGTCACTAATCCTGTGTATGATTCCTTCCCTCCGCTTGTCCTGCAATATCCCACTTCCCCCTCTGTCTTAGCTCTCAGTCCTCATGTCTTTGTTTGGCAGTGTTGTATCTCCTTTCATTTCACTTTTCCTTCACAGCCTGCTCTGCATCTTTCTCTTTGTCTGCCTGCATCAGTGTTCCTCATCCCAAAGGCCTCCCTCTCCTCCTTTTTCTTCTTTGCTTACCACACCTTCCCCCAACACAAACACACACACACACACACACACACACACCTTCCATCCCACTACGACAGCAGACTTTCTCTTATTAAAGTGGGAAACATCAAGGAGACTGAGACCTGCCAGGTGTGTGTGTGTGAGTGTGTGTGTGTGTGTGTGTGTGTGTGTGTGTGTGTGTGTGTGTGTGTGTGTGTGTGTGTGTGTGTGTGTGTGAGTGTGTGTGTGTTTGTGTGTGTGTGTGTTTGTGAGTGCGTAATTGACTGCAGGCCTTGAGGTGTGATATTTCAGTGTTTCAGCAAACAAGCAGATTTTACAGCCTTGGGAATGAATGGATGGATGGATGGATGGATGGTATAGATGGATGGACAGACTGGGTAAATGAGAGAAAGTTGGTGTGATGGTGGCGGTGTAGTTTGTGGAGGCTGCCAGTGACAGCAATCACTTGGGTAATGGATAGACAATGGAATCTGGGCTGTTTGAGACGAGGAAGGCAGATTATTCACAAACTGTTTCAGCTGGGGAGTTTTTGTAGTGCCCTGCTCTCTGGTCCAACTTTTCCTGCTGACAGAATATTCAATAATTTATTTGCTGGAAGCTCCTCCAAAAAGAGTAGTTTAAATATGGTTCTGGTTTCATCATCCCATGACTTATCTTCATAGTTTGGGTTATCATTTCTGTTGGTTATGATGACAAGTTCATTGTTGAGTACAGTGTCTTGTACTACAAATTCTTGAGGTGAAATCCTGCACTGAAAAGTACTTTCAAACATTCCCACTATGGAACTAACAAAAGAGTGTCCATGACACTTTTTTCTGACAATCCCATGATGCAATACTTTGCAGTTTATGCAGTAGAGGTAAAAATAACATTGTGCAACATTACAACTGTTGCTAATACTGTGGGCCCCCACTAATGCAACTGCTCCCCCCGAGACAACTCAGGGATGCAAACACAAAGTACAATGTCACCATGGAGACACTAGATTGTATCTAAATGTATCTTGTAAACGTTTAATAAAATTTCAAGTAAATCGGTAAAAGAAAATGTGAATGAATTCTTGTTTCCATCCAGTACCGTTCTGACATTAGGAGTTGGTTCATGAGAGAAGAAGAGGAGCGCATAATGTGATGATGTAATTATAAGAGCGCTAATGCAAGCTCATGGGTGATCACGTCACTTAAATGTTCGCTACATCAGAACTTATTGGAAAAAAGTGTTTCCATCTCCCATCAACATCATCATAAACTCTTCTTAGAAAATCAGTCTATCAGTCTTTTCTAATATAATACTAAATACTCCATTCTAAATACAAAATGCATCAAATTCATTTATGTAAATAAACTGGTACCATTAAAAGAATTTTGTTATCATTTTGTGAATTATTAGCAACTCCTTATAATTTTTTTACAGTTTGCAGTGTACCCACAGATGAAGACAACTTAAACTCGATTACTTCAATTCTAAAGAAAACCTAAAAAGAACGATTTCTGAGCATTTTATGGACGTTTATTCACAATGGACATCAGACGTCAACACGATTTTTAGATTCAAAATCTAAAAATATGTGCCAAAAATATCTGTGTGTTCAGATTTGACTTAATTATATATTTTTTTCATTGAAAGTGCAGCAATCAGGTGCTACTACGATAACTAGCAGCAGCATGTCGCCTTCACCTAACACACCGACTCTGCCCATAAATAAAACGAGTCAACCGAATCATAAAAATAATTATAAATAATGAAAATAATTGTTTGTTATAGCTCTATACTGAAGTGTGTGTGTGTGTGTGTGTGTGTGTGTGTGTGTGCATCTGTACAGATACAGTACACCTACTGTACTACAGCACACTCACACACACATATGTGTGCAAGTGAGGTTCATCATATAAACAGTGAGACAGCTCAGGGAATGTCTACATCATCAGTAATACGTGTGTGTGTGTGTGTGTGTGTGTGTGTGTGTGTGTAATAGTAGTGCTGATGAGTGTGAAAGCTGTGAATGAGCACAGCTGTGAGCAGACAGGCTAGTATAGAGCATACACTCCAGGCCTCACACACACACACGCACACACAGAGCAGGGAAACACTGTGTTTATCTGTGTCTTCTCACTGTTTCTTGATGAAACTCTCTCTCTCTCCCTTTTTGAGAGAGTGTGTGCGCGAGAGTGTGTGTGTGTGTGTGTGTGTCAAATGGACAGATGTCCCCACTCTGTGTCCCACAGATGGGCTCTGTGATGCCACAGTGTCCTTGTCCAGGATTCACAGGATGCTTGGACACACACAAGCAAACTAAACCCAACTGGGCCATCGACTGAGTGTGTGAGGGTGTGCGTGTGCGTGTATCTGTGTGTGTGTCTGTCTGTGTCACTGGTGTATCAGCGGACTGTGTGTAGTATAACGCTATGTGTAGATCAGACCTCGAGCAATCTCCAGCTCGAGCAATCTCCTACCTAATCCTTCTGCTTCTTTCAGCTGAGACCCCCGCTGCACTCACTGCTTACCTGCAATTACACCATCACATCTCTCTCTCTCTCTGTCTCTGGTCTCTCTCTCTCTCACACACACACACATACAGGTAATTAAGATAAGAAACCCATAATACCCACTGTCTCTGAGGATAATGTTGCAAAACCAGAACTGACCATGTGTGTGTGTGTTTGCATCTGCGTGTGTGTTTGTTAAAAAGAGAGATAGAGAGTGTGTGCATGTGTGTGTGAGTGCGTGTGTGTGTGTGTCCTGCGACCTACTGGGAGTTACATAAGTCATGCTGAGGGCCAACATGTCTCCAATCTGCCTCTCTGCAGAGAGGTGTGGGGGTGAAGACACAGTCACCGCCACACAGGTGGACCCAAGGCCACAGGAAGGGCAGATTAAAGGAGCAGTTCACCTCAAATCCAATACAGCCTGCACTCTCCATCCTCCCTGTCCTCTTCTTTCTCCACCACATCTGTCTGCTGACTTGTTAAGTCACCTTTATGTTTTGTAAGGACTGTTTCAAAGACGCTTCATTGTTGGTGCATTGAGGCACTTTTGAGAGATGTGGGCCATTTGAGTTTGTGAATAAGTCAAATTCAGTTCAGTTGTAGTTTCCTATAATTTGTCATAGTTTTGACATCAACATTCCTGTTGGCCATAATAACAATGTGAGACATCAGAAAAAACCATAGACTGTATAAAACATGGACTTAGTATCCATGACATCACCCACAGGTTTCTGAAGATCCGTTGTGAAGCTCAGTGTGGTGGCTCTGGTCATTGGCATCTTGGCAGTCCTGATTCTGCCGCCTCCAGGCTAATCCAAAAATGGGCAAAGACATGGAGCGTGGGTGGAGCTGATGCAGGCTGAATGAAGCCTGCTTGCTCAAACGAGGAACCTGTAACGACTGATGAAGTAAGATTGACTTACTTCTGTAGCCAGCCTCAAGTGGCCGATGGAGGAATTGGGTACTTAAGCGTTAGCTCAGAGGTTGTTGCTTGTTTAAACAGATCCAAGAAACAAAACCTCCAGGACTCCAGAACTTCTTCTTCTGTCCATGTGGCAAAGTGTCTCTGAGCAGCACGCTGAACTCCGAGTTGCTCCTGATGGGCAGAGCAGCACCTTGTGTTGTGGCTCCATCATCTTCAGTGTGTGAATAGGTGAATGAGAGGCAACATTTTAAATCACTTAATGTACAAAAACACTATACACTGTGCAGTCCATTTACCTTTAGAGTGTCCTCACTTTCATTTTTAAATTTGCATATTATTAATATGTAATGATGTGAAAAACAAGGATTCCAATTTCATTATATTGAAATAAGAACAACATGAACTTATTTCTTATGAGCTTCTGTTGTGCAGAAGAAAATAAGGCTAAAGTTTGCTGAACTGTCAGGTTTTACACACACACACACACACACACACACACACACACACACACACACACACACACACACACACACACACATACATACACACAGTTCTCTGGGCTGAAGAGCTTTCTTCATATTTTGGATGTGACTGATGTGTTTGCTGATTCCTTTTTGTCAAAAGTCTTTCCATCTTGTGCTTACACCGTTTTGCTTTTTGAATAATTCATAGGCATTCTTCACGGCAAACGCTTTAAGTTGTCAAAGCACAGGTGGAACTAATAATTTAACAAGAGCTCAGTATCTGCAATTATTGCAATGCAGCGATTAGTCATGATATTAGTTACGCCTGTTTGACATCAAAATGTCTGCTGCAAAAAAGGTCAGTTCACCTTCAGTTTCTCTTTTCATTTTTTCCTCTGGTCATGAGCACCCACTTTGGCAATCACTTAGTGAGCACACTCTAAAACTGGAAAAACAGGAGAGTTGTAATAAACCTTTGACAAAACAGTTTTACATCAAGTTCCATCCAGTTGTCGGATCCCATCAATATCATCCAATGGAGTTTAATCAAACGTTTCCAAGAAGATTCTAAGAAAACATTTAAGAAACACTTTTCAGAATGTTGTCAAATAAAAATCAAAGGTTTCTCCCAATTTGACATTTAATCTAAAGAGTACCATTCCAATAATGTGTAGTGTTTCTCAAACGTTTTACACTGTGTACAACCCATGGACAGTATAAATATGGATGTTGTATCTGTGACATCACTCACAGGTTTCCGTGATCCGTTATAAAGCTAAGTGTGGTGACTCTGGCTGCCGCCATCTTGGCAGCCCTGCCTTTGTCCCCTCCCCGGCTAATTTAACACCTACCTGTCAGTCAAAGCGTCCACACTCTTAATTCTGCATAACTTTAAGCCTTAATATAATTTGAACAGGTGAGTTCTATAAACATTCACCCTCAGTACAGTTGTCATGAATGGGGAAATTAGCTATATGTTTTTTGTATCAGGCTGTAAACATGTTTATTTCTGCTGTGAAGTTATGGAGTTATGGCTTATGGAAACTGACTCACTTCTGCAGCCAGCCTCAAGTGGACGTTTGAGGAACTGCAGTTTTTGACACCTCCACATTGGCTTTACTTCACAGCCACAGAGGTTGCCGCTTGATACAACCTCCGTGGCCAATATTATAGCAAGTACCACTGTTATGAAAATACAATATCCTAGACCAACCCTAGTCAGATTTATAGATGAAGATTATTTATTGTTGACTCTATTGTTTGAATCCTGAATGGAACCAGTTCAAGAACCAGAGCTGATTTTAAGGAAAACGGCTAATATTTCCCATTTGAAGCCACAATTGCAGTATTTTTGAACCACTCATTTTATCTCTACTTACTATCTAGCATCACATTTTTGCTCATAACTAATTATGGATGTATGGGAGCACTACATGCATAAACATGACTACTACATGACAACAGGCTGATCTTGAAACACAATATTACAGGAAATGCAAAACTCAGTTTTTAATTTCATTCTATCAAGCTCATTGTTTATTTTCATAATTCATAATGTTGTTGTATTCTGACAGTATAATGTTTTTTAATTTTATTCAATTTCCTTTAAAAATATTTCAGTTTGAGAATCAGTGCAGTAAAAAATATTCTGTGTGGCATAGGATGGCTTTCGAGGAAAGTAAAATACATGGTGAGTTAAGGACAGAAGGAGCAAGGTGGTGTTAGGACAACACAAAACACACACGCACACACACACACACACACAGTGACAGCGAGAAGGGTGCTGCAGGCTACTCTCTGTCACATCTCTAATCCTCCTTATTGTCAGAGTCAGATATACTCTGCCTTCCAGCGCTGTCTTCCTCCCTCCCTCCTTCCTCACTCCATCTGTCCCTCCTCCCTTCACTCACCCATCCCTCTCCTTCTTTCTTCATTCTTCCTCTCCCTCATCATACCTCCACCCACAACTACGCCACTTATTCTCTCCATTGCATCTTATTTGCTGTATCATATTTGAAGTTTGTCTTCAGCAGCCTCTACCCCTCCCTCTCTATGTCTCTTGCCCTCCCCTCCTAACATTCACTGTCTATGTCTCTCGCTTTCTGTCTCTGTTGTCCCTGTTGTCCTGCAGTGAGGTGCAGCCCATGATGGCATGTGTGCTGGCCCACAGTTAAACATCAAAGTCTGTACGTGAACCGGGAATGGAATGGCGCGTGTCTGCAGTGGTTTTGAGTCATGATAAATAATTAAACTGAAGATCCGTCTCTTTGCAACATCTAAAACAACTTGTTCCCTCACTGTATGGCTCTAACTCGGCACCCCACTGTGCTGAGTGGGCCGACCG
This sequence comes from Sciaenops ocellatus, assembly GCA_033000465.1. Lineage (NCBI taxonomy): Eukaryota > Metazoa > Chordata > Actinopteri > Sciaenidae > Sciaenops > Sciaenops ocellatus. The sequence continues at coordinate 6,394,371 of CP136889.1, forward strand.
AAGCTAACTCTCAGATGCTTGCCATGTACCACCACGGGCTATGTGAGCACAGAAGCACACGTGCACATTTTGCCTCCACGCCTGTATGTGTCCGCGAGCGCCACAGTGTCCATTGAGTCATAACTGTCAAAACTGCAGAGACGAGCGCCGCTAATCCCATTGTGTGGGAGGGGAGAAGGGAAGGCGCAGGGAGAGTGAGGAGAGCCTCTGCTTTTCAAACATGTCTCTACTGTAAAACTTGCCTGAATTTCCAGACCAGAAGAGAAACTTTTTCATTTTTGTTTTGATGTCTTTGAGTCCGATTTGAATTGTCTTTTCTGACGTCTTCAGGTCAGACGAGTGTTTTTAGGGAATAAATGGCTCTGGCGCTGGAACGCCACACTGTTGTTGTCGGTCTCGGCATTCAAGGCCAGACTTTTAGGCTTTTCTATTGTTCCATTTAATGTCAAGTAGCTCTGATTAAGAGCTGTAGCTGCAAGTTAACAATGTAACTCATGATTGACACATAATGTTTCGCACTCATACATCTGTTCTTGCCCTACTGTATGTAACTTTGTACTCCAGGTACGATCACCCACGAGAAGTACGTAACACTTTACAGCACTAAGTCACACACCACCAACTATTTCACTGATTTTGGTGAAACTGGATCATATTTTATGGAGAAAATGTTTTCACCAATGTAAACACCAATAGTCAGCTGATTACGAAGAAAATCGGTTGAAAATAGGTTGGAGGTGAATAAAGTGTGAAAAAAAAAACATGAGAATAGAACCAGGGTGTGCATTTTTTCACTGGAAAAACACTGAAACAACCTCTTTCACTTGTTTGCTTCTCTTCCAGTTAGGAAACATGTGAGTCGGCTTCTGAGGCAGACCACCAGGCAGTCTCACCTGCAGAGGCTCCAGAGTCGACCTCTGCCGTAGCAGGGGAGTCTCAGGGGAACAGCAGCCTCCCCTCCATTGCATTTTAATTGAAACTGCTCCCCAATGAGGTTTCCTAATGAGGGGGGTGAGGATGTAAAGAAATGAATGTCAGGCAGTGAAGTTTGGAAATGAAGCTGTGCAGAAAAAACTCAGATAAACAAGCACAATTGCATCAAATAAGCATCTATGTGCTGCGCATGAGACACAGAAGAAACATCTCTTCACAAATGTGTGTGTGTATGTGTGTGAATTGTGTGTGTTTGCAGACCGCCGCGCTCCACTCCCCCAGTCTGCCTCCCAGGCTGTTATTAGGGTCGTTAAGTCATGAGTAGTTAATTAAATCTAGCAGAGGTGATCACGGTTGGATGTTTTCACTGCGTCAGTGCATGTAGTGATTAGCACGAGGCCGTGTTACACATTAAGATGGACCTCGTTACAGTAATCTTCTTTAATTCTTATTTCTTTTTTTTTTCTTCCTTCAGCACTTCTTCACCTCACCTCCTCCTTTTCCTCCATGTGTGTGCTCTATTTTAACTCGTGTCTGGATCTCATTTGAAGTTTTGATATCCGTGCCAGTACCACACATGAATTTCAGTACTCATACAAGAATTATTTGATGCCTCAGTTTGAGGAATATAAACATATTTTTCTACAAATCCCGTACATTTAAAGGATAAAGATATCTTTATTATTTTTGTTTCTTTTGATTGTCAACAAATCCCATAATAAGACTAAAACCAACAATGTGTTGATCTGTCTCTCAATACTTTATTATTTTCTTATTTTCTACTGAAGCTGTAAATCTTTAAAAGCAGCTCACAAATATATATATTTATTTTTAAAATGTCTCAGCAATTTCCTAAAACAGCTGCTCACTGTAGATTTTGTTGGGGACTATTTTCAGTGGTGGATTAATCCACATTTAGTGGTCTAGTGAGTATTTGTGGAAGCAGGATGGTGTGTGTGGGAGTCTACAGTGTGTGTTCATGGTAATGAAGGAACATGTCACCCAGTGCAATAGTGTGACTCACTGATGTGCTTCTAATGGAGCTGTATGACACAGAGGAAGAAGATATATCAGGCTGTGATACTCACAAAGACTTCATGATGATGCATTCATTGTTGGCTTGATCTTCAGTATAATACAATACGACATAATACTGTGCATCGTTTTATATGAAAAATGGATCAAATGGCTATGCACCATGTGTGTATTATCAAACCCCTCAAAGCTACAAAGTTTTGTTGTAATGTCTTTCAGCTAATTGTTTTGGTTTAATACATTTTCCAACTTCATTGTCTCACCTCTCACCAAACTTGTTTACCGCTGCAGCAGCTGCTGACAGCAGACGTGAATAAATGTCTTTTTTTTACTTAACACCTCCTGATCAGATCCAGATTAAAAGCCCTTCATTATCCTGTGTTTGTGTACAAGACTATTATTTTATTGTATTTATCAAAGGAAAACTCACTGTAGAAAGATATGGCTGGACAGTGCACAGTGAGCACAAGAGCTGCTGAACATATTGGAGCATTTAGCAGCTAAAGAGCCAGATATTTCTCTCATGAGCTGGTGGAGATCAAAACAGAGCTCAAAGGAACTGGTCAGAAATGACTCGAGCAGTGGGCAACTAGCATGTTACTGATCAGATTTATAAAGGTTAGGGTCAGGGTGTGTGTTGTGTTTTTTGTGACCAAAAAAAATGAATGAATGCAGGTTGAACTGAGGAAATATGTGATCATAGAATAAACATTCAGTAGCAGCTTTTGGTGCTTGAAAATGCACAACGCTACAGACACATTTGGTCGGTATCCACTGCAATCTGCCATCCCTCCAGGACCTGTATGCCTCCAAAACCCGGAGGCAAATTTTGTTGTATGTGAAAACCTACTTGGCAATAAGCCTGGTTCTGATTCTGATTTAAAATGAACTATAGTGTGATAGTCAGTCCTGCCTCAGAATACTTTCGGCGTTGATGTGGTTTCTAAAAGATTCCCTCTCAGAGAGGCTGCTCTCCAGGAAGCAGGTCGTTTCCCCCACTAACGAGGAGAGCGAGGGGGAGAAATGAAAAGGGAGAGACACAGAGATGGAGTAATATGTCAAGAGGAGACAGATAGAAGGAGAAGGAAGAGGAAAGTAGGGAATGGACAGAGAGATGTGATGAGGGGGGAGAGATGAAGGAGAGAGAGTGAGGGAAAAGAGAGCGAGGCAGGCATGGGTGCCTGGCAGCCCTCTGCAGAGGCCTTGAATGATTCATGGACTCACTCCGGTGATATCAGTGGGCCTGTTTGTGTTAAATCCTTAAATGCATTTTAGATTAACTGTTAAATTTGACTTTTCCTCTTGTCCTTAAGAGAGGTGAAGCCAGTAACTCTGATTGTGTGTGAGTGTGCTTGTGTGAAATGAAAGTAATGGTTTGAACGCTGTTGTTTTCCTCCCTGTGCACCGCCTGAAGGTGCGCCTGGGGATTGAGCGCTCTAACACAAACATCTGTTTTCTCCTTTTTTAAAACCCATAACAAATACCAGCCCAACACATTAACAGAATATTGAATATACTCCACGCTTCGCCCGATTCTCCTCCTCTAAGTTAACACAAATTACTTGTACCACTGTAATCCCTTACCTGATAAAAAAAAACATAATAATTCTGGAGCGGGGATATTATCCGTGGAATTACATTCAGTTAGTCTCAGGTTTGCTCAGCAAACACAGGAGCGGGTCTCTGGTGTAGAGAAGCTACGGTCATTTCCTCACGAGAGATAATCTCTTTGATGGAGGCGCCCACAGTCAGCATGGAGACGTTCTCCTGGACCCCGTGGACGCCATGGAGACGTTTTTGCCACGGAGCGAGAAATGAACCGTTTGAAAAAGAAAAGAGTGATGATTCTCTTACAGAATGATTGATGTCACAAAATGAAAACAAGCTGCGGTATTTCATAAAGGATTCTGTAATCCTCGGATGACAAAATGATAGACTGGATCATCACTTTCAGGTCTACTGGATGACAAACTTGAGATAATGATTTTTTTATGATGCATAGCCTGTAAAGAATTTTAAAAAAGTTTTTAATCTGACCGAATATTCTCAGAAGTTTTGACAGCAGCTGTCAATCACAGATTGCGTGTGCATGCATTAAAGGCAGTGGTTTTAGTCCATTAACTACAAACAGTCTCAAACTTGTTGTGCATCACAGTGAACATACAGTCATTCTTTGTTTTTGGTCAGTTATATTAGCGTTGCATGGTGATGCCGTAAAGTATTGTGTGACTGTGCGTTCAAGAATGCTCTGATGCTCAATGTTGTTTGCAGTCAACTACCTCTAACACGTCATCATGTCACCCCTTTTCACTTTATGCTTTTGACAGCTTTAGTCTTTTCTTCCTCTGGCTTTAATTTTTAGACTGCACAGTTTAAACTTCACAAATTCATACAGCATAATACAGGCACGGATACATTGAGAAGATTAGTGTGCAAAGTGCTACAGGCTAATCCAACGGTCATGAGGTTGTGTTGTGCTGTTGGAAGTGTTGTACAGAGGTTTTGATTCAACTTCAAGTCATTTAGGAAGCTGAAGTTTGTGCTGCTGTTTAACTGTGTTATCAATGAGAGATGTTCCTGAAATTCAGGAACAGAATATTACAAACATCTCTCAGTATTTTCGTCAAGTCGGCAGTGGCTAAAAAAGTGGCAAAAGTTATTCCTATGAGCATTTTCTGATGGACATCCCAGTCCCCTTTTCACTCTCTAAAATGCATTGTGTATCTCTGAGGTCCAACAAACGTTCTGAATGCATTTCCTTCCAAGTTCCAGTTTTCTTTCTTCACCTTTGCTGCTACGTTGATGTGTTTTTAGTCCATTAATTCCACCTGTAGATCAGTGAAATAGTGTGAAACCAAGGACAGTAACTATTGGAGTGTATTTCATGTCACCATTAGTCAAATACTGCCGCTTGTTCAGTGCCACTACGCTTCAAAATATGACTCCGTAGGACCCGCAGGGCTGTATAGTCAAGTTAGCAATCATAAATACACAACGTCTGATTAGACTTACCTGATGTAATTTTAATACGTTGCATAGGTAACTGTAACAGCAGCCTGCTGTGTGAAACCAATGTATTCGTTTGATTCACCTAACTTCCTAGAAACACGGACTTTTTCACTATTTGTACTACGTCAACTGACGCTGACAGTACACCAAACCATGAAGTTACACGGGCATGTCCAGAAATGATGCTAGAGGACCTACAGCCTCATGTTTTGAAGCACCACTTACCAAGCACTACTATTTGACAAGTTGGGAGTGGGAACAGGTTGATCGTGTGCAACAAATGGGGATCAACACACAAAAACATCACTCTATAGCAATGCTTGTGATCAAAAACTCCACAGGGTACCTTTAAGTTTATGCAAATAAAACTGTTGGATTGAGATCAGAAAAAACTTATGGTCAGACTTACCCCCAAATCCACCGGGCATGGATGTGAGGCGTTCCGTGTGGCGCGGCCGCTGGAGTTATACTGCCACGGGGTCAGGCTCTGTTTGTTTCAAACCTCTACCAGCCCCGCTGTGTTCTGGTTCGGAAGTGTCGCAGAAGAATACGCAGCTGTTCTATTTTTGACGGATGCCGTGAGCAACTTGCGTCAATCTGCACAAAGCAGCTCGAGCTGGCCGGAAGCCAGACACAAAAACGGTATCTAGATCTAGATCCAGTTGATTTTCAAAATATAACACAATGTGCACACTGCTGGTCGTAAAAACAGCCAACAGGGAAGCAATTTAACTACGTAGCATATTTACACGTTTAGAAACATATTTGGAAGCACACAAACCAAGGGAAACGACCAAATCTGGCGGGCAAACTGCTCCACTTCTGAAATGCCCCCGGTGGGGTTTGAAGTCATGTGGAGGACGGACCAAATGCCCGGTAGGGTTTTAGGGTTAAAGAACCTCAGATAAGGTTTATGAAAAGATTGTGGTCCATGTTCAAAGAAACGTTGGCTATTGATAAGAGACAGAATGAACATCATAATCTCTCTTATCAAAGTTGTACATTCAACCATCCCATCACATGTGAAGAGCTTCACAAGAGGTTGATTTTCACGTAGAAATAAACATTGTTTCAGTGTTTGAATACAGAACTGATGCTGTCACTCAGTGCAGGGACAATAAACTGAGTCCTCAAGTTGATGGAGTTTTCAAGGTAAACTGAACAGAAGTGAAACAATCTAAATACTGAATATGTTTCAGAGAAAGGTTGTGAATAATTTAAAGAGTACTTGATTTGTCGTTAATAAAACATGCCAAAGTACAATATGGTCATTTAAGTTGACTTGAACTGCTCCATCCATCCGTCCAAGCATCTCATCACTCGTTTCCTCCATCCTCATGAATCTTTCTCTTTGCGTATCCTCACTCCGTTAGGATGAATCAGTCCATCGGGGGGAAACCTCTTTACAGTCTCTCCTCTCCTCTTTTGCCCTCTCTTCATCCCTCCAATCACACTGAGAGAATCAGGAGCATCAATCGCACCGCAGAGCTCATTTCATTTTAATTGAGACGTCCATGTTAGGATGAACATGAATATTACATTCCACGGGCCCTATTAATATGCTAAAGCCAGTCTAAATGTTTTAATATTCGCAGTGTAAATTATTGAAATTGTGTTCATGGGCTGCGCCAGATCATTCGTCAGAAATGTTTAGTCTCTGATGTTCAGGAAGTGATGGAATTTTAATCGTGTGTGCTCTGGCTGAAATAGGATGTGATTTCCCACGATGCACTTCCACATGTGTTTGACCACCCCTCCCTGCGCTGGTGACCTCGGAGTCACCATTTTTAGCTTTCTTAATTAGAAAGAAAGACAAGGAGACTGTGTGTGTGTGTGTGTGTGACAGGTATTTCTTCCTATCTTCAGGCCTCGTCTTTCTGTCTCCCCATCTGTCTTTGAAGTCCCCAAGCATGTCTCACACACACACACACACACACACACACACTCCGGAAATTATTCTAAAAAATCCTCATCTGATGTTCCACTGAGCACAGACGCATCAGGCAGCGGCCATGGCGATAAAGTTGGCGTTTCGAGTGACTGCACTCGGCAATTTAAAAAAAAAAAAAAGGCGGCAGTGGCGGACGTCGTCGCCTACGGTTGCACCCACACACACGTGCATCGTGTTGGTGAGGAAGATGGATCGGAGTACAGATTGTAAGTGACATGTTAATTTCTTCTCCGTCACTCACGGCCGAGGCGTCCGCTATCAAAGTAAAGGGACACGAGCCCCAACCATCAAGGCCCTCCTCCTCCTCTTCTTCTTCTTCTCTTCTTTTCTCATTTCTCACTTTTCCTCCCTCATCTTCCTGTCGTGGAGCGTTCCAGGGTGTGACTGTGATCAAGGAGATGTTTAATGTAGCTTTCTACGCACCCGTCGCACATCCCCTCTTCCTGGGATCTGTTTGATTTCTCCCCTCCAGTAGATGACTGTTCTTCATAATCCCCCCCTGCACCCTCCTCACCCGAGCAGCTTCTCATCTTAAAGGTCAAAGCACATGTTTAGACACTAAAAGGAAGAAGGCTGACAGTTGTTTTGTGTGTGGGCTGCAAAAAGACGAGTAAGAGGTCACGCTGGATTTATGATCTTCTCTGTCTGTCTTGTGTTCCTGCAGTTTGATTTTTTCCCTCATGAATCACTCCAGGCAGCAAATTACATTTTGAAAAGCACAATTAAGTCCTGTAAAGACAAGACAAAAGGGGTCAGTGTGTGTCAACTTGAATAAGATTTGACAGTCAGGCAACAGACAACGGCTCACAGAGCTACGAAATATTTGCTGCCAGCGCCAAAAAGTTGCAAAAACAAAGAAAAACTGTATTTACAAGGTGATTGTGTCAGACCCTCATCATAAAGACTGACTCATCACAAGAGTCTAGTCAGCAAAACTCAGCTTTTAGTATGAACTTCACCAAAGTTTGTGTTATTTTAAGAACAACACCTAAACCTAACAGGAAATACTCTGATACTGTACAAACGAGAATCATCATCACATTTGTGTTTTGGATTTCACTGATAAAAGGTTGCATCAAATTATTTGCTTTGAGTTTGTGAGCACATCTACATTTTCAAATGTTGAACGCAGCCTGCAGGGCTCTGATGGTACACAGCACTGTTGTTACGAGTGTCACAGGTTGTGCGTCATGTTCTGCTCTCTGGTTTTGTGTTTTCAATGTGGCCAACATTCTGTTGTTCTGTTACCCTCAACAAAACTTCCCACATGATGATGTATGTGCTTCTGACAGTCAGTGTATTAACCATGTGTGTGTGTGTGTGTCTGCAGGCAGCCCTGGTACTACGGCTGGGGCTTCAATCTACCACGGGGTCAGGCTCTGCTGGACAAGTGGAACCAGGTCCCTGACAACACAGACATCCTGGTCACACACTGCCCCCCACTGGGTGAGACACACATTACAGCACACACACACACACACACAGAACATAATATGTAAATACATATGTATGAGCTCACATAAACACGCATGTAAGAATGCACAGCATATGTTTCATCAGTGTACATACAAAAACAACAAATGCAGATTCTCATGGGCAATAGTTTATTTAGTTTGTTCACACACACACACACACACACACACACACAAGATGCAACATACGTCTAAACATGTATATACAGTAATTAAATATACACACACACTCACTACCCTATACATACAGGTACAGAATGTGTACACATGTAAGATCAGTTTTTAATATTAACAAACATACTGATTCAAGCATCTGTGCTCAGACACACACACAGTATATGTGTGTTCATGTACATACAGTGTATATACACACATACGTGCACACACAGAAATCAGAAGCAGTTCTATTTTCTGTAAATTTAATTTGCCAACATGAATGTCTAAATCATATCAGAGCATTAAACGTGTACTTATGAACGTTTAACTTATTAAGACATTAAGACAGCAGCTTATTATGCAGCCAGTTTCCTGGTACTGCCCCACTCAGAATACATTCTGAGCGGAGGAGAGCTCATAAGCGAGGTGGGGTTTCACTGAACTGAATGAAATGTTGATTACAAAACATTTACTTTGTCTGTGGTCCAACTCCAATGCCTTCTTAAATGATGATATAATATGATATTATAATCTCAATCTAAATATGAATAAAAATCAAAGATGCACAAAATATGAACAAGCCTCTGCAGCCAGCAGGGAGAAAGAGAATGCAGTGAATATTATATTATATTGAATCATGCTTCTTTTTCCTCACTACACCCTTCCTGTGTCACCCATTTGCACTATGACCACCACCAACAAACCCTGCAACACATGGACAAATGAATCATAAAGTGCAACTCCTGCATCAATACACTGCATGTGTTAAACAGGCCTTAAAGTCACTGTCCTTTATTCATTTATTGAGCTGAAAGTAGTCACATTTCAAATGATTGAGTCTGAAACTCAAACATATTTTTATAATTGGAGAGAGAGAGACAAGAAAAGACTCAACAAACTGGTCAAGAGGTCCAGCTCTGTCCTGGACTGCCCCCTAGACTCCATAGAGGAAGTGGGAGAGAGGAGGATGTTAGCAAAGCTGACCTCCATCATGAACAACTCCTCTCACCCCCTGTATGAGACTGTGGAGGCCTTAAACAGCTCCTCCAACAACAGACTGCTACTCCCACCATGTAAGAAGGAACGCTACCACAGGTCCTTCATTCCAACAGCTGTCAGACTCTTTAACACCAGCATGACTTCATGACTTTTTCTATATATTTCTTACTTGTGAATATTTTTTTATCAACCTTCTGTATATGAGCTACTGTGACAAGTGAATTTCCCCGGTGTGGGATCATTAAAGTCTATCTCATCTTATAATTGAGCACATTAAAATGTGTGTTGATGTGCAGCATGACTATACTGTAGCTGGACTTAGCTGAATGTGAATAAAAGCACTCATACACAGGGATCAAAGTGGGTTAGGGATTTGGGTGGGTGGTGGGAACATCTGTTTCCCACTGCTGCTTTTATTTTTTCTATATAATCTTAACTTATATAAATATTATATTCAAGGGGTTTTAGACTTTTGGTCAGACAAAATAAAACTAAACAAAAAAAGATACATTAATAAATAATTCTCTTAGTTAATCCTCTGACTTACTTTGTCATCAACCAGTCTGATTTTGAAATCCTTAATTCCTATGTATTTGATCTTCATACATATTTAATCAATTATTAATTTCCCTGCAAAACATTTTTTTGCTTCTCCTCATCACATTTAATCGGACTGTGTGGCTAGCATAGCTGAAAACACTGCTAGCTAAATATTTTGGGCATGTAACTACCCCAAATCTGACAAACACCTTTAATTTTAGGTCATTTGAGCATATGTATTTGATTCTGGTGCATATTTAATGAATTATTAATTTCCTTGCACAACATTTCTCATTTTCCTGAAAACACTGATAGCTAAACACTGCGCAGCAGCCATTTTACTTAGCAACCTCACTGAAGCTAACCTTTGTGATATAACTACACCAGCCAGAGCACTTCATGTTAAAATAAATAAACTCAGTGTATTATATATTAACACCTGCTCGTATATGTTCATGCAAACAACATACAGGTATGTCCACACATCTATGGCTCTTACACAGTCACACACACCACGAGCTCAGTGGCTCTGATGAATCACTGTGGCACTGAGTGGATGAATAAAGGGTGAAGGGAATCGCAGTCCAGTCAGCTCCGCCTGAAAACACACTTCACCTTTAGAGGAGATTATTAGCTGTCTTAGTGATCACCTTTCAGCTTCACAAACACACACACACACACACACACACGGACACAGACACACACTCTTTCTCTCCTTACAAACATCTCAACAGTTTGAACAAACACAGATGCTGGCTCACAAGCTAACTGACATCCTGTACACACGCCTCTGTCTCACACACATACACACACTCTGACTCTCACTGTCGCACACACACACACTTTCACACCTCATCTCCCGCTGCAGCTGTGGTGCTCAGACGAGTGTGTGTGATTGATTTCTGTGTCTGCGTCTCGGCTGCGAACGCGGCCGTTTATTTTCCATTCAGCTTAGCGAAGTGTCTCCAGCTATCTGCTCGTAAGCCACCGGCATATGGAGCAGCTACAGCAGGCTACTAATGCATGAGACACACACACACACACACACACACACCACCACACACACAGAGTCAGAGCAAGACTGGAGGGAATGGAATGAGACAAGAAAATAGGGAATGCAGGACAAAAGTATGGACGATAGGTAGGATTCTTTAAAGTGCTAGAGGCCAAGAAAAGACTCCACTTTGGAGAAATTTGTAAAAAGACAGAGAAACAAATGATGGACATGGAGCTACAGGAAGAAGAAGTGCGAGCAAGACGTCGGTTTCGCACTGCGACAAAAGCGCCCGTCTTTTATGAGGCGCGATAAAGCGGCAGATCGGTGGCTAGAGAGGAAAAATATGGCCTCTTTATCTGGCTGTGAGGAAGAAGTTAACAGCAGAGAGAGAGAAAGTGAGACAAAAAGAGGAAAACAGGCTCTGTGCCCAAAGCAGCAGCTGCTTTCAAACAAGCAGCACATTAGAGCAAAATACCCCGAGACACAAAAAAAAAGCCCTCGTAACTTCTCACTTCACTTCCACCATCTCCCAAGGCTTGTAAAGAATACACTTAGAGTTTTTATACCTAAACTGAACTAAAAGTGTTTTTTTTTTTACAGGTACATGCATTTAGAGGACAAAGTAGTCAGGCTCTATCACTTTCACAAGACTGATTCACTGCCAGCTGAGAACATGAAGTTTTTATGTCTGTGTTGAGTATGAGAGGGTCCATTAACTTTGCCTTGAGTGAGATTTTTAGCCCTCTGTTTGGCAGTAAAAGATAAAAATGTATCAAGAATCTTAAAGTCATCCCTAGAGAGTCTCTATCTTTTCTCTTTCTTTTGTTTTGCACCGGTGAAGAACTGCTTCAAGCTAATCACACATCATGACCCGCTACTGTTCGCTTGTCACAAGCTGACAATTATATGGCCACAAACTTTTATTTAGCTTTGTCCTGGGCAAGGACTGTGATTCACACTACTGTTCAAATGTTTAGAAACAGATAAATATTGTATCTGTGAGGATCCATCCAAACTTCAAATTTAGTGTCTAAACAGAGCTGGAGACTTGAGGCCTGAATTTGATGCCAAAATGAGGACCTATGACTTGACTTGGACAGATTTGCCTTGAGACTTGGCTTACTTCAAAAATTAATAGACTTGACTTTGACTTAAAGGCTTGAGACTTGGCAAGGACTTGTTTTTTAGACTTTGGAATTGTCTTGAACCTGCTCCTAAAGACTTGAGACTTGACTTGAATTTTATCTTAAAGACAAGAGACTTGACTTCCAGAGATTCCTGTTTCAACATTTCATTTGTGTTTTTAACTGTACGTCATCAGGTAGTCTTTAAACTTCATTCTCTCAAGTTGCTGGTCACTCCTAGTCTGGCTGCTATCCCACAATCCTTTAGGAATACTTTACAAAAAACAAATAGGAGACTTCTCACCACACCACAGTCAGTGGGACGCCGTTCCCGTTTTGATGTCTGTTCATCAGAAATATCTGTAACATATATTGTTAACCGCTGGACCGGCAATGACCAAACCTGGTCATTGCCGTGGTTTCTTGAAACTTTAGTTGCTGCACTTCAATTTAATCTCTCCAGAATTGCTGTGGATATTTATTCTCCCCAGAGGATGAATACAACCGTTTTTGTTGAGCCAAGACAAAATTTCAACATATGCAAATGAAATATAAAAATCTAATGGGCAGACTGTCATGAGATTATCTGAGCACATTCATGCTGCCCAGAGGATGAAGCTGTCCTTTGGGGGTTGGACAAAATAATTGATAATTTATTCTTTTGTTCACTTCACTCTCTTTCCCTCTTTTCCTTTGTTGACTTTTTTACTCCTGTCTGTGCTGAGCGACAGAAGGCTGGGAAGATGGAGGCACGAGCTCCTCACTCATTTTATTCCTCCGACTTGATGCTTTTATTGACTCAGCATCAGCAGCATCCCTCCTCACCGAGCGGCCACTAAATCATATACACTCCATGCTTCATCCTTGTCACACACGCTGTGAAGTCTGCATCTGTGTGTGGCTGTGATTGATCTTTATTTTCTATGGCTGCTTTCTAAGAGTCGTTGTTTTGTGCTGCGATGTGCAGTTTGCCATTAGAGAAAGGAGTCTGAAATGGAGAGCATGGTTTTAATACGTGATGTATCGCTTTCTGAAGGGAGATGAAATTCATAACCTTCATGGAGACACAACCCAGCGCTATCAAACGTCACTCTGCTGCCCATTAGATGCATTACTGAAATGATCTTAACAGAATCATTACGGTATAACTGCCAGTTCATGGCGCAAAGCTGAGGATTAAACATGTAAATGTTTCACTCTCACGTTATTTCATCTTAAAGTGTCAAATCTGATGGAAACTAGATTTAATATATACAAAAATAAGAAGAAATACTACATGAAAAAGACTTTTGGCATATTTTAATTTAACTTTTATGTTATGGTAGTACATGTCCCAGGACATATGTTTCCTGCATTGAGCACATTTGACTGTGCTTCATGCCGTGCACCTTTGATCATGAAAACAGACCCCATAGTCACTTTGAAAGAGAGATTTGGGATATAAACTGCATTTTTGACATGTTTTTTTTTTTTCTTATTTAGAGTTTGAATGGTACAATTAAATTGTAGAATGAACATATTTCCTGCATTACAATGAAATTTTTACAGGACCAGCTCACTAAAACACACAACTATGATGAGACTGAATGTGATTGTTCTCCTCTTTTATTATTAATGCAAGGTGTACCAACCAACCAAAACACTATAAACAAAACCAGCTACAATTTCAACAAACCATATCAAAATGTGTCTACATTTCTTCATTTTTATACCTTTGTATACACACACACACGTAGATATGTATGCATACATAAACATACATACTAACAGCTGTATCTATGACCATGTTTAATAAATTCTTTGAACTACATGTTTAACCAAACCAATGAAAGTAAAGAGAGAGAAAGTAAATGAATAAAAAATGACTAATGTAATATTTTGCCTCTTCACTCACACTAACGTCTTCAGCTGCTTTTTAAAACTCTTGTTGCTGCAGTAATAATATATGATAAATTATTCCACTGAAAAACAGCTCTGTACATATTTTTCATCGCATTGGTTCAAGGTTGAGGAACCGTAACATCACCCCTCATAACCCGTGTTGTTTCCTGGTTACGTCTGTTCTGAAAAAAATGATACACTGAGTGCAGACATAAATTTCTGAATTTCTGAATGCAGCTCTTTATTTGCTGCACTTCACCAGATTTCTGGGGAGTAGTCAAGATGTGACAATACCAAGGTGGCATACACCAAAGTGTATGACAAACCTCGATGTTTAGCCTCAGTGATTTCCTCTGAACAGCTGCTTTGTTCTTCTTCACTGCCTCTCATGTGCAGGTTTCCTGGACTGGGTCCCTAAAAAGATGCAGCGTGTCGGGTGCATGGAGCTTCTCAACACGGTCCAGAGGAGAGTCCAGCCCAAGTTACATGTGTTCGGACACATTCATGAAGGTACGTACATCAAAGCACAAGTGGTTTTCATTCATTACATGAACAATATTTTTGACATTGTGAATTCACATGACAGTCACATGGACACAGGAAGTAGGCAGTGCCTGCACCAGATGTTGAGAACTATGTAAACTTAGTCATCTTCATCTTTCATCTTTTCAGGACAATCGTCTGCACACAGTAACAGCCAAAGTACTTTTTCCCTGAAAACACAGAGGGATCAAAGGATTTTAGCCCTGAGTAATGTCTGCAAGTGTTCCTCACAATCTGCCCCTCCGTTACCTGAGAGGCAAAATCCAGGCAAATACCTGTAACTGGCCACTTTTTGTAAAGTGCCCAGTAATAACTGAAGGTGACTCAGGTGAACATTTGAACGTTTTGATCAACTCAGATTTTCTCCCTGGATTCTGAAAATGTCCCGTCCATCCTCGATGCAGAAAATTACACTCCTGACTGCTCAGAACACATTACCTGTTCATATCAGAATAATGTACGCATATTCAATCCCCACATATGATGTGTTTTTAGTCCAGAATGTACAGTAGATACAAGTATTTCTCTCTTTATTTATGAATAGAGTTAACATAGGCTTACATAAATCTAAATGACCTGAATTCATAAGGTAAAATATCATATTTAGCATCAAACTGAAGAAGAAGAACGTCATTTAAAGTATTCGTGGTTGTTTTTATCACATTCTGAAGGTGGCAGTTAGTTTTCACACATTCATATCTTAACACCTAAACCTTTACTTTGTTATATAAATCAGCCAGTCACATGTAGATATATGTAATGCAGATAATATCCAGATCAGAGCTTCATCTTTTCCTGAATCTGAATCTTTTGAAGTTAATTAATGAATAACAATTCAATTCCTGCCTTGTAACCTCAGAGAATATGGAGATACTGCATGATATTTTCCTGAAGAAGACGATTAAAGTGTCTATTAGAGAGCTGCCACGTAGCTATCAGCATTTCATTCAGGCCAGCAAGGGCAGAGAGGCCGTCTCCCTGGACTGAGGATTGCTTTTTTTTTCCGGGTTATCAGGTCAGCGTTGAACCCGTGGAGCAGTGGTCCCCCCATCAGAGAGAACCAGATTAGAAACTAGATCAGATTTTGTAACAGGAGAATGAGGCTGAAAGCAGCTCCCCTCATTAATGTGAGGACTAATGTGAAAGAAATTCAGAAATGATCCGCGCTGTGTGTTTCGTATTCATGTATTCCAAATCTGAAAGGGCCGACGCAGACATGCAGAGTTCTGTTCCAGGAGAAGCTGAAAGTGACACCTACACTTGGAAAAAACACTGAGAGTGCAAAGTTAAATTGTAGGACTTTCTGAGAGATGGTGTTTAACTTATGCTTGACAAAATTGTCACACATTTTACATCTGCCATTTGGAAGAAACATTGATCCAAAGTACCTTTTGAGCAGCGAATTTTTTAACTGTAGTGGTGTTGGCGTCACACTCTGCATACATTTCCTCAAACTGGATTCTATTAGAAACTATGAAGATGTGCAGTGATACTAAACGCTCATAACTGTGCCGTTTCTCAGTTGCACGTCCAAGAGATTACCTCCGTGTTTGTGTATTCATTATGATTCCCATCTGATTGACAGTGGACCCCAGCACTTCTTCTGATTTAATTTGATCATCTAATCATGTATTGGGGAATATTTACTGAGGATTTGCATCTCTTTTGGGGAGGCTAAATTTTAATAGTAAGCTGTAAAAATGTAGTAAAAATTCCATATTTAGCAAACGGCTGCAGAGAAGTGTTGCATCAGTAGAAGAAAAGAGAAACTGCTCTGCTTTTAGATTTATGCAACATTATTATGAGTCACAAAACATACTTTCTCCTCTCTAATGTATTCAAGCTAATGCACACCCGTAAGACAAGTGTATTACACTGCAGATTCTGTAAAGCAATATTAAGAAATTTGAAATTGGTATTTTTGCAATTTAGCACGCCCAGTTTCAGAGTGTAGAACTACTGTGGACCAGCTAATATTACTTATTAGTCCAACAGCAAGAAACCCAGCTCGGCATCTGTCTTTCAGCCTCTTGTCCATTTTCTCTTCTTAGCTTCCTCTGTCAACATCCTCTTCAGTCTCCTCTCCTCTGCCATTATGTCCATAAAGACTGCTGAGCCCCATTACATTCCCACTTGCCCATCTTCGGTTCTGGCATGACACCAGCCCTGCTCCCTGTGCCTGAAAACCTCCTTTTCGTAGTGGTTCAAAACACTAAGTTCCCTGGTGCTCTGAGCTCACAGTCCGGGTAGCCGGGTTAACGAACTGAGTTAACATTAGCTAACAACAGCTACAATTGGTAACAGTTTACTGTCCATCAGGAAACTCTGTAAATCACAAAGAGTTGAGGTGGAGGTGGAGTTGAGAAAACATTTTCTCTATAAAATATGATCCAGTTTCACCAAAATCCGTGAAATAGTTGGTGGTGTGTGACTGTTAGACACCATTCACCTGATTATACATCAGTGTAGCATTAAAAATATTTAAAATCTGCTATTTTATGGTAGAAAAGTTAAACATTGTTGCTTTAAAGTGGTTAGGAATTTACCTTTTTCACTTCTACCCAGGTTACGGCATGATGACTGACGGCACCACAACGTTCGTAAACGCCTCGGCCTGCACTGTCAACTTCCTGCCCATGAACCCGCCCATCGTCTTTGACCTTCCAAACCCCAGGACCACATGACTAGAGGAAGCTCGCCCCAAAACACCTACCGCCAATCAGGAGAAAGGAGCCAGGAGAGGCAGGTGAAGTCGATTGGGCAGAACGGACTGGAATTCTGTAAATATAACGCAGGTATGTGTTTGACTCCGCGCGTACGCACACGCCTGGAGATGGGGCGGACTAAGTGAGGGCACGGACGCTTCCTCACGCTATTAATGTTAAATGATTTCATGTGCCATCATTTCTTCATCTCGACATCTCAACACTGAGTCTGAGAGCAGACGAACGGACGGAGGCTCCTACATGCCGATATGTGGATATTTCTCTGTGTCCTCTTTTACTGCACTGACAATCTGTTGTGGCTCTTAGAGAGACAAAAAAAAAAGACACCCCAGACGTCCCTGTTGGTACTTCATTTCAATGAACTGAACACATTTGGACACAAGTGAAGCCCAGCGCCTCGTCTACAGGAGACTCTTGACAAAGCCACGACTCAACAGTAGCAACGGAATGTTTGCCAGAGGGAATCGAACACAACTTTTCTCCCCTCACACTTTCATTTCTCTTCTTTCTCCTCTTTCTTCTTCCACCCCTCCTGCATCTTCCTGCTGTTTCTCTCCCATCCTCAGGCCCGGAGCATGCTAGAGTGTGTCTTTTTTGCCAGCGTGTGTGTGTGTAAGATCAAAGCGAGCATGTTAGGGCAGCGAGAGGTCTCTGCCACAGGCTTTGTAAGAGTCAGAGTGTCAAACATGTTGACACCGCTCCCCCGGGCCTCATTACAGCCCCCATAAGCCTCCTAACTGGCTGAGAGGAGGTCGCAGAGGAAAACGTGGGCAGCTCTTCCCCCTTGTTGTCCTTCCATGTAGTTCCCCTTCTGCCTTTTCTCCTCTTTTTCATTTTTTCCCCTTCCCCTCCATCCTTCATGCTGTGAATGACTAGCTCAGCTTTTTAGCTACGACTGGGAGGTTGGGGGTGGCGTTCTGGACTTGGAAAGCACAGCAGGTAAAGGTGCTACATGCTAATGCTACTTCTGGACAGTCGTGCTAACTCAGCTTCTGAGCAGCGGTGGTGCTTTCAAGGGCCTCTCCCCCCCTCCACCTCGTGTTATTCACGGGATCCTTTTTTCCAGAGGAATAAAGCTGTAATTACATGTACTGTAACTGGTCTATGTAAATGTTCTCTGTCAATGTAAAGAAAAAAAACTTGAAGCTTTTCTTGAAGATTTCCAAGTCGTTGCTCTGCTTTTCAAAAAAAGAAAAAAAAAAAGTTAATATTTGTGTCCAGAAATGTGTGGTTGTTACATTTCCTTTGGTCTATTTCTTAGTAATGTAAATGCTTATTATGGTATTTTATTCTCTGTGAAGCTGCTCGGCCCCATTTGGTGATTATTAACCCTTCATGTCCCTGAGCAGTTTGTCTGAAAAAAGAGCTTTTCTTTTTTTTACCCCCCTTTGCTCCATTTTCTGAATAAGGCCGCTCTCTGTAAGAGTCTCGGTGCGCTTAGCATAACAAGACCACGTCACACTTTGATCTCCCTGCTCTCCGACATTATGTATGAACGTTCCCCGAGGCTGCAGTTTACTCCCGCTTCACTCGCCTCTCCAGCACATCAGCATTCATTGTGCCAGCTGATGTCTTAATGTTTCCAAATGGGCATAAGAGGAAAGAGCAGAATTTCTCACCAAGAAACCCGTGTCTGTGGATAATGGTGGGAGGTGTGCACACTTGTTAGAGCATGCACACTGACGCCTGAGTGTCTATGCTAATGTTAATGTGGAGCAGTTTGAGTTTTTAGGCCTGGACATTGAGGACATTTCAGCAGGTCCTCGCTGCTTTAAGGGGCACATGTAGGCTTAGGATTAGGTTTAGAATTAAGATAAAGTTTAAGATGTGGTGTAGAGCACTGCAGCTTTAGAAACACAAGCAAATAGAGAAATCTACAGCATTCAGATACAAATCTAGAGCTCTATCCTAGAGCTTACAGAACACAGAAACACAAGCATAAACTTGTACAGACAGTTTATATCTGCAACAATATCAGACCCAGGATGATAAAACTGAAATGCCTTCATTTGTTATATTTATATTTTTGTGTTTGGAGCCCTTTTCTGAATATGCCATATGTCAAATTGGTGAAGAGTTCAAATTAAAGGATATTGCTTATTAACCTGATTCTTACTGTAGCTACAATGCTACCGCATGTGTACTTCAAGATGCTGCTTATTCAATCCAGTTTTATTTATATAGCACCAAATCATAACAGAAGTTATCTTATGACACTTTCCATATAGAGCAGGTCTAGACCGTAGTCTTTAGAAAATTATTTACAGAGGCCCAACAATTCCCACCATGAGCAAGCACCTGGAGACAGTGGCAGGTGTTATGCCGGCAGTCCTATAGGTGCAGGTTCCAGTTCTATTATATATCAATGGTTTATTGACAATGATTGGCTTATGTTATGGAGTGTGACGAGTAGGTAAAACAATTTTAGGTTTGATGGCTAATAATGAACAACATGAGGCAAACTCAAGAAAAAAACGCACAAAACAAATAAAAGCAAATAAAGGTAAGACAAAAATATATATATTTATATATATAGAAGTTTAAAAAAAACAACAGTCCTGTCATACTCTGTTTTGGTGCTTTGAGTTTATCTTTTAAACTGTCCACAATCATTCATTCCAGTGAGGTTACTACTTTGGGATTAGTTTCAGTCGCTGCTAAGCTAACGTACTGTCAAAAATTAACACTTACTGCAGAATTTACTGTGTATTAAAGTTTGTCTTGTCAAGCAGGTACAAACTATCTCTGCTCAACACTTTAATTGTTTATAAGAAACAAACAGTTTCAGTCATTTCAGTAGCAAGTCCCACTTCACTAATTGGTTTTGTTGGATCAGAAAAACAAGCAATGGTTCGTCATTGAATGCAGGCACAATCCATCATTACGATGGTCTTCAAAGAACCAGGATTTTAGGCATGAAGTGGGCAGACTTCAGATCAGAGTTAGTCAGTAATAGTTTGAATGTTTGTGTTTGTTTGAATGAAAACAAACTTAATTCATGCCTACGAAGGAAAATGTTCCAAGAAAGGTATATGGGGAACTATTTAAAACCAAAAGATGGGAGGAACTTTCATCTCTAAGTCTCATGAAGAGCTGTCTGTTTGGTCTCTCCAGTCCCAGTCCTCATTTAGATGTCTCACTTTGATGCTCTTCTGCTTCAATAGCCGTGTTATGTGTTTCCTGTTTTTTCCAAGAGAAAAAAAAAGTGCTGTACTATTTCTTGATTTATTTCTTGAGGCATGCTTAAAGGAGTTAATGACTTCTGCTACTCAGACAATCTACATATGAAGAGTTTTGTTCCAAAATGAGATATGTACTGTTTGAAAAAAGTGGACGCCTACACAGGCAGAATGATTGACAGCTGAAACTTGAAAGCATATTGTGGTGGTACTTTTTAAAGGACTGTTAGTAACTTGTGTCCTTGGTAACATGTTTACTGGCTGGATCCTCTGTATTTTGATAGCATTGGCTGGTTCAATTCAGGTCTTTTTTCAAATGGATGTATAGCATTTTGGAATCAAAGTGTTCATATGGTGTTGTATTTTGCCATTGTTGTTGGGGACTTTTACATTTTTTTTAAACTGTAAAACAAAAAATTAAGACCCAACAGCTGCAAAGTTTGACTGTGTTGCTCCTGGAGACAACTCTAAAAATGTAAAGTACCTTTCTTTCTTAAAACCATAAGGATTCTGCTGGTTCTGAGAGATTATTCAAGCGATTGAATAAAACCTTATCTGTTACCGGTTGATCATGCCTCCTTATTTCTATCCTCGCTCTTCCCTTTTGTCTCTCCTCCCCTTTATTTCTTGTTCTTGTGAAAAAACAATTAGGAAGTGGCGACGAAACTTTTCCCGTCCTGGTTCTTCCCTTTTGTTCCAATCAAAGGTATCTGTGTCTCGTATCAATTATAGAGCCCAGAGCAGCGAGTTAATTTCCAGTAGCTAAACCCTCACCGCTCCGTCTCTGTCTCCCATTTTGTTCCGCAGGTCTTCCACACCTCTGCACATTCTAATGAGAACCCTCGTTCAAATAATTACATTAGTAATCCCAGGGGAGAGCGGGTAATTTATTCGCAGACGGCTTTTTACTTTGCCATTAATACAACTAGCTTTCATATACTCTTGTCTTCCTCAAGCTCCCTCCCTCTTTTTTTCTCACTCTGCCTCTCCAACCACAGCACTGAGCTCTTTTTCTCAGTTCTGATCATCCCTTTTCCCATTTCCATCTGCTCGTGCCTCTCTTAGCTTCCTCAGATAATGATTCCCAGTTCTCCGAGCTTTTCTCTCCTCTCTCAGAGTGCTACTGTACGTCTTGCTGCGGTGGCGTTTTTTCCTTTGAATGAATGACAGACGTCGCCTCTATCTCCTCCTCATCCATCTCACTTCACTCTGCCCATCTGAACAAAAGATGCACCCCGTGCTTCCTGTCATCTGCGTCGTTAAAAAGACACTTTAATTGATTGGTTTTGGAAGACGAATCAGTGTCAAACAATCAGACAGAAGGTTGAGAAGACAGTGAAAAACTCGCAAATCATTTATCAATCCCTCCTTGTTCGTCTCTATTTTCTATTTATTTTTCTATCAGTAGCAGATCTGAGATGCTGCCAGGCCCAGGTTAATCCACCATGGAGCCCCAGGGGCAAAAATGAGCTGTGGGACTGAATCCCCCACCTCCTTCCCTTTTAGTCTGTGATAATTCTGCACACAGATTTATTATTAATGAATATGCACCATGTAAGTATAATGTTAACAGATGTATTAAAGGTATTAAAAGTAGTCTTTAACACAGGGCCTTCTATGCAGCCCAGCCTGAATCATGCTGCTTGTGATCTAAAGTGTGTGTTGTTGATAGATAAATAGCGTACTTTATCGATCCCCCAAGAGAAATTTGAGTGTTAAAGCTGCAGTTACAAATATTACAAACACAAAACAGGCAAAGATACCTTTGCCTGTTTTGATTCCAGACCTGTGAATCGCCATCCACATCACAGGTTTTGTTTATTGATTCAAATAGATCTGGTTTTGTGCCCATTGACCATTCAGGGAAACAAATGATCAATTACTGAGCAAATAGCACATAGCTGAACAGGCAGGAGTGAGACCGGAGACACCAACTTCCAGCCTAGCTTCATGAAAAATAATGACAGAAAAATGGAGAGGGAGAGGTTGACACGACTTGACTGCTGACATATTTCTTCGATCATTGTAAAACACACACTCACACACATACACACACAGAACCACTTTTCTAGCCTCTCTGTTCTCTTGGTTGTCCAAGACCACATCTAGGATCAGATGTGAGGTAGCTGAATTGGACCTGAGTGCATGGACAGAGGTACTGCTACATGAAGGGGCTGGCTGGGTAGTGCCAGGTCCTGCCTCAGAGGGTGTTTGCCTCATGGGGTGTTCATCTTTAAATACACGATAAAAAATCAAATAGTTGTAGTGACCTTTTATTTTTAATCTATACTGCAAAAGGAAATGTTTAAATGTTGAATCTGATCATTCTGGTAAATATAGAAAGACCAGCAATGTGAGAAATTGTGGAGAAAGAACAAAGAAACACAAAACTCATCTGATGTTAGACCAGCACATGGCTCCAAAATTCCAATAGGCTACCTACACTGTAAGGCAGGTCGTCACCTCCCCCTGCCCCTTTAAGTAGATCTGTCCATATTATGTCAGAGATTAGGCTGGAAATAATCAAATGAAATGAAGACGGAAAGATACAAATGAAATGAATAAAGGAGTGAAAAGGTGCAGTGGAAAAGGTCAGAGATAAAAAGAAAATCTCGAGGCTGATGCTGAAAAAGATTTGTCACATAAATGTCAGGCCTGATTATATGAACTGCAAACACACGTCTGTGACCACAATTATTATTATTCTGTTTGAAGAAATGTTTAAAATGTAGAGGGTTTCTAAGAGACATGACATAACCTTTGTTATTACCACAGACATAAAGTGTCAGGTTGATTCAGATAAAAGCAGCTGCAGATGGATATAAACCGGGCAATACGATCAGTTTAGCAGACGATCACTTTCCTGTCCAGGATCCAAAATGAACGGAAGACTGAGGAGATGCACATTATCTCATGGCAGCTGAGAGCGAACTGACCTAGACACTGGACTCTGATTTATTGTTGATGATTCCACATGAAGCAGAGCCAAGAAAAATACACTGCATAAGGTAAGACCTTTTTATGATTCATTTAGGATAATAAAGACTTCCTAACATTATGTCACATGTGTGGCTTACTTGTTTTTGTTAATATTTGAGGTGGATTAAACTCTGTGTTTTCAGTTAATGTGCTGTTGGCTTGGTTGGTTGGTTTCCATACTGTAAATCCTGTTTTACAGCTGCAGCATGTGTATAAAGTTATTTTCTGATATCTTATTTTATATCCACTAATGATGCTACTAAATATGCTGTTGACTTCCTGCAGCACCAAACTAAAGTTTTTCTTATGTTTAGAGTCCAATGCTCCAACATCTTTAGGGTCATTCTTAACTTGTCTCTCAAATTTTCTCTTTCTTTTCAGTATCTGTGTGTGATTTCTGTCTGTCCTTGTAGTCTTATGCCCTTTTGCCGGGTTATTACCCTATGCTAATTAAGAAGAGCTGGGACTTGGCAGTGGGATTCATCATTGTAAGAACACAACTGCAATCAGGTCGGCGGTCTAAGAACACTTTTATGAATCTGGCTTTTCTCAGGATCTTTGTAAAAAACAAATTTAAGAAAAAAGTGATACACAGAGCAATTGTGCAAAACCACAAATTTCATTTATTTTTTAAATTCTTGCTTCAGCAGTAGCTGCTCAAGGCAACCACACTCACGCTGAGGTCAAGGAATCATTGTGGCGGGGTTGTAAAGTCAGACGTGCAACACAACTATGCACCACCTGGACCTTCACACCCTTAGATCCACCCATCTACTTAAAGAAGGCTGATCTGATCAGGGCTGTTATTTAGTCATGAACATTAGCTAAAAATGCAGAAACCACTTTAAGAAGCTCACCATTATCACCATTTGCAATCAACCCTAACCCTAAACCAAAGTAAATCTGGAGCCTCTGGTCAGTTGCCCGTTTTTGCCCAATCCCACTCACTCAGGCTTTCTGAAGCAGCTGCAGCATCTGAATGAAGCTCAGTGAAGAAATGCCCAAAGGAAGTTGTTGTAGCAAATCTTCCCTGTGGTGTTGGCATCAAAATAAGAGGTGAGGTGGAAGAACTCCTCCCCCGACAGATTCACACTGAAGTGGCGCAGCACCTGCAGGGCAACAACAGCAGAAGTTGAAGCGTAGACCGTATGTGTGCATGCTTATGTGTGTGTGTGTGTGTGTGTGTGTGTGTGTGTGTGTGTGCAAGTGTATTATGTCCCTAACCAGGTCGCTAATTGTTTTTATCGATTAGCTCGGGGAGCGTTGTCTTCAGTAGAGTGTACAGCAGGTAAATGGCAGGGACAATAGAACAGGAGTGTCAGCTGCTGTTCTCCCGGGGCAAAATGTCAGCGCGGTCTTGTTTCAACCTTCAGCTTAATTGAATAATTAAAATTACTGATTGGCTGTCAAGTGAACAGTTGTGTGTGTGAGCTGCATAGATTTCCAGTCACTCTCCATCATTCTCCTTCAGACATTTTGATAGAAGAGGCACGAGTGGAGCTCAAACGGTCGCATCAATAATTCATAAAGACCCAGTTTGTTGTTGAGTGACATCGCTCAGATGCAGTAGAGCAGGCGGAGCTCTGCAGCGGGGGGCAGCCGTAGCTGAACCTCACCTTCCTGAAGTCCTGCACGGAGACAGTCCCCGAGTGGGCACGGTCAGATGTCAGGAAGTAGCGTCTGATGGAGGTCCAGGAGGAGCGAACCACGTCATAGATCCTCAGCATGACCTCCACGCAGTCTTTGCTAAGAACACCCTGGATCGTCTACAGAACAAGAAGGCATGAAGAAGAAGAAAGAAAACAACAAATGAGAGGTGAGAGCCCCCCACATTATCTGCAATATTTCACTTCTTCGCAAGCTGAGACTCGGAACAAACGAAGTGTTTTTTGTTCCGTGATCAGATAAAGAGGTTTTGTCTGTAAACTCGTCTACAGGCACACACCATCGAATCAGTTAAGATGCAGGGGGTCTCTGCAATTTCACACAGATGGTGGTGGGTTCGGTGGAGACAATGCAGGTCTTTGTGATTCCAAAGTTGGTTTGGAAGGTTGCAGCTCGTGGGTTGCCAGATTAGGCCCTCACCCACACGCTCCGTTAAAGCTTGGGGCTCGGCTTAGTCGCTCAGCGGGGGGTCCTTTTAGAACATGCCCACCCGTGTGTCATTGTTCAAAGCTTCATATACACCTCCCCGTGCCAAGAAAACACTGCAAATCACCAAACTTGCCCAATTTGCTTGTCATGGCAGGCGATAGTCGAGAGCCTGGGGGTGGGAGGTCCCCACTGAGTTTACACAATCTGGCAACCCGCCGTCGCCCATCACCGCCCCCTCACATTCCAGAGCCACCTCCACACACACACATACATACACTTTACTGTAACCCAATTTAAACTTGCAGCCAATAAAAAGACTATAGATCAGACCTTAAGCAGAGAGAGGAGACAGAGTTAATTTGAAATGTGCTAATGTGCTGCTCAGCGTGGGTATGTGTAGCTGAAAGTACATAGTCTGTGTCCCAATTTCACGCTAAACTCCAACTGTGATGACTGTCTGCACACTGGAAACATGAGGGGAAAGTAACTTTTCAAATTTCTAAAGAACTTCAATGTGCATGTAAGGTGAACTGAAGTCAGCGGCAAGCCAGACATTCTTTTTTATTAGTGCCTATAACTGATCTACAAACAGGTGTGTACCTGTGTCACTGTTTACAGACATCACTGTGGTTTCGGTCAGAATGCAGACATGTTTGTGGGGATTCTAAAACTTGTATGTGAACCTTTGGCAGATGGTCCTGATAACTGCGTGTGCTCTGTGTTTTACTGTAGGCCAGAACACTGTTTCTAAATCTTTCACTTTAAGGGACCCCTTTTTTTACCAGAATAAACTGACTAAGTGACATATTTTATGAAATTTTTGTTTCATATTCAATGTATAACAATATTAGAACAGAACAGCTGATAAAATGAACAATGAACCCAAACAGTGAAGCAATAACTGCAGGAAGTTTGTGTCAAACGGGTGATTTAGATGAATTTTGAGCAGATTATTTCCTGTGAATTTTACATCAGGGGCAAGTTTTCCTTTATTATACAATTCTCTGTAAGTATTATGTATTTTTTTGAATTCTAACAATCATATAAACTCCTCAGTGTTCTTTGAGCTCTTTGGTTGTTTTAACTGTGTACTTTTCTAATGCTCTCAACCCACTGTGCAGCTTTGGTAGGGTCAGGACACCCAGGTTGGGAACCAGTACAACAGGCGACTGAAAATACAGATAGAAATCTTTGATTGTTTTTTCAAAATTGTGCCAAATTTGCATCAAACTGGCCTCACCTGTAAAGTATTTGAAAATGATGTCATGACAGTGTGATAGTGAATTTTTTACCGGTGTAACAGGAAGAGGGAGTTCACGTCGCTCAAAGGCCCTCTTGGTCTCAGCTGGTTTCAGGTTCAGGAGGAATTGACGAAGGAATTTGTGATATGAAACGGAGCCGTTACTCATGATGTCAAACTTCACAGCCAGATGTTCAAACTGCTCATGAGTCATACAGATGCTGAGGGATTGGAGGATCTCTGTAACACACAGTCAGTCATTAGTATGTACATCCGCACAGAGCAGGTCATACACATCATGATCGTCTGTAGTTTGCTGCTCACGCAGGAAAGAGGATGTGCTGATGCGTCCCTCTTGCTGAGGATCCTCCTCGGTACAGTTCCTCTGGATCTCCTTCCAGCAGCGCTGCACCTCCCCACGCAGCCTCCTCTCTGTGCTGCCCAGCAAGCTTCCTGTTTCCGGCCTCCCCGTTGAGGCAGAACGCCTGGAGGTGCACTGGGGGGCAGACTGAGAGAGGAATGAGGGGAGGTCAGGAGGCGAGCTGCGCAACTACACAGAAAACTGTACAGAAAAGTGTAGTTATCTTATTAAAGAGTGGTTTACACCAAGCAGCTGATTCTAACAGAATCTAACAGCTATTCATTCTGCCCACTCACACACACATCCTCCTTTCACATGCATATATTTCTAATCACATATATACTTACTTATATAACTCACACTTATTTTGTATATTCATACTTATTTTGTAACTTTTTTTTACATGTTTGCAATGGTTTTATATTTGTGCCTCAATTCTAAGTGTGCAATTCATTTCAGTTTAATTTATATAGTGGCCAATCATGACAGTTCAAGTTCTCATGACTCTCATGACTCTTTCCATATAGAGCAGGTCTAGACTGTACTCTTTTTAAAATTTAATAATTCCCACCGGGAGCAAGCTCTTGGTGACAGTGAAAACTTCATTTAGGAGTCAGAAAACAGGTCTTGGTGGATGGCCATCTGCAGTGTATGGTTAAGTTTGAGTGCAGTGGGGCAGAACATTAATATATTTTGTTGAAAAAATGTTATCACACTAAGAATAGTTAAATTTAAGCTAATACAAATCTGTTCTCTGGATCTGTTCTCTGGATAATAATTATTGCTGTCTTTGATAATAAGGTCTCTCTAACAAATCATTTTTTGTGCTCAGAATGTACCATCATGCACTCAGGATTAAGTATAATTCTTGAATATAATTCTTCAGTAGTAACAAACTGAGCTTCTCTGGCTTTGCAAATCAGTTGCTGTCTTCATCCATCGCAGATCATTCTGTCACATTTAGCAAAAAGATGTTGCGACCGTATTGTGCAGCTAAACACCGTCATTAAAAACATATCCTGCGTAGTAGGTAAGGTTACAGCACTATCCTTGTGTCTGTACCTTAGTGCGTTGCAGAATGGGACCTGTAATCTCTGAGCAACAAGATTTTGTTGCTGACACTGTTTCTCTGGGCTCAGGGGAAGGAGATGGGACGCCATTGGTGGGAACCCCCACTTCTGTGTGGGGGGTTCTGCCCAGAACACCAAAACGCCTCAGAAACTCTCTGTACTGCAGCTTCTTCTGCTCATTCACAGGCATCTGACTCCACACACACTCAAACTGAGAAGCAAAAGGAAACATAATCATCATCCGCACAGGGTGGGGGCAACTAATAATACCCCAAAGAGAGTAACACACAGTACGTAAATTGGTTTTACAGATGACTAACTTTCTCACGCAGTCAATAATTATCAGAAAGATAAATTAGGTTTTGATTAGAATAATTAAAGAAAACATACCAGACTAAAAAGAGTGGAACTGGCAAACGTACTAAAATTCATCTTCTCATTTGTAACCATGGCCTGATGCCAGTCTGTGTTGTTTCAGCTTGAAAGCACTGGTCGGGTTGTTGGAAATGTGCTTGTTCTCTTGAACGTCTCCTCTTTGAATTCTTTGAATTCTAATTCACTGGAATATACGCAGCAGTAAATACAATTTTCTGGCTTTACCTGATCATTTGTGAGTCTCAGGCAGTGGCGTTCACAGAGCTGTCTGAACTGCTCTTTAGAGACTGTCATGCTGCTTGTAGGGTCCATACCCATCAGCTCTTTGGTGATTTCATACAAGTGGCCTGAGACGACTTCCTGGATCTGCTGAAGATGCTCTGCGATTTCAGGGGGCTTGGTCTGAATAGGTAATCTGCTTTTAGTCCCTTGCTCTGAGGTCCTGCTCTGGCACCTGTCTGCTGACACCTGCAGCATTATGAACAGAAACAAAGAAGAAGAGAACTGTTTGGGCCAAGAAACACAAGGAATGGACATTAGACCAGCGGAAACCTGTACTTTGGTCTGATGAGTCCAACCACCGTGTCTTTGTGAGATGCAGAGGTGAATGGATGACAAATCATTTGTTTTCCAACAGGACAATGACCCCAAGCACACTTTCAGGCTCTGTAAGGAGTATGACCTGGCCTCCACAATCACCCAACATAAACCCAACTGAGATTGTTTGGGAGCTGGACTGTAGAGCGAAGAAAAAGCAGCCACAAGTGCTCAGCATGCAGCTGATTAAGAGAATGTTAAGAATGTGCAAAGCTGTGATCATAGCAAAAGATGGCTACTTTGAAGAATCTAAAAACATATTTTACGCTGTTGATCGGAAAGAAAGCGAAGAAGCATATTTCTATTCTTTTAAGTATCTCTGGAAGCTGCTTCTCTTACCAGTGTGCTCTGGGATTGAAACTTGTTCAGGAAGTCCTTCCAGTTAACAGTGCAGTTCTCACAGTCCAGCTCCAGTTTAGTCAGCATGTATCTGTACTGTTTGTCTGACAGGCGGGCACAAAAACTATCCAGCACCTGACGAAATACCAGAGCTTTAACCATCCCTGTCCTGCCCCGGTCAAAGGCCAGGAATGCCTGGAGGAAAGAAAGATAAAAAAGATCAGCTGAAAGGGAAACTGATGACAGACATGATGAAAAATGAAGCATGTGGTTATGAGCTTCACCTTTTGCAGATTAGGCGCTGAGGCAGTGACTAGTTCTCGCATCCTAGCCAGAGCCATGCCTGGACTGAGGCTGTCCAAAGACTCTATCTGTCGCACAGCATCAGGGGAAGCTGGTGGAGGGTCATCCTTCTTCTCTGCTTTGTGGTCAAGTGCCGACAGGAATTCCATGTAAGCTAGCCTGCAGTTTTCATCCAAGGAAACATTGAGCCTAAAGAGAACACAGAGGAAGAGCAACATGTTAGGTTTTTTTAGTTACACTGTAAAGACATTTTGTATTATATCCCGGAGGATGAATCCTGCCTGATTCTTTCTTCCAACACTACCGTGAGGTTGATTACAGATATTCAAGGTCCTAACTGTAATAATTAAATTTGTCCAATACATCAAATACCTGCAAAATGTTTAACCTTCCAATCAATCATGTAATGTGACATACAGTTTCAAATTATAACCTACATATGAATAAATACACCCCCCCCAATTTTTTATGGTGGTCTTTGGTAAATTTGTCTTTAATATCCCTGCTGCTAGAGGAGGATAGAGGAAGTAAAAGGAGTGGAGTTGACCTGCGCAGGTGATTTACGAGCTGCTCTCTCTGGATGGAGCAGCTATAGGTTTGTAACAGACTCAGCAGCTGTTCCACTGTCACTGTGCCGTCTCCCCTCGTTTCCAGGTGAGTCAGGGAGTTGCTCAGCCCCTCATAGTTCTCCTGCAGAGTC
Organism: Sciaenops ocellatus; assembly: GCA_033000465.1. Lineage (NCBI taxonomy): Eukaryota > Metazoa > Chordata > Actinopteri > Sciaenidae > Sciaenops > Sciaenops ocellatus. The sequence continues at coordinate 6,424,974 of CP136889.1, forward strand.
AGTCTGCGGACAGCACAAGAGCTCAGATATAAATATGAAACTTTATGTTCAAACAGACTAACAATTGTTAGACAAAAATGTTCACACAGGCTCATAAATTACAATACCTATTATACAGTTATACTGAAAATTAGAGGAAATTAATAAGCCCTGTTGCATGCATGCATTCAAGTATTTATAATGAAAAATATCTTAATGGCTTTTTGTGGCAATAATAATAATAATCATAACAATGATCACAGCATGCGCAAAATGTTTCTACCCCAGACTCAAATGTTTGTTTGTCTGAACCTCCTGCTGTAAGAAGCTCATTTAGTGAGTATTCATGGAAAACCTTTAGTGCGATGTGTGTGCTTGCTTCTATAGCTGTATCTATTTAGAATTATATTAAAACTTATGGGTGTTTTATGTTATTAAAGTATGCATGAAACGTTTTTTTTCATGTGAAGCTGAATCAAGTTTTCTGTCTGTATGGTTTAAAGACTTGTTTGATTTTTGAAAATGTCAGGATGCGTCAATGTGGAGGTATTCCAGACACATGCAACTGTGGGGAGCAACTGAGGGGGGGCAGACCCAGACCATGCTGGAGGGATCACATCCCGTCTGGCCTGGGAAAGCGTCAGGATCCCCCATGAAGGGCTGAAGGATGTGGCCAAAGAGAAGGACATCTGAGCTACTGACCTGGACCTGGATAGGCAGCAGAGCATGGATGGATATATCATGTAAAACTACAGTACTCTTCTTCACTTACTTTATACACTCCAGTGAGGCAGTATCAGAGGAAACTGGTCTGTCAGTGTCCTGTTGGGCAGCAGTTTGGTTCCGCCTCTGGCTCCGAGGCCTGAGTTCCCCCTCGTGATGAAACCCCAGCTTTTCGAGGAAGTCACAAACCGCTACACAGCCCTGCCTCTCTGGGTCATACCTGTCAAAATGAAGTTAAAAATTGTGGCTGGCACAAGCAAGGGCCCTTCACTGACTGGGCTGCCTCAGCTGGGAATCTCTTACCTCAACCAGAGCTGCTCAAACTCATCAGATCTCATGGGGAGGGCATAGGTGAACAGGAGTTCCCTCAAGCTCTTTTTGTGGATCCAACCGTGGCCGTCCGTGTCAAACTGGCACAGCACCTGATGGGAAAGTGAGGAACAGGTCCAGATCCCTGCACGATGCAAAGATTCATTCTATGTATGCTTTCTGTAAGTGTGGCTGACCTTAGACATGTCTGCCCACTTGTAGCGTGCTTCAGAGGCAAGGAGTGCATGGAGCTGCTCTAGTCTGTCAGAGGAAAAAGAAAAACCAACATAGAGCCAACTTTCCTCAAATTGGCCAAACATCAGTGATACAGATCATATATGACACTCACACACTGGCTGTTTGTGTCCCTTCTTTGCGTTTGCCATCATTTTCAACAACATCAACAAATTCTGCGTAGTTGAGGTTGCCTCCGGGATGCAGGCTAATCAGATCCAGCAGCCGCTGGTACTCCTCCTCCCTGCAGAGGAACCCCAGGCTGCTGTAAAGCCCTTTGAAATCATGGCGATCGACCACACCTCTGCGCTTCCTGTCCATCAGGCGGAACGCTGTCAGGTTGTCCTGATGGAAATGACCACAACAGAGACATGTACTAACTGAATAACTGTGTGTGCTATGGCTGAAAAATCATTTCCTGCTTAAAGTTATAATCCTTAAAGGTGCCCTGCGGATTATTATTGTGTATAAACAAAAGTTAAACTCATACACAAACAACTAAAGGTCAAAAACTCCACAGGGAACCTTTCAGACTCTAGTCCTGGTGGATTTGGCAACACCTGTAGTTACTACTGGTAACAGGACGTGCATTTAAAATACATTTATTGAACACTGTGTGTTGCAGATACAGCTTGAGTAGCATGTGACCCTATCAGAAATGTTTCGACTTCCTCATTTTTCTCATTACAAGCAAATAAAGTGGCTTTCTAGTTGGCCTTTTTTTGAAGTGAAGTTGTTGTTGTAGTGATCTGTTTCTCAACCCAATAATCCTGATTTATTTATCCATCCATCCATCATCTGTAACCGCTTATCCTATCAGGGCCACGGTGGGGCTGGAGCTTATCCCAGCTGACTTTGGGTGAGAGGCGTGGTGCACCCTGGACAAATCGCCAGCTCATCGCAGGGCACATAGAGACAAACAACCATTCACACTCACATTCATACCTACGGACAATTTAGAGTCACCAATCAACCTGTTATGTGCATGTCTTTGGACTGTGAGAGGAAGCCAGAGTACCCGGAGAGAACCCACACAGACATGGGGAGAACATGCAAACTCCTCACAGAAAGGCCCCAGCCGAGGTTTGAACCAGGAACCTTCTTGGTGTGAGGCAACAGTGCTAACCACTGCATTTATTCATTTATTAACTTATTTATTTATTTATTCATCTGTTTATTTATGATTTTTTTTGTTGATATTTTGCATGTAAATCCTCACTTAAAACATTGAAATAAGTTTGTTCATATGATCTATAATGGCTCTCTTGGCAAGGAGGCGTTTTTGCCTTTCAATGACATGGATGTGAATATTAACATATACTGTATGTGGTCTGATAATGATGAGAATCCTGCTGGAACAGCTGATTAAGAAAGTGGTCTATATGTCCAGTGGTGTATCTCTCAGACTCTCTAGGAACTCATCATTATATTATTATTATTATTATTAATGATTCATCAGTTATCAACTCTTTCCTGGTTCATTCTTTAGTAACTACTCACAATTTATTTAGCACAATGTACCAAAGACAGCTCATGATGAAATTACATGACAAATGCCCAGCGGAGGGGTATGAAACTTGAATCCCACACAGGAAAGTTAGACGCCACCAGACGGAGTGAACACAACAGAGAGGTAATAACAGAGTACAGATGCACTGAAAGTCTGTCAGTAAATAAATGTCTGTCACGTGGCACCCTGGTGTACTCAGGGTTTAAGGCCATGACCATGAGCCACAACATCCAGCCACGGACGTTTGCAGTGTCACTCCACATCTCTCTGCTTCATTTCCTGTCATTTTCTTATAAAAAACTTAAAGAAATGTCAGACGAGCATAAAGTGTGCTGACGTGGGTTTTGACGTCATGAAAATCTGCAGGATTATTAAAGCAGCTGATTCACAGCTTTCCTCTCAACGTCTTGCTCACCCCATGGATGATCTTGATCCTAGTCTTCATGGCAGCCAGGCACTGCTCGGCAGAAATAAGCAGGGGGTCGACCTCATCCTTATCACCGTGACCCTCAGAGCTCTGCTGCCCGTCTCTGCCTGTGGCCTCTGCAGACACCATGAGGGGGAAACAGATGTTTTAATATCAGCACACAGTGAACAGGTTCTGCTATGTTCCAAGTCTTTGTGAGGGAATGTCTCCATTGTCTGAATGATTTGTATGTATCCACACTCAGACACAGAATGGCCTTCATGTCTGGCTGGCTCACTGGGCATTTAACTGCCTGACCTAATTTACATCTAATTAGAAGCACACTTACATTCTGAGTTGAGGAAGTCGATTTGTATGCGTTGCAAACATGACAAACTTTACGTTCTGGCTTTTGTTTAATGATTCCTCAGTTTTTTATTATTTTTTTGTTATTCTCTCGACTGTGTTTCTTTTTTTTAAAGGATACAAATTAGAGCGATGCCCTGCTGCTCTGTTTTCTGCTTCCAAAGCACATAATTAGCCCAAACAAGCAGAAATGAGTGCGATTCTGAATCTGTGTACTTCTCCGCTCTGCTAATGAGAGACGAAGAGGCTCACTCTTACTCTATTTATAATCCAGGATGATTTCTCCAACAGCTCATGTGCTAAGAAAGACATCATTTTACAGGAAGCGGGGGGCTTACGTTTGATCACCGTGGGTGGGGTAGGAGTTTGGATGCAAGGGAAGATGGAGTGGAGGGGAGGCCTGGTGGGGAGTAGGATGGGATTTTTAAAATCTCTATTTAAGCATCGAAAACCCTGCCACGCAGAACTGATGGGATTGCTGATGCCGCTGGTCAAGATGTTCTGGCTGCTGTTCTACCGTCTCACCCTCATACTTCGCCAGGAACACAGAGCGCTCGATCCGTCCATCCCTGAAGCCCAGCAGTTCAGTGAACTCGCTGAAATTCTTATCGTCCAGGATGACCCAGCTGTCCTCTAGTATCTGGGGGCAAAAGAAGAGAAAGCAGGACAGGTTTGGCAGTCTGCTTCACTGCACTGTGCTGCAGGCCAGGTCAGAGCAGAGCCGCTCTCATCCTCCAAGTACAACAGGTACACGAGCAAATCTGACTGAGCAACTGTGGAAGATTTCAAACGTCTACAGAGTGAAACACAACACACAGTTATACGTTTTTGCTTTTTATGAATGTGTGTCCTGTTTTATAATTACATGAAAAACATGTTCATTTATCAAAGATTGAGAAGAGAATGAAACATTAGTCACAATCTTGAGTGGGTGAAACTGAACAGAACCAAAGTGAACGCTGAGGCTCAGGTAGGAGTGTGTGATGATTCACAGATCCAACCTGACGCCCTTTTGCTTAACATTTAACAAACAGGAACATCTCTTCAGGCAGCTTGCATCGAGCAACATGTGTGTCTTTTATTTTTAGCGTCTAATTACTGCCATCGCTGCCTCTTCTACGTCAGGTATTTTTGCTTCTAAGAGTTCTCACCCTCAGCACAGTCTCTCTGCTTTGTCTGTATGCTCATACATCACATGTCCTCCACCCCTCGCTCGAAGAATAGTCAGACTCTGTGCACACGTGACTGTGTCTGCTGAAAGGCTTCTCACTGGTGGAGATATGTTATATGCATATTTCAGTGTAATTACACACTTCAGACCTTCAAGAATATTCCTGTTGGTATTCTATATTTTTGATTATCAGCAAATCCGTTAAAAGAACAAACCAACAGTGAATGTCACTACGTGAACAGATACATCGTCTTCTTCTGTGCCATCTATTGTTCTCCATGTTTTACCATGTTTCTTCCCACATACATCGTCCTGCTGCCACAAATACTCACTACTAACATATGTTAGCATGCATACTATGTAAGTATACATACTACAGTGATCAGCTGTTTTTACTAAATTACTGATTGATTTAAAAAAAAAAACTATATATTTTGGACTTTTTATGATTTGTTGAAAATGTTAAATGTATAAAATAACCAGACTTGTCGACCCTTTACATTTCTATGTATAAAATTTAAACTTCTACAAACTACTTCAAGTCCAGTACAATCATTGTGAGATCGGTGAAAGATAGATCCATTTCTTAGATGTATCACGATTCACATTGTGTGTCTAAGGCTAATTACCTGTCTCATGAAGAAATTATGTTTTTAATCATCATTAGCATGAATCTTATCAGCTTGGCTGCTCACTTTTCGTTCGGTGTTTATATCCAATGCAGAACGAGCCAATGGGAGGAAGTTTATGGCAGCACTTCACATCCTGTGAGTCAGAATGCATAGAGGGCAGTGGAAGAAAGAGTACTGAAAAAAGAAGTGCCGTTACATTACTGTTATATTACTCACCTACAAATAAAACAAAGTATTCCTCACATAAACTACTTGAATGGGGAGATCCATGTAAAAAATATATGAGCTTATATGAACAAAACATATCTCTCTGACGGATCTCATTCACCCATTCATAATGGCTGCCACGCAAGGTGCCAACTGCTCATCAGTTTTAGGAGCTAACCATCCAGACACATTCATACACTGATGGTGTAGCCTTCGGGAGCAATTTGGGGTTCAAGGACACTTTGACTAGAGAAGCAAGCAAGAATTTTGTCTGTTAAAAGCTATAAAAACTGAACCTGCAAAAAAAAAAGCAGAACAGGTGGAAAAACTAGCCAGAGTGGCATGCTCTTTCTGAAGAGCTCAGTTAAAATGGGCTCCAAAAGGAAGCGGGCTGCATTACATGGTGGTATGGCGAGACCCAGAGGAGAGGGAGGGAAAACAGTGCAGACAAAATGTTCGGATGTAATTCAAAATATAGGCTGACTCAATAGCATTGAATTGTGATTTTAAAAACAGAACATTCGTTTGTTACTTCCACCCCTGATAAAGGCTGAAAATACAGCATTGCATCAAGCTTTTTAAGAAAATGTGCATTTCAAGTATATCTGCTATGTGCGGAGTGTTTATGTCATGTAGGTTTTGTTGGTTCTCCACTCACTTTTCGTACATCTGTCTCCGTCAGCGTGTCATCAGAGCTGTGGATGATGGCCTGGATGCGGTCAGTCAGGCTGGTGTGGCGTTGCTGTAACCTCGATCTCATTCTCCGGAAAACAACGTCCAGGATGTTGCAGGTGTCTGGGCGGACCTGCAGGCTGGAGGGAGGCCGCTGTGTCCCGACTGACTGCGAGGTCGACTGAGGTGATGTGCATGGCCTGTAGGGCAGATTGTTCGGAGTTCAAGAGTAAAAGATGATGTAGTCCAAGTCCAATAGAGTTTAGTTAACACGAGATACAAATGAAGAGCCCAGAATATGCAACAAGTAAATACACCATAGGTAGTGACCATCAATTCCTAGAGGTTTGATGGATACAGAGTAAGGGTTGACTGACAATTTTTCAGCACTAAGGCGATCTACTGATGTTTTTCAAACCACTTCTAGAGGTGGAACAAACTGAATTAAGTAAACATAATCGACAAGTAATCAACAGAACCAGTGAGGCTCACCTCTCACTGTGGGATGAGCATGTCTCCTCTGTTAGTGGTACTCCCAGGTTTCTGAGAAAGCCAGTGTAATAAACCAGCTCAGAAGAACTTCCAGGTCTTGAGCTGGAGGTCTCGCAGAGCCTGAAAACACAAAGAGAAAGTTTGAGAGTGAGCGGAGAAAAACCCAAAGTGAACAGAGGTCGGAGTTTCATCATTTAGCAGTCAAACATCCAGTACATCACTCATACAGGGTGCATTTTTACATTTAAACACAGTGGGTTTTACACACAACCTCTGATACAGGATCACCTCATAAGGTGATAGCTGCCAGTTGTCTGTTTACACATCCAGGAGACACAATGCTACATATTTCTGTCCATCTGAAGAATGCAAGTCCAATATTCACTCTCCTTTTCAGCTCTATGTTGGTGTCCACTGACCACTGATAAAAACTGGACTCAGTTTAGTTTTCAGAGAATATTTGTGAGTTAAATAAGCTAACTGCTGTTCAAATATGCCTGCAATAGATCTGAGACATCACTACATTTAGTGTAAACCAGTCAAACTGTTACTGAGCCGGTCTCTGCACTACATGTTACAGTCAGATTTCACAGGGAAAATGGTGACGATGTATTTATCATCTACTGGAAAGACAAGGAGACAACAGATGCACACACAGCAGCGTCAATACATGTGCAACATGTCTGTCTTGCAACAGGCAGTTCAAAGTCATAGTACAACATGGCAGGTGCATCTCATTAATGTTCCTACAGGACGCTGATTTCCATTAGCTGATGCTTTAACTTGCAATGCATTTCAGCCACAATATTGTCTGCATGTTGGTGTGAGGACTTAGCTTTGCATGAGCTGGAGATCAAAAATATGTTTCAACCTTCTGAAGCGCACTAATTAACACACTGTGTCTCGTTTGCTCGGCCTGTACTCAAACAGAAATATAAAAACACGACTTGAGGTTTTACAAGGAGCTTCATGCTGTAACAGTGTCTTGGCAAAGAGTAGCTGGGAGCAATCACTTGGTAATGAAATGTTTTGGTTATGCACCAGTTAATAAGATGAAACAGAACATGTTAATTAGAGCTGTAGAGATGCTGGTAGGTGTTTTTTTTTGTTTTGTTTGTTTGTTTGTTTTTAACTTTAGAGAGAGCCAGTCTGCTTCCCCCTGCTTTCTGTCAAAGCTAAGCTAAGATAAGCTAATTTCCTCCTGACTCCTGCTTCATATTTATATGAACATAAGAGTGATGCCGACAAATATGCATATTTCACAAAATGTCAAGTATCCCTTTCAAGTTGAGAAACACTTGGTCTTGACTCTGGCATATCTATTTTGTCTACACGGTGACAGAACAAGATAGAACAGAGAATTGTGCCCCGATGGTCAGTGGCCCATTATTGCCCTGAAAAATTACCCAGCAGCCCAAGAAGCATTTTCTCCACAGACCAGCATTATAACAGAGCGTATGTAAAACTGTTTACAGGAGTCCTCCAACTGCAGACAAGGTCAATTATGACGTCTGTTATGAATTTTTGATCATGGAGGTTTTAAATTTGTAAAACTTTCCATGAACCAAGAAAATCAATGTAAAACTCGGTGACGTCATCGTATTTTGTTAGATCACAACTTTTCTTACTAAAAATTATAGCTGCCGTTTGTCCTTTGTGAGCTTGTGATTACTTCAGTGTATGTGTGTGTGTGTGTGTGTGTGTGTGTGTGTGTGTGTGTGTGTGCAGGTGTGTATCTTACTTCTTGAAGTGTATGTCTGAGATGGGCATGCCGTAGAGGCTTAAGACCTTCTTCAGATCTTCCTGTGTGACGTGTCCCGTCTGCTGAGGGTCACACAGCTTCAGAGCCGCCAGCACTGAACTGAGCTGCTCACACAACTTGTCCAGCAGTAAATTCTCCACCTTAATATATGAGCACACACACACACGAACACACAGACACACACACACACACAAACTGTGAACGTACCCTCTTTATTTCTTTTGATTTGCTCTTTTGTTTTCTCTCTCTGTTTGATCTTGTGGTGTATGCGATGTGTGAGAGGGGTGATATGTGATCACAGTGTGTTGTGTTAACATGCTCACTGTTCTCCAAGAAGCAGATGCCACAGACACTTTATCAGCACACTCTGTTGTCTGCTTTTCATCTGGTGTTTTTTCTTGCTCCTGATGAAAAATGGTCAAAAAGCACAGTACACATTCATGGCCTTACATGGAAGTGTGCAACTCCTGTAGGGAGTGCGCGCGCGCACACACACACACACACACACACACACACACACACACACACACACACACACACACACACACGCACGCACACACACACACACACACACACACACACTAGCAAATGGATATACAAACATACAGCAGTATCTTCTGTCTCATCCAGGGGCTCAGCAGTGTTAACAGGGGAGGGAGAAGAGGTGATGCTGGGGTTGATTTTCTCCAGGCTGGCCAGCTGGATGACCCCAGTGTGTTCTGGGTCTAGTACTTTGAGCAGCTCTGTGATCTGTGTCGGACAAAGACGGGGTAGGGGTGTTTGGGGCTGGGTACCACCCGGTCTCTCCAGTAAATGTCGCATGTCTGCTCGAGTGATCCAACCTGCCTCCTTCTGGAAAGAAAATCTGTGTTGAGTGTTCTCCTTCAAATTGTATAGATGGTATTGTTTCTCAGGGAAGTGATGGCAGACATCACAGATATGTGAGTCATCTGCATATGAATGCAGGATCTGAGTAGGTTTTTGGTTCCAACAGTCCATGTGGAGAGAAAATAAGGCAGAGGGCATTGGGCAAAATGCAATCTTGAAACCCATCAGCTATCATCTGATGATCATTTAACCTTTATTAGATTTTTATAAAACTATCTGCATTCATATGCAGATAACTGTTTATAGAGATTAGCAGAAATGTGTTGTTTCCCGTCATTCTCAAGTTGCTAACTGGACTGTGGAGGAAGTCCTGGCCTGAATATCCGTTATCCATTTTCCAGATAACCACTGGCTACATCGGAAGCCCAGAAACATTGGACATTGGCCCCAGAGAATAAATCATCGTCATAGATTTAAAATTATCGTAATTAAACTGAATTTGACACACGTGCATGAACCCATCGCAAGTAAAGTGAGCTGAACAAAACACTGTCAGACACCATTAGCATACAGAGGCCTCGGGAAAGGAAAACCTGAGTCCAGTCAGTGAACCTCAGACTTGTTACAAATGAAGTTAGCTTTGTATGTTACAGTTACAGTGTGGCAAAATGGAAAGGGCTCTATTTACAGAACATGGCATAAATGGAATATAGTACGCATAACTATGTTTTCATTAGCATGCAATCACCTGAAAATAATAAACATGTTGAAATGTGAGCCTTTTATATCTACAGACACTGCAGGTCCACAGAGTCTGACATGTTGAACCACCATCGTTCTACAGTAGCCCAGAACAGATAAACTAAACACTGGCTCTCCTCCATGCTTGAAGGAGGAGAGTGAGTACTAAATTGGGCCTATATGCCACACACTGGTCCTTTAAATTCTTAAAACTGTTGTATTGTCAAACAAAACTTCTATTCTATCACTCCACCTTGAAGTGTGTACTCACAGCTATTTTTTTTTTTTTTTTTTTTTGACAATGGCACTGACAGAGCATTATAATTTATTTAAAAGATTATCTAAAGATGTATGATTTGGATCCATATAAAACCAATGCTTCAGGATTGTTTACTGATTGATTTATGAACAGTCTCTGTGATAATGTCATAAAATGAAAGGATACTATCATACTGGATTACATAGACAGTACATATGTTAATGATGCTTACTCATTGGTGAGGTTATGATACACAATATTTAAGCGCCGTATAACGCACTGTAACATTATGATAGTACTAATTATGGCCTGGCACAAAATCGCTTCCATCTGATGTGTATGTTAGAATCATACACAAACAATGTGAATCATAGAAAGTCTTCCAAGCTCTTGAACGCTTCCCCAGAGACAGTCTAAAAACCATAGTTGGCTTAGAACCTGCCTGAGTGAAAAACCTCATTATTGGCTGGCGGTGTGAGGACACTCTTGTTTGATCTCCCACCGCTGAATAGATTATTAAAACAGTTGATGGAGGAATATTTTTTTTCCCTCCCATGCCATTAAAAGGAGATTCTGGCAGATAGATATGTGTGATTCATATCTGGGAGAGGCTTCACACACACACACATATACACACATACTTACTCAAACTTGGAAGCCGACTGTTGTTTTGTGAGTGGCGGTAGCAACATCAAACATTACTGTGAATTAATGGAAAATTCAAACCCCCCTTCCCCCAAACTTTAGTCAAACTCCAAAGTTTCATCCAGCTGAAGTAGACTGATTTGAAATTAAAGAGGCAGAACTGGATGCGGAGGCGTGTTGAAGGGGATGGCTGTCAGACGAACATATGGCTAGTGACTGAGTGGCTAACCAGTGGCCATATGCAATCATCTAATCATGTTTATGGCCATCAAAAAGCTGCGGATGATGATTGGCTCATCTGTAAAGCTGTCTGGCATTTACATTTAAAGCATACACCTGAGCATGTGCCTTTGTCTCTTAGCAATCTGCTGAGATTACTCCCATGTGTCCTGTCTGATAACATTCAAAATCACTACTGTCTTCTACTTTTTGCACGGCTGCGCAAATAAGGGAAAGCATTTCAGTGTGTCTTTTGGAAAAGATTGATTACTCCTTTATTATTTACTTGCATAGTCCCAACTCCTACCGTGTCCAGCAGATGGAAGATCTCTTTCAGTCGAGGGTAAATGTTCTCAAGATGCAAGCTGTCTTCATCTGGGGGAGGCTTCTCCAAAGCCCTGAGAGAAGAGATAGAAGGAAAGGAAAGGAAAATCAGAAAAGACATATATGTTGCTGTTTTACCTCCCCAGCACCTCGAATACTGCTGAAGTACCTTCACCCATAAATGCTCTGCTTTACACATGGAACTAACATTCCTGCGTGAAATGCAAATCCTTTTATGCTCACACTGTACAGATCAATCAACTGGCCAGTCTCAAGCTCACACTCGAACATAAGCACAGAACCCCTCGGTTGGGTTTGTCCAGTGACAATCCAAGTTTATTCAAATGTGATGATTGTTTCCCCAACAATGTTGCCAAAAAGAAAGAAAGGCAGCGTTACTTTGTGCAATTCTACTGTTAACAAGATGCAAAAAGATTAGAAGAAAAAATAGAAAAATATGGAGCCACAGATGGCTGGAAGATGCAGACAATATGGTGTCTGTTCTACAATGAAGTTCTGTTTTATATCACACAGTCTTAGTAAAGACTTTTGGACCGTGGAACCACTTAAACTACAGATAGATGACCAAAATTTCTGATGAACCAGTCCCCCAAGAGCCAGATCGTTGATCGTTCAGGCATCGTGAACCTTCTCGAACTGCACACCAAATGTCAGATATGTCAAATGTGGGGCGCTGGTTAGCTCAGTTGGTAGAATGTATGAAGGCTCAGTCCTTGTTGCAGCAGCCCAGTGTTCGACTCTAACCTGTGGACTTCTGCTGCATGCCCAAAGCCCCAAAAAGATATGTCAAATGTCTTACTAAAATTATTCAGGGATGGACCAGTTCAGGGCTAAAACCCGGCTCAATCTTTACAATCTAGCTTAGTAATTAATTTATTTAACTTTCATCGTGCTTTAAAACTACCTTAGCTATTATTAATTTCTTACAACTACCATCTGTACCAACACCCAACAAGTAAAGAAAATTAGTCTAAGTTGCAACATGTAAGAATTTTCCATCTGTTGAATTCATACTCTAGAGTGCTGCTGCTGCTGCTAACTGTAGCTGCCATTAGCTAGTTTGCTGTCCAGTTAGCTGTGCAGTCCTGCTAGCTGACTCTTCCAGGACTGGAAGCTTGGAGCATCACTGGTGGATTGTTCGTGTTTATACTGCTAGCACATGAACTTTGATCGAGAGGAGGAGGTTTTTTTCAGGCCCGGAGCAAAGGGACCAACCGAGGAATGGGCATCAGAACCCGAGCCATACAAGCAAGACAGAGTAACCAGGCTCACCAGCATCACGGTGAACATGGCCAGACCAGAACCAAACACAGCACACCAAGGCCAGTTTGACAGCACGGAATACAGGACCGAGCTGATTTACAGCTAGGGGGGGCTAGAGGGGTGTTGGTAGTTAAAAAGGAAGTGGCAGCCTCTCACTTGATGAATTAGTGGTTGTTTTTTTGACCAAAGCAGAGTTGGTGAAAAGACTAACCAAGACAGTTTTGGTATTTTGGTAAAATAGGTGTGTTGTCAGAATATTTGCTGAAGATAAGTAGATATAACACAGTACACAGACATCTTGTTAATGTTATTTCTTCTGTTGATAATATTTATTCAATGTTTTAAACCAAAATTCTTATTACCTTAAAGCAGTATGGACATTGCAGATACAGAGTCATACCTTATCTTTTCAGAACCCTTCATGTCATGTGTTTCAAGCCTCAGGAAAGGAAATAAGAGACTCATGTGTAATCACATCATTTTAAACTAACCTGTTGGACTGAAGATTCACGTCGCCCTCTTCCTTGAGCGGGCTCATGAAGTGTCCCAAGAAGTGTTTCCACCTCACCGACCCTGTTGCTCTCACACCATAGCTGCATACAAACACATAATACATACACGTACATGAAAAATGTATTACAGAGAATAGGTGATAGCTAGGTTTTAAGATTTAAAGAGTAAAGGGCAGGGAGGTTGAGGCAAAGTAGGTTTGTGGTGAGATGGAAGAGAAAAGACAGATAAATAAATAAAATATTGCATTCCCTACCGGCTAGTCAGCTTCTGGAAGGAGTGAGGGTTCATGGGAAATATAAAGCTGCTAAGAACGGCCCTGAGGACATCCTGTTTTACCAGGCCAGAGTGGGCGGTGTCAAAGGCCTGCAGCGCTTGCCACACTGGGGTAGAGTTCATACACATCTGACAGGTAGAAGAACAGTACATACATATTTTAGAGGCAGACTCACTCTCTTGCTTTGTCTGTTGCTCCTGGATAAGGACAGGAAGTGAGTCATCTCTGCTTTTGGTTTCCATGGAGAACATCCCAGTGCAGCTCTCTCGGATGTGAGAGAAGAGCCAGCCCCGACTCTGCCGCCTTTCCCGTAAATTAGCCATGATTAACACACTAACTCAGGAGCTGATTTTTCTGGGCAAACATTTTAATTAGAAGTGTTCCCTCTGCCGTTTGCATCCTGACGCGCCACTTAGAGCCAATTTACCTCTCCGTCTTTAAAGAGGATAATGCAGGGGAGAGGGCCAGATGGTGACATGCAAACATGAGAAATAAAACACACAAAGCAATTCAGACAAGTCTGTACCTTGTCGTAGAAGAGAGTCTGCAGCTTCCTGCGCGGCAGGACTGATTGAGCATCACATGAGCTGGAAACAGATTCTGGTCTCTGCTTCCTCTGTTTGACAGGTGGAGTTGTCCCTCGGCTGGACACCTCTATAAAGCACAATCTTTAGATTACATTTCATGAAACAATTTCATTTTTTCTTTTTTTTTTTCTTGATGTTGGAATTGGTTTTAATCATGTGTAGGTTTATAGCCACATGCTAGTGGCAGAGCTCTAAAGATGACATGTCGGTCCAGAGTGGAATTCAACATCTGTTAGATGAATTTAAATTGGATGCAGATATCCATGGTAACAAGATGATGTACTTTAATAATCCCCCGGTTTTGTCTTGCACCAGGTTCACTCATTCACTCATCTAGTGAAATATCTTTATTCAAATGTATCAACAACTATTGGAGTGCAATGTTCAGAACTGCATATTCCATTCAGGATGAATTGTCAAAGCTTTAGTGATCTCCTGATCAATACGTTGGTCTGCAAAACTAATTTCTCCATTAGCTAACAACACTAAACTAAGACAGTGACCATGGTGACCATATTTGCTAAAGATGCACATTGTCATTGTTAGCATGTCAGAATATTTTTTAGATGAACTACGTAACACTGTCAGTGCCATTTTTGGAGGATAGCTTAAGTAGCTACCATGTACTATCGATGACTAGGCGATGGCAACTTTAGCCCTTAGTCATTATCTGTTACTGTCACCAGCCATTTGTCATCTGTCAATCATTAAAAATATATAAAGTGTGTGTAAAAGGCATATTTTACCAGCATATGCTTACATTAGTGAAACATGCAAACAATATTCAACAAAGTCAGGAGCTTGCAAGCTAGCTGTCATATGTCTAATTTACTTTCTTTTTTATTTAATGGTCGTACTACAGCCCACCATACATCAGTGTTTACTGTACATGTTTACAGAACATGTTGAAGTTTAATTGAGTTAACCTGAGTTGAACAGGTTGAGCCCAAAAATAGCTAATTGTTAGACAACAACACACTTAATGCTAACAGTTTCTACTCTAATGTTAGCATTTAGCTTCAAGCACTGCTTTTCTGTACTACAGCTTCACAGACCAGCTAGTGTTGTTTGTGTCTTGGTTTGTGTTCACTGCTGCTCCCTCTCAATAATATTCATAAATCTACATTTGAATCCACTCTATCCATACCAAGCTTAGTGCACACTGGAGCAATCTTGAAGTTATGGCTGTCACCATAGCCTAGTTTCTCGAGGAACTGTTGGTAGGAAATGGTGGATGTGCTATTGGGACTGTGGTGATTCCACAACCTGGAAAAAAACAAACAGATGCTTGAGGTTGATGTTTAAATAAATACATGTTACAGGTGACCTATAATGTCATGAATATCCATGTCAATGACAAGATGAGAAAAGAGGTCAGGCTTTACACTTGGCTTTATCTGTTCCTGCACAAAGGCAGAGCAAGTGTGTGTGTGTGTGTGTGTGTGTGTGTGTGTGTGTGTGTGTGTGTGTGAAAGAGAGAGAAAGAGACAGAGAGAGAGAGAGAGAGAGAGAGAGTCCTGCGCTAAAACCAATTAAAGCCATTGAAAATGAACCTGTCACACACAATCCTCTAGAGCCGCGTCAAAAAACTTGAGCGGCGTTTCTGGAGTGGATTTGACTGCAGGGCTCGAAGTTTTAAAAGTCAATTAGCTCTCTCTCATCCTGAGACAAAGGCTGACCACAAAGTTAGCGCTAGTGATCTCGTCCTAGCCAGCAGATGACTTCCCACTACAGGGAATACTGGAAATAGTCGGGCCTGTGCTGATTGGTTGACGACGTACGTGTGTGCCTGTGTGTGCGCGCAACACATTACCATATACACACGTTAAAAAAGGATAATTAGAATTTGATTATATGTAAGTACATTTTTTTAAGCTGTGAAGCTGTGTGTGTGTTAGAGAGAGAGAAAGGATCCAGATTTGATCAAATTGTATTGACCCCAAGACTTCTCACTGCACTAGAAACCTATGTGTGCACACCTACAGCAAGGCTACGCTACAGGAAGTCCTTTTTGAACACCAGGTCAGCCTGTCGAATGTACCAAGTGCTCACTGCTCATGAAAGACATGAATCTCTAACTTGTCCCACTCATGCCCACACCCACTCGCTGTTACCATAGGGTACTGCTAACGCTGCCTGTTGCAGTGGTACAGTCACTCAAAACATAGAGAGTGGGACAACCAATGAGGACAATAATGAGTCCAATACTCGGTCCAGAGCATGCCAGCTACATTCATCCACTCACACTGAACAAGACCAAATGAAGCAGATCACTCTGGGAATGGGACATCTGTTACTTGCCCAAGACAAATGACAAATGGATGCAGTCAGATCACATTTGAGCCTACCTACATATTTTAAACTTATACATGATTAGAAGGGAACTGTTGCGCATGCATGAGTTTCGTGGATAAACCAACACCATAAACTGGAATGGTTTCCAAGATTCCAGGTTCGATTCTAGCCTGGGTCCTTTGCTGCATGTCATTCCATCTCTCTTTCCCCTTCCTGTCTATATCTCTAGCTGTCAGTGTCCAATAAAGCAGAAAATGCCCAAAAATATCTTGGTTGGTTCACAACCTGCTGATCGTCTGACTCGTTGTTTTTGCCTTATTCTTTTTAGCAATGTAAACACCTTCCTGAATCTCAGCAATGGACTTGATGGATACAATGTGGTTAATATTGATAGAGAAGTATAGAGAAGTGAAGTATGGAATTGTTCTATATACTGGTTGGCTCAAAACAGTTTTCAAGAGGGATGTGGACTCAGTAATGAAGAGCTGTATGCTTGCATGTACTGCTTCTGGGACAGGAAGTGATGCTGACTAGCAGAATGTTAGCAGAAATCACAGCTCACTGACCGGACAACCAGGCCTCCTGTGTGGTATGCGTGTGTGCCTTTGCATGCTGTTGCACAAACTTGATGTGCAATCTGTTGTGTCAAACCGTGTCAGATGTATAACGCAAACCCCCCACCTCTGAAACTCCTTGTCAGTCAGTTGGATGCAGTAGTTGTCCAGGATGCGGCGGAACTCGTGCTGCTGGATGTGTCCTTCTCGGTTGTAGTCAAACAGCCGGAACACTCTGATCATGGTCCTCAGGTTACCTCCAATCTGCAAGGTTCACATACAGTGATTGACAGCAACAGCAACAGTACACCTCGGTGGCGCCTGTGAACTCCTGAACCCGAATGACTAGTAAGGCTCGGCTCACTGGAGCTTTCATCTCTGTGAACACGGTTATTGACATGGCTGCCTTGATCTGTGGAAGCCCGGGCCTATTCCCCAAAGTGCTGACAACTGATGAGGTGGGAGAGAGCAAAGATGCAAAGATCTCTGCTAGACACATGAAACAGAGAGAAGAAGAGGAGGAGGGAGGGATTATGTGTCGGTAAAGCACACACACAGAGGTTCATGGTTTAGATGGATATGCTCCTGTGTTTCATGACAGAATCTGGGAGGTGTACTTATAGGTGATCTGATCTGATCAGAAGCTGCCAATTGATATTTTCATTTGCGAATCTTAAAATGCAAAACTTAAATTAAATCAACCTTTAGTCTGAACGGAGTTTGAAGCGTTTCTTTACACACCATTTTAGCATTTTATCTGTGCTGGTGAAAATAGATTACAAAAGTGTGTCATTATCAAATTCAAATTGACAGCTCATTAATTGCTGGGCTAATTAGAATTTTGGAGTGTAAAAACAAGGTCATGTGACACTACAAATTCCATTAAAACCAGTGTAAATGAAACTCAGGTATGTCAACTTCATATTCATGGCTTTTGATTATACTCAGAGTGCCCTGGAGTAGGTAAGTTTTCCTTGTTTGCCAGACAGCAGAATGAAGGAGGCAGGAGTACATGGACAGGGGTCACAGATTTTACATATACTTTTCTTTCTTTCCATTTTAGACCAGACCTCTGAACCCAACTTGCTTGACGAGCAGGTTTGCACGACGCCTTGCCGAGATTTGGAAGGTGTACGCTGCTCTGCTGCCTATTATGACACGAGACTGTCCTCCAAGAAAAACGACAGCATCAGATGTTGTGAGGTGAAGTGCTCCAAAATGGCACTTGTTTACGTTCACAGACAGATAATGTCCATGGGACACCAAATCAACATACACCCACTCTACACCTGCCACACTACTACCTACAGTATAAAAAAAAAAAAGTTGTTTTTACGGCAAAAAAATGGCAGTTGTGGTTGCCAGAATTTTACTGTAATAAAAACAGTACTTTTTCGATTATTACGGTAAAAGGATATTAGTACTGTTGATTTTTACGGTTTAGGTTGGTGTTTTATTCCATATTTTTATGTATGAATACATGATTTTTTTTTGACATGAAAATACCACATGAATGTCATATAAAATAAAGGTTTTGCCATAAAATCTAACAGTGTTTTACCGTACAATTAACAGTCTCTAATAGAAAATACTACAGTATATCTGTATAAATTCCCTTAAATGCTGTAGAAATAATCATTTGTCATGAAATATGACTGTGTTTTATACAGTAAGAACAACAGTCATATTTAGTGGCATATTTTGCAGTCTTTTACTGTCATGGTTTGGCAGTTTTTCACTGCGTGTCTACTGGCATTTTTTACAGTGTACAGTAGTATTGAAGGTTTCCATTGAATGAAAATCAAGAACTGCATAACCATTCAAAATGTACATGATTCTTTGGGAAACTGGGCTGCATTTAATAGTGCGCAATACTGTATCTCTTTACGGGCAAACCAATATATGACTCTTACTAACATATCAAGAAGTCTAGGATCAGAGCTGCAGGGCACTGAGAAGCTACAGGCACAAAGAGATTTGATATACGTGTACACACTAACATTTTGGAAAGCTGGATGATGAAGGTTTGGATCAGGTTAACATTGTTAGAGCTCAGTTTCAGTCATTCAGTCAGTCTGAGTGAGTGCCCGAGCCAAGTCCGACCCGTCCCACCTTCCAATGTCTCCGCCATGCACCAGCTCGCTCTGTAGCTCCGGGGCGCCACACTAACCACGAAGGAACAAGAGCACAGATACTAAATATACCCCCAATGACTCTTGGGTAATCAGAGTCTTCTGTCGCCCAGAGAAGTCTCTGTCTAATTGCACTCTGATTAGACGAGCTGCCAAGTGTCTCAGTGAAAGGCGTGGAGGGAGCTTCCCTCATGTGCTGTTACACTGACGTTGTCGCTGTGAAGACACAAAATAGAGCAGATGGAATAAAGTCAAGCCCAAATATACTAGTTGCTGACCTCTGAAATGTTATTTCCTGCAATGCACCAGACTAGGTTGTGTTTTTATAATTCTGGATTTCTTCAGCTCTCTTCTGAGTCACAGGGGAGATGACGCTTTTTGTTTTTTGTGCAGCAGTAAAACTTTAAAAATCTCCACTTTTTGTAATCTAACAACTTTAGCTACTGTGCCAGCTTCCTTACAAGCATAACAATTAGCCCTGCATTTACACCACCTTTCATTCTGCCAGAGTCAGGGGAAAGGGAAGAGGCGCTGCACAGCAGCCCGTGCGTTTAAAAAAAGATCAAATGAAAGTGAATTTATTAAAGACAGATATAAATATGATTCCCCCCCCTCCCACACTCCTGCTCTCCTTCCCTCCCGCTCCAACTTAGAGGATTCTGTGCTAATTAGAAATGTGTTAAAATCACAAAGGAGGGAGAGAGGAGATCATACGGTATTAATGAACAGAGACAGAGGGATATCATCCAATCTCCATCTCTATCTCCATCCCATCTCTCCCTCTGCACACACACGCTCCCCCTCTCCTTTTATCTGCCTTTGTTTCCCCCTCTCCTCAATTCCCTCGCAAACTTTGTTTCCCTTTCTTTCTTCCCCTTTTGTCTTTCAGCCCGTGCCTCTCTCTGCCTTTTTTATCCCACAAATTCCTTGATTATTTAGTTTTTATCTCCAATTTCCCCCCTTTCTTCTCTTCTCCCCCACAACCCCTCCCTCCACTCCCCCGTCCTTCAGCAGTGCCAGCGCTCCATTAGGCAGCTGTGTTCTGGTTGGCGTGGTTGGAGGCCTGGCGCTGTGCCGCGCTCGGAGTGTCTCAGCAGCCCTCGCCCATCCGTCTGCCCACCCAGCCCCTTGGTCCTTAATTAATGAAAGCTCTGTTGTTTTTGTTTACCGGCCTGTTATATGCTAATCCAGCGAGCCCTGCGTGTGCGTGCCCGTCCTTCCTCGATGTCTGTGTGTTACCCTCTCAGCTGATTAGTATGATCTCAATAGCCATGACCCAGAGTCAGCTCTGGTAGCCATTTGATCACTGTGTATTCTCAACCTTCCTTTGGCTCTCATACGTTTAAAGGGTGCGTTCACCCAAATATCAAGAACAATAAAAAGCATATTTCAAAAAGCATATCTCTACTGGTATCTAGCCACTTCGATTCTGAGATACACTGTAAAAAAAAAAAAAGATATTATCTGGAAACGAACAACTAAACGGTTATTTTAATTATTACGCAAATAACAAATTAGTTAAATTAGACAAGTTTTAGACAAAGTTAGATTTGTACAGAAAAATTACTTTATGTTATTTATATTGTATGTAAAATGACAATAATTGAATGGTGTGATGCCCTGATGTCTGTGTAACGCAAAACCAATATCGTGCCTTTATTGAAGGTTTGATCCTAATAATTCAGGTACAATCTGTAAAACAGTTTCTCAAAACTCTGATTGAAAATTTTCAGTAAATTTACAGTTTTTGACATTTATTTGAATTATGGTATTTTACTTTAATTTTACATTTTTTGTTATTTTTATTATTAACATTTTTACATTTGATATTTGTAAAATTCAGTGGCATCCATAAAAAACTATTCACAGTGAGGTTTATCCAAAATGTTTTGTTGCTGTTCAAAATTTTAAATGTTACTTTTGTAAAGGTATAGAGTCGAAAGTTATTTCAGGTGTCCCAGGTTCTACAAGTATAAATTCCATTCATTCTGTCTCATGTTAGGTTAGGTGATGTGGACATCAAAATGTGAGGACAGAATTCAACTATGACTAATAAGCGGTGCATATAACAATATCCCTAAACTTGGACAGATAAAACCAAAACTACCTGCATGGCTATAGACCACTAAAGGGACATGACAAAATATGTTTTTGTAATTCAGATGAAACAACCCTTTAATATCACTCCAGGGTTAGTAGCTCACCTGGGTTCAGTGCACATCATCTTCACTCTCTCCAGTTTTCTGTCTATCTTTCCAAAAGAAGACATAAAAGGTCTTTTTTGAAAGAGATTTTTTTTTTTAAAGACAGTTGTTTCAAGACTGAAGCCAACAGATGTGTTCAGAAACTTTCCCTCAAAATTTTATTTTGGCAGGCCGAAGAGAAGTCTCTGAAATAGTACTTAAATCATAAGTGAATCAGTCTAAAGCAGCACAGACTGAAGTTGGGTGAATGAAACAACATGAGTTTATGTGACACGATCTTTAAACTGGTTTGTTTGATCCAGCTGACCTGTTTAAACACAGCAAAATATCTTCAGTGATTTGTTAAGCATGAAACCTTCTCAGCTGGGTTTAATTAGAGTGGTGATTAATGGCTAATGTGATGTGCTCGCACCTCCAGCCTCCCACCTCACCTGCATGGTTGAATTTAGCAAATACTGTTTGACTTGGCACTGGGGACAGGCGGTAAAACAGGTCAAAATTTGTCATTTAGGCAACTCTTTTTTTCTTCTCCTGCAAGAGACAAAATGATGAAATTAAGCAAATAAAACTCTAATGAAAAAAAGAAATCTGCATCATGACATGATGTTATAATAAATATGTAGGTATAGCACTAATCCTCATGTCAACGCTGTCCCTGACTTTATTCGATGTCACAGATGAAGCAACATTTCCATATTTTTCTGTCAAACCGTGCCGACTTGTAAACAGTGTGTAACAACAAGCCTTTAAAAGACACTCAACTCTCCTCTCTCTGTCAGCCAGAGCTCCTCTGTGCTTGCTCTAACCTTTCCTGTCACTATGAATTATGGGAAGGAGACGAGCAGAGGGATAGGACGGCTCTCTGAAGAGGAGGGATGAAAGAGGGAGATGAGGAGAGAGGAAGAGAGTTGGAGGGGAATGAAGGGAGACAGTCAGCTCACAAACAGGAGAGGAGGAGGAGAAACCCGCTAAGTGACAGAGGGAGCGTGAAGAGAGGAGAAAAGAGACAAAAGCAAGAGATCAGACGGCGATCAGAAGAGAGCGCAGAGATGAACTTTCTTTTGTCTGTCAATTAGAGGGCTAATTACTCTCTGGTTGGGCTCCAGAGTGTCAGAGACAGGCGGCATTAAAGTGGAGCTCAGAGGGATAATAAGGGGCTCTGGGACCATTCTGCTGCCGTTGCTCCCTATCCAAACATTAGTATTACAAAGGCACTACATAACCTAAACAACATAGAGGGTCTACAAGAGGGCTTCTAGAAATACTCAGGCTGTGGCTCCTGAAATAGATGCAGATTAGACCACAGACCCCCATTTGATGAAGATTTACTCCTGGGAATCCCCATATGGGAATCTTCCTGCTGTTCTGCTGGTTTAAGGAACTGCTCATGAGAGAGAGAGGGCAGTTTCCAGAGATTCTTCGCTGATAATATGGAGTGAACATCAGGACACCTAATCAGGCCTCCAGACCAGTTTACTACACTTCAATAGGATATATTTTGCTCATGAAGCTCCTGGATTTATCATTGGAAGCACCCATTTTACAGGCTTTATCAATGAACTAAAGCATTGTTATTATTGGGAATTTTAGCTGTGAATATACTATACATATACTGTACAGTAGGCCTACATACATGTTTATAAAATACGTTGTTGGTCCACGACCTCTGGAATGACACATTTTCTGATCTGATGCTTCTATCGGATTATAGAATTAGGAAAAGATGGTTTGAGTTACTACTTTATTTAGTGGGCCTTCATGGTACCCCAATGGTTAAGGTCATGGGACGCTTTTGGTCATACTTTTGAAAACAATGTTGAAAGTTGGTTGGAATCATTTCGTTGACTCATCCATAAACCTTGACCTCCTCCCTATGGGGACTTTGTCACTCTAAAGCAACTTTACCTGACTTCCTTCTTTGCTTCTGTCATGATCACTACAACTGCCAGAGACTTCGTCACTGAACTTGAACCAAGCCCCCAGGAAGAGCAGCTGAAAAACTGTAAATACTTGGAAAGTCTAGACGAGCCGCACGGTTAAATCAGTTCAGATCTCCATTCAAGTTAGCAGTGGGCTAAACGGGAAGTTAGCATCTCAGCTGGTAGAAGTCTCTAGTTCTCTTTGGGCCACACAATGTGAAGGCATATGTGGAAGATGAGGTAATTTTATGCCCAGAAATTGAACTTTTGGATTTGTGCGCCACTGAGCAGCTTTCATAACTATGTCATCCACTTCTCTTTACACATCCATGACATGAACAGATGTTGTTGTGGGGCACTTCCTGAAACGACTGACGCTGGCATTATTTCCTGGACAGTCTCCTTGGATTACATGCTCAGGAGCTCAGGCACCCATGAGTAATCGTGAGCACCCATGGGGAAAATCATACAGTGATCAGACCACATCAGGAGAAAAGTAATGCTGTCCAATTAAGATAAATAGAGGATTGGACACTGTCAAAGTAGTCAGATTTATCCATGTGATAAACCTGTGTTCTTACCTATATTTAAAGCTCTTGGTTGTAGTCTAACAATCCCTTGAATTTGACCCCTCAGCAGTTTCATACAATATGTGAGCCAGCTGTCAGACCTAATTGGCTCTTGGGAATGCACATCAAACAAACGCACAGTAGTTTTCAAACTGAGGCCGTTGCAAAATGAGTTAATCAGTGTAAAACACCCTGCAGACAGGTAGAAGATGTGACCACTCTTAGCAACACCAGTCAATAGACGACTTACGTATTTCACAAAATGACAGATTCAGACAGATTAGTTACAACTTCCCAAAGTGGTATTAAAATGACAGAAGTAACAGAGTCATCCATCAGAGAACAGACAGAAGTTTAGTTTTTTTTTAAATGTTTTAACACATTTCTTCTGCTGAATGACTCTTTTAGCTAAACAAAGAAATCACACCTGTCTAAAAAGTGTTGGTCTGTTCCAAAATGTTCCACTTTTCCGAGTTTTATCAAAATCCAGTGCTCATTTAGATGCATCCATCAAAAACACATGGACAGATACAATGGATCACCCATTCTCTGAAAAAGGTGACTTTTACGTGACAGAGGGCCTCCTGTATTTCATAAAGTTAGGTGATTAGACTTTACTGTCAGACAGCAGAGAGATGACAGGAAATGTGGGAGAGAGATCGAGAGAAAGAGGGAATAAACATACCTGGCTGAACTGTAACAAGTTGAGGTTCATGGTCTTTATCGTTCTTATCCCTTATAAGTTACTGGGGCTACGCGTGATGTTCAGTCATCTGATTTTGCTAATTTCATTTACCTTTTTGTATCCAGGCCTACATTTGAACACTACAATATAAAGAATGGGCAGTGTATGTGTGACGTCACCCACAGGTTTCTGAAGAGCCATTGTAAAGCTGCTGGCTGCTGTCATGTAGACAGTCCTTCCCCTTCCGCCTCCCAGCTAATCTAAAAAATCTGGCAAAGACGTGAATTATTGGTGGACCTGAGGTGGGCTGAATGAAGCCTGGTTGCTCAAATAAGCAATTTGTAATGGCATCCACCTGCCTACTCTGATAATTCTGCATAACTTTAAGCCTTAATATAATTTGAACAGGTGAGTTCTATAAAAATTCACCCTCAGTACAGTTGTCATGAACGGGGAAATTAGCTATAGAGACCAAAACTGTTTTTTGTACCAGGCTGTAAACATGTTTAGTTATTGGGCATTTAACATGTGGGCTTATAGAGACTGACATGTTCTGTAGCCAGCCTCAAGTGGACATTTGAGCAACTGCAGTTTTTGGCACTTCCACGTTGGCTTCACTTCACAGCCATGGAGGTTGCTGCTTGCAATGTAAAGCTCATTTAGTTGATTTACAACAAAAACACTGCTTATGTGTAGAATATAATTCAAAGAATGCAACACCATGATCACATCGACGGGCGACAGATGAGCGAAGTCTGACCTGTATGTCTCAGGATGCTGTTTTAAGCTGTTCATGATGAATGTATAGACATTGTACTGTGTCCTGTCAGATTTAACTCTGCACCAAGAAAACACAAGTAATGAACAAAACCCAGAGAGGAGGAGGCACAGATGGAGTTAATAAACAGTTGAGACACATCCTTCGTTCCCTTGGATGGCTACTTCAGTCAAAGTGTGTGTGTGGGGGGGTTGCAGTGATCTTAATTGAATATTGATAAGTGAGGCTAGCAAACGGGGTAAGCAGCTGTGACTGGTACTTCATCATATGTGTGTGTGTGCATCACTCATTATCAGGCCCAGCTGGTCCTCCAAGACGAGTCATCAGACAGTGACCGCTCACACACACATACACACACACACACACACACACTTATTCACATAAAGTCCTACACGCTCACACTTATTACAGTAATTGACAAACAGTTTTGACAGAGATCAAGGTCACCAAAACTGTGTGCAGTGCAGAGCGGGTTTCCCTGGCGGCTTCGCTGTTTGTTCAGTAAACCGACCTCAGAATAAAACAGAGCCACTTTTTGTCCCACAAAGGGGTCGCTACCTGGATAGACCAGCATCTTTATCCAGTTGCCATGACAACAAAATTGTTCGAAGTCAAATGCAGAGCATTTA
Source organism: Sciaenops ocellatus (assembly GCA_033000465.1). NCBI lineage: Eukaryota > Metazoa > Chordata > Actinopteri > Sciaenidae > Sciaenops > Sciaenops ocellatus. The sequence goes on from CP136889.1 coordinate 6,450,876, forward strand.
TGGAGATGGATTTAAAAATGACTGGTATTTGTTTGGGTGGAAGGAATTAGTGCATGTGGAGGCTTTATGGTTGCATCACAAGTCTCCTAGCAACCACAGTTGGTGCCATGTGATAGAGGCACATTGGAGAATTGGCTGTGCATGAATAAAGCTAAATATATTGATGGAAGAAAAACAAAACAGCCATTGACAGCAGTCCTCTTGCCTTACTTTGGTAGTTTGTGTGACTGGTTTAGGGCTTAAGATGCAGATCATGAAGCATCCAGCTGGGGACCTTCATTGCATCTTGTCAGAATTTCATAGGACAATGCGACCACTATAGCTCAACATCAGGAAAAACAAGGACCTGGTGGTAGACTTCCAGCCCAGCAAGAGGAACCCACCCCTGTTGCCATAATGGAGGGGACAGATGGTGGATACTTATATGTTCCTAGTGGTGCAACTCAAAAACAAACTGAATACTGACACCCTCTACAGAAAAGAACAGAGCAAAATGTTCTTTCCATAAAGGTTTAGGTCCTTCAACGTGTGCACTAGGCTGCTACGGATGTTCTACCAGTCTGTAGTGACCAGTGTCCTCATGTGGCATCATCACTTGTGGTGCTAACAAACTGGCCAAGCTGGTGAGGTCACAGCCATGATGCTGTGTTGGTCCATTCTCCACACTGCTATATATCCACCAGGGGGACAAACAGAACGGCCAAATATTCTCCACAGAGCAGAGCGGAGAGACACTTTTGAGATGCGCTGTGGCATTTGGTGAAATAACAAGCATTGCCTAGAATGGGCACAGTCAGCTCCAGCAGCCATGCACAGTGGACTTTAGGGGTAAGGGAGCTCCTTCATGCTATCAGTCATCAGACTCCACAACACTACAGCAACCATTACCTCCTACCTCCACTGACTGAGACTCCAACCATACACCAGTCATATTTAAACCGTCACAGACATTGCACACATACATATACACAGATTTATTCTATTTTATTTATTGTATATATTATTCCTATTCTACCTTATTGTACTTTATTGTATTTTATTTTCTTTCTTTTTGAACATTCCCTTGTGCTGCTGTGACAAATTGAAGTTCCACTTCGGCGGATAAATAAAAGTACATCTTATCTTATTTTATCTTTCCTTCATCGCCTGTCATCTCTCCACTATCACTATCTAAAATTGTCCAAAGGAAAAAAAAAAACGTTCAAAAGCAGCCTGGACCTCGTTTACCAGACGAGAACAGGAGCTGCGTTCAGAAGACACCGCGGTCTGTGTGGTGGGGACATTCAGCTTCAGGTAGTAGCAACGATGAAATTACACAATCCCAGTTTTTAGATACTTACAAGTTTAAGTGTCAACAACAACAAACAAACAAACTCTGAAGGTCATAACTAAAGGTTCCATGATCTATGAGCTATCCATCACAGACCAAACCAAAAGATGCCTGGGAACAAGACCTCCATGTGATCACTGTTATCTGTTATTGATCACATTCACTCGTCTATTTGCATACATCATTTGTCACAGTTTAGAGTGACTCATCGTCAAGAGAAAAATTGGCTGAAATGTATTCCAGTTCCCTCGATGTCAGCAGTCAGCAGCGACAGCGTTATGCTCATGCAGCTCATTAAACAATGTCTGGACCTCAGTATTTGAAGTGTTCTCATTAAAACAATGAACAGCAAAACCATTCATGGCAAGAGCAGAGCATTACTTCATGTTAGTCGAATGTTGTTCAGATATCATTTGTTTTGTTGTTAGTTTAACGATGAAAAACTGCCACCTGGTGGTCATGATGCAACCCTCCTCCCCCTTCACGAGTGGATCTGGGGTTGAGCCCTTGTTGTATCAGCCATTATGTTAAGGACATATTATTACTGAAGGTTAAATGAGCCACAGCTTGTCCAACTGATTAGTTTGTTTGTGTATGTCATGGATCAAAGTATTTGAGAGGGTGATTCATGTTTGAGCATTGCTGTGGCTCCATCATGAAGCAGCCTTTTTATTAGCTGCAGGAAACTCTAGAGTTATGCAGCCAAATCGACAGACTGACAGAAGGACGGAGTTACTGAATGCTGAAGCTGGTTCAAACAGAGTAACACATTACCGAAAGGTTATAATCATGTGCATGTTAGCTGACGCATCAAAAACCAAACACATTCTTACTCTTAACTCATCAAATTTATTTGGTCCACTTAAGCAAAATGTGCACCTTCAAAATGTGACACTGTAGGTAACCTTCTAGTCACTGTTGACTGAACAGTGATCTCCTGGGTGAGACTCTTGTGTTTGTTTGACCCACCCCTCCTCACCTTATCCACGGGCGGATTTGTCACTATGTCACCTGACTTTGGCAGCACATCAAACCATTCATTTATATGAGTGTGTCTAGACATGACACTCAAGGCCCACCTACAGTATCATATTTTAAAGAGTAGAGTCAGTGACCAAGCAGCAGCATTTGATGACAGTAAGAACGTGTTTGGTATTGGTGTTCGACGAGTTTGGTTTGAGAATGAGCTGGTGAAAACGTGTCAAGGTTCTGAATCAGAAGCGATGAGAAGACAAAGGGAATAAGCTGTTCTGGATTTCAGAATAGCAGTCAAACAACTGAGCTTGATAAGGTGGAAGTGTTAGGGTTAGGGTTAGTAATAAACAGCAAGTTGTGGAAACTCGGGTACCAGCTTGAATTTCTGACTATTGTCTTTATCTACACTGTTCAAGATAACACTACCTCAAACAAGAAACACAGACCCAAACTGTTACACCTGACAGAACCTTGTTACAGTATCCCAACCAAGTAATTAGATTGGACAAGAGACATTCACATTGTGTGCTGGTAAAGTACAACAGCACTGGGACATTTAACTACATGTCTCACTCTGCTTTACAGGTGTTCTAATAAACATTACAATAACATTACATTAATGGTCATCATCTATCTTGCACCACAAATATGAACATGTCTACAAGTTGTTTAGAAACACACACACACACTCACACACACACACACACACAAAAGGTAACCATTTACTGCATACTGTGTTAGAAATCAGCCATTAACTAACAGTAATTAATAGCAGTCAACATCAGAAAACCTTATCATACTTTAACAGTTACCTAGTGTTTCTGTAGCGTTGACAAAACATTCCAAAATAACAATATTAGCAGTCTGGAGAAAATATGACACCAAACTCCCTTTAAGAAATATGACATTTGAACAATTCCTTACGTGTCCGTAAAAACACATCACTCTACAAACACAAGATAAAGGACGTCTTATGTCCACAGTCTGACTGTCATTTCAGCATCAGTATAATCCATAAAGATAAAATGTACATAACTCTGTACAAACTTTAAGTTTTGACACCTCAACATCTGTGGAATGGAATGGCAATATAGTAACCTTACTCAGTAATGTTCAGCTTTTCTTGGTGGTACTATAGTGCTATAGTATGACATTAAAGGTGGTTCTATTTAGTTCACAGTTATACTACAGTTATTTAATCACTACAGAATCTGATCTGACCCAGTTGAAACAATAATAATGTATTGTTTCTACAAATGATCATTGTTAATCTAAAAATCAAATATGTTTCTGCTTAAGGGTGACGTTGTTTGTGGAGGTTTGTCTCCATGTTGGCCAGTCTGTGTTTTTATTCCCTCTGCAGCCCTTCATATCTGGAACAAAACTCTCATCAGGGTTTAAAGGCTTCCTGTTGCCTTTTATTAAATTCACTTTGGGACTATTTGTTCATATATTTGAGTGAACTGCAACTGCACTCATTTCATGTTTTATTCCATTTGATCATATTTCTACCTTTTACTTATTCCTTTCATATCTTGTCTTTTTGTGTCTTATAAAGCATTTTCACTTGTCTTGGCACTATACAAATAAGACATGCCGTTTCCATGACTATATAGAACAAAAAAGACCTCATACCTCGACAAGGTTGATGTGTTTCACAGTGTGAGTTACTCTGACAAGTCCTGTTTTGACATTCTGACATGAATGTTGCTAAAAGTCAAACACTTTGGACATATGTCTGGACGTCTGGTAAAACAAATACCAAAAAAAAAAAAAAACATATGCACCAAAACAAAGAGGAGGACATGGATGGACTTGAAATAAATGTGTATTGTTTGGACTGAAGGATGTGGGCTGTGAGATGTTTTTTCCTGAAACCAGCTAAAACTAAAGCAGTTTAACACACACACACACACACACACACACACACACACACACACACACACATTTGTCTGTGGTGAGGATAAAGACAGTCCTGATAGCCCTCAGGCATTCATGTTTCCACAGAGAGGACAATTTTCTGCGTTTCACAACAACATCAACAGACTCGTTTAATATGTGGAACACAAGCAGCACAAATCCAGAGTCAATTCTGTCACGCTTCCTACGTAGAGCCTGAATTCTGGCCCCACAAACACATGCTGCTGCCACATGAATCACCCTCTCACACACACACACACACACACACACACACTGAAGATGCTGTGTGAGTCATGTTTAGGATTTCATTCACTTGTTTTTTTTTCTGTCTGCAGAACTGTGACACTGCAGCATTAATGGACGTTAAAACAAGGACGATGTCACATCATCATTCAGGTGAACACTGCATGAGTGTCACGGAACAAAATGGAGGTTTGTCTCAAAGTTCTGGTTAAAATTTGAGAACACATTTTTAGATTTTGCACAATTGGAACACAAATTAGACGCCTGCTTCACTGGTAAGATCTGAAATGTGTAGTGATGCAGTGACACCTTGCAGGGCTAGATGATGAACTACTGTAGTCCAATTCAATCAAATCAAATTTATATAAATCATAACAGAAGTTATCTCATGACACTTTCCATATAGAGTAGATCTAGACCGTACTCTTTATAATATTATCTACAGAGACCCAAGTCAGCCACCAACTGCTCCACTGATCAGTGGAATAGAAAGAAACAGTTGGCAGGAATGTGTCGAGAGGAGTGTATGTCTGCAAACCCTGTGAGTATGTTAGTACAATGGTGCCACACACCTTCTCTTTGAGGTGCTTCTGTATGTCGGACAGGGACATGGAGGTGTTCTGTGGAGCACGCCTGAGAGAAGCACAGACAAACACACAGAGTTAAAGCATGTTCAGCTGCTGCCACCAAACGCCTAAAAATGCAAACACAGCGTGGCATTTCTTTGTTTAGAGAAGGTGTGTGTGTGTGTGTGTGTGTACCTCACACTGCCGCGGCTGCTGCAGGCTCTGTGGGCCGTGGGAGCCCGTCTGAAGCTCCTCAGAAACTGCATGTAGTCCACCGTTTCACCGCTCCTAACACACACCTATATCAGCCACAAACACAAAGAGGAGTAAACAAGCTGAGCCACATATAGAAAACAACACAACTGTGAGACTGATGATGATGGAAAGGGAGAGGAGGATGATGGTTACTCTACACCCAACGCAATCCTGCACTCAAGCCCACTCCAAACTTTTCAAACATCCAACTCTCGGCGTCTGTGCTAATGGCACGTGTAATGGCATCTCCGTGGAGACGGGGGAGAGTGGCGTGGCGATGTGGCTGGCTGGCGTCAGGTGGGTTGAGCAGTAATTTTCAGGACGAGGCTGTTTGGGGAATACACTAGGTGCTGTTCTCTGGAACAGGGCACACCTGGGGAATGCAGCCACATGCTTTTGTTCTGACCTTGTGCTGCTTTACACACATACAGACATACACACACACACACACACACACACACACACACACACACACACACACTTAAAAGAAAACTGGTAAAGAGTTGGCACATACCTAAACACACAAAATCAGAGAACTAGTTTTCACAAAAAAACACACACACAAATACACACGCATTCAATCAAGAAGACAAATACTTAGCACACACACATACATGCACACACACACACACACGTATACCTATTTTGGTGGCTCATAATCAAAGTAGAGTCCCTGTTGCCCTGCCCTACATCCTTCCATGGTGTAATCCAGTGCAGCAGTCCCCAGTGGAGCTCCTAGCATTGAGTCTTATTATAGACACCACACCGTCCAATTATCACCGCTATCAGCAGTAACACACAGCCCCCCACCTCAGGGGAGGAGGTGGGGAGGGGGGGTTCTCCATGCTCTATATACCTGTGACAGCATTGTTACACCTCCAGTTCAATTTGAGGCTGAAGGTGAGACGGAGGTCAGCGGCTGATGGTGTGGAGGGAGGCGACCACAAGACATGTTGAGGTCATTTGTAAATATCACTTTCACTTTATTATTTCTCGTTGTTTTCAGAGACTACTACTCCACACATAACTCATTCCCATCAAGCCGCTGTTATAAAAACCTGTACATGAATGTTTTTATTCTGCGTGTTGCCTTACTGTGGACAATGAAGCTTTTCTGATTCAATTTCATTTTAAATGTAACTTTGGCAGAACAGTGGCCACTGTGGCAGCAAGCTCCAATTACAGGGTAAATGATAAAGCACTTTATATAGAAAGTGCCTGTCAACGCTGTGACAAGTTGACACTCACATAAACTTTAAACTGTGATCGGTCAGATGTGTGAAGGTGTAAAGTAAGCCAGGTTTGGACTATATTTTTCACATGACGACTTCATGCCTATTTAGACATCCACCAGACACAGACCAACATCAGCATTCATGTGCAGCTGTGATTCTGACCATCTTATGAATCTAAGTCCAATATTCACTCTCCTTTTAGCTCTGTTTTGGTCCCCACCAATTTTGGCTGCTAAATGCTCCACTAGCTAGTTGCTAACCTTCCTTCTTTCTGTCTGCTGTTTGGTGCTCAGCAGGTAGTGAAATAACACTGATGAGAGCTGTGAGAGTGAACCAAAACAGTAAAGTTGTCAGCTGTAAAAAGTAAAACAATTGGCTGAAAGAAGCTAAAATGCTCCGGAGAAGCTGTGAGGATTCTCTGTGTGACAATTCTCTGTGGGTTTGTCTCTGTTAGTGACCTTTTTCACATGACACAGTCATGTAATTCACTGTGAATATAAAAATATTGTTTAGCACAGCTTTAAGCATTACATGAGTGCAGAAGTCAAGAGTTTAATTAACCTGCAGATATAAAGCATGGAACCAGATTGCTTGAAAATAATTAAAACCAGGAAATCCAGGTTTAAAATCAATTTAATTACTTCAACCTCCCACATTCTTAACCTGAGATCAAGTTGCAGGATCACATTCAGATTTGTGACTGTCTGACTCTGTCCTGTGTGAGAGGCTTCTATCATTAACCCACACACACCACAAGAGCACACACGTGGGTTCAAATTAAGCTTTAAATTGTAGAGTGTCTCCAGAGAGGAAGGTTGGATGCTGCAACATTTAAGAGGAATCAAAATCAATTCTAATCACACTGAATAAACAGGAAAAAAAGACATTTATCGAGGGAGGAGACGGAGCTGGAGCTCTCACGATGCAGTGGATTTTCTCTGTCTTGTTCTCTGCGTGAGTCTGGCTGTCTGTCACCGGCTTCTTCTTTATCATCAGACCTGTCAGCTGTGATTTTCTTTTTGCTCATTCTCCCCAGCTCAAATTATTCAAGCAACTTCTCTTCAACAGGCCAGCTACCAGTGCACATTTAATAATTAATCAAAAAGAAGGATCTCAATCTTAAAATGTGGCATGGGTGAGACCAGATAGATGAATAAATAAGAGAAGAAGAAGAAGAAGAGTGGAGGGATGAGAGGAGGGTGGTTGTCGGGCTGCTTGTGGCATCTTGCTCCCTCAAGCACAAAGCAACTTCCACATCAGAATGTCACCAGAACAACAGCTGCTACTGCAGTGATAGTCCTTTAAAGTAAACTTTCCACAACTCTCCAGAAAGCACACACTCACCCACACAGTGTCTTTAATGAAGAAGACGGTGAGTGGGAGGGGTGGGCAAGGGATGGAGGGAAGTGGGGTTGTGTATTGGTGAGGTGTGTGGGGGTGGAAGACACAAAGTGCTGATATTATGGGAGGAAATCTGTGCGGGAAAGACAGGCAGTCAAACTGTCAGGCGTGAGCGCTGAGACGGAACAAAGAGGAACAGTGGAGACGATTACGGTGGCGTAGCGGAGTGACAGAGGCATCGTGCACACAGATGAAGATGAAGGTGGGGGGGGGATTATGTGACGTGCACGGTACACAAACACAGGCGTGTGCACGCTCGATTGATCAATGCCATAGAAGATACAAGGCCTCAACACCCTCATTAGGCCTCATGGAAGCAGAGTGACGACTTCCACATCCGACACCAGCCAGAAACATTGCTGATTTCTACTGCTTTCTATGCTGTCATTTTTCAGTCAACATCTGCAGGGAATGTATGAACTGTATGAACACAGAACAAACATAGAATAAGTCTGTGAGCTGATCCAGAAGAAAAACTGAAGCCAGCCATCGAAAACAGAGGTGCAAACAAGTAACGTCTGCTTTAACATCTGCCTCAATCACTTCTCCTCTGACCAGTCTCCACCACATCATTTGTCAATGTCAGCTGCCTGGAAGAAATAAAAAAAAAATCTTCTACTGCCATCTTCTGGATAATGCCTCACACAACACAGACAGAACTAAAAAATCTAATAATACAAGTTTCAGAGCCAGCCTTTCACACATCTGGACCAAGAGCAGATACCATCGGCTCAAACTGGGGCCCAGAGAACAAATTCCTTATCTCAGTCCAGGTCACAGTGGTAACTGAGCAATGTACTCTACAACTCCTTCCCCACTGCTCATTCATCCAGCTTCTCCAGGAGGAATCCACAGCAATGCCTGGCAAAATGGGGTACAGAATCCCTCTCATGTCCTGGGTTGTCTTTGGGATCTTCTCCCAGTTAATATGTCAAAGTCCTGGGAACACTAGAGTCCTCAGCTATCAAGCTCCTCTCCATGGGGATCAGCTCCCAGGTTGGGTTCTGGAGGCAGACGCCTTCTCCAGATTTCAGACTGGCCTGAAAGACACATTGTGTAACTTTTCTATGATAAACTAATAGATTTAAATCATGCTGATGTTACACTGACTTGTAATCAGATGGATGGTGTCTCTGTCATTCGTACGTCTGTGTGTACGTCTGTGTAACTTTGGGCTCCAGGTTGGGAGAAGTATGTAACACTTCACAGCACTAAGTCACACACTACCAACTATTTCACTGATATTGGTGAAACTGGATCATATTTTATGGAGAAAATGTTTTCTGGTTTTCCCTCTGATGTCCTCCGACTGCTCTGCATCAACTCTGATGGACAGTAAAGTAAACTGCTGCCAACTGTAGCTGCTGTTAGCTAATGTTAGCTCAGTTTGTTAGCCAGGCTGCCTGGACTGTGAGCTCAGAGCACCGGGAGAGTGTTAGTGTTTGTACCACTGAGAAGAGGAGGTTTTCATTAATGTATGTAACTTAGCTTCTTCCCCAGAGTTTTTGTACTTTTCCATCTGTCAGGTTCTCATGGATAGTGGGTACACCTAGATCAGGGATTGTAGTTAGGGTTAGAGTTGACTTTGGTTACACACACCCCAGCCTTCCTTTCTGTCTTTGTATGGGTGCAGTGTTGTTTTTCTTCTGCTTTAGGTTGAGAAAACAAAAAGACAGGAAATCAATTTGTCATGTTAGACTCTAAGAACACACTGATGTGTGTTTTGTAAGAAATGTAACAGCAAACACCTTCTTTTCTTTGGAGCACATAGTATTTTATTTATAATAATTTATTTATTATTATTTTTTATTTATAAAAGGTATACCAGGTAGGTTTAAAGAAAGCAGAAGAGGATTGAGTGAACAAGCATAACTGGAAGCAGCCACATTATTGAAGTATTTTTGAGAGACCCTGACCTCTGACCTCCATGTGGACAGAGTGGAAAGTGAACGACCCCCTCACCTCGTTGAGCACAGTGTCGAGCTGGTTCTGGCTGACGCACAGCAGGCTCTCCAGGACTCGCCTGAACTCCTCTGTGTTCACCAGCCCCGTCCCATCAGGGTCCACCGCCATGAAGGCTGACTCGATGTCGGCCAGTCTGTTACAGATCAGAGGCTCCACCTGCTCTAAGGTCATCCTCCGGCCTGGACGGCAAGTCACTGGGTGGACAACATATTTAATGTCACTTTATAGCTACTTTAGGAAAATACAGATCGATAGTGTCCCAGGAGGGACATTTGAAAAACATACAGATACATAAAATAATGGACACGTGGTCATTTACATCCACATTCTTATCCTTTCTGTTTCCCCACATTTACCTCAACTTCCATTAGAAGAGAGTTTTATGAGTCCAGCATATGTGAGACTGTCTCTGTTTTTTGCTGTGTTGTGCACTGTGTGTGTTACACTTCTTTGGTTTTGTTGACAGCTGGAGATAGTTATTATGAGTTATTACAGAACAACAGTTGGGAACATGTAGTTATTTTGGCAACATACTGTAAGCTCATATTCTGGATGTGAGAGTAATGCTGAGCCTTCGCTTTATATATTACCATACAGTATATTTACTGAAGTACATGAAAGACTTTCATATAATGGATACATTTGCCTAAAATCTAGTTTTCTAATACAGGACTTAACAGAGAGTCCATCATTTGAACTACATTTGTACAATAAATTGTTTTCTGATTATAATCCATTATTAAGACAAACTTTTGTGTTGCCAGGTGTGAAAAATGTTTGTCGGACCCAGCTTGATATATTTGATGTCTTGTTGTCTTACAACACTGAATCAGATCATTAGATATATTTAATTTGATCAACAATAATAGTGTCTTTAATGTCAAAGTGAAAACGGATCTTTAGGAAGTGATGAATTAATTATTTTTATCTAATTTAATTCATTCATTCATGAAAGGTGTTTTTATTACTGTCTTATAACTGATAAATAAAACAATAGTTAGTAATCATTCATCAATAATTATTCATTAATTTAAGTCATTAGTTACAACTCAGAAACTCATCGTTATTTGAAAGTGGCAGCACATACTGAAAGGCCGGACAGAAGACCAAACAAAAGAAACATTAAATTAAAAAAACATTAATTAACCATTGATTTTATGAAATATTTAAGCTCTGCGTCCAAAATAAGAAAAAGCAGCAGAGGACAGTGAAGGCTGTAAAAGTATTAGTGTACCTCTGTCTGTGTGGATCCATGTCTGCCTGGATCCCCCACCTGTCCGTCTTCCTGTGGAGGGGTGTGTGGCAGTGCTCGGAGCCGTGTGAGGCCGCTTGCCGATGACCAGTTGTCCCAGTCCAGGGTGAAGAGGCAGCAGCTTGGCCATACTGGGTGAAACTGGCATGTGTGTGTGTGTGTGTGTGTGCAGAGAGAGTCAGTAGGACAGGAGGGTGGTAAACGACACGGGGAGGAGAGACTGTGGTTGCTAGTTAACACATGAACATGATCTCTCTCACGCTGTGTGTGTGTGTGTGTGTTTGTGTGTCAGCAGTTGACACCTCTGAACACACCATACAGTATTTAGCCACTGAGTCTGGTTTTGTCGCCTCCTCCTACTATTGTCAAACCAAGTTCTGTCACCATGGATGCGAAAACACAGATTTCTGTCAATGAAGGCTAGTAACTCACAAACACTTTCCACCACTGGGAGAGTAGCTAAGTACATTTACTAAAGCACTACACTTAATTAAGTATTAAGTACTTTACTTGAGAAAAACTAGTACTCTATTGCATTTCAGAGGGAAATGTTATATGCTTACTCCACTACATGTATTAGACAGCTATAGTTACAAGTTATTTTGCAGGTTGTGATGAGCATATAAAATACAATACATTGGTACAATGGTATAATATGTATAATCATATAACAGTGACTGGGCTATTCTGCTGCAAAATACAACTTTTTTAGCATCAATTCATAACAAAAGTTATCTCGTGACTCTTTCCATACAGAGCAGGTCCAGACCGTACTCTTTAGAATATTAATTACAGACCCAACAATTCCCACCATGAGCAAGTGCTTGGCAATGTTTGCAAGAAAAAACTTCCTTTAAGAGGCAGAAACCTTAAAGTTCCACTCAGTGCTCTTTAGCGCTTCATCTCCAGCCACAGCAGGCAGCCATCTTCAGCTCTAAAGACCAACTGAACGTTCCCTGCTCAGCACCAAACAGCAGACAGACTATTTTAGTGACTGTAGTTAACATTTAGGAGCTGGTGGAGACCAAAACACAGCTAAAAGAGAGTGAATATTGAACTTCCTTTCCTCAGGTGGCCATCAGGTCTTTGAATGCAGGGCTCGTAAATGAGTATAGTTACATTGTCGTATTGCTATTTTTACTGAGATATTGAATTATGAGATAACGATAAATGCTAAAACACAGTAGCCATAGTTAACTCAGTAATATCTACCTAACGTTTGCTCATGTCACCATAGGATATTGTTAGCACATAAGATACACCAGATCAAGGCTAGAGCAGCAAAGTTGTTTTTTTGTATGAATTAATTTGAATTTGTAATAAGTTTGTGTTCTTTCTTCTTTTAACAGTCTCACTTTAAGGAAAGCATTTTGTTACTTTTTCTACAACTGCAAAACATCCCAGTGAAAATCATTAGGGCCTACTGAGACTTTGATGTAGCTGTAGGTATGTTTTCCCTACATTGCCGTGCATTAATTGGACATATTGAATCAAGTGTATTTTAATAATTCCTTAATTTACATATGGACATGCTGTATGTGTCATCACAACTCATCAAAACTGTATTCTGTTCTCACAGTCTTACCTGAAAAGAAAACATAGTGCGTATTCTTTTGTCATAAAGATGATGAATGTTCATGTACCACCTGATGATGGAACCCTAACCCTACATTACAGCCCTGATGTTCCCATTTCTTTTACCAGCCTGCAACAATCTTTTCCCTGTCTCTCATTTTCCATTCCTCCTGATAGCAGCACTAAATACATTTTTACAACTAACAGAAGTTTCAAACAGACACTAAGAAGTTCAAAGAAAGAGGAACACGGTGATCAGATATTGCCTGAAGACACAACTTTATTAATAAACCAGCAAGCAAAGCATGTAAAATACGAAGCAAAAGATGCCCAGGAAACAGAGACAGGCATGTATAAAAACCCAAACAAACCATAAAAGTGGAGATGGGCAGCTGAAGCCTTGCCAACGGCTGTAAACACAGTGACAGAGAGAAGAGAGAACAATGAAAAGAAAGAACGAGCAGCCGTAAAAGAGGCGGCGTGACGAGTGTGTGCACTGAGGTTGTCGTTTTACATCCACACAATAAAGACATTCACAAGTGTCTGGTTGAGCGTAGGGACTGGTTCTGCTGGACTGTGGCAACAGAGGAGGAGGAGGGGGAGGAGGAGGAGGAGGGGGAGGTGGAGGTGCTGGACTGGTTGTAGGTGATGCCTCAGGCTAATGGTCTGACTCCAGATATGCAGCTGCTGTGGTGACACTACAGTGAGTAGCAGAATAGAGTTAATGCTGGTTATGGGTTAATACTCTGCTCTCTCTCCTCTCCTGCTGCCAAAACCTGACATTTTTGAGAAAACAGAGTGAAGGAGAGAGAAAGGACACTGTTCACCAATTAGTGGTAGCATGATTCACAGAAGAAGAGTGTGTGGATTACCAACCATGCAAAGCAGACCACAGCTTCCAATTTACACGAACACACCTCATGCTGACTGATAGCTAATGCTAATTGCAATCTTTTGTGTTAGAGATTCTTCTTCTGGGTGAATTGAGACCAAGACAAGACCAAGATTTTGAGTGAAAACCAAGACCAGACAGCGTACTTTGGTAGCTTACATGTAGCTAATATTTGTCAAATCTCTTTGACTACGCTATTGGCAATAAGTTAGCCACCAATTTGTGGTTCAGGATTTTAAGATTTGTTATCTGATCCAATCTTGTTATCAGTCTCATCACGACTGATCTCTAGTACTACAACAACTGCTGTTAGGTGCATTACCACCACCCTCTGGAAGAGGTCCTGATTTGGACGTAGCTTGGGAAATCCGAGACAGATTGTAATCAGATTTGTGATCTGGCTATAACTATATGTGTAAACAAGAGTTTATTAAAATCACATCTGGATTTAATCTGGATATGAGACACACCCAAGGATTACTCTGTGGGATGGGGTTGTATGTAGTTTGATTAATTGCAAATTTGTTTGGGAATTTGAGCCACTAATGTTAATTAATGCTCACAGGGGGAAGATGGGGGCCCAACAACAGATTTGTGCCCTCAGGCTTCCCAATGGCTTTATCCAACCATCGTGTGGACGAACTTTTGAACAAAACAAAACACTCAAAAATGATCACTACAATTTTTTAATCTTTTAAACCTCCTGAGGAAAACCTGCTGATGTCATGTCCTTTTTTAATTCCATGGAATCTTGCCTTGAATTTTTAAAGGTCTTTGTATAAACCTTGCTAGCTTTCCACATCTCCTTATTTACCTTTGTATATGTAAGTATATGTATGAGTCTCTGAATATTGTATATGTATGTAAATGTCTTTGTATAAAATATCATATCTTGTAGAACTGTTGTATTTTCTGCAAACAAATTAAATTTAAAAAGACAAAGAAGGTTATCAAGGCCCCCAGTTTTGAATTTCATCCACAAAGACCTTAACTGTTTGTCCACATTAAACTCCCTTTATAGCTTCAGAAGACAATACATTACATGTTATCTATGGGTTTGGCGCAGCTGCATCTGCAACAGAGCAGCAGCTGCTCATTTTAACCACCGGAGGCTATATTTTATGATATACAGTAAATACAGGGCAGCAGATTGTGTCTTAAATGCTGACAATGTAAATACCAGTTAAAAATCTCAAGCAAAGTGTTAAGGAGTGGAGTGTGTTACTGCTTACACACATTATATTTTGTTTTAGAGTAAGGAGAAAATCACAGGTCTAATTAGTGCCATCTTTGTCAGACGCTACCACTGTGTTATTTTTTGATACTACCACTGAGGATCATTCTACACATTTGAGTCATTCTGGGATGTGATGCATTCAAGACATAAGTCTCTCTCTCTCTCTCTCTCTCTCTCTCTCTGTCTGTCTCTAACACACACTAACATACATCCACACACACACATAAAGCTCATAATATCCAGTGACGCGTTCAGTGATGGAGGCTGAAAATCCTTTTCACTTGGAGCAAAATAAAAAAAACAATGAGTCTCCCAGCTGTGACACTGAGCTGCTGGGTTGATTTTGGGCAATGGGCTTTTTCTCTACAGGTTTGGTTTCACCTCTTACAGTTACCTTCCATGCATCGAGCTGGCTTGGAGCCACTGCTGCATCAAGACAACTACTAATGCACTCAGTTTCAGGGTTAGACCGATATATTGGTTTGGCAGACTAAAAGGCAGATACTGATGTTGTCTGTAAAACCTGTAATTCTTTTTGTGCAGTCTGTAACAGGTGACATCCATCCATACATTTTAAAACTGTAGATAAGTATTTTTCAGCCGTCACACCAAAGTTGTTTTTTGAAAATGTTTTCCACAGCAGGGTGTTAATTCTTCACTTACAGGCAGTAATGTATTCCAGTTTCCCCACCAATAAATAAATGTGTGTGGCCTGACCTATAGAGCTTCTTACCATAAAACTGTTTCATTAGCCTGGACTTCTCTGGAGATTTAATGTCTCATGTAAATGTTTCCTGTCAACCAAAAACACCACAGAGAATCTCTGAGGCTACTTACAGATATTTGTGGCTGATCAACAAGTGCGTTTAAATAATGCAATAAATGAATTTAAAGGCTGGGTGAAAGCACGCACAGCAACTGTGACACTAACTCATGCTAACTTCAAACTGCCCTGATAAATATTTTAAATGGGTCAAAAGAATACGTGTCACTTGTAGAGATGAACCCAGAGAGAATCATCATCTGACAATACCGGTGCAAAGCACGAAGTGTTTTAGCATCTATATGCTCTAAAAACACACTTTACACTACCTGCAAACCGAAAGTTAGCAACTAGCAACAGAGTTTAGTGGAGACCAGCACAGAGCTAAACCAAAGATTACTAATTGAGTGAACATTTGTTCAACAGACAGAAACATGACCCTAAATAAATGCTAATATTGCCACTCTTTGCTAACATCAATGTTGTGTTTACAACCTATCAATGTAGTTTTAAATTAACTTTTGTCTTGACTTTAACAATGTTCCTTTTTGGAAATTTCTTTCAAACAGGACATGTCTCTAGATTTTGTTGTTATGTAAATGGTGAGCAGCCTAAGTAGCCTAGAATCGTCCCTCTAGACTGCCTGTTCCTTAGAGCAAAAAAAATTACTTTACAGCCTGGTCACAGCAGCAGGCTATGCATAGCCCATAGACATGATTGATTTCATGGCTACTTCCTCCAGGGAGGGGATCCCAGTGTGTTTCCTGACCAGATGGGATATATAATCCCTGCAGCATGTTCTGGCTTTGCCCCAGGGTCTATTCCCAGTTGGACCTGCCTAAAATATGAATGGCACACTAAAACCTGTATGTCTTCTCAAACTCTCCCTATGGGACAGCCGAGACAACCTAAGAACCCCTCTGCAATTTTTTGGGATCATTGTTGTCAGGGACCTCAGGGATAGTCCCCCATGGCAAATTGGTCCTAGGTGAAGGGCTAGACTCAAGGATGATTCAAAAAACCTTCAAGTGCAGTGTGTTAAAATGCTTGTTGAATCACTGAACACATTTTTGAAGTTGATATTGGCATAGCTACTTCTTTTAATTTTCTTGAGGGCGACACAATGAATGCTTTGGAGGAGAAACCAAAAGTTTGCACCACTGTTCCATCTGAGCAACTTTCACATCTCAATCCTATAACAGCATTTTGCTCCTCTTTTGAATGCTACCTTTTGGAACACACGTAAAAAGGTTTTGCCTTCAGGTGTGGTTGTACAACACTTCCTGCTAACTGCTTATTTCTGGTCTACTCAGAACTTTATGGGTCGGTTAATGACAGTCAGAGCTACGCCGTCCGGAAGGGGAATAACCCTTTAACATACTGAATTAGTACCAGATTTTTCTTCCATATCCAAACATACTGACACGTGATTCTCTGTGTATTTCAGTCACAAATATCTACATGTAGCTCGAAACCCTGTTATGAAAATAAATGTTGACCAATACGTCAATAAGATTTGGTGTCAGCCCCTAAAAAACCTATATCGGTCGAACCCTGGTTCATATATACACATGTACATACACAGCAGTGGGAACATACTGTGGAGGTAGGGGTTTGAGGGAGGTTTGGTTTAACTATTGTTTGAGAAATTTCAAGAAATTCCTAATAAATCTGGAGTCCACAAGGGTGGGACTTTGAATGACTTGTTGACAGATTGTATTCTGGGAAAAGTCTTGTAGTGTAATCCCACTGTCAGACTGTACCATTACACTTCAGACTGATTGGCTGAATGGAGATGGAGGAGCGTGGCTTTTGGCAGGAAGTGTGCACTTGTCGACTGTACTGAAGTAGATCAGTGGATTGGAGAGTTAGGGAGGCGGTACGGTTGGAGGGAGCCCCTCACAGGCAGAAGTCAAAGGTCAGGTCGGACTTGCCCATCTTCTGTCTGTACACCGTGTCAAACTTGTCGTTCATAGACACTGTGAAGACGTCCTTCCACAGACCGACACGACCTGCAGGCAGGATACAGAGGGGGGAATTTTAAATGCTGATAAGAATAAATGTTCAGGTATATTTCAACAAAACCTGGACATTTGCCCCACAAATTCAGAACAGCTCTCATAGAAACGTGAAAGGAAAAGATTATGAAAAATTACCCATCATGTCTAAATTATATGGCATGAAAGCCACAAGAATTATCATCCATGCTGTTCAAAATGCTGATTTAAAATCTTTGCAGTTAGTTTGAAGGATTTTTAGCTTTGCTTCAGTGCTGTGACAGTCTTTATGTTGTCCCACTCAGGAGTTATGGCAGTGAAACTGCTGAATGTGATGAATGTAAAAGCCAATCACGTGAGAGCTGATGTTGTTTCTTTCTGTCCTGTAAACGTCTCATTTCATTTGTCATGTTTCAGCTGCAGAGTGAATGCAGCCTGATGTAGCAGTGACTCACCTGCTGCGATGTGTGTGTGACACAGATCAGACTGACTGTCAGCTGTGTGTTAAGACACCATTCCATGCACTAAAAGAAAAACAAAATGATGGAAAACAGAAAAAAAAACAGATGACAGAAATCATAACATCAAATCAAAACAGCACCATAAACCAAAGTGAATAATTATAACAAATTAGGGAATAAAATAAAAAATTAAACAAAGGTGGTTAAATCAAACAGACTGGACCAAACAAACAGGCTGTATCTGTGGTGTAGGAGATACAAGCAGCCACATGGTGGTGCTATAATCATGTCAAATTGACTCATGTGGCCACATACACAACCTAAAGATCCCATGAGTTATAATTATGAGAATAATTATGGAACCCTTCTGTATGACATGCATTTAAAGTGTTGTTTTTTTTTAGATACAAACTTTAAAATAAATAAGTATGTTAATATTAAATATATACATGAACAATGCAAAATAAATGAAGGAATTCTTCAAACTCAACTCATTATTATGAAATTATATTTCATCATTTCAATATATCATTTTTATTTCATGATGTCACATTTCATGATAACTTTGATTTTGAAATGAAATAACATTTTATAATAATCAGTTGAATTTTGATCATTTCTTGGCTTATTAATATTTTTTTCACTTACATATTCTACACAATTTTTTTTACATTATTATTATCATTTTTTTTTTCATTCATTATTTTTTCAATAGTCAGTGTGTGTCTCCATGGCAACATGTGCTCCTGTAGACATCGACTGTAGCAGAAACTACCACTGAGGGATGCAACGATTATGCATTTTGATGGTACGATTATCATTTCACAATTATAATACATTCAGTTATCTCACAGTACTACAGATGTGTAAAATCACACCAGCAGGTTTTATTTGGTTTGCAGCTTTAGTAAAGTGAAAGAAGAAAAGGTTCACAGGTGAATGAGCTTGAGGGGTTTACAGGCTATTTTATTGTGTTAAGTTAGTACAACACTGCTTTTCCTGCTTTGTTTGTTTATGTTGCACTGGAAGATTAACTGTCTGTCTGTCTGTCAATAGATTTTGTCAATGCAGTAGTGTCACAACTGTGATCCAGTCACAAAACTGTACAGGTGTGTGGTTGAGATCAAAATGAAGGCGGAGTTTGTGTCCAACCCATGTGATCCCATCGTAGGATGATCTCCAGTTTGAATATTTAAACATTCCATAAATAATATTGATAAATATGCAAATATGGTATCTGCTACATATTGAAAACTACCATTTAAGTGTTCTGTCAAAGGTATGTTACTGTAACTGCACCATGTTCGTATTGTAGTTTCATTTGTAAAAAAAGTAATTGAAAGTTTTGTTTTTTCCAGATCCTGCATTACGAGGCAAAAGGGGAAATGTCTTATGAAACTGGTGTAAAGACTCCTCTCTATGTCCGTGTCTGTCTAATCCTAAACTAAATATAATCTCATTATAGTGTACAGTATGAGGCATGAATGTATTTAGATTATATCAGATAACCTGGCCTGCTGTTCACAATGTAATATGTAGAAGTTCCATATAGTACTGTCCTACTTAAAGCATTCACACTGTTCAATGCAGGTCAGTGTCGTAAGATAACTCCCCAAACACAAACTCAATGATCCCTGCAGCCTTCCAGCAGAACAAAAACCCTGTAACAACACAGTAGAAAAGCACTAGTGTTGTATACAGCTTCTTTACTTCCTCATATTATCGTGGAAATAACTATTTTGTTGTGGCCGGGGGAAATGTAGACAAAGTTCTTAGGCAGCTAATAAAGTTAGTTTGTTGTATTGAGTTTAAAAGCAGTAATTCCCAGAGGAACCTACTTAAAAATACTTTAAAGTAAAAACATTAAAGTAAAAATGTATTCAGTCACCATTATCTGTACATGTTGAATTTTTTTGCCTGACCTGACCTACACTCAAACTCTACAGTTGATCCCAAAAGCTGTACAGCACATTCTAAAACAAAAGACGTTATGTATTGTGCAGCTAGAACAGCTTAATAGTCACTCCAGTTTGGTTAGGCTTAAACTGTTTATTTTCTAATGAGACTCTCTGAGGTGTTGTTAAACCCCGCTTGACATTTTTTTGGCCTGGATTTTGTAATGTTGATAATCCTTTCAGCCAGAGTTGGCGACCATCAAAAAAACCCAGCAGTTTTTTCCTGCTAATCTATGCAGTATCAAAATAAAAGTACTATCTTTGAATTACCATTGCATGTGACTTATTTCTTCTCTTCCTTCATGGTGTCTAAATCGTTTTGTAAGTGGAGCACTGGAGGCTCAGTCAGTTGATATCATGGGATCACTGTTTTGAATCTGGTCTGATATAATGGACCTAAAAGAGGAAAGTTTGTACAGTTCCTTCTCTCAAATGTATTCAAGACTTCTGTTTGGCATTACACCACAGTGGTGTCTTATATAGTACCATGTATTGCATTTGTTGCACTACAGACTAAAATCTGTATTGTATTTTATGGAAGTCAAGAGTTAGTTCACCATAGCCAAACACGCTGACTTATATCTCTTTAAACCATGCACCATTGTCTTGAGAGGCCAGACCAAGATGCATTGACAGTACCCTTTGGGGCAAAAGAAGAAGAAGAAGGTAAGCTAGGGCTTGATTTTGTTTGAACTGTCACTGACCAGGTGTAATGATGGTTTTTGTGCCTGGAAGAGAGAGAGAGTACAAGCTCTGAGGTTCAGGCACTTTAATACGAGCTCAGATCCATCATGACTTGCGATAAGAATTAACAATGCTTTCTTACTAACTCTTATGTAGGGGATGTGTGGAAACTATTTTGGGGTACCTCTCTCCCTGGAACTTAAGACAGTTCCATATTAGGTTTGTTTGTCCAGACATGGGGTGCCTTGACCTTGACAAATGTCCTGAAGGTAATAAGTTACATGGTTCACCTAAAGGCTATTTAAAAGGCTAAGGACTTTAAAAACAGTAACACATATTTAGTGGAAACAGAACACTGGGCCAGTCGGCCCTGTGTCGACTAGTTCAGAATAATTGTTGTAATTATTTTGCA
Organism: Sciaenops ocellatus; assembly: GCA_033000465.1. Taxonomy (NCBI): domain Eukaryota; kingdom Metazoa; phylum Chordata; class Actinopteri; family Sciaenidae; genus Sciaenops; species Sciaenops ocellatus. The sequence goes on from CP136889.1 coordinate 6,471,994, forward strand.
AAAAAATCCCCTCTTAACTTTTTTTTTACAGCCATTAAAGGTGCACTCCAAATGTTGAGCTTAAGATCAGATTACTTGTCATGGAGGGACCTAGTTGTATAATGTCTTTGTCAAGTCTGTGAAAATGACCCTGATGATGTCGTCACCTCAGTTTGGACTAGTTTTTTCTTCTTTTTTTTTTACAACAGTCAGCTTGTGCTACACAGTGGAAGCAAGTGTATTTTGGCTGGCTTTCCACTAAAGTCTGTTCACAGGTGTTGTGAAGTGCACAAACCAATTAACAAAATAAAGACTTTTGTGTCTCCACTAGTATAATAAATGATGCTACTTAATTTGAGTATTTCTATTTTCTGCTACTTTAGGCTTCCACTACATTTAGCTTACACTTATAATTATTGGCTACTTTTCAGGTTCAGATTTTTTTATGTAAAACGTATGATGTTGTGATATATTACTACCCAGTAAGCTGGTAAACTGTATAAAGTACCTAAAATTATGTTCGCATTGAGAAATTACAACATTTAAATTGTACTAACATGTATATACTATAAAGTAGCAGAAGATGATAAGAGGTATAAAGCTAAATCGACTCGGAGTTGCATTGTGGGATATGTAGGATTCAACTTTGAGACTAAATGTCAGGTTATCCTGGCTGTTGTAGCTTCAGTTTAAACTATCTGCACTAAATCACTAGAATAGCGATTTAATGACAGCGAACTTTGTGATCTTGAAAATCTGATAAACAAACTGTGCCAACATGCTTTACAGAATGGATAACTGTAAAATCATAAACTGAAGGATTCAAACAGAAGAGAACATGTTAGATGTATTGAGGGTGTGATGAAAAATGATTTTAAGACACATTTGATGGATGTCAACAAAAGCCCTTTCCCCCGGACGTGTTAACTGAGACAACAGAGAGCCAGAAACTCAAAACTCTGCCTGGTGACCAGAGGAACTGGGGAGCGTTGTATTTTTCCCCTTCTACTTCCTCATCAGCTCACCCCTGCAGATGGACAGCGCCTCAGAGTTTGAGCACTGCTCAATGAGCTGGTTGCAGCTCTCCACCATGCCCTCCAGCTGAGCCTTGTCACAGGAAACACCCAGGAACCGGGCTAACTGTTCCACCAACGTCCCCGGATCCTGGAGAGGAGAGGAGAGGAGAGGAGAGGAGAGGAGAGGAGAAGAGAAGAGAGGAGTTATAAAAACGGGAAATGAAAACAATCACACACATACTGCCTTCCTCTTGAATCCTTACATAATAACTGAGGCAGCGATTCTGTTTCCCCAAACAGCATCCACCCACAGCTGATGAGAACACACTGTTCCCTGTGCTTACACCAGCTCTGTACACAACATTCATGCTAACATGCTCACCAATACAAAGCTTTAGCAGGTATTTCATTCACCATCTTGGATGCTAAAATTTGCTAATTAGCAGTAAACACTGCAGCGCATCACCCAATCAGCAATCCACCAGACTGTTCAGTCTCCCTCATGTTCCTTGTGTTAACCTCTAACCTCCTAACCCTGATCTCTCTGTTCCACTTAGATCTTCTAACCACCTGACATCCACCTGTCCCTGCACCATTCCCCCCTCTGTATTTGTTAATACACTCTTTTCAACAGTTCTTAGTCTCTGATTGTGTTTGGGTCCACTTACATTCTACACAACAATGCTAGCTCTGTATAACCATCACAATTTTATAAGTTAGGCCATCTTACTTTTCTTCTCATTTCAAGGCACAAGTACATGCATTTCTAAACTCAAACTTTATATATTTATTATTTATTTATGCAGCCGAAAGTGCTTCACAGAGAAAAAAACAAACAAACAAAAAGAAATAGACAACAATCAATAGAGTCTGGGAAATAGATAATACAAAAATAAAATAGACAAAATTAGGCCATATAAAATGTTATAAAAATGTTATCATTTCTCATTTATATTTCTAATAATCAGACAGATTTTCATGCAGTTTAATAAGTGAAAATTTGAAATGACCTCTCAGATCTATAAGTCTCTGTAATAACCTGCTTGAAATGCCTGTTCTATGTGAGTCTGCACCTCGTAAACATGATAAGACCAGATAATGTAAAAACTGCCTCTGACAAAGCAAAGGGCAAATATTGATTTGGGACATTGTGGTCTTTTTCTTTGAATGGAGTTTTACGCAAGAATGTTCTGTACTAAAGATAAACAGGATACATGTGCATGCCACGTCGTACGAAAAGACACATAGATAGCAGTGTCTGCTGGGGCAGCCAAGTTCAGTTTTTTATCACGGCGCAGTCAGGGCAGCAGTTTAACATCAAAATGCTCAATATTCAGTTAAGGTTGTCAGAAGTATTGGTACTACAAAACTTTTTCGATGACATGTTTAAAATAATACAATAATATCATGCAATGATATCGAAAGAAGGGGGAAAAAACAGATCTACAATCAGATCTTAAACAGCGAAGAAAATCAATTATTTCTGTATCAGCACTGTGAACAGGTTGTTAATTTAAACAAGACAATTATGCTATTTTGTGTGACTTTGTTTTTTTTGTCATGGTATCAAAAGAGGTGCAGAGTATTGTTTTTTCTAACAGTATTGTATCGAAATATAATTGTCTTTCTTAGACACTTGGGGCCAGCAGAACAAGATAAAGTAAGCACAACACTGACTTTTTCCAAGGCTAACATGCTTACACATTTATACATCCAGCAGACAAGGACAACATTAACAGGTATTTCTACGTGTGCTTCTGGCCATTTGATTAATGTACATCTATAGTCACTCTTGATTTAGGTCTTGTTTGGTCTCCACCACTAAATGTTCCATTACTGTCATCACGTCTTGATTATTGTGGTTCATTTTGTTTAGGTTTAAGCAAATTTTAGAGTTGATTTGAAGAGTTGATCACATTTACAGCACTTCATAGAATGGCTCCTGGTTATATTGCTGAATTGCTGCAAACCAGATAACAGCCTCAGTCAGGGCTCTTCCAACTGTTCCTCAACTCAGGTTTTTTTTCCATTCATCTTAATAGTGAATTCCTTGTTCTCTTTGTCTGTGTCTCTGGGCCAGGATAGCTTGATATTTCCTGTGCCAAGCTCTCCTGTGGCAGAGAACTTGAGATCACGACAGCGATCAGGGGCAGGTTGCAGCAGATACAAGCAAACTCCCCAGACACCACACAGCTTCAGTGTCATCTTTTTTTTGTTTGTTTGTTTTTTTTGTTTTTGCATATTTTGTTCTATTTCATTCTCTGTACTTTTATTAACCTGTGAGATAATTGTGATATAACTTCAATCACTCAGAGTACATACAGTCACATTCACATTTACTGACTGACTGTCCATATCTAAACAGTCTACAGTCAGTTGTTCACACAGCAGTGGGTTATGACCTAAACTTACTGTTCAGATAAGAGCTAGCAGATAAAGTCTAAAAAAGCACAGGGAACAGTGATGGTGTTACCTTGTACATGTCTTCATATTTCAAGAAGAGGACATTTGAGTCCAAACGATGTTCCCAAAATTCCTGAACGTGTTCAAACCAGGAACCATATCCCACTGCGAGAGAGAGAGAGAGAGGCATCTGGATGAACTTGCAGTAGTCTACAGAACAGGACTTCACAGCGTCACAGTCCTCCAGTAAGCCTCATATTTACGTTTGTCATTCATGAAGCGCCGGCAGAACTCCTGGAAGGTTCCCCGGTAGCTCATGGTCCTGAGAGAGCGGTGGAACTGGTAGTAGGACACTACCAGGTCCTTTGGGTTACGAGCCATGTAGATCACCTAAAGGACAACAATACTGATACATGTTAGTGCCATGTTATTAAGACCAGAGAGTAAATCGCTAGACTGTGGTAGGCAATATTACTCCTTGAAACATGAAACAATTATTGGAAAATTAGATTGATTATTATAATTTATATTGATAAAATAAAAAATTATACATATATATATACCGTAATAAACATGTCTATATTATATTATAATTATTGTTATGTTGTATATACTTTAGGATATTATTAGATATATATTATATATATATATACAATAATATAAATGTATCACTCTTTGTTCAGGAATATGAGGAAACTGCACAGGTTTGTTTGTTTTTTTCACATATATTACACATAAAAACATTTCTGTACACCGGCGGCACCATATTTCTAATTTCATATTCAACTTGTGTTACTAAATGTTTTGTGCCTTTGTAGATCCACAATGATCTGTAACTTGTAATGTACATGTAATGTCAGTAGACTGACTAAATGTGAAAAAACAGACAGTTTGAGGAAACTGAACTTATTTTTCTTCAAACATCTCGGGTTGTTCATGGTTCAATAGTTATGAACATGTTCAAAATGTAATTGTTCTTTACGCTAAACGGGAACAACGTGGAGATATTGTCACAGCTGCTAGGCTGTCAGGTCTCTGTGGACTAACCTTGGCCTCCCCATTGTGCATGGCTGTGGGGAGGAATCGATAGGGAAGATGGCTTTTGATCAGACGAGGGGACGTCAGCTCCTGTGAAACACAAAGGAAGTCATTACTTTTATAAAGTCATTTACTTTACTTCAGAATTAAGGGACAAGGATGATGTGTTCTTATTCAAGCCTGAATCTTTCTTACAAAGTGTATATATCTGCATTTGTGTTCCTCATATTCTGTTATACAGTGTCACAAAGCTAACACTCTGGGTGCTGTTCTCTATGTGGTGTTCATATTATTATAATATGTGGCCAATTTATTTCCTTTCAAACACATTAAAGGGGCATTTGGTCTGGCAATAAGAGTAAAACTTAAAGCAATATGTGACTACTGGTCACAATTAAATGTGCATTAAAAACTGAGTGGAACACTCTGGTAAATGCCTACAGCTTTCAAACTTCACACCCCAGTTTGTAACTCAGGCTTTGATGGAACCATCAGGGATTTTCTTTTTTCACACTTTGTGCAGAACCACACATGACATTATACATGATACAATTATCCAACTGTTCTCACAGTCCCCATTATATAAAATCAGACCTCGTATTTTAATGTTTTTTTTTTTTCTTCAAAGCACCACACCCTGAACAGAGAAAGAGGAAACATGGTGACCTGGGACATAAATCATCCAACAGGAGCTTGGGATGTGATTAGCCTTTAACTAAAACTTAAAGCTATGGATAGACAATCCCTGATTGCATGCAGGGCTACACGTGTTTTGACTGTGGTGGTGTGAAACTGAAACAGCAACACCTCATGTTTCACATCTACACAAGGTGCTGGTTCTGCCAAAATGCAGCGTCACTCAGCAAAAGGAACACCCACAACAATTCAATCTTAATTTATAAGAACCCACAGACCTAAAACTCCTGCGGTCTCCAAATGATGAAGTCAACTAATGAACTGAATGAAGGCTAAACTCATTTCAGCTACAGTACCTGTATGATGTCTAGGCCGGGTTGGGGATACTCCAAGACAGGTAGCTGTTCATCAATGTTCATAAGGCCAATCTCATCTGGGTCTGCTCCCTGACTCACGAGATACACGATCTCCTGAAGTAAACTGGTGCCTATAAAGAGAGATGAAAAAGGGAGGGGACAAGGATTCAGGACTTTGGGATGGCTAGAAGAGAACAAATAAAGCGGGAGCTGTGTGCACAGGAGAATATGAATATGAGACAAAATAAATGTTGCAATGTTAGTGGAAAGAGTGTGTCAGCCAATTACTGGAATTATTGTTCCAGCAGTAATTTAACCGTAGGGCATCTTAGATGGTCACACAAGGGCCAAATGCAAAGAACCACAACCTATAAGCTATATAAAACCTTTTTATACTCTTTTAGCTCCTTGTTTTGACCTACAAATTTGCTCTCAACCTCATTTCTAGCAGCAGCAGAAGGGAGCTGTTTTCAAAATAAAAATCAACTTTGATAAACCTGCTGTACCCGACTAGAACCAGACAGCAGAAAAACAAAGTTAGCGTCGGCATTTAGCAATTAAAGAGCTAAAAGAGAGAGAATATTTGCCTTACATTCATCAGGTGAGCAGAAATATGATTCCAAGTGATGAGTTATGCTAATGTTGCAATAATATCTCAGATGTTGTGTTTTCAGCTCGTACTACTGAATAAAAATGAAATGCCAAAGTGTACTACAGCATTTTAGCATTGCAAGGGATCAAAATCGATGCAGCAGAACAGAACACAGATTCCATCTTGTTTATTCCATACATTCATCTTCATTGTCAAAACCCGGTGTATACATTACCCACAATGCACCTTAATTGCTGGTAGTTCAGTTAGAGATTCAGACATGTTGTGCTAGTAGCAGCTAATTTAGCCGTGCGCTGCTAGCCTCTCACAGATAAGGAGCAGAGCTACAGAGGTCTAAGAGGCTCATGTCTTTCAAACTCTACAACCCCAAATTTTTTATTGTTTACATTTGTAGTATTCTTCAAATCCAACCGATGCTGACTCAAGTGACATCACTTGAGGACATTTACCAGACTTCACACAGCTCCCTCGGAAGACACTTTCTACAACAGGTTGAGGGCCCTTGGAGACTAAACACCCAGCAGGTCACTGAGATCTTAATGCAACCATGAGAACAGTGCAAGTGCTCAGGTATACACTATGTGCTTTGCTAAAGGGTAACTTGGCAGCAAATGTTCAATGTTTCAGTCTGCCTGGTGATTCAACCTTCCTGCCTTTAAATCAGCAACCAGCTGCTCCTACCAACAGTCACCCGAAGTCACTAAAAACACAATCCAATGCCTGTATTGAAGCAGAATCTTTATCATCACAGTACCATTTCATTCAATGCCATGCCAATGTTCTCTGTGTCGTCCATGTGACTCATTTTGATTTGCAGATATGCTCCAATGTGCCAGTCTGACATCCCACACGCTGCTGGAAAAGCAGCAGTCTAATAATGCAGCAAAATGAAGGTTAGGTTAGAGGCTGGTATCAGGTCACACCGTGTGAAACCTGTCGAACAATGGTTCATTAAGTCATCAGAAAGGTAACAGCTCCAGCTTTTCAGAGTAGGATCAATTCAGCATTGCTGTTTTTTATTAAGCAGACTGCTTGCCAAGTTTCTGCAGAAAAGGATAGATGGGAACAAGAGTGAGTGTTCTCGCTTAGAGGAGAAAGATGTGTATCTGTGTGGCCTCAGGCTGGCCACATGCTGTCTGTGAAACCAAATAAATCAAATAACCAAGTTTTCGTGATTCTCCTGGAAAGTCTGTCACACTCCATTGGTACCAGCTATGATGTATTTTGCATTTGTGAAAGGGTTTGGTTGTGTTTGGAACATGAAAAAACGTCAGATGTGGCTTACAAATTCAAATGAAACCCAAATAATTTTGAGACCAGGGGTGAAAAAAAAATCTGAGGGCACTGCAGGGAATGTCTAAACCAAACTATAAATCTTACTCAAACTCATACTCTTGAAGAGTTTCTTTTGAAACCAATATGGACTACACTTTCCTGTTTCAACTTGACAGTGCCAACGTACACAAAGCCAGATCCATAAAGAAATGGTTTTCCCAGTTTGCTGTAGAAGAATCTAACTGGTTTGCACAGGGCCTTGACCTCAACCCCATCAGCTTTGGGATGAACAAGAATCTGTTGGACCTCACTAATGCTCTTGTGTCTGAATGAAAGGAAATCCCTGCAACCAGATCCAACATCTGGTGGACAGCCTAAAGCATGGAGGCTGTTGCAATATCAGATTAATGTCCACAGTTAGTATTATACTGTAGTTTTGGCTATATCTACACACCTATTTGAACATTTTATTACATTTCGATGAAGATACATAGTAGTGCTGGATTTAAATAAGCTACATTTTGCAAAATGTTGTATATTTAAATCTCCCTATCCTAGTAAAGAGTTGGTATTCATCTTAGGTACTAATTTGAGGATGAAAATATTTGTTACACACTCCTCACACTCCTGTGGTTTGACTATGGCATCATATTGTAAAGGGCACTTCAGCAATAAAGCATTTAAGCATTTGACTTGTGAAAGACAGATTAAATAAAGAATAACGTGGCATGACAGACATGAGCTCCCCTGAAAACATGATTTGTGGATGGAGGATGGATAACGCATAAAATTAGGCTGAAGTATGATTCATGAATGAGTCACCACCATCATCATCAAAGCATGGCAGCGTGCTTAATTTAATTCAAAGGGTTAAGTAGATTAGGTCTGATACATGACCTGCACATTTGATGTTTTAATTGTACCGAGAAATGTCTGTGCTAATGTGATGGCTAACTTGTCTGTTGTTGATGAGGTCTTGATCCCTTGTGGGTAACAAGCAAGCAAACATGCTCTGTTTTTGTATCAGTGCTCATACAGGCTGTTATGTTTTTTTGATTTAGCAGATATCAAGATACGGTCAAGTGTCAAGCTCCCATGGCAAACGTGCCGAGTGTTCCCTGAAATAACCACCAGACTGCAGAAAGCTCCTCCAGAGCCACAGAAGATATGAAACTGTTTGAGTTGTACTCCCCAGTACCGGTAAAGTGATTTACAGTAAAATCAGTAGAGAGCCTCTTTAAATGTAGATCTCTTTAATGTCACAGCCGTGCACAGCATGCAGCCGGGGCATAGGATTATCTCCAACCCTCTGTGATTTATATGCAAGTGTGCATGCAGTGCAGTGCAGAGGTGTACCACCTGCAGGGACTCATAACTGAGCGTATGGCTGATGTCAAAACACTTATAAATGCTATCATAAACTGTAGAGAACACCCGCACTCTAGAATTTTGCTAATCCCATTGGCTGAGACTGTCACATGGGAGCCAATGGCATCATGGCTCTGCAGCATCCCAACCATGTGGCCTGCCACGTGCTTTCTGCCCCCTCTGCACCACAGAAGTGGGGAACTAAAAGCTTCAAATTGTTTTTGACTGATTCTGAACAAATTCATCACTGCACAATGTCAAATTGTTAAATGAAGACAAACTGCCTGGCTTGGTGAACATTTTTTCTGTATGTCTTATGTCTTTTGAGAGGTTTCCAGCACAAGACATGTTTGTCCACAACAACAGACATTAAAAACATGAAGTTCACCAGGATTCACAGAGAGGCCGGTAACGTCCTGATTTTGGAAGCCAGACAGGACATCAAATCCAGATCAGGACATTCCAGATCTGGCTGTTCTTGGTGCATGTGCCCAGACTATGTTTTTTGGATTGTGTTCAGTACTTTTGTTCCTGGTGACCTTAACAGACATCACCGATTCTAGACCAGAAAAAACAGCTTACTCAGACCATCGTTTCCTGGAAATCTCTGAATCTATCTCTTATTCATTAAGCATGTTTGGGACTGGATGTGTTCTCTGACTCACGTGGCTGTTTTCATAAGGTTTTAAGAAATCATGTGTAAAGTTCAGTTCCAGTGTTCTGTTTTGAACAGGAATTTGGATCAACCAGTGAGCTTGTTTGATGCCCAGGCCCGCACAATGCAGTGGTGTCAGCTCCAAGTCTAAGTGGCCTATGATTACCCATCACACTCTTGTCCATGAAGATTCACACAGACATTGATGTGGTCTGTGCAGACGTATAATTCCTGCATCAGCTATACTCTATCTATCTATCTATCTATCTATCTATCTATCTATCTATCTATCTATCTATCTACCTAAAACTGTATCTATCTTACTGTGTACAGACTTACTTTGGCCATGTTGTTGATAATACAGTTGTTATACAGGGTTTGGGCGCATAGGTTACTGAATTAATCAATTTTAACTGCATGATCATGAATACACATTCATTTATTTTAATGTTAAGTGTAGCCACAGGGTTGCTCTGCTGCATTGCATTGCCTTGGGTATTTATTTAAATCATCTTTAACAGATACTTTACGTTACCTTTTGCTGCACAAAAAGAGAGATGAGCAGTGGTATGCCCACAGGGGTGAGCGCACCTTCCGTGATCCCTGTAGCAGCTTCATTTCATTATAATGGATGCAGCATGCTGTAGTTGCTATGTCACTCCAAGTTCATATCCCATGTTTCCTGCCGTTAGCCCAATAAATGCTCCACTATGTTTACCAGCTAACTTTATATGTTTTGTGTTTGCTGTTGAGCATGGAGCGTATAGTGGGGTTTTTCGGTACGAACGGCTGCCAGACTGATCCAGACAATAAAGTTGCAGACTGTAAAGCCAAAACAATGAGCTGAAAGATGCTAAAATGATGATAGTGATAATTTTCCATTTGTGCAGCTTTAACCAATTGTCTTAGTTGTCTAAACTTAACCATACCTTCCCTTAACCGTATAGTTTACATGTCATACCAACAATCTTTCCCTACCCATAAACATACCATAAAATACTATACATATAGACATATTGTAGAACAGTAACAAAAGTAACCCTGGAAAATTGTCCGATATAATATGATCATCGCTGTGATTTAGAGAATTTCAGTTGTCTTTCCACAGTCAGCATAAAGGGCACTGAGTTCTACGAGAGTCTAAGTGCATCATGACCATGTGCAGTTCACACAGGCCTCTCTGGATAAAATGGGAGGATGCAGCAAAAATCTATGCTTGCAGTGCAAAAGCTAAATAGGAAGCAGCACGGTGAATTACACACAGGAGAGTTTGGCTCTGCTGCTTTCTCTCACAGTATCATGTAACAGCATGTGTACTGCAGCATGATGCAGCAACACTCCGTAATCTACTCACAAATATCTGCATACAAATATACAATACATTCATGCAATTGTGTATTATTTATTGTTCTACACTGAATGCTTTTAAGCCTTTATTTTCAGGCTTCTGGCATTATTACAAGTATAATATAGGTATACCATACAGCTATATTACTATATACTACTACTATCTTCATATGAAGTTTAACTTGACCTGTGAAATTGGCCCATTCACCAATAGTAAGCCATCTTAACAGTGCTGACTTTGAGGGGACAGAAAGATCCTAAAATGGAGGAAGCTATTGTAGCATATTAGCTGTGTTGAACTATTCAAATAAGCAGTGCTTTGCAGACAGTTATGAGACAGGAGTCAATAACTTTATACAAATATGTCTTATAGAACAAGCTATACTAACTTATTGTCTCAAGATGTGTCTCATGACAAGCTAAGCTAATAAGCTAACAAGTTGTTACCAAACTTGTTAGCTTGGAGAAGTTTACTTTCCCTCTTCAATAACCTTTTATTTAACAAATGAAACACAATGGTGAAAAAATTATGAGAGGGTGGAGGCGTTATTGGTAGGCCTACTAACAAGCCTGCTAGCAAGCTAGTGGTTAGCACATTAGCTCAAACAGCAGTTCCCCAACTTGTTTAGGCCATGTCACTAAACTTGTAGAGCAAAAAATCTGCAAAGGAGCGCAGATGCATTTCACTGCAACGCTGACTAGCCACAAAATAATAATTATATTATTTTTATATAATATGTTTGTAAGATTGATTGATTCAACCTTGTGTGTAACTGTGTTGCAGCAGATTGTGAACTCTTTAAAATCCTCAGAATCAACACTAGTCATGACCTCCCTGTAAAAGCCTTAAAGCCAGTTTTCTCACGCTGGTTTAACTGGTGATCAGCTGGATGGTTCCAGATCAGCATGATGATACAGTACAAATGCAAATATAAAGGAGTGTAAGTACATGTAGAAATGTGGAATAACTCCTGTGATTCCTTTAACTTCAGAGGCTCACTGATTTTTTCCTCACATTGTAAGATGATTGCACATATACTGTCCTTTCACTGTGTTAATGAATACAGTTAGTGTTAACGTTTGTGAATGTGTTCTCTATGTGATCATATAGATATAGGCCTATATTAAGGTGTATCAGATGGTTTAATTGATTAGAAAGCCCCATGATGAATTAAGACTGTCTCTAAATGAACTTTCTTTTTTTCTGATCACGAGTTGACTTTCTTCCATCCCATGTGCTCCTCTGAATCAGAACAGTATTTCAGAACACAGACTCCCCCCTGCCCTTCTGCATGCACTAACAACAGAGCTCCAGCTGCCCACCAAGCCGTCACATGACCAGACCCACCCAGCGCACAGCAGGGCACAGCGCACAGGCAGCCGGCCTGCAGCAGCGCTGCGCAATGACACACTCCGAAGCTGGATGTAAACACCAGCTTCATATGGAACTGTGATGATGAAGGCCAGCTCAGACGTGTAGGCTAAGTGATGCACCAAAGCCTGACGCTGATTTACTTATTGTCGTCTGATTATGAAATTATAAAAAGCTTGATAGAGGCCTGTAAAGTGTACTTCTGCTGCACAAGCGCAATATAAACATGATGTGACCAATAAGTGTGACCCACCCAGCAGCTGCTGATCATCAAACACGGCCCTGATCTGCAACTTTAACGATGACTGTGACATGCACGTTACCCAAAATGAACCCCATGGCTGCAAACGTGTTCACTCCATGCTTTATTCACACGATGAAAGTTTAATAACGACAAGAGGAGCCTGCAGTCTCCGCTGCAGCACACTGACGAGTGAACACACGGCGTGCGCCGTGCACCAGGTGACGCAGAGGCTTGTTTACCTGACTTTGGGTACGTGACAATCCATATGTCGCTACTTCTGAGGGAGAAGTTGGCGATCTCCTCCATCTTCCCTCTGCAGAAGGGCGGCAGCCGCACTCCATCAAACTCGAAGTATTTGCTCTCAAACTCAATCGGCGTGCTCGGCGTGTCTGCCTCGCTCTCGGCCATATCCTCGAAAACGAGCCGCCAGTGCAAGAAAAAGAAAAGGCGCACACCCACGCGAACACTTTGTTTGTTTATGTGTGTGTGTTTTTAATTGAATCGGAGGTCGGTTTGCTGCTCGCTCCCTTCGTGATGCTCAAGCTCCAGCAGGAGAGATGCTTGCTGGCACGGCGGGCGGACGACCTGACCTACAGCCAATCAAGCGGGAGAGAAGTGATGTAATGCGCGCGCACGAGTCCCAGCATCAGGACCACTCTCGCTCGGGCACGAGTATTGCGCGGTCACGCAGAGGAAGGAGGCTTCCCCACACATGACACAGACCTAGAAGCTGCAGAGTTAACATATGGCTGCTGTGATAATCCCATAATGCTGTGTGTTATAATCCTCTGGTCTAATAATGAATCATCATCATACAGCCAATTAGAGCTCTGTTATTATTGGCTCTATGTGCTGTTACATAATACAGTGTAGCCATTAATAACTCCATATAATATTCTATGTCAGCCGTTTGAAGTGTGTGTGAATGCTTTTAAGTTTGACTGACGTCTTGTATAAAATGTGTTCATTTTAATTCATCTTAAATGAATAATACAGACATATAATGGGGCTACCTTAATACCTTCATATATAATAATATTGATATGGACCTGATTATTCACAACTTACTTTATTTGAATTATCAGACATCGCTGAAAACATGGTTTATTTAAAGACACTGATGATTCACAGCTCCTCTTTTAGCTTTAGATGACTTATTGGTCAGATTGTGTGAGTGCTATGACTCCTCTATTCATAACTGCTCACTACTATTTATAACTGTGTGGCTACAGCGCATAATCATTTCACAATGCTCCATAATGCCATAGATCAGCTGCTCATATGCATGTTATGATGCCATGCAAAGGTATTATGATGCATTCAAATCTTCTCAGGCTCATTTATCCCTATTGTATTTATGACACAGTGAACAACTCTGAGTAATGATGATGATGTAACTGACAAGTTACTGTAAATACTGCAATAAACAGGTATATTAAAGCTCCCATTCCCTCTCATATATAGCTCTAGATTATTATGCATATTTCTCAGAAAGTGCTTCTTTAGTTGCTGTAATGTCACTTTAATAATACAAACAGTGTTTTCTAATAGCCTTAACGTTGTGCTACTCAATAAATGAATGTAAATAAATTTCCTCTAATATAGATTATTATGATGCACTAAAAAGTGGTTTTAGCATATGTTGCCCTATCTCACTTGTTATTAATATAATATTTTATAATATCTCCACAACAATATTACATGAGAGTGTGTGTTTTACGGCCATTGTTGGCACCAGTATATTGTTATATATTTTCAGGATGAGACAGTGTGGAGATGATGGAGTAATATTTTTAGTGAAGGTGTGCTGTCATCCTGATTTGAGCACATTCTAGGTGTCTACTTGACCAATCAGGTTACTTGGTCAGAACTACTTGTTGTATAACGTGTACTATTTATTTATTTATTTACAAATTTATGTATTTTGATGTCCTCATTGGCTGTTTCGGCGGAGCTGGTTCTCTTAAGAGTTATGTTTACATAACTTCAGATGTGCCAACAAGTTAGGAACTTTCCTTACTCACTAAAATGAACACACACGTACACACAGACACACACACCGCAGTGAAGATGACCTATGGTCACTGAACAAATATTAAACGTATGGGAAGTCTGAAAACAACTGCTATATGCAAAAAAAACAACAACAAAAAAAAAACAGAAGATGATGAGAAGCGGTGTTTTGTGCCTTTCTGTCTTTTTTTTTTTTTTAGCTAGGTCCTGACGTAACTGCGTGGTGCCCCTCCCACTTGGCGTTGATTGGATCTTGTCTAGAAAAGGGTATTGATAGACGTACATTAATCCAATCATGCTTTCAGTAACATATGTTGCCTTTATTGTTCCTCGTAAATCTCAGTATCTGTAAACAACCTGCGACACCACTGGAACATTCAGTGGCTTCAAGTTCAGAATCATATGGAAGGAGTTTTTTAATGTCCGGTTCCATAAATACAGTGAAAACACTACACATTTGTCATCAAAACAATCTTTGTAGCTTCTCACTACAAGTGTGTATATCCAACATAACACCACAGTGACACTTTTTTTTGTTTTTTCACACCGTATATCCAATCTAATGTGCCCATTTCCTTATAGACGTAATATAGTACAGTTCATGTTAGCGTTCTGGGAGTTCTGACAGCACCTGAAGGCGTCATTATCATGGTCCTCCCTACACCTCCTCCATAGAGTGGTATGTTGATCCGTCCTCCCCTCCAGTCCGCTTCTCTCCGCCGAACAGAGCAGGTGTGACTCCGCTTCAGCCGCAGCGAAACTCGGTGTTCTGTCCCGCTCATTCAGGGCTCTCCAGCCGGGGAATGCCCCGCCATGTTCGACCTGAACGGAGGCTGGAACCTGTCTTTCGCCGGGTGCGGGTTCCTGGGGATTTACCACATCGGAGTTGCCAGCTGTCTGCTGGAGAAAGCGCCGTACCTCGTCCGAGGGGCCACTAAGCTGTATGGGGCCTCTGCCGGTGCTCTGACCGCCTCGGTGCTCGCCAGCCAGGCATCCATAAGTAAGATACACCGAGGATACCGGAAGTCCTGTATTCTTATTAATATAGGATAATGAATATAATTCCTAATATTTGTTAATATAATGTTTAATGAATTTGTTGTCATTTTGTTTTTCATATTTTGAACTCCCCTAATTTCAATATTAATATATATAATATTTTAGTTGTTTTTTAATTTATCTTTTATTATTGTTATTATTATTATTATTATTATTATTAGTAGTAGTAGTAGTAGTAGTAGTATTGTTATTATTATTTTAAAAACTGATCTAAATGTGTTTTTTCAGACTGTAGAAATACATAAATTATATCATGAATGTATTTTCAGATAGTTTTCCAAATATGAAACCAAAACTTACTTGAATGTTATCAGCATGTGGTTATACAAATACAAATTTGCACATTAATTGATATAATTATGTGTATATATTCAATTACATTTTATTTATTTAGTGTCAAATCATGACAGTTATCCCATGACACTCTCCATATAATAATGTTCATAATATTATCTATTATCGACCCAACAATTCCCACCATGAGCAAGCACTTGGTGACAGTGGCAAGGAAAATCCTCTTTGTTCTTTATTTTATGGTTTATTATTGTGTCATTTATGAATAATATGCCTAGTCCAACAGACTTAGAAGAATCTAAGAAATTAGAAGAGAAAAAGAGCTGAAACCAAAATAACAACATAAATTACAAATAATACTGAACAAATAAACCATCCTGACATTTTTCAAGCTTTAGAAACAAACAATTCTGAGATTTATTCTCAGTATCTTCACATAATTCACATAAGTTGTTTTCCTCCTGGAGATTTTTTAAATCTGTCAAGGTCCAAACGAAGGATTATGGTTCTTCACTGCTTTGACTCCTAATCTTTTTGTGCTTAGTGCTGCATGATACATGACACATGACCTCTGTACACATAAATGTAAATGTACTTCCTCAAAATCAGTGTAAAGCTCTGAAGTCCATATATATGTATATATGTGTGTGTGTGTGTGTGTCTGTGTGTAATAAATACACATATATCTGTAATATATCTTCTTGCAGTATTAATTGATTCAGTTAGTGTTCATACTGTGGATCGTTTTTAATATCTGTATAGATTAGATGTAACGTGTAACCAGGTTAAAAGTACAGACCTCACCCTTTAGCTTTCTCTCTCCTGAATAAGCAAACATGAGGGCTGATGTCACAGACCTCTATAGACACTTATCAATGCAGATCAACCAACAATTAGCTGAGGTGACCTCAGCCTGGGCTCAGTACTTGGAAGAGGCTTGCAAAAGTCACTGTTGGTCACTGACTCCTATAATAACTTTAGTAAATATTGATCCAGTCGCAGGTTGACACTTGAAAATTTTGTTTTTCTGCAGTTGATCACTGGGAGTCTTCACTGCAGGTCTATCTTTAAAGTCCAATCCCCTGACTCCTTTTTCTGTCTCATTTTCAGCTAAATGTTGTGAAGATGTGATCGAGGTGGCAAAAGAGGCCAGGAAGAGGAACCTGGGCCCCCTTCACCCTTCCTTCAACCTGGTCAAGGTGATAAAGTCTGGCCTGAATCGTGACCTGCCCTCTGACGCTCATGTTCTGGCCTCGGGGCGGCTCTGTGTTTCACTAACCAGAGTGTCTGACGGGGAGAACATACTGGTGTCAGAGTTTAACTCCAAAGAGGAGCTCATCCAGGTGACATGGTTATCTTGGACAAACCTTTAACGCAAGCGACAGTAAAGGGATTCCCTCTGGTCTAACTCTCTAACGCTCTGTCCACAGGCGCTGATCTGTAGCTGTTTCATTCCCATCTACTGCGGGCTCATCCCTCCATCCTTCAGAGGAGTGGTAGGTGTCTGTTTAGCTTTGGTTCCCCTTATGGGATGCGCAATGTTTACATCTTCTCCTCTCCTCCTTACACTGTTTGCTTCAGTACATGTAATCAAAAGTGTTTGTTTGGAAGCGTGTGATGAAACAAGAAAGTTAAGAAAGGAGAAGGACGGTGTAGAAAGACAGAAATCACACATGCTGGTTTTAGAAAAATGTGGCAACAAGCAGCTGAACAGGAAAGCTGCCTGAGTCTGAATGTGGAAGTATTAAAAGTATACCATGGTCTGTTATTGACGATCATTTGCCTTTTGGTCATCAGAATCAGTCATCAGCATGGTTAGGTAATCATTTGAGCTGCAGGTTTTTGATACCAACATTTCTTTCACTTTGACTTATCAGCTGTTATTGGACTTTGACAATGATCTAATTCAGATCGACAGAGCTTTGGTGTCTGTGTGCCACTGTACACTAATCAGACCTATTTCCCTCTTATCCTCTGTTTTCAGGTCACACACAGTCAGAAATACGTCATACATCTGGATTCAGATGAAGTTATACAGTCAGAACAAAATACAAAGGTCAAAGGTCACAATGAAGGCAGATGAACAAAATGATCACGACTTTTTATAAAAATGCAGTCATGAGATTTTATCTTAATGGAGTTCACAAACATGGTGTCAGTTTAAGTTGTTTGAGCTGTGATCATGTCTGAACATTGTCAGTCGAAAGTTGCTGAAGTTTCAGTTAAAGTGAAAGTGAAGTGAAGCTGACAAGTGTTTGTCCGGCTCACTGACATGAATGTGAATGAATCATGGTCACACGCACACATAGTTCAAGTTCTACTGCACACGTAATCTGAGTGTAATACATTTTCAACATGTAGAATAACACAGCATCATCATACAGTGTCAAGGTATGATGACTCAGAAAATATCTATCATATTTTATTGTATTTTAAACTTAAACATTAATACAGTAGAATTCAATACCAGTTTTCATGCCACAATATGTAGCTCTGACTTTTTGCTGTTATAACTGCTGGCTTTACATCATCAAGTCAACTCAGCTGTCACTTTACTTTGGCCTGTTGAATTATGACAGTATGTTACAATGTTTCAGGTCTATAGCTCACATTTCAGATTTCAGATCATTTTTCAGACCACTCGTTACATGTAGCCTGCAGTCACAGTCACATGCATATAGCTTATGTAGATCTACTGCAGTACAGTAACTGTCAGTTCAAGTGTCATTTAAAAGGGGTCAGTAAAAGCAGTTGAAATGTCAAAATAATAAAATAAAACCAAGAGATTAAGATAGATGAAAGTTTCTGCTTCAAAATGCAACAGTTGAACAAATGAAAAGTTGTTTACAGTGTATGTATAAATAGATTAAAATAGTAGTTTTTAGTCTGGATCAACACCCAGACAATAAAGCTCCAGTCCCAGAGTAAATCACTGTGGCGAAAAAAGACAGACACCCTCTTTGTGGAGATCTTTCAGCCTGAATAGAGCCTGCTGTCTCAGTCTTGTTGCCAAAGTTCAGTGTCAGAACATCGCAGGGAACACGGTGTCTCCAATTAACTGCTGCTGTTTAGTACGTGCTACATTAATATAGAGTATACACATATATAGGTCTGTATGTATATATCATATCTGTGTTTGCAGGTGTTATCTGTGGGGTCTGTACATCGTGTTCTTTCTGCTGCCTTGACTGCCTGTTGGCTCAGAGCCAGTTTAGTGACTCATGAACATGAGTGTGCAAACTTGAGGCATGACACCTTGTGGATAACCTTTGCAAGTTTCTGATAATTTCCTAGAAAGGAACTGATATGTAGCAAAACAAGTTCCTTTGCTTGGTGATAGTAATAGGAACAAGTTTTATTCTATATAACAGCCAAGCATACAATTAAATAGATATGTTTCTTAGAAGAATTGTATATTTACTTGGGTTTAAATTCCATTAAATTAGTTTAGAATTTCAGTCTTTGTTTTTAAAATTCCTCTGGAAATTAAAAGATACTTAAAACTTAACAACTTAATAACTTTCTGGTACTTTATTCAGAACATTGGAACATTTTCCACTTTAGTCCCAGAATCATCCAAGAAAATTACGGGACCTGAAAAATACGTTCCCGAAAGTTCCTCCCATGCAAGAAAAACTAGACACAGGCGGAATGAAGATACTGGATTTTCAATGTCGATACAGATATTGATGTTTGACGGTTACAGCCAATCGTGACCAGGCTATATTAGGCTATATTTTGAGATGGACATCTCACAGTTGAACAGAACCAAAAGCCAGTTTTGAGCAAATTCAAACTAATTCAGGCACTGTGATGAAATTGCACATTTTCCCATTCATTTCAACGGGGCTAACGCCAATATATACTGACCACAGCGTGCTAACGTGCTCACAAAGTTTAGTGTGTTAGATTTTTAGTAATTGGTACAGGAATTAGTGCTTAACACAAAGTACAGCTGAGGCTGATTGGAATGTCATTAGTTTTGAGGGTATTTGGTTATAAATGAAAGAATTGTTGTGAGATTTCAGTCTGGACTCGACGGGCTCCAATTTTTACAGCCAAGCATAACATGCAGTGTTTCAAAGGGCTTTACAGGCTCACAGCGACAAACACAAACTCCAAAATGTTAATGCCCCAATGCTTATGGAGTAAATCCAGTATTACAATAAGAAGTTCACTCGTTTAAGAGTCAAAATATGTGTTTAAATGCTCTGCCGCACATCGAATGATCCCGACCTCCATTTCCTCGCTGGCCTCAGTTCTGTCCTGCTGATTGTTCCTCACAGAGGCGACATTTTTCACCCGGCTGGCAGCATCTCTGCCAAGCTTAGAATAAGGTTAATTCCTTCTCTGTGACATTTTAAGCTCCTTACATGAGAAAAGTCGTCCTTTGATTTTTTCCAATGTTCCAGAGGACAAATCTGAACTGGAACTGATTTTTCATTACATAGTTTAGATGGATAAAGTCTGTCGCTCACACACACACACACACACACACACACACACACACACAAATGTCTCTTCTAGAGAGATGTGACAAATTCTTGTTTTGGTAAAGAGTGTTTGGTTAGTTTTGAAATTGTATCCTGATGTTACAGCAGGTCAAAACATTCACATGGCACAGTGGAATGGTTTAAAGTATGTGGATAGCTTTGTCTAGAGTCTGACCCCATTATCATGGCACAGTTCATCATGTTTTAATAAGACCTGTTCTGTAACGGATGACACAGATTGACATGAAAATATCCATCAACAAACCTTCCTGTGTCTTTAGCGTTACGTTGATGGAGGGATCAGTGACAACCTGCCGCAGTCGGAGCTAAAGAACACCATCACCATCTCCCCCTTCTCCGGCGAGAGCGACATCTGTCCCCGCGACAACTCCACCAGCTTCCACGAGCTGCGCTTCACCAACACCAGCATCCAGATGAACCTTGGCAACATGTACCGCCTCAGCAGGGCCCTGTTTCCACCAGAACCCAAGGTAGGCATTGTTAATGCTTCAGCACCAGAGGGAGCTTTTACTTTTTAAAGTGGCGTAGACGGTGCAGTTCCCATTAGCACTGCACCCTCTTTTAGCTCAGTGATTACATTAACACTCATTTCCCACTTTAGTCCTTATGTAGGACATTTGACAATGTGCTACATTTTTTATGGTTCATGTAAACATAGAATATGTACATATAGGTCTGTATGTACGTGATATATGGAGTCTGTACATCGTGTTCTTTCTGATGTCTGGACTGCCTGTTGGCTCAGAGCCAGTTTGGTGTGATCATCAGTGTGAGCAGTGACTTGGGACACCAGAATTTGAGCCTTTGTTTAAAAGATTCCTCTGCAAATCAACAGATCCACTCAACTATGTAACAACTTTAGAACTTCCTGGTACTTTTTTGATACTGTTCATGTAAACAGCATATTCTGGATGTTCCTACTGAGGCCTTACTCTGAAAGTACAATTTTCCGATTAAGAGGGGATGTATAGATATTATTCTGTGTTTATAATCAGCTCTGTGCGTTATAAACAAACCAACCAGCTAACAGTTTGTTAAGCACAAAAGAAAGGGTTCACATTTCTAGTCGGAAGGACAAACACATTTAAACACTAATACTACTTTTATGAAAGACTTAGATATCACATTTCTGAACTTGTGTTTAATTTAAGTATGCTTGTCCATATGTGAATGTGAACATTTGTGGAATATTAATTTTCATGTAACCTCTAAATAGCTCAGTAAGAATTGTGTCTTTTTTGGAAAAAAGGGCAAAGACTGGAATATTTTGTACGTGTAAACATAGTCAGTGTGTTGGATTTTCAGATCTACTGCCCGACAGTACTTGAAACAAAGTTAGCTACGAGATGATGAAAAAATTGGAACACTCAACACAGCCAAAGAGATTTATAAGGGTGTAATACATCAGTGTTGTGTTTTAACTGGTTCTTTTGCCCACTGTAAACAGGTTTAGCCAAAAAATCTCTGGCCTTCAGCTGGTACAAAACACAGCTCGACCTTTAACTAGAAGACACTTCAAACACACTTTACAGCTCTTCATGCTTCAGCTCTCTTTGCTGCTCCCCTGTAAGCCTCAAGCTCAGTCATGGCTCTGCTGACTGTTCAACTTTTTTATAATTTTCACAATTATTATCATGAATATTTCTGTAATTGTGAAATGATAATCTGAAATGACAGCCCTATTTCATGTGGAGATAACTTCTGCTTGACATGTCTTCGTTCTGAACCTTCACTCCATGATATTTTGGCCTCCCCCTCTCCCTTCTTAATCCTCCTCCACTCCCTTTACCTGTCAGGACAGGAAGTAGTATCTGGATGTACCTTCTGCCCCTCTTTTTGCCTGCTGTCACTCTCTTTATCCCGTTTTATTCCCGTCACTGTGATAACTGTTAGGTAACTTTTAAGATGAGGTGAGCTTTGACCTTGTTTGCTGTGTTATTGGCAGCCCGACGCCTCACATGTGCATGTGTGCTGTCGCTTGGATCCTGCAGTTATGTAATTGGGTGACGGGGGAATGTGTGTTCTTATCACATTCCTAGAAAGAGAGAAATAACCTGTCCGTACCATGTCACATGACAAATAAGCCTACATATATATGCTTGAGGCAGTAACTCAATGTTACCTTGTTAGTATACACAGTCGGGTTCTGTATTGAAATGTCAAATAAGACAGAGAACTCTGTGTAGTTTGATCATCTGGTCTGACCATTGCAGCCAGTGGATTAGCTGTGAGCACCTCTGCTGATGTCAAAAAGTTGTGGTTATGCAATATAACAAACTGACCACAGTGATACGGTCATATCATGACTGTGATAGGATAGATGTATCTGAACTTGCTTGAATGTGCTTTATCGGGGAATATAACCAGATTTCACAAATATTCTGAATAGCTCTAGAAATATATTCTAAATATTTTAAAACATAAGTAAATACAAATAAAGAAATATTTATAACTGTCAAAAAGTCATGAAAACCTCATAAAAGCTCTACATTTTTTCATCGTTTTTCATTTAATTAAGTAATTGCTTATATAAAATGGAAATACACATTTGTATTGTATTTATTGTTATCTTATATCTTCCATAGATTAGAGCTGCAGCCAGGATGCTATCAGCTTAGCTTAGCTTGGCATAGAAATAGTTTCAGCATGTTCCAACTCTTCATAAAAACAATGGTATGGTCTGATTTAACGGTCCAGTGTGTAAGATTCACAGAAATTTATTTGCAGAATATAGCAGATATAGAATATAACATTTAACTGAATATGTTCTCATTAGTGTATAATCACCTGATAATAATCTTTATGTTGTAGTTACCTTAGAATGAGTATTTTATATCTAAAAACACAGCGGACCCTCTACCATGTTTCTACAGTAGCCCAGAACAGACAAACCAAACGCTGGCTCTAGATAGAGCATTTTCTTTTACATTATTCACGGCCACCATAGTTTCCCCTTCACACGATGAAGGACAAAGTGAGAGGAGGGGTTTGCAATCTGCAACTACACCGCGAGATGCCACACACCTTTCAACAAACATGATACAGTTTGTTAATGAATGATCTGTAGAGATGTTTGGAAGTGCTCAGCTCGACTCCCCCTGCCTCCCGTCTTTATGCTAAGCTAGGCTAATTATGACTCCCACTCCTGCACTAAATACACAGACGTGAAAAAGATAAATGCCTATCTTTGCGTATGTCCTGTCTTCCTGTCCACAGGTTCTGGCTGAGATGTGTCAGAGTGGCTATAAGGATGCTCTACGCTTCCTTGAAGAAAACAGTGAGTATTCTTCTATTATGTTACCATGGTGACTCTCAAATATGCTGACCTAGCTATGATGCAGCCCTACCAGCCTCTAGCCTATTTACCTTTGGACTGTGTCATTGATGTCATATTTTGTGGTGCCAGAACTGCTGATGCTGGAGCGTCCAACCTCAGGCCTCGCTCTCACGGAGAGCCCACCCAACTGTTGCTGCAAGCACACGGAAAGCACCAAAGAGTGGGTGCTCCGGAGGCTCCGCCTGCTGCGTAAACGCCACTGGTGGCTGGATGAGCAGATTGTTCTGCCCATGCCCATCAAGAAAGGTGGAGTGTCAACCCAGATGAAGACATGTTTGAGCCAGGTTTTTGTGGTTCATACTGATTTTTGTAAAGATTACAGATTATTCAGTAATGCCTCTTTAAACAGGTGTGTAACATGCGTTTTACTGGTCCTCCTCTGTCTGTCTGTCAGTGTTCTGTGAGGCCTGCCAAGACAAACCTGGCTTGTATGCCAAGGTGTCCGGTATGCTGCCAATGAGAGTGGCCTCCTACATGCTCATGCCATACACACTTCCTGTGCAGTCAGCCTACTCAGTGGCTCAAAGGTGAGTATAGATCTCAACAACTTAGAACTAGATTTCCACTTACCGAGTGGCAAGAGTCAGGTCTATGACCCAGTCGTCTGTTTTGGTGTTAAACATCAGTCTAGTGCTTGTTCATATACAATCATCTTTGCTCTGCTTCAGGTTTGTGGAGTGGATTCCAGAGGTGCCTGCTGATGTGAGCTGGTTGTTTGGGGTGGCAGGTGATGTGTACCGACAGGCCTGGAAAGGAGAACCAGCCAACTCTATGAGGTAACAGATGATTTTCTATACAGTGCATGCAGTGTTCAGATTCAGTCATGGTAATCTCCAGAAGCATATTGCTTGTAGTGTAAAGAAGGCCACAGTTCATTCTAATGATGTAGTGAGTTAGAGGCATCCGTAAAGGCCTCAGTATGCTTCAAACAAAGTGCTTATATGATCATCCGATAGCTTTCAAAACCCCATTTCCGAACAGCAAAATCACGCAAGGTCGCATCTGACAATTTTAGTAACGTTCAGGAATCTAACGGTAATGCTCATTTTATGGAGAGATTAGCTAGCAGTGTGTTCTCTCAGTCTTCCATTTTTCATTCTTCATACATTTACCTCCATCCCTTTCGTTTCCCAGTTTGTTTGAAGCATACTGAGACTTTAAGCCTTGCTCCTGAGAGTTCCGGTGACAAAGGACCTTTTTAAGTCTGATCAGTATTTCTGAAGGGATCAATTTTCTGTTTTTAACTTCGTTGCCCATTGATTCAATGCAGGAATCTTGTGAAACAAACTCTTAAACACCTGTGTAATTGACTTCACAGTGAGCCATGCCTGAGGAAATGCTTGAGCGCACCACCTCTACCTACGGAGTGTGACAAACCCATGCACAGAGACAACCTGCCTGCTCTTTCCTCCTTAAACCTCCACAGCAGCTACTGGAAGACCCACAAATCTACCTCCTCTTCCCCTGACCATCATCCCCACATCGCCCCATCCTCTCCGCAGCAAGTCTGTTTCTTGGTCGGCTCAGAGGATGAATCTTACAGCCATGCACAGCAATAAGATGATTCAGGACCACCTGCACTTTAATAATGATGTGGTTATAGTTTCCACTCTCTCTGCGAGGAGCTGGTGAATGGAATGGTGGTAAAAAATTTGAAACAATTTGACAGCCAATCCCAGGAGCACCAAGTGTATTATTCTATAAATATTTTAATGAGTGCTCTGGAAGACAGTGTACTCAGAAACATAGATGTGTTTTCAGAAATGTGTCTAGTTTTCATGTCTCACTACAACCCAACCTACCTGTTAAAATATACTCAAAAGTAGCATTCATTTCAGATTTATTGTCTCTCCACAATGTCTCTCTCTCTTTTTCTGTCTGTCTTTTTGATCATGTCTGTTGATTTTTCACAATTGTGTGACCTCTCTAGGTGCCATATGATGGCTTTTTAGGTGACATGGTGCAACTTCCTGCTGCTTCCTGCAGCAACTGCCAGCCTCATTTCTTGACAAACTTAATCTTGCCAGAAAGGGAAGTTAGCATTTCTCCCCTCGTCTGACCAGTATTCCCTCAGTGGCTTTGACGATAGAAATGACAAAAATAAAAAGACAATTAGTAATAAACTAAAGTGTCCTTTAACTGAGATGATGTCAAAGACTAAACAGTAGAACTCAATATATCGAAACAAACCTACCAAAGACTAGTCACTTTACTCACTGGTCACCAACATTAATGACCAATACGTACTTGCAAGTTGTTCCAGACCTTTTTTATGCACAAAGCCAATGACAGACCTCCACGATGATGTGATGTGGCTGCTGGGAAATTGTTGACACAGCTGCAAAGCCTCTGTAGAGGTCATTGTTATGACTTAAAGGTCCAGTGTGTATGGAATCAGGTTGTCATGATACCATAATTGTAAACTTTGGTATAACACTAGTACAAAATAAAAAGATCAATGTCTTTTTCAATACCTCAGCAAAAAAAAGTCATCACATTATAATTATAATTAATAATTTTCCTCCTCCTTATAGTTTTGGTACTTTTGATACTATCAAATAGTAGTATTGTATTGTTTTATGTGGTATTGAAAAAGTATCAAAGTATCGATACCTTTGACAACCTTAGTATAATATTCATGACTATGTTTACTGTTTAATCGTTATATTTGATATTTGTGTCAAATATTGTCCAGAATGGTCAAAATAAATACTGGGTGACATGAGGGGTATTCATTTGATTGATTGCAATATGCAACTTCACCACTAGATGATACTGAATCCTACACACTGGACCTTTAATTTAACAAAATGAAACCACTGATGTTAGCTGTGATGATCTTAAGGGTGCAACCAGTGTTATCAGAGTACATGGTCTGACCTTCAACTTGTAAACCTTTTGATGTCTCTTATCACTTGAATGTAAAGTAATGTAAATGAAACTGTAATATTTTGGAATTAAAAAATTTTGAATTGGTTGTTTTGGGTTTTTTGACTGCCCTGCGGCAAATGGAGACACTAGAATCAACCACACTACGCCAGGACAGCCATATGACAAATCTAAGAGCACTTCAAAAAACTAATTTACATGACAGGAATGCCCTAATTTTATGAATACAGTGGTCTCTGACTACCTGTCTCACCAAAATAATGTTTTTTGATAACAGACAAATCAGGATTCTTCAGCAGAATATTTTCACAAGGTAGTAAAGCACAAAATTAAACGTGTCCTCAACAACATAGAGATAAAAAAAACATACATAAACATGTGCCTCTGCAGAGGTTATCAGACACCATTTTTTCTATTCCCTCTCACCTGTGTCAAAATACCTGTCACTGTTGTTTCAAATAACTTTAATGAATGATTCCACGCTATAGAAACACCTTCAACTGTATGCAGCTATAGTTGTAACCTTCCTGTTTGAACTTCTGCACAACAAACTTTCCTAACTTCAAAGGTGTGATGTCATGAGATCAGTGTGATAACTTTATATATTTGAATGTTTGACATAAGGTAAGCCTGTCTAATCTATGTAGCCAATCATTTTAGCTTAAAGGTGTGTAAGATTTAGGGTCTATTTACAGAATATGGCAGATATGGAATATAAACAAACTAAACACTAGCTTTAGGCGGGGCTTATATGCCAATTGCATATGGGCAGTAGTGTTTCTCCCGCTCTGCCTTGACTTTACATTGTGATGACGTCGTGGACTTTTAAATCTCTTTTATCGGCTCGAGGAAAGTTTTACAAATATAATATATCCATTAACCAAAATAACATAACAGAAAGAGACATAATTGACCTTTGCAGTTCAAGGTGTCCCGTTTATAATGATGAAGAAATTATTTTTAAATTAAATTTGAACGCAGCCATGGGTGAGGCGAGGAGGAGTTACAATCATCAACTACACCGCTAGGTGCCACACTGGTCCTTGATGCGATGATGCGACGCTCTGCGCATGCGTCCTGGCTCACCAACAACATCAGGAGGAAAGAGGAGGATGGCGGAGGATGGGAAGGAAGAATCGGTGGCTACTGACGACGAGTCAGACCATACAGCTGCAGACGGGACCGGCAGCTTAAACAACACGGTGAAACAGCAGCGTTTGTATTTGTTGGTCTCATCACAGACATGGCGGCGGGTAGAGGCTGTGTTGACGTCACATTGTAGCTGTTTGTTGACCGTGTGCTAACAGTTTAAAGCTCAGGGCAGAGCTAGCTCGACAAGCTAATGTTAGCTCAACATAAACAGGCTAAGGTTGGCTAAATATAATTATATTAAGCTAACGTTAGTCTGTCAACACTGAAGTCATGTATGAGTCAGCAGTTTGCTGTTATCTCCATGCTAACATTAGTTTGCTTTATTAACTGTTTCATAAGTTAGTTCAGATGGACAGGGCCAGGAATGAGCAGATGGGTGGGAACAATGACACAGCTGTGTGTCAGAGAGCTGTTTTCAGAGGTTGCTCATGACACTGTGTGATGTGTTGGTTCAGATGGTGGAGGAGGGCTCCACGCTCCTCCGCAGGATGGAGATCTGTGTTGCAGAGGCGGAGAAGAGGAGTGGCAAGAATGCAGTGAACATGCAGGAGACGTTCACTGTGTACCTCATCGAAACGCGGTGAGAGTCATCAGGCATCTGAAAGGAAGTGCTGTGGGTGCATTTGCCCGTCCTTCCTTGTTTCAGCTCTGCCTCACATCAATTTTCTGTTTGTCACTGTGGCTCAATCTTTAAAGGCCGATGGATGCAGTCGTTGAAGGTCGTAACCCAGCCCCCGACTCTCTGTGGAGGAGATACAGCGAGTTTGAACTGCTGCGGAACTACCTGATAGTTACCTATCCGTACATCGTGGTCCCCCCTCTGCCTGAGAAGAGGGTGAGTTCAGAGCTGCTCTGCTTTCCTGTTCAGTGATACTCAAAGGATTCAGCCTTGTTTTATGTCCTTGAAGAAAAGTCTAATGTAATGACAGTACAGGACCACACTGGCTTCCTGTGTAGGTACCAGATGTGCTCAGACTGCCAGATGTGCATGGGGTCCTGCTGAACAGATGACATTAACACTTCGTGATTTGATGATGTGGTAGAGATGGCGCCAAAACAATCATTATCAATGAGCTGGAATTCTTGCTCATGTTCTCCTTTTATTTCAGTAAACACTATCATAGAGTTATTATTTGAACAAACCAGCTGCCAGATAATAATGAGAAGTCATACAGCAATTTGAAAGCAATTAGTAGTACTTTGTCCTCATCCATAAATGAAGAAACAAGCAGCCCGACATCGAAATAACAAAAATGACAAAATAAGAAAAATAAGAGGGGCTTCATCATTGTAGCTACATATAAGCAATGCCAACACCATGCAGGCGGTTTTCTAAAGGAGCTTATCACAAAGGCGTCCCAGAACTTGAATGCAGGCAGTTTGTTTGTTCTCTTGCATGCAGGCAGAGTTCGTGTGGCACAAGCTGTCTGCAGACAACATGGACCCAGACTTTGTGGAGCGCCGCCGGGTCGGGCTGGAGAACTTTCTGCTTCGCGTGGCGTCACATCCAGTCCTCTCCAATGACCAGATCCTCTACCACTTCCTCACTGAGGTACATGCTGCAGCTTGGGGGACACACGAGCAGTTCAAGTGCTCATTATTTAGAGATCAGTGGCTCACTGAATAACTTATTTACTGCTGTGTGTGGCAGGAACATGGCTGGAAGGAAGTGGTGTATGAGACAGGATTTCAGGCAAAGGTAGTCAAGCTTTTGTCTCTTTATTCTTAAAGATGTGTACGTGTTCACAAAGCTTTGACCACCTCCTGTTGCTTCTGTTGCAGGCAGATTCCAGGCTGAGAGCTCTCAGTGCCACCTTCAGGGTGAGAAATCCAGATAAGTAAGTTAGTGTTTACTAAACACACTGTAAGAGGGACTTATTGAAAAGTTACCATTAAGAGTTTTATTTTATAGTTGGCTGTGTGTTTATTCCTGCTGATGTAAGAACTAAGATGTAATCAAATGTAAGCTTAAGTGTTTGTAGGTACGTTTGTGTTTTTTTACTTTTTGTTGGTAAAATGTATTACCTGTTACCAAATCCCAAAAACAAGCTCACATATGAAAAACCAAACCAACAAATTTTTCACATTTATGCTTAAAAAATGATTAAATTATCAGAATAAAGGTTAAAGGTCGACTGATCCCTCAGTTTAGCTGGTTAATAAGTGAATCGTTACTGGAGAAAATTGGCTCAGAGTCATGCGGTGACGTACTGTAGCGATCGCGCCTGTAAGCACACGTCGCTTCATCACACACAATGTTGTGTTATAAACCAGAAAGGGTGGAAAAGGCCCAGTCCATCCTGAGAGTGATGGTTGACAGCCCAAAAGTCCACAATTCATGCTTGTTCTACAGAACCACATTATTCTCCAACTCCATCCTCTAACTCA
Organism: Sciaenops ocellatus; assembly: GCA_033000465.1. NCBI lineage: Eukaryota > Metazoa > Chordata > Actinopteri > Sciaenidae > Sciaenops > Sciaenops ocellatus. The sequence continues at coordinate 6,501,942 of CP136889.1, forward strand.
GTGACTCGCCATCAAACCACCAGGCTCACTGGCCGGTCATTCCCTGGAGCTGACAGCAGCGCACAGGCTGGACTACAGGAGGTAAAACTCAGGAAATGTAGATTTACATGGTTGTATTCTCAAAACATACTCAAGCTGAGTATTTTGGTTTGCCTCCTGGAAAGAGGAATCTTTCACTGCGATATGGACTCATTTATTGTTACTTGAGTCAGTTAGGTTTTTTATTGAGCACTGACTGTATAATTCATTATCTTAATAATAACCCTGAAGTGGAATCACTGACTTTGAGGGAAAATAAATGTTCAGAAAATAAAAAATCAGTCTGCCAGTTCATCAGCTTTTTCCAGCTCCAAACTATCATTATTATATCAGCCTTTAAAAATCCACCATCGGTCGACCTCTGATAAAGATACAACAATTGGAAAATCGTAGCAGCTCTAGATCCACCAGATGAAAAGAAAAGTTAAGGATGAATAAATTGATCTACATTTTGATCACTGTCTTCTGTATATGTGTCTTTATTTTCTCACTCAGACGCTTCATGGAAATGAAACACTACAGCGATGAGCTGCAGTCTCACACATCTCAGCTGCTCCGAGCACGAGCAGTAAGTCTCTCTTTCAACCCGTCTTTCTCTCTCAGACACACACACACATACACACACACACACACACACACACACAGAATTAATTCATGTTTGCTTAAAATCTTTGTAAACATTGTTATTCATTGTTGAGTCACATTTTTATCTACCTGATTAATGTCAGTCTAATATTCTGCTGCTGAATGCTGCACTGTGTTCATCAGCTCGTCTCTAACTGTGTGTGTTGTTTGCTGCTGAGCGGGTTGTGTACAGAGACTTTATCAGAGCCTTTTCTCTGAAAACATCAGCCTGCTGCAGCCAAAACAACTCTATGAGAGTAAAGATCATTCTCTGGAGCCTCACTGCTACAAGAGATGACCTTCACATTGTCACATTGCTTTCACATTATCATTTGAAACATTGTTATGAGAAGAAAATGGATTGTAGCTGCTTTTAAAAGAAAAAGCCACAATACCCAAAAAATGACTTCATTACAGTAACTTGAGTAATTGTTAACCCCTGGTTATTAGGCTACATAGAGGTAGCAGCTGAAGCTGGACAGTGTTGCTAAGGTATTGTTATAACTGTGTAAAATAATGATAAGGGCGACACACAGCTGATAGCCTGCTGCTGACAACAACTTGTCATCTCAGTTCCTGTTGTCAAAGTAACTTGACATTTATAGAGCACAAATTATTTATTTGTGCATGTGAATAAAAAAAAAAGATCCTCCTGACGCCTGCTGTGTCCTTCATCCAGAAATATCCACTATAGTTTGAATTTCCTGTGTTTCTTCTAGAGGGTTGCCGATCGACTCTACGGTGTTTACAAGGTCCACGGGAACTACGGCAGAGTCTTCAGGTTTGACAACAAGCGTTTGAAAATGTATCGTGCATGACTAAAAGCTAAACTGACTAAATGAAGGTTAACGATAACAGCCGAGTGAGTAAAAACAAACAATTGAACGCTGTGTTAACTTAATTTCTGATCTAGTATGAGAACCCTGACATTTATCTGACATCAACTCTTAATCACAACAGCAGATAGAATTTGCCTCTTACTCTGGCAGAGGGTGAGATCTTACGAGAAGACCCCTGTAGAGCTCTGCTGTCAGTTCACGCCCCCTAGAGAGGTTCTGCTCACTGGAGCATGTTGATTGCGGGGTGCGCTGAGTTGCCACGATGTCTCTGCGGTGGTCCTCAGTCAGGGTACCCACTCTCTAGGTAGTGCAAAAGCATCAGAATAGCAGTCAGCAGGAAATAGGCAGGTGTTGGGCATGATTGATTTTGATCCGTGTGCTGTTTGAGTCAGTTAGGAGCTCTGCTAGCAAATTTGTTAGCTGAATAAGGCAGGCAGGAAGACTCTGGAGAGAAAAAGAACAGTCGGCACACTGAGACAATCGAAAAACCACAGAAGTGTGAGCACAAAAAGACATTGAAGAAGCAGAGCAAAAGAAACTCTTTACAAGAAGCAGAAGAAGACTCCTAGAAAAACTGTCTGAAGATCCAGGCCAGGTCTGATGGTTTTATCTCATGTCTGACAGGCGTGGATTAGGTTGGAGGTTGGAGGTTGGTTCTATCTCAAATTCTAATAATTTTCCCCTTTGTTCCTAGAAAGAGAGTTTTCATACTTATTCACATACAACTACATATAGTTGTACATTTACATACTTCCATTGCTATGGTCAACTTATTAATTATCTTGTCAAACAAGCTGTAAAAGGAAGCTTTCATACCAGGTACATGAAATAAAAATGATTTTCTATTCCAATCATCTTCCAGCTAAATGATGTATGAAGAATCTGTCTTTATTTGTGAAGAACAAGTTGCCAGAATGTGTCCACAACATGCTAAACCGGTTAGCTAGAGGAGGTCTCTCATACCTGCAGGTTTAAGACGACACATGTAAATTGCATTCTGCAATATTATTATTTTGAGTTTGTAATAAACTTATATTATCTTAAAAAAAAGTACCTTTCTCCTGAGAAGTCACTGCAGCCTCTACACAGACATAATTATAAGGCTGTTATCAACTCTGGTCAGTAGATGGCAGTGTGGCTCCATGGATAAACATGGTATTAGCTTCCAAAATTGTATCTAAGCCATTGAGCATGGTAGAATGACTACAGTTGGACCAAATATATAGAAATCACATGTTACTGATTCATTTAAACACTTTAGACAGATCTGAATGATAAACAGACAGGTATTCATGGCTCTGCTTCATTTTCCTTGTCTTTGTCCCTGGGTGAGAAAAGGAAGAAAGGGGCAGACTTGGTTAAGCATCAGTGAGAAGAAAAGAGCAGAAAGACCTGACACTCTCTCTCATCTATTTCAGTGTTAGTCCTCTGTTGGAAAAGCAGTGGAGCGTGAGGACCCAGCCTGAGTGCTCATCATCGTGTTATTAATACAAATATATTCACATGAAATAAAATGAAAATAAACCTCTGACATTTTTTAAAGCTAGCAGTGTGTGTGACAGACTGTGTGTTCACTGCAGTGAGTGGAGCGCTATAGAGAAAGAGATGGGAGATGGACTGCAAAGCGCCGGTCATCATATGGATGCGTGAGTATTTCAGTCCGGACACACAGGATTGTTGCTGCCACATCCAGCTGACTGAGGAATGTTTTGTTGTCACACACACTTGCAGATATGCTGCCTCAATAGACGATATCTTAGAAGAAGAGGAACATTATGCAGACCAAATGAAAGAATATCTCTTCTATGCTGAAGCTCTGAGGTAACACATCTTCACAATCATTTGTACACTTTTTTCAGTTCCTCTAACCAAATGTTGATATGAGTGAGCATCTAGAGCAGGGGTGTCGAACTGGATTCACCAAGTGGGCTTGGAAAGTCCCTGTTCTCAAAGTCAGGGGGGCTTTAATGTTGCTGTGCATTCATCCGCTGACTGCTGATTAGTGTGTCAATAAACAACTGAAGCAGCGGGGGGAGGGGTGGTGCACAGGGCTTGACCAGTGACAGTATCTTGACCTGTGCGGTGGCTGTTGCAGTGCATTGTGGAATTTGTAGTTTGAGCGGTGGGAGTGCGATTTACCGGCGGGCCATTAATAATAGACGTATGAAATGATCTTGCAGGCCGGGCCTTGAGTTTGACATGTCTGATCTAGAGGAAAGGAAAGCCAACAGGCTCAGACGAAAAGGACCTGTAGATGTGCTGGGTGTGCTGATCCCGATGCAGATGTGCTATGAGCAGCCTGCTCACCCCCCTTTAGACTTTAAACAGTGTACACAGAAAGTCCTTATAATACTACACTGTAACCAGATTGCTACAACAGAACACGTTACATTGTCGTGATAAATGATGAAGCTGCTCTCTGCTAATGCTTGACTTGAGACACTCTAACCAGGAATTTACATAAACACACTCCTTCACTCCCACACAGAGCTGAATGTTCAAACATTGACCAAGTACTGAAAAGAAAACAATGATATCTTGTACTTCATGAACTCTTTTTGGCTACTGGTGGGTCTCAGTGATGTGGTGCTCAACTGGTTTCACCTTTGGACCCACATTTTCCCATGATCATTAAGTTACAAGCCACCTTTACAGAGTTAAAACCAAATGTATTTAACACACACAATGTCATCGTGACATTTTAATATAAGCAGTCAGGGAGGCTGCTGTTAGAGACGAATTCCGTCCATACTTATACACACATCTATTTAAAACATTGCACTGCCAAGACTGGCATTACAGAAGCACACTCACACATATGTGTACAAACACACGGAGCAGTCATACAGCTAGTCATCATAAAATCTCTTTCTGTTCCTCTGCTGTGCTGAAGGCTTGTATCACAGCATGAACGGATGATGATATTCTGTTGTTGACTTTGCTTTGGCAGAGCAGTGTGCAGGAAACATGAGCTGACCCAGTTTGAGCTCGAGATGGCCTCCCAGGACCTCATCTCTAAGAAGCAACAGCGTGAGGAGCTGGCTACAGGGGTACATGTTCTACACTTATTCCTTTATTCCACCTGTGTTAGCCTGAGGCTGATTTTGTATTGTCACACCGAGAATATTTTCACCACTTTTACTGAAAACACAGTCACAACACAGTTTTACTTGGTAGAATACGGGAGTTGCTGGTCCACTGTTGCCTGGATCAATTTGTTTGTGTTATTGTGTCACTTCTGTGTTTTAGTTTGGATCAGTTTCTGCAGGTTGAGATAGACCAGAAAACTGGAGAGCGATATAACTGTTCCAGGAAACCAGCAGTGTATTCCTTAGCTTCCATACTGAGAGCTCAGTGGCCGCTGTTGCTCATACAGCACCTCCTCAAATACTTTCCTATCCTTGTAGCAACATTCAAACTAACATAGTTTTCTGTGTACGTCTCCTCAGATTGTGCGGACGTTCTCCTTCAAAGGCATGACCAACAAGCTTTTTGGACAAGAGGCACCTGAGCAGAGAGAGGCCAGACTGAAGCTGCTGGAGGAGCTGATAGCAGAGGGCGAAGAGACCGTCAAGGAGAAAACACTCGAGTGCGAGTGAGTCACAAACGCTGCTTAATGTTGGCAGATTTTGTGTGTGTGTGGTGAGCAGAATATCACATGAATGTCTTCACCATGCATGCTTTATTTCATGTGTTTGACCGCAGAGAGCATGTTGAAAAGGCGTGGGTGGACATGCAGCGCTTTAAGGAGCAAAAAGATAAAGATCTGCGGGAAGCGCTCATCAACTACGCTGTCATGCAAATCAGCATGTGCAAAAAGGTATAGAGTCGCACTTTGACTTTATTTACCCTTCTTTTATTTAACCATGTTCATCTTTAAAGTGTGTTTCATTCTTCTCTCTCTCTGCAGGGAATTCAAGTGTGGAGCAATGCCAAAGAATGTTTCCTCAAGATGTAAACATGAAGCCATATTCAGCCTCCACCCTCACTGATGCAGCGGTGAATGCTTGGAAATGATGTTCTCTGGTACATCCATCATCCATCATTTCAAACATTTACACAAAATGGGTTCATATGGAACTCGTCAACAGTGAGCTACATTCACTGGTGTGTACCAGGCAGGTAGAGACACCACTCCCATAATACATCAAGTTGTACTGTGGGAAGTGTAGGAGCTTAAACTCTACGGAGGACTAAGAGACAGTTCTTATCTCATCGGAGGGGATCATGCATGGTTGTGTGCGTGTATCTGTCAACAGCTAATCTCTCATACTACTCCACCCCTCAGCCTAATATTCTGTGTGCACATTTTATGACTCAAGGACCTTTTTGTGGTTGCGCTGATTAATAACTTTTGAAAAACCTTTTTTGCTTTACTGCTGTTTTTTACCAAGTTCAGTTTGGAATCTAGTTTCTGCAACAACAGCTGCCATGTTAGTCTTTTGTTTGAAATTAACATCCCTGGTGTTTCGTGATATAACCTGCATATCATCTCCCCTGCATTCCACTACTCACTCACTGGACACACAGCCTGTCCAGCACTCCCTGTTCCCCCCAGACACAGCTGGTGGACATCTGCACTCTTCTAGTTGAATTCTGTATCTTCTCAGTCACCCAGCTTTATTGAAATGCAGTACTAGATTGCTGTAGGGTCCTTTCACATATGGACACTGTACCATTTTAGTTCAGTTCGATCAGTCTGTCAGTTAAATTCCGGTATAGACCAAACAAGTGGACCGACCAAGCCTGTCTGTAACTCTAGTGCTTTGTTTACGGTGTGAAAGCAAAGCAGACACAGGGTACTGTGATTGTAGATGTGTGATTTTAGCATTTAGCTCTAGAATTACATCTGCCGATTGTAAACTATCAAGTGAGCAATCATAAATCATAAGGTGAGATGCAGTTGAAATGGGGCAGATCACAAATCAGACAGATTAGTCTAATTTCATGCTTTTAAGCTGTAAAAAAGCACAACTTTATATCTTTATTGAGTGATTTTGGTGAAACTGGATCATATTTTATACAGATTATATGTACTATTTTTCCCTCTGATGTCCTCAAACCAGGTTCAAGCACAGCTAACAGGGAATAAAGTTACGGTACCGAGGTGATTTCCAGATTTTAAAAAAGAATGCTATGTAGCTAACTGCTAGATCAGTCGGCCGTGTAGCTAACTGAACTGGCTCAGTCCTGGAATGCCAGGAGCCAAACCCAGCAAGAAAACCACCTCAGAGTGTTACTGTATTCCCTGTCGGACTTGACCACCACTGGTTTCTGAGGTTGTGTTCAGTCCCTGGTCCGGTCGTGTAGACGCTGACACTAGAACATAGTGCCACCTGCAGTGCATATTGGTGAAGGTGTCAGTCACCAGAGTTTCTCTAACAGGTGAATGACTTGCAGTCCACTTGGAATAGTCCAGAACTAAAAGGGAAATATATGCTCAAAATACCATCTGAGCGTTACATTTCCTCTACTTTGCTCATTGCTATATTAATGCTTTAAATGAACCAGTCACTGCATGCAGAGAGGCTGCAAGATGTTGTGATGTTCAGGGCGATGTATTGTACTAACGTGCAGTAAGCTGCACATGACGTTCATCATCTTAGTTTAAAAGACTTTTTTCTTACTTTTCATGTAAATAACATTTTATTTCCTGTTTTTAAGACGTGCAGGCAATAATCTTTGTGAGTGTGTGTATGAAGTTTTCATCATTCCACCCTTTTATGTTTCACATTTTAATGCTCAGCTTGGCTGTAGCTCCTGTTTATTCTATTTATTTGAATAAAAATGTGTCACACCACTCACTGTGTTTGTATGTTGTTTGTTTTGTACAGCAGCATATTATCAATCCAGCATTGGTGTTTAATTAATCTAATTAACTAATTAATTTGATTTGTTCAGAAGGATTTAGACAACTGAACAATAATACATACTGACTGTGTCTTTTTAACTAAATGAAGAACATTAAACACAGCTGGCACATCAGCCTACTGCATTTTCTCTCTGGTAATATGATTGACATAATCATAATGCAGTATAACTATAAAGTATAAAATGCAGCAGGCAGGAAGTCATTAGACACTTTAAAGAACGTGGTGGTGGTGCGCATGTGGAGTACAACCAGACAAAACGATCTTACTACAAGGAGCATTAGGTCTGCTGGAGCTTTCAATCATATCACACCATCTTCTTCAGCAAATGAAGTTTTCCTCCAGCACTTAAAACATATAATTCAAAGGGATCAGGGCAGATTGTGTGATCAGATCAGAACAGTGGTGGAAGACGTATTCAGTGTAAAAATACTCTGTTACAGGTGCATTCAAAGTTTTACCAAAGTAAAAGTACAATAGAATTATCAGTGAACCATCCGTCATTTTATGTGAACCACCAGCTTCAGTGTTTTTACACATTTTGTTGTCATCAAAGTGGAGCAAAGTCATTTTTTCTTAGACTAAGACTAAAAAGTGGAAGAACAAAAAAATGCCCCCTTATTCTAAGAATTTCATAAAACCAACATCAAACTAATACGTCATCAACTCTTGTGCAATCTTCCAACCCCTGCCCGTCCATTTCTGGAAATCTAATCTCACCATGTTTATTACCTTTCACCACTCCAGGGATGTGATTGCATCTTGTTTTTAACATTCCACCTCTATTACACTATTGGTTATCAAACCAAAGTTCTGAGAACTCAAGGACTTTAACATTCCCAGCCAATGTTGCCAAATTCATGGAATTCAAATTCATTTAAATCTGGAGGTTTAATCACCTCCAAGCAACAATCAATCATTGCAAGGGAGGGCAAAAAAAACCTAGCATCCATATCATGTGTGCAAAATTATGTGCAATCACATTTTTATTGATTATTATAAAATATGTTTATATGATTGACATAATACAATTGGACCATGTTATAAATGTATGGTAAGCATGCAGCAGTGTGGCTCATTGATGAGTTTTAATAGTTTTTGGACAACAGTGGAGCTCTGTGTTTAAGTGGTCCAAAATGTTGCTGCTATCCTCCTCAAAATAAACTCATGTTACACAGATGGACAACTCTGATCTGTTTTTACTGGCTCGAAATTCAGAATTCAAAGTTCTTGTGATCACTTATAGTACTCTTCATTGTCAGGGACCTGCCTACTTTAGAGATCTACCAAAGCCCTTTCTCCATATTTTATTTTTCTGGTTTTTCCTCTGATGTCCTCCGGCTGCTCCGCATCAACTCTCTGTGATTTACAGTTTCATGATGGACAGTAAAGTAAACTGCTGACAGCTGTAGCTTCTGTTAGCTCAATTTGTTAGCCAGGCTGCCAGTGTTTCAAGCTCAGAGCACTGGGGGAGTTAGCGCTTGTACCACAGGCGTTTTAGACCACTGGGAAGAATAGGCCAGGAGTGTAGCCACTGTCGTGCCAGAAGCTGGGCAAGCGAGCAATGTAACCGAGCTCAGCAGCCTCTGTGGCAGAGGAGAAGAGACCAAAGAGGACGTTGATGGAGGAAGCTAAGAAGTAAAAAGGAAAGAGTGAGGGGCGTTAATTAGCTCAGTTGGTAGAGCGTCCGCCCCATGCACGAAGGCTTGGTAGTGGCCCGGGTTCAATTCCCACCCATGGCCCTTTGCTACATGTCATCCCCCATCTCTCTCTCCCACATTCCTGTCACTCTTTGAATGTCTCTATCCAATAAAAGCTTGAAAAAGACTAAAAAAATATCTTTAAAAAAAAAGGAAAGAGTGAGCAAGCAAGAAGCTGCTGGACAACAGTAAATCTGGGACTGACTTTTAGTTGTTGGTGAGAGCTTGGTGAAATAAAAGGCGGAAAGACAGGGCTTCTTAATCAGAGTAAAGAAATCAGAACGAATACACATGCACAGAGAGACTGGGGGCACTAAATCACACAATTTGTACTCTGTGTTTCAAAAGTAGTTAGGTAAAAGTATTTAGTAGGAGAAAACACTGAAGTACAAGTACCTCAAAACTGTACATGTACTAACTTTAATACTTTCTGGCTGGCAATGGAAAGCTAAAGAAGAACTACATGTAACAACAGCAGTGGTTCACTCTCAGCTATTCATGTGAAATCGCAGGTTGTAGATGTGGATCAGAACCAGATGGGTCCTTTAAAGCTCTCCCATAATGCACTGCTGGCTTAGACTCCCTTCTTCCGGGTTTGATGACACTCACCTCCACGTGAGTGATAGCTTAACACAGTCATGTCAACAAACCCTGCGATCATGAATGGAGACGAGCACGAGGAGTTCGCGGTGTTTGTGGCTCTACACGCCGGAGCCCTGCAGTCCTCAGGGATACCCCAAATCTACTGGAGGAGTCTCCATCACAAAATCACCAACGAGGTCCGTCTCCTGCTCACTGGGCAGCCGGTACACAGTGCCGTGTCACACGTGAAGCTGGGATAAAGTGTGAACTCAGTTAACTGTACTGCAGTTTTGGAGTAAGGAGCAGTTTAACAGGGAAACGTAGTTCGTCATAGTTTTTGTTTCCCGGCGGTGTTTTCTGCTGCGCAGACGTGGCAGCGTTGATACACAAATGAAGAAAATTGGCTTCTGGAAGGTTCTGACATAAATGATATGAACGTTATTCGGCAGAAACGTGACCCCAGCTTGTGTGGGCTCGATACCCGGCGAACACCCGCGAATATCGCACGTTAAAGCTCCACTTAGTCACATTCTGTCACGAGGGAGGGACCTCTGCCGAAGTCGCCTAAAAAACCTTATTATTTAATTTTATCCTTCATTTTCTGTAAATACACACGTCTTATAGAGCATGGTGAAAAACCCATAATAAAGAACATGTGTCTGGGATAAATTCGGCACGTAATTTAGGCACCAGTTGGCATTTTGTTTCAAAGAATTTGGAAGTTTCTAGTTGTTTCACACGTCCACTGTTGTCTGCACGTTTGTTACGTAGACTGTGAATAGGAGGTGGAGGAACTTCTTAACGAGTGTTGTGTGGCGGGTTTCAGAGTGGATGTAACAATGTAGGGTTGGGGGAAAGCGAACTTCTAAAATGGACAATTTTCTCCAATGAAGTCTGGTGTTGACATGAAAATATAAACTGCTGTCCTTTTTTTAATATCACAGATTTATGATGCTGGGGAAGTTTTCGGCATCATGCAGGTCCAACAAGAAGAGGATGATGAAGATGGAGAGAATGAGGAGGAGAAGAAAAAGAAGAAGGACAATCCTGGAGCTGTGATCAGCTGTAAAGTGGTGGTGACCCGGGAGAGTGGGCTGCAGGCCTCAGAGCCGGACAGGTGAGGATGCCACTGCCTCCCCTGACAGGAGGATTTCTGAGTGTTTATTGAATATGCAGGGACTATGCAGCTGCATAGGGCCCCCAGCCACCAGGGGTCCCCAAGCTGCAAGTTCTTTATTGTTTGCACATCAAAACGGGCTTAGTCATGATGCAGTTGTCATTTATCCTGTCATACACGTCAGCAGACGTCACTCGCTGCATGTCAGCCCAGCCCTAAGGTGATTTTGAAGTCACAGCTTCCTTATCATATTGGTAGGGAGAGCATTTTTATGTTATCTCACTGTTACACAGCACAGGAACAGGACTCAAATGCAGCACTAGGGACACTAGGTAAAAAGGGAGTAAACAGTCTTTAATGACAGGCAAGCAGGTTCGGTACACAAAATCCAATGAGATAATTCAACCAGGCAAACAATCCAAAAGGGCTGAGGCAAAGACAGGCGAGATACCCCCCTCTGCTCTCCTTCTTGGAGGCCCCAAACATCCTGAACTTTGTTATGATCACGTAGTCTATGTTCTGAGTGTCACATGAAATTCCCAGAAATGTGTAGTAGTGTGTGTGTGTTTCTCATAAGTGTGTATGGTGGTTATGTGTGCTTGACTTCTACATGATCTGGTCAAAGCGACCTGGCAAAAAAAGTCAACACTGGCGATGAATGTTATCTGGTGGAATAGACAATTTAATACTGGCAGTTATCCCAGACCATGATACTGTTGAGGCCAAGACCTCCCCAAAAGATGTTTCCCAGCTGTGTTTCCTGAACATATTTCCTCATCTGTATGTTTGTGTGCTTGTGTGTCTATGTGTGTGTTCATGCAGTTCTATGTGTGTGCTTCTATCATATTCATTTATTCATGACAGAATCTTACAGCGTCCACGAGATATTTTTTGGATTCACAGAGAAGGTGAAAAGGTGGAAACCCACTGAACAAAAAAAAAAAACAGGCACTCTGGTCCTCTAAACGTCTATCTGTGTTTTACCATGTGTCTGCTAATGGAGCTTCATAGGTCGGGCAGAATCTAACGTCCACTCTGTTGATCCACTTAATTTGCTTCCATGGCTGTAGTACATTTCATCTGGCAGCCCGGAGCTTCAGTCTGTCAAGGCAAATTTCAAAATAAGAAACATACTGACTATAGTAATTTGTCAAGAAGCTTGTATTTCAGTAGAGCATGTTTCCTTAATCTCTGATGACACAGCATATTCATTTTATGATTTAATACAGTAGATATGTGACATATTGTACCTTTTTAATGTTAGCAGTCAGAAGCAGTGGTGTCTGCTTATTGTAGCATGCAAGGCTGAGAGCTCAGGACACCAGACAAAAGAGAGAGAACACAGAGAGAGGTCAGGCTGACACCTATGTAAACAGAGAACAAATGGAAGGAGCCCAAAATAAGAAAGAATGATGTACAGAGGTGAGAGTCAAATCTTCAGGAGCAGTAGGAGGACAGTGAACAAATCATAACAAATAAATATTCAGCCTGTAATATAACTCTGATGGCAGGACATCTCTAGTTTGAAGGGAATATTCACCTGTCCACCTGAACCTTTATGAACCTCCTGACACAAGGGAGTTGGTAATGGGCATAAGCAGAATACTGTGTATGCTAATGATTTGCCTCCTGAATAAATAAAAAATCTGGATGTAAAGATTTAAACCCTTCATGTGCTGTCTGCAGTGTCTTCCTGGTGGATCACGCCTGGACGTACCACGTGGAGAACGCCCGTCAGCAGCTGGAGCAGGTCCCCGGCCTGCTGCCGAGAATGGCCTCCCTCATGGGGGTGGACTTCCACGGCGAAGCCCCCGACCCGGACACGGTGGAGCTGGTGATGGAGAGCATGTGGAAGTACAACCAGACTTATCACCTCTCCCAGGGGGTACGTAGAAAACACAATCCACTGACACGGAATGTAAAACAACAGATAAAGAATCGGCACAAGTCTGTTATAAAAGATGATTTGTGACACAATCATAGAGGATAATTTGTAATGTCGTGGGATGAAGAGTCTGCGTTTTGAGTCCATCTATGGAAGAACTGATCTAAGCTCAAAACATCCTTTTTATAGTTACAGTGTAAATCTTCCAGTGAAACATGGTGTCAGACCTTATATGGTAACTGCAAGTTGCAGCTGGCATCTGTCTAATGGTGCTCAAGTATTTCATAATCATTGCACATTTTCATGCATATTAAGGCCTGATTAACTAATTTTTAGCATTTGAATCATCACACATTGTCACATCAGACTCATTCGTGCTCCCACACTCAACTGCATTGGTTCCCAAAGTGGGGGTCGGGACCCCCTGGGGGGTCGTGAGGCAGCAAGGAGGGGGTCGCAAGATGATTTTCAGAAATCAAATCAAATCTAAAAACTTCTAGAAAAAGCAAATTTTAGCCATAATTGTAACAAAACATAAAAAAAGTAGTTACATTTAACATAAAAGCCTTTTGATTTTCTTTGCCCCAACAACATTGTCGTGACTTTTCGTGGCTGCCGAAGTCGGTTTGTGGATTTGATTGAAAAGAAAAGAACCGCAACTTGTCTTGCTTTGAATAATTAGGACTTTATTCAAAGAGGCTAGCCCGGGCTAGCTTTTATACTCACAGACAAAACGAACAAACATTCCGAAAATGCCCTTTTATGGAACCAACTTCTGTTGTTGTTGAGCGGCTGTGGCTCGGAGGTAGAGCGGGTCGTCCACTAATCAGAAGATCGGTGGTTCGATCCCCTGGTTCGATCCCCTCCAGTCTGCATGTCGAAGTGTCCTTGGGCAAGATGCTGAACCCCAAATTGCTCCCGAAGGCTGTGTATGAATGGTTAGCTCCTCAAACTGATAAGCAGTTGGCACCTTGCATGGCAGCTAATGTCATCAGTGTATGAATGTGTGTTAATGGGTGAATGAGATACGTACTGTAAAAGCGCTTTGAGTGGTCGGAAGACTAGAAAGGCGCTATATAAGTACAGTCCATTTACCATGTTGCCTTTCATAGCTGACTTGCCATGTCTGTCTTTACCAAATAAGGACACAGGAACAGTTCTCACCGTTGGATGTGATGTTGTTACCCCAATAACACTTTGTGTATTTAATACAAAAAAGAGAATTAAAACATTTAAAATATAAAAATTAAAAGATGGATTTGGCCTACATGTAGCTGTACTGTGCATCAAATGAAGACTGTGACTTTTATCATTTTCAGTCACATGCGTCTCTTCATTTTTTAAAATTATTTTATCTCTAATCACATCAGCACAAAAAGGTGTACGTAACGCTTTGAAGCGGGTAGGTCAGGGAGACCTGACTATGACATATGAAGGCAAACCCCGCACAGCTTAATGGACTTTTTTTTCTTTGGTTTTGTGAAGCAAGAGGCCTCCCATTACACAGCTGGCACGTCATCACTCACAGATTACCACCATGTTAGGTCTGCCTGAACAGAGCGTGTCTCAACAAGGAAACAAAACATAGAACTTAAAATGAAACTTATCATGTAAAGTAACCAACAAATGACAAATGAGTAAACATATAAAAATGTGCTACTCACTTTCTACCATGATATTCACCAATATAAGAACATAGTGAGTATATAAAAACATGTATATATAAAATATTTTAAAAGACAGAAGATGATGAATGAAAATATGTCAATAAAATCCAAACAAAGTGACCTTTGGGCTTCGTCTGACAATATTTCGTCAGTATTTTGTATTTGAAATATTGAAATATTGTATTTTGTTACGTTGCTGATTTTGTTTTTTAAATAATCTTCCAGGCAGAAATGATCGACAACAACTGCATAAATTCTCCTCTTCTCGACAGTATGTGGTGTCTTATGGTTCTTCTTTTTACTTTGACTGTGTTGCAACAACTCAACCTTCAGCTGTTAGTGTGAATGTGCCATGAGAGTGATGTCCTCCACTGCAGTTGGAAATCAGCACTCAGGAATCAAAGAGTTTGTGAACAGAATCCGCTTTTATTTATCTGCACAGACAAAACAAGCAGGAGCCCTCTACGAGAAAGGTCTGAAGAATGCCTCTCGGGGCATCTCTTTATATACTCTTTCTAAGCCCTGCCCAGTGGGCTGGCCGGGTTTTCCCCACCTGTTTCTACCGGTGTAAACGGTCAAAAAATCCCTCATGGGAAAAACCCAAAGGGTGGGGAAAACCCCAGGGACTTTACCTAATGGTGTCAACCCTGGGGCAGCACTGCCATCATCATTTCTTTTTTATCACTATCCTTCTTAACAATACACCATTAAACTTTCTCCCGCTGTCTGTCCTGTTTTTTAAAACATCTTGACACATTGTGTTACACTATTATGTTTCAGACATATCTTATTCTATTTTTTAAAAACTATGTTTTAATAATTAACAGTCAAGAAGCCTGTGTTACAATCATCCACAGGCCTCTGGCGTCTAGCTCTTTATCAGTATTTCATTTGCATCACATCAACCATGGTGCTATTAACCTACACTAACAGTCTGTGAAACAGAAAAAGAAAAAAATCAAAAGAATGAGATTGTCCAATGCACCTGCCAGGCTTCAAGGCCACTGCCCTCTACATGTCTGGGCGTGTTGCCAGAATATCCAACCTCGCTACACTTGACTGCTTCCCCTCCATTTTGTGTTTACCAACTCTTATCTTATAGCAGAGAACTCTTGCTTTGTGGCAGAGGCCATTGGATCAAATCATCTGTGATTCAGTTATAATACGAATGTATACACTCAAAAAACATATAATATTAAAAATAAAACAAAATTGTGAATGAAGTGCATAAAATCACTACCACAAGTAGAACAAGCCACTGAATAAACATCCACCAGGGAACACACTGCTAACGTCAGTCTGCAGGCTACATAGCTGACTAGCTGCTGGGCCGCAGCATGTTGTCACACTAGTCCGGTTAGACACTTGTTGTTAAGAAATCTCGACCTCTTTTGCAACACATGTCTATGGAAGAGCTACTGGAAAAAGGTCTAAGGTGAATGAAGTTGTGAAGTAGGTGTGAAACATGTCATTCTTGTGTTTTGCGGTGCAGTCTGCAGAGGAGAAGGTCCCCGTGTGGTACGTCATGGATGAGTTTGGCTCCCAGGTGCAGCACTGTGACCAGCCCACCTGCGGCATGGCTCCCTTCTTTTACATTCAAGGCCAGCTTGCCTACTCGGTGCTCTGGCCTCTGCAGGACATGCAGGAAGGAGGTGAAAGCAGACACACACACACACACACACACACACACACACACACACTGTTGTGGAAATCTCTCTCTTGTCAAGGTCTGATGAACGTCGAAATAATAATCTCGAGACAAAGTTTCTTTGTGAGACGCACAGAGCAGCAAACAAGACCAGAGTGTACAAGCAGTCTGTGTGCGTGCAGGTGTAGGGGCAGAGGCTGGCTATGTCTCTGGTTACACGTTGACATAATTCTCCTGCTAGAAAGTGCACTGCAAGGTCAAATAATGTATAACACACCCTTGTGAGGACACATTCTACAAACACTTCTGCAAACATCTATTGAACATGTGTTTGCATGGTATATGCTCCTTACTGCTGTGTAGGTGGCCAATAAGTCAAAGCATCAACAGGTTACTCTTCTTAATCATTGTCTAACCATTGAATAGGTCAAAGCATCAAAAAGTCATACAATGGAAAATTCCATTACAACACACACACACGCACATCATAGATAGTTATCAGCAAGAATGGATCCACTACTCTAAAGCTAAACTTGCACAAATATACCCAAATGTAACAGTTGTGATTGCTGTAGCCACGCTCCTGCCAACTTAAGCCAGTTAAGTTTTTTTAAAACATTATTTAACATCCTAAAAATAGATCTCCACCATTGTCCCTTTATTGCTATCTTCGGGGTCCCAGTCGAGTTTCCAAACCTGCGTGCGGAGGAAGCGGACGTTACAGCTTTCTCTTCCCTCTTGGCACGCAGGGGGATGCTACTGTCGTGGAAATCTTCTGGGCCTCTATCAGCCTCAACCTTCCTCCTGGTTGGAGGAGATGTTTTTTCTTTTAGTGTGAACTTGAGAAAATGAAGTTCCCACTAAAAGGTTCAACAGAGAAGTTTTTGGTCAGGTGGCAACCCATGATTACATATTTTAAAAATCTAAAAAGACTGATCAGCTATAACTATTTTTCCTACTTAGTACAATGTCCCAGGAACCTCAGTTTAGTTATTTATTACTTTGTTCCTTTCCACTCTTTGTCATTGTGTTGTGTCTCATTATTTGTTTATATGATTGTTAAAAAAATATTAAAATTGTATGGGAAAAAAAAAGAAAAAAAAAAGATCAGCAAGAATGCATTTTAAAGGATAAGTCTGGTGATTCTTATATATTCTTGTATATTTATTATATATTTACTACATGTTATTTCTGTCTTCTATATTTCATCCCTCTGTGCCACAGAGTAACATTGTTATTATATTTTATAACACATTTTTAAGAGCAGAACTTCACAAATAAAGCAGCCAACATACATACAGACATTAGGGTCCGGGTTTATTTGTCATACATTAAATAAATAAAATGCAACTTGTAGTCTGCTCATGGTGAGTGCAGAGGACATTATTATGCCATAAAACAAGAAAACCAAAAACCAAAAAATTGAAACAAATTAAAATACAAGTAAATAGAAAGTAGAAAATTTTAAAGGTCCACAGTGACAACAGGTGTTAAAGGACCAGTGTTGGAGAAACTACAGTGTTCAGAGTCCGCTTTGGTTTCAGATCTGGATGATGGAACATCCAACAAACCCTGATCAGCGGACCTTAAAGACCTGGTGGTAATATAAAGCTGCTAACGTAAGCAGCTGTCTGACTGTGAAGAGCTCTATAAGTGATCACAAGAACTTTGAGTTCTGAATTTAATGGAGAGAACCAGTTGAGACAGATCAGAGTTGTCATCCGTCACACCGCTGCACTGGGTCACATGTTCCTTCATAACCATGAACACACACATTGTTAAGCATAACATTTGTTTGAGTAATAAATAAAATGTGATTAAAAACTTTAGGCACATATGCTGTAAATAATATGTGGCTGTGATGCCTTTTAATGTATGCATGGTAGTGTATCTGTTCTCACACACTGAGGTTTTCCCTGCACAGAAACTCGATGGCTATGAAGGGGTGAGAGGTTTTCCATAGGTACTCTTGTAACTGCACAAAAAGAGATCTCAGATTAAGCAGGAAATATATGCAGGACACTGATAAATGGCTGGAGTTGGAATGTTTGAACAGTTTAACATAAGGCTTGTTGAATGTTAATAACCCAAACTCCCACAGCCTTTAGCCTGAACTCTATCAATCTTTAATGGGAAGCAATTTAAAAACGTTGTGTTAGATCTCGAGTTACCCCTGTACAGGTGGTACTGGTCCAGCTCTCCGTTTAAAGGGTCCGATCCTCCAGCTCGTGGGTGGTATTACCCTTTCGGGTCAAGTCAGAGGACTGCTTAAGCTGGTGGCGAGGAGACACGCCTAGCTTCTAACTGCCTTCATTCGCACGTCTACCCTGCTTACTCTAGTATAGCACCTGACCGAATAGCCCCGAGGGCCAAATACTAAATACTAACTAATAAAATTAATTATTTACTTCCACTGATAATAATTAACCATATATCTAATAATGAAAAAATGTTAAATTTCAAACCATGATGAAGAGGCTGCAGCTTGAATGATTAAATGTCCAATTTGGAGAGAGAGAGGGAAGTGGTGTATGGGCCCATACGGTCCTTCCTTTACTACCAAACTGTTGGTTGCTGTTGAAACTCCCGACTTTGTCCAAAGTCCAGAAAGTCCCTGATCAGTCTTCAGTCGTTGATGGCAGGATGAACTAAAGGAGAATCCTCTTGAGTCAGATTGGAAACCCACAGCTGGGTGGAAATGGTTAGCCCTCCTATGCACGACACTCTCTCTTTGGCTGTAGATAGTTGGATTCTCTTTTTGCGATGTTTGGCTGCTCCTCTGCTCCATCTCTTGAGTTAGAAGTTTAAGTTCAAAGATGCAATCAACATGTCTTGAACCTGAGTGCCGGCCGAGGATTAATCTCTTGCACTTCCTCTGTTGCCTCTCTCCTTTTGGCCAAGGTGCAGTACTTTGCTCTGCCATCAAGTTCCTCAGTCAACATTTCATCACGATTTACCTTTGTCCTAGTTTCTAATATTTTAATAATGCAGAATTAACTTCAATCATCATACAGCTTTAGTTATTATAATCTCTGTGGGGGGGGGGCATACATGTCACACTAAAACTAAACTTATTCCACACTAATGCGCACTTTTTCTAATTTAATACATGAATGCATAAAATTTTATTCTATAGGAAGGTCAGTGAACACGCGGTAAACAGGAAGGGAGTTGAACCATAGCATGAAGCATGTGTGATCTGTGCTCCGACAAACTGCTGCTCCAAATTGGTACGTTAGGAATGCGCGGTCCGTTTGTGAGGTTGTTGATCTGCTTCATGCTTCATTGTCCAAAGTAGGCAGCCACTGAGATCTGTGAACAGTCAGGAAAGCCAAGCTTGCAACAACAATGAGTTGACCATGTCACAGACCTTCATGAACCATGAGAAAGGTGTGGGGGAGACGGTTGGTAATCAGGCATTGAAGATATAATGCTTCAAGGCCAAGAAACCAAATGACAGCAGAGCAAAGCCACCATTAGTCAGATTTCTGCATCTAGTGAGAACTACTCTCAGTTTAGTTTCAGTTTCATTAGTAATGTTGTGGAGAAAATTCTGTTTTTTATAGCCATTGTTACATCACTGTTATACAACCAAACCACCAACAACAGCCAAATATGGAACCAAACATCCAAGACTTGTTATGATCACGTAGTCAATGTTCTGAGTGTTCCCAAGAATTCAGAGAAAAGTTTTCAAGAGTGTGAGTCCCCTCCAATTGAGGTTCCCCAGATGTGCTGTGAGTGTGTGTACATAACTGCGTGTTTGTGTATCCATGTGTGTGCCTATGCAGCTCTGTGTGCGTGCTTCTGTTCTGATACATATATACGTATATATGTATCACAAAAGAACACAACAGTAACTGCTTTAAGTTTCTCCTTGGAGAGGACGAAAAGAAGGCTTGAAGCGACAACCACCACAAACGATCTATTAGCGAGCCATCTTTAAAGATTTACATCTTCATTTACATTTAGTCATTTAGCTTTTATCCAAAGCGACTTACAGAGAAGGGAACAATCAAGGTAAAGTGTGATAAGAAAGCGTTAGTGCAGAAATAAGTGCTATGACAATTCTTAAATGGGTAGCTTTCCCATGTCCAGTTGTAGGTAGTGCTAGGAGAGAAGGTACTCTCTGAAGAGCTGGGTCTTCAGGAGTTTTTTAAAGGTAGAGAGGGACGCCCCTGCTCTGGTAGGAACTGGTAGTGCGTTCCACCAACATGGAACAACAAACGAAAAAAGTTTGGATTGCCTTGAGCGAACAGGTGGCAGAGCCAGGCGTCGCTCATTGGAGGAGCGCAGCGGTCGTGAGCTGACATATGCCAGTACAAGGGCGCTCAGGTAGGTAGGTGCAGTACCGGAGCCAACTTTGTAGGCGAGCATTAGCACTTCGAACTTAATGCGGGCTGCAACAGGTAGCCAGTGAGCTCGATGAGCAGCGGGGTGACGTGACCATCCTCATTGTGCATCAGTGAGTTTGGAGCTGAGAGGTTAGAAAGAACGACGAGATTTCCACACAGCAACATCATGAATTTTATTCTTTCCGCAGATGAAGTCACTAGAGATTACACATACGGAGAGACAGACCCCCTGGTGAGGCGATGCCGCCTGTTACCGTGGATTCCTGTCGATCTAGAACAGGTCAGCTGTGTCACCGCAGAGCCCCCGGACTCGTATTACGAGGTGAGGAACAATGAAACACAGCAAGAATGACCTGCTCAGATGGCATTTGCAGGGTTTGGTCTGATGTAATAATAAAAGTAACACGAATTCAAGCCATGCATAGCTGAAGGGTCTTGGTTCTTGTTCTCACATATAGCCCAACAAAAGAAAGCTGCATTCACAGAGAGTTCTATTTTTATTAAATAACCCATAGGAGACGGAAATGGATGGATGGATGGATTATCTTCACAGACAAACAATACCTGAGTCTCCCATATATAGACTATTTCTCTTCTTAAACATCATCTTTTATACACACAGGTTACATCACAATGTCATATGTCCCTGCCTATGTTGACACCCATTTTTCATCTGTAGTGTAAAATTTTACTGTTTAGAATATGAATTTAAATTTGCATAAGTTTGTTGCTGCATTTTAATCTATGATCAACGGGACAGACACGAGGCAGAAATCATAGACACGAGGTAGGAACTCGCGGAAGGTGGTCCAGGAAAGGCGAAAGTTGAAACTATAAAATGTCTAAATAAATGTTGGGTGTGCGTGTGCCTGACTCTGGCCCCGTCGCACCCATACATTATTATGGACACTGCAGTAGACACAGAGACTAAAGTTAGTCAAAGCCAGGCTTGAGGTTGCCAAGCAACCAGGGTCAGCTACAGGCCAAAACAATTAACTGCAGCTATGCTCTGTCTGTGTGTGAGTGACTGCTGTGAGGAGTAAGAATAATAAGTATGGGTCCTCCCTATTCCACGCAATTAAGCGTCGTGACTTTTCGTGGCTGCCGAAGTCGGTCTTCGGATTACTTGAGAAGAAAAGAACCGCCACTCGTCTTACATTGAATAATTAGAACTTTGCCAATTCTTATCCTTCTCCCGGGCTAGTTTTTTATACCCACAGACAAACTTTTCAGGAAACCGACTTCTTGTTGTTGTCATTCATAACTAACTAAAGCCATCAGGAGAGATCAATGAGATACTCTGAAATGCTTGTAAGAAAATATACCACATAAGTTTCAACCTCTATACTGCATTTTTGAAAGTGACAAGAATTTAAGAGCTGCAGCGGTTACACATTATCACTACTACAACAAAACCTCTAAAATTTTACGCTACACTTGTTTTACTCGTATTTTTTAAAAAACTTTTTACTTCATTTTCTTACACCATTAGATAATCATGTTTCTTACTGTATTTTTAAAAAAAAAACTTTATATCAAGAAGCTGCGTTACAATCATCACATACTTCTTGTTACAATCATCACATACTTTGTTGGTGTAATATAATCTTCTTTTAACTTGATCACACACATTTCACTGTGATTAATACATTTCACATACATAAATCAACTCAGAAATAATGTATTTGAATCGACTTGGAATCAACCTAAACCACGGTGCTCATTAGAACTTGATGAACATCAAACCATATTTTAACTGTTGGTGTTAAAATATGGTTATAAGTAATGGTTATGGTAATAAGGCACACATTGCTTGTGCTCCTTCATAAATTCAAATTCAAATTCAACATTTCATACTACACTGTGTAAAATTAGGTTTATACTGTGTTTAATCCTACAATGTGTACGTGAGTTCTGTTATAAAAATTAGGATAATACTGTGGTCCAGATGTGTTTTGACATTATAATCATACAATGTATTTCTATTTTCTGTATGTTGTGGAGGCACTTCCTTTTCCCTAGTATTGTTGCTTAAACGGACAGGGGGAGTTAGAGTTCTGCTTTGCGTGCAAAAGCAGGAAGTCTAGCTCAGGTGTGAGCGTCAGAGACGGTCAAGAGGTGATAGATGAGTGGACTTTCTGCTGACAGTTGAAAAGAGAATACTGCAACATGTAACAGTGCTATTTAGGGAAAGTGTCTGTTAACAATAAGGATGTGTCTGAGACAGCCCATTAAAAAGTGTATAAAAACCAATTGTTGAAGCTCCACTGGGAGCCTTTTTTTCTGTAACCCCTTGTTGTGTGTTGCACTGTTAAATGCTCCTTCTTGTACAAGAATAATAAATTCAACTTGACTTTGATGCTTCGAATCCAGTCTTCCTTATTGAAGGGTCACTCTAAAAAATTCTTATAACACACTGTCCTCTCTGTCTGTTCCTCCTAGACCATCGTACGGGAAAACAAGGAGCAGCTTCCTCTAGAAACTCAACCCTGTACTGTGCCCGAGGACAAAATCCTCAAGTAAGTGTCTCATCTCTGCAGCTCAACATTATCTAAAGAGATCAACAGCCGGTGTGCAAAATCCTGAAGCAACCAAAAGAGAGAGAAAGCTGAATATATTGTATGTAAACTGAATTTTTTGGGAAACAGGCTGCTCTCAGAAATGTCTAAACCGAGGCTTTCCCCCCAGGGACAGCGAAGTTATTAATCTGTCAACTGCAGCACTTACGGATTGCTGGACTATGATAGCGGCCCGTGGCCTTGAGGAAAAAATACAGCTAGTTTATCTGCTCCTACTCCAGCCACCCTCACTCACTGACTTCACCCCCCACCTGAAACAACATGTGAGGACTGAGGCGTGTGAACACGGGAAGAGGAGATTTTGTTCCTCTGTGAAGAAACCCCTCTCATCCCTTTACCTGAAAGAATGGAACTGAAAGAACATTTTAAATGTATGATTTTTATTTTCCCAATAACAGTATAATTATTCAATAACACAAGAGGATACGGCTCGATCTGATCTCTTCAGTGTCCGTATGCAGCTATACAGGAAGCAGAGGTCAATCTGCACCACAGGTTTTCAGCTTTAGGCTCACAGTTTCTACACTAAGTGGAGTGTTTAAGATTTGAAGGCAGGTTTGACAAGTTTGCACGTTTGAAAACAGACTTTTAATGAAAAATGGATTGTCCAAAAAAAAAAAAAAGAGAGAGCAGAGTGTGTCATCTCATGTTTGTCCACCTCTTGTATCCTGCTTGTATCCTGTGAGGTACTCCAGGAGGAAAACAAATCCCCAGCGCCACGATGATTTAAATCTTAATCTTTTAGGGGCAAAACAAGTCATTTAAAGACATCTGTGGAGCCCAGAAACTGACAAAATGTAATGATGTAATCAGACAAGTCAAAAATAAAACAAATTATATGAATAAATGATATTGTGAGTTAAATTTAAACCAAAAATGTAAAAAGAAGTTTTTTCTTTAAGTGATTAGATGGTTTAAAAAAATAGGAAAAAGTTTTTCATTTCTTTTTTTTTTCCACCAAGCAACTCAAACTAAACTACTACTTCAAGTCTTATTTTGAACTCCTTCTCTCCTCTTTATTTGATCTCAGCACATTTTTAATCAGTTATCTATTTCCCCTGTGCAACATTTCTCTTTTTTCTCTTCACTTAAACGTGCTTCACTCAGTTTCTAAAGTTTATTTGTGAAATAAAAATAATTTATTGTGCTTGAACACACCACAAATCACCTTCAGTGTCCCGCTCTCTCACTGCTCAGTTCTGCACGCACACACACACTCACACACACACACACACACACACACACACACACACACACACACACAACACACTGACAGTTTGTGAAAAGTTTGAGATAAGGAAATGACCTTAGTAACTGACTCTCCTCCCTCTCACAGAGACAGACATTCTTTTTTAACAAATCAGTCCATATCAGATCTACTGTCAGAATGAAAATCCTGGTTGGATATTAGTTTGTTACTCAGGACTATCTGAAGATGCTGTCAGTCATTTCTTTAAACACATTCAAATATTACACAGCATCGCCCTTGGCTCAGAATCAAACCTCTGCAGGTCCTGCAGGTTTTTAAAAAGCAGTATGAAGCTTTAAATGCAAAAGATCAACAAATAACTGTCACTTACGATGTGTCTCTTTTCTCAAATAATTTCCTTCTTCTGTGATTTCAGGGTTTACTCCCATATGTCTCAAGTAACAAACAACCTGACACACCCACGGTTCCAGATGACCGAGGAAGAGGAGGAAGCTGACATCATCTGGAGCTATAATCACATCAAAGACTACAGGTGAGCAATAAGGCAACGCATACACACACACACACACACACACACACACACACACACACACACACACACACACACAGGGTCTGAGGGTTAAAGGGTTATTTTATATTTTAAGTTGGTCAAGTGTTTGGAACATTCATGCCTGGTTGTTCTGGCTTGAAGTAGATCTGTTCCCAGCAAACAATGTGAACTTTCCAGGACTTTGTCTTTGTCCTTTAGCTGGTCATCTTCCAGCTACATGATGTGAAGAGATTGTGAAAGGGTGTTATGCAACTGAGACATTAATGTTCTTATTTGGAAAGAAGTAAATGCCAGCGTGCCAAACCACACGAGGAAGAGAGAGAGAAATCAAAGGAGACTGAGGTTAGAGAAGTCTGTCATACCTGCAGGTCTAAGACGACACATGTCATTTGTTTCTTGCATTGCATATTAATGCTAACATATATAACATAATGTTATGTTATGTAACACAATGTTATGTTATATATGTTAGTGTTAGGAAAATTATTCAGTAACCTTCAGGATGCCGTCAGACTTTTAAGATAGATCCTTTTAATAGTAACTTGCAGCAAGGAAACAACTTACAGACTCTGTGGTTCAGTAAATGTTCAAAGGTTCAAGGGTTCAACACAGTGTATATATTGAAAGTGGCCACTTCCTAAAAAGGAAAGAGTGATGCCCACAATTTGTCTATCTCATAGTTTCAACATGGGCATTTTAAACCACCAAAACATTATGCGTTGGGGTGCAGTTGCCGTTACAGCTATCTGTTAATCTGCAACTTCCCTAAAGCTGAGCACACAGTAATTATCTCTGCGCACACACATGTAAGATCACACTGGGTCATCTCTAAATGGGAAAATACTGAAAGCATAAAGGATAATAACATTTTTCCAACAGTTAGCATTAATATAACATCTCATAACTCCTCTGTGTTAAATAAAGTGCGCTGAATGAAACCATTATTATTACCGACATCTAACTCTGCAGATGAAATTGCGTTAATTACGTTACGTTACGCTGGAGGGGTGTGTGTGTGTGTGTGTGTGTGTGTGGGTGTGTGTGGGTGTGTGTGTGGGTGTGTGTGTGTGTGGGGGTGGGTGTGGGTGTGGGTGTGTGGGTATGTGTGGGTGTGTGTGGCTCTAAAGGGTTTTGGTCCTCAGCTCCACCCGCACTCCTCATCTTTGCCCATTTTTGTATTAGTAAAGTGGAGGTAGGACTGCCAAAATGGCGGTGGCCAGTATTGGGGCGGTGTTTAGCTCAGTTGGTAGAGCAGCCGCCCCATGTGCGAAGGCTCAGTCCTTGCTGCGGAAGCCCAGGGTTCGAATCCGGCCTGTGGCCCTTTCCCACATGTCATTCCCCATCTCTCTCTCTCCCCACATTCCTGTCACTCTTCAGCTGTCTCTATCACAATAAAAGCTTGAAAAGGCCAAAAAAATAATCTTTAAAAAAAAAAAAAAATGGCGGCGGCCAGAGCCACCACACTGAGCTTCACGATGACTCTGGGTGACACTTGTTGTCATCATGTGAATCCATGCTCTATAAGAGTAGGTTGTACACTGGCCAAGTACATTGCAGTTTCTATTAGAAGCAGATTTGGATAAACCTGTTTGTCCTCATGTGTTGATGGGGTTGGTGTCTAGAGGTCGAGCGATACGAATTTTTTTATGGCCGATGCCACAGCCTTAGCCGATGACCAATATGTGCTGCCGATTTTTTTTGAGCCGATATTATGAGCCGATATTGCTTTTTCTCCCTCCATTTACATGATAAAAATTGTTAAAACAAATGTACTTTAAGCAACACATTGTTGAAGTTTCTGCTCTAAAAACAAGCAACATGTTGCACCTATGTTTGGTGCATTATCAACGTTAGCACGAATAAATATTCAACCACGCATAAACCATTTCTCCCATCATACTTCTAAAAGCTCTTCTTGAGGTGGAGCAGTGCACACACACACACCACTGTGATGGCTGCTCTGTCCCGCTCTCAGTCAGAGAGAGAGAGAGAGAGAGAGAGAAACACACACACCGCTGTGATGGCTGCTCCGCCCCGCTCTCAGTCGGAGTGAGGGAGAGAGAGACAGGTTTCCAAAACTTACAGCTGCACGCTGCCAACGAGGGAAGGGCAATGTATGCGCTGCACTTGCTCTCCAGCGTCTCCAACAACACAGGGCTGCCTGTGGATGCACCTGTCTGTCAATCAGGCCGGAAAAAAATAAATAAATCGGCGAACACACCCACGCATCGGCCAAAGCCGATACCAGTAAAAAATGCAAATATCGGCCCATCGACCCTTATTGGTGTCTGATAAACATTCAACTTATATCTTAAATAGTACCTTCTCAAATAGGAATATGTTCCTATCTCAAATATATGTTACAATATGTTTCATATTTTCCATGGTACCTCCAGAGTGTATGGGCTAAAGGAAGTTTCTAGCCAACTGAGGGACAGGATGTGTCCAAGTAAAGTCTGTAAAATTTGGTTGACTCTGCTTCGGCTTTGCTAAGAGTAATTTACTATTTGACACTTCGATACGACTTGATACGAGTGATCTGACTTTTAGTAACATAATAGTACTATATGGCTCAAGTTCTGAATCTCCAGATGGACTTTTGAGAAGAAACAACCTTTCCTCTGACAGGAAGTTAAGCGAGGAGCGGCCTCATGTGATGCTTAACCAGTTTCCCTGTGAGAGCATCGTCACTGTGAAGGACTGCCTGGCTTCTGTGGCCCGCAGACTGAAAGGAGGCCCAGCACCTGATTGGCTACCAGAGACCTTCAACCTCCAGACCGAGCTGCCACAGTTCATCAAGCATTATCAGCTGAGACATCAAAGGTTGGAATTGTTTAGTAAGCACTGAATATGATACTAAGTAGTGCTTTGATATGACCAAAAACACTTTTTTTTTAATATGTTGATGTTCACAAAAAAAGATTACGTTTTAACTCCAGACTTTATGAGGAACCACTTGAAAATGACGTTAAATTCTTTTGTTACTGCTGATGATCTGCCTCAGATTGAGAATGGTCCTGAAGTCTGATGTTAGACCAGCTACATAAAAAGATGTCTTGGTGGTTGTTTCAGGGGAGAGGACAACCACTGGATCTGTAAGCCCTGGAACTTGGCCCGTGGACTGGACACACACATCACCAACAACCTGGACTACATAATCAGACAAAGAGAGAGTACACCAAAGGTACAGACACCATTGTTGAGGAATTTTTAGGAAAAGATTCCTGAGTGAGAAGTAAAGGGTATTCAAAACTGGCTTGTCTTTTAAGTATGTTTTAATACAATGATAAAAGATTATAAAGATGTATAATTATGAGTATACAATTCAACCAATACAAGCCATGCATATGTGAACATTTGTATCGATCCAACAGATAAACATGTCCTTTTAGCAGAAATGCAAACACTGCTGATGTGGCCAGTTTTAGCTCAAGGTACAGAAATTACAAAGTTTAGTAGTTACAGAGTTCATCAAATTAATTGTTCTCCAACAACCATAAAACCAGCTTGCTCAAGACCACGTGCCATGTACACTATTTTTTCCTCTTCTTTTACGCCTTCTGTTCACTAAACTTTTCAGCTCTTTGTCTCGCTGGATGCCACACTGCCATATTTCACTGGACTTCCTGAGACTCCCCTCTTTGTCCCTAGGGGCCTCCTAAATTAGTAGAGAACTTTGTAGTCAGTCAGTCAGTCAGTGAAAGCAGGATGTCTTCCACAGCACTGGAACCTTCTCCTGCATCAGGCTAAGGTTGGATAGATGCTGTAGAAGCCTGCATATCTGGTCCATACAGGTTTTCAGGACTCTGTGGCTAATGCCATCCGGACGTGGCTTTGTTCTGGTTCTTTGTTCTAGCCCAGGAGTGTAGCAGAGAGTGTGTTGTGGTTGAAGTCACCAGAAATTGCTATGAAGGTGAGGTTGGTTAGTTTTTAGTCTGGCTGTGGCTTGTGAGTTGATGATGCCACATTGTGCATCGGCATCGGCTGATGATGGAACGTAAATGACGTCAATAATGGGATCTGGGGTCTCTCTCTGGGCAGTCATGCAGGGTTGTGGAGCGATATCGGCAGGTCGACAAGTGACATTGCTGAAACAAATCAAAACCTTGCTCAGTACATTACCACCTTAGGCTGTATGTTTCCTGCATCCTGGTAGAGGCTGGGACATTCTGGGTATGGGTATTCTCAAAATTCCTAATTGCCATGGTCACAGGAAGTGTGAAAAGCCTTTCATCATAGAAAAGGGATGAAAAGTAATGAAAATCCAAAGAGGGATTGGTCCAGTCCTTTGTCAAAGTCCCTTTGTCCACCTGGACCCAACTAACAGTGTCCTTTGCAGTATGCTGTCAGAATTGATGTCTTGCTGGAAGGTTCCCCCTCCACCTCATCCTCATTGTCCTGGTGGATGGCAACAGATTTGTCTGAAGAATTGTCCAGTATGGGAAGCATGGCTCCATTTATCTTCCCTTTGATAAAATGGATTCTGTCAGTACCATGAGAAGAAAAACCCACACCATGATGCTTTCACCTCTAAACTTCACTTTTTCTATGGTATTTTAAGGTTGTATGCTGAGCCATTTCCCTTACAAACATGGCACATTGAACTGTTGCAGACAAGGTTGGTTTCTGGTCTTGTCTGACCACACTATTTTCAATACTAGAGTCGTCTGTGGTGATTATGCATGGAGACCATGGCAGTTGTTTTCTCTGTCACAACCATGTCTGGTGCTTCCAGGTCTTTTGTTACTGTTGGGATACTCTTCTGACTAACTTTTGACTGCCTGGTTAGAAGCAATGTAAGGAGTTCTTTTGTGTGGTTGGTTGATGATGGAGTGATGTTCCTTCCACTTGCAGATTATTGGTCCCAATGGTGCTTATAGGAACATTTAGTTGAGAAAGTTGTCAGTAACCAGTGCCATTGCTATGAAGTCCAACGTTATTGTTTACAAAGGTCTTGGGAAAGCGCTCTCTAACCATCATGAGATGTTTTTGTAGTGGCAAAATAGTCCGAGGATGAAAGGGTTATTTTATAGTTTAGAATTGGTCAAGTATTTGAAACATTCCAGCCTGGATGATCTGGCTTGAAATAGATCTGTTCCCGGCAAGCAATGAGAACTTTGCAGAACTTTGCCTCTTGACTTTATCTGGTCATCTTCAGCTAATGATGTGAAGAGATTGTGAAAGGGTGTTATGCAACTGAAATATTAATGTTCTGTTTGTGAAAGAAGTAAGGGCCAGAGTGTGTCCATAGGGTGCCAAGTCACGTAAGGAGGAGAGAGAGAGAGAGACATAAAAGGAGACTAAGACGACATGTAATTTGCATTCTGTAATTGTATTATTATGAGTGTGTAATAAATTTATATAAAAGAGTACCTGTCGGGGCGGTGTTTAGCTCAGTTGATAGAGCAGCCGCCCCATGTGCGAAGGCTCAGTCCTTGCTGCGGGAGCCCAGGGTTCGAGTCCGGCTTGTGGCTCTTTCCCGCATGTCATTCCCCATCTCTCTCTCCCCACATTTCCTGTCACTCTTCAGCTGTCTCTATCAGAATAAAGCTTGAAAAGGCCAAAAAAATAATCTTTAAAAGAGTACCTGTCTCCAGACTAATCGCTGCAGGCACTACAGTAACAAAAGATTCATTTACTAGCCTTCAGAGATGGGTAATTCTTTTCTGGTGTGGAAGCACTATTTTTTATTTTTATAGTTTCATTATCTGTAACTGTGTGGTTTGTGTCGTTTCACAGGTGGTGTGTAAGTACCTTGAAGATCCAGTGCTGTTCAGACGAGAGGAGGTGGGGATGGTGAAGTTTGACATCCGCTACATGCTGATGTTACGCTCTGTGCAGCCTCTGCGTCTCTATGCTTACAATGTCTTCTGGTTGCGTTTTGCCAATAGGTACATCATGCATACACATACATACATACATACATACATACATACATACATACATACATATTATCTATAAATATGGATGGCTTGTGATAGCCAGTTCGATTTTGGATCAGTTTCCAAGATGGATACCTGGACTTGCTAAACTAAACAGCCACCAAATAACTGATTTTCTCATTGAATCTGTAATAGATAGTGAACAGTTTCTTGTGCCAGGACCTGATCTTCTTTTCCTCTATCTAGACCTTTCTCCTTGGACCATTTTGATGATTACCAAAAGCACTTCACCGTCATGAACTATGCAGAGGGTGTGGAGCTTAAGCAGGTATTTTTTGTTATTTAGTCTATTAACTCTGTTAGATCCCGAGTTACCCCTGTACAGGTGGTGCTGGACTAGTTCTCCGTTTAAAGGGTCCGATCTTCTAGCCAGTGGGTATTACCCTATCAGATCTCAACAGAGGACTGTTTAAGCTGGTGGCGAGGAGACACGCCTAGCTTCTGACTGCCTTCATCCGGACGCCTACCCTGCTTACCCTAGTATGGCAGCTGACCGAATAGCCCTAGAGCCAAATACTACACTAGTCACGTACGTTCACGGCAGCTCTCCTCTCATTGATCTTGGCACTTGGTATGGTTGCTAGGATAATTTTTAGTGGTTTGGACAGCTTCTCGTGGTGACTACGTTATCGAATTGCACTGAGTCATACATTGTGCAGTGGGTGCGTACGTGCCGGACAGCACCAAGTCATACATTGCGTAATTAACCATCCCGTCCGGTATCCTGTCTGTGCCGTGCAACTTCCCTGTACGCTTCTCTCCCCCAGTTTGGTTGCAACACTTTGCTCCGTCACCAAGTTCCTTACTCAACATTTCAACATGATTTACTTTTTGTCCTTATTTCTTTTAGTTTCTAACTTATTTTCATATACTCATAATTATTAATAATCAAATAATCAGTTACAATCATATAATCATGTTTCTTTTTATTGACGCTGGAAAGTCCTCTACTTTCCACCTTTAGGGTTTGATGAGTGATATTACCTTTCTGCTGGTTTTAGCAAATCAGGGATCTCAACTAACTTGACAACTCATACTAGCATTTACTTATCTAGCATCTATTTGTGAAAGCAGTCCGTGGTCACAAGAACATGGCCACTGTGGTCTTTGCTTTGGTTGGCCGAGTGACCGAATTGACCAAGACATCAGCAGGTGAACCGCCCAGATCTTCACTGGTACGCATTTACTGAGCATTAGTATCAGTAAGGTGATGTGCCTGCAGTGCCAAAAAGATATTAAAAGATGGTACCCAGCTCTGCCACAGCCCTGTTGACCTGTTGTTGCTGTCTGCCAAGCGATACAGAAGTATCTGTTGTACCACCAGACTACAGAGCTGCTTCTTTCCTCAGGCAAGAGTGCTTAACTCATTCTGAAATGAAATGAACCTTGAACGCTCAGAAATAAGATGTTAAAGCAGGGTTAGAGCAAGCTAACAAAGCTTGGATTCATGAAGGTCAGTTGTTTAAGTCTGGTAATAGGAGTTAAAAAAGTGTCCCTCTGTCTCTAGGTGCACTATGATGAGTTCATTCCCATGTTTGAGGAACAGTACCCACAGTATCCATGGAAGGAGGTCGAAGTAAGTGTAAACTTTTTAGCTTTTGGGAACTTTACGAGGAACTTGACTGCAGGGACCATATCCAATGTTAGTTGCTTGTATGTAATAGTTGCACTTTAACAAAATAGAGTTCTTATTGGTTTTTGCCATTTCCAATCATTAACTTAATCTCTTATCACAGGACTCATTAGGACATTTCTGAATCTATAAAGCTCTGTCACCTCCTTATTACCCTCATAGCCAGGATGAGTATTTTTGATTGTAATCACACTGATCTAGTGTCCTAAGCCTCACCACGATTGTGAACCACAGGTTACATTGTCACTAAGGGACTTCTTTCCAGGCTTTCCTGTTATTCAGGTCCTCATTTAAATCATTTTAACCTTTTCTCTTGTTATCATTTGTCATCTCTTTCTTTTCCTACTTCCTACTTCCCACAGGCGGAGTTGTTTAAATCTTTCAGGGAACTCTTTGAGGCAGCTTCGTCTCGACCGGCTCCTTACGGTATTTGTCATTACCCATCATCCCGGGCGATCTATGCCGTAGACCTGATGCTAAAGTGGAGTACAGGGCAAAATGGTAAGCACTCTTTCTATACGTCAGTCATCGGCAGGTTTAAGACACATCTACACACATTATGCTTTGAGCCACAGAGTACTTAAACCTTGTTTCAAACGTCCAGTCTGGTGCACTTGATGATGAAGAAGTCATTAATTGCAATTACTGAAAAATTGGAAATAAAAATGAAGAGTTTAGGGCGTGCACCAGAGTTCTTCATAGATGTGCCTGGTCTGTTGAGGTTGACTACATTTTCATCAAGATCCTGGATTCATGCAGAAATGTTTAGATGATTATTGGCTGCCTCAAAGGAGGGGGAATTATGTGGTCGAAAACATAGACTTACCATGAAAGTATTTTTAAAGCAGCCTCCAGCCTTACAGCTTTCACAGGCACAGGGTCTTCATCGCGTAGGTCATTAGACACTAAGGTTGAGATGACCAACAAACCTCACCTGGCTAATGTACAACGAAAGACAAGAAAAGTCTATTGGTAGTGGAAGATTGATGGAAAAGGAAGGACAGAATATGTTCATGTTGAAATTATATATAAGATATATCAGGCCTTTGTTGTAATACAGATCGTTAATTCTTTGCTACTTGGGGGAACTCACCAACAAAAGGTTTTCCGTAAGCGTGTATATACAGTACTTTAACCTGTGGATGTTTTTATGAACACATTTTATCATCATTTGTTTTTCTAATTTGTGTTTATTCTGATCCTGGATCAGGTGAGCGGGTCATGAAGCCACAGATCCTGGAGCTGAACTTCAGCCCAGACTGCGCCCGGGCCTGCCTCTACCACCCCTCCTTCTACAATCACATGTTTCAAACGCTGTTCCTGGATCAGCCTGAGCAATGCCCTGTCACGCAGATCGCATGATCAGCTCAACAGCACCAGAGTGTGTTTGCAGTTCTGTTTTTTTTTATACAGAGAAACATCCACTTTTTTTGTCTGTGCTGTCCGATTATACTACTGGTGTTATGAACTAGTGATGGAAACCAAAACACCACTGTACAAATGAGAAGCAATAAAAACGTTGTTGGATAAACTGGAATTGTATCAAATGATTCTGGGATAAGTTGACTAAATAAATCTTCAGAATAACAGGTGAAGCTTTAAAGTCTTTATTGCAATCCAAATATATAAGGTAGTCTACAAAGGAACTGTTTTTCAAGTGAGAACTTTATACAGAGTGTTTGTTATAAGTCAGTATCTTATGGAAACCCTGAGCGGTCCTGTTGCCATGGTGCCGTGTAGTTGCCAGTTACAGTAGCTCTGGATAGATAGATAGATAGATAGATAGATAGATAGATAGACGGATAGATGGATAGATTAGAATGAACCTATAACAGTATCCATACGTTAAAATTGACCTTAGATAAATTTGAATTTAAATATGTACAGAGAGATTAAACATTTGTAGCAAAAATAAGCATTTGTAGAGGAGTTAAACATTTGCATAGAAAATAAATATATAACTGTGTTAAGAAGTTAACCCGTGCTAAACATCTAGAGTTCTTGAGGCTGTTTGTGGAGCAGGATTGAGACAGCAGTCTGTCCCTGAACACACTCCTCTGCCTGATGAAGGTGTTGTGCAGAGGGTGGTGGGCGTTATCCAGTATGGACAGCAGTTTGTCCACAGTCCTTCTCTGCCACAGTCACCAGAGTCCAGCTCTGTGCCAACCACTGAGCAAGCCCTCCTCACCAGTCTGGTAGTACAGTCTGGTTAGTACTTTTTAATGTTTTTTCGACACCAGTCTTCATCCATTTTGTGCAAATATGTAGAGATGTCAGAGAAGCAGTAGTTTATAGATCAGTGCTTCATCCATCAGTCAGCGTCGGGTCAGCACAGCATGACGTCACGTCTCAGGCCTATCATATGTGATTTTCTTTCTCGAGATCTCGATTTAATTATGTCGTTATCGGGATGAGGATCTGGAGACCAAGCCAAACCCTTTCCCGGACCACGTGCTGGAGGAGAGTGAATGTACAGCCTCTCCACCCCCGATCCTCTCAACCGATGGCTGTTCCACCTCAGACACGGACGACACGGATGGGGAGTCTCAATGCTCCTCCTCGCCTAGCATCTCAGCACCACCCTCTTCATCTGCTTCCTTTCCTGCAGACACTGAAAACCTGGCTGACGAGATCGATGGGATGGTGTTGTCGGCTTTCTTCAACAGTGTAAAATCAGCCATACTTCCTCTGCTCAACATCACCCTTTACAAGTTTCGACACGAACAGTGCTACGGGTGTCAGATCAGCCACCCTAGCCAGAGAGAACACCCGTGTGTGGAAGATGTGGAAGATGAGTACTACCAGACCAACTTTCACAGCTTAATGAAGATGCTTTTCACCCCTCACTTCATTCCTTCCATCCAACGTCTCCTGACCGTGCACAACATCCGAAAGGATGACGGCAGAGTCAAAGCCGTGGCACAGACTCTATTACACAAACTCAAATTCGTGAGGAAACATCCAGGAACCCATCAACAGCATGTACGATGAGCTGATTGGCCAGGACATACTCAAAATATGAGAACTTAGATTGGTGACAGAGAGCTGGAAAGGTGATGTTAGATCCCTAGTTACCCCTGTACAGGTGGTACTGGTCCAGCTCTCCGTTCAAAGGGTCCAATCCTCTAGCCCATGGGTATTGCCCTATTGGGCTTGTCAGAGGACTGTTTAAGCTGGTGGCGAGGAGACACGGCTAGCTTCTAACTGCCTTCATCCAGACGCCTACCCTGCTTACTCTAGTATAGCACCTGACCGAATAGCCCTAGAGCCTAATACTACACTAGACACTTCCGTTCATGGCAGCTCTCCTCTCATTGATCATGGCACTTGGTATGGTTGCTAGGATAAATTTTAGTGGCTTGTACAGTAAGCCCCAAGGGTCAGTTAATTTCTTTGGCTAGAGTAACCTGTCAGAACCTTCAAAGATGTTGAACACACTATACCTGATAATTATTGCCTACAGAGATGACACAAATCCAGTGTCCACAATTTACTCTTTAACTATAGCTGATACATTTATTGCAAAATTAAGCAAGGGCAAGCATACAGCTTCATTTGATTCAAAACTTATTATTTACTTCCACTAATAATAATTAACCATATATCTAATACTGAAAAAATGTTAAATTTCAAACCATGATGAAGAGGCTGCAGCTTGAATGATTAAATGTCCAATTTGGAGAGAGAGAGGGAAGTGGTGTATGGGCCCATACGATCCTTCCTTGACTGCCAAACTATTGGTTACTGTTGAAACTCCCGACTTTGTCCAAAGTTCAGAAAGTCCCTGATCAGTCCTCAGTCTTTGATGGCAGGATGAACAAAAGGAGAATCCTTGTACTCTAATTGGAAACCTACTTCCAGGTGGAGATGGTTAACCCTCCTTCGCACGACTCTCTCATATCAGCTGTAGATAGTTGGATTCCTTTCTCTGCGATGTTTGGCTGTTTATCTGCGCCGTCTCTTGAGTTAGAAGTTTAAGTTCAAATATGTGATGCTCTGATGTTGTCGATCAATAAACATGCCTTGAACCCAGGACCCGAGGATTAACCACAATCCTCCTTGTGTGGCATCTTTTAAACTCTTTTCCACTGTATAATTCTACCCCCTTCCGATCCATCCTGATGCATCCTGTCTGTCCCGTGCACTTCCTCTTTTGCCTCTCTCCTTTTGGCCAAGGTGCAATACTTTGCTCTGCCATCGTTCCTTAATCAACATTTCATCATGATTTACCTTTGACCTAGTTTCCTACTTATTTTCATACATTCATACTGATTAATAGTCAAATAATCAGTTATAATCATATTATCATGTTTCCATTCATTGTTACTTTTATCACAACACTTTATTTCTTAATACAGAATTAACTTCAATCATTATACAGCTTTGGTTATTATAATCTCTGCGCATTGCCTCATTCAGATGGTGAGTCCCTAAGCATCCTGTTGCTTAACCTTTAACTGTCACTGACGATGGTAGGTTCCTTATTTTCTACTTTCAGGCCTGTTGATGGAAAGTTTTTTACTTTCCACTTTTAGGGCCTGATGAGAGTCTCATATCAACTTTCTGCTGGTTTTAGTGAATCACTTTTTTTCTCCCGTTTTTTTTTTTTTTTTTTTTTTTTTTTAATGGGTAATTATTGGAGAAAACTTGTAACCTATGTAGAGGAGTGGATGATCATCACCCATCTGATAGAGATTTTGGTCCAGGATCTTTGTAACAGAGTTTCAACAGATAGAGACGCTGTCACAACGGTGGTAGAAATCAGACGACTAAACAACATTATGGACAGAGTCCATTCTCACACTGGACATACAGCTTGGGAAGCAATGGTACGGTGTACGAGCGCATCTGATTTGTCAGAGAGTTGATGGCAAAGCAGAGGTGATCATTCCTGTTGTCTACAATGTACAGATGCTGTCTTTTGATACGTATTATTTTGCAGTCTAAAGTTTTTTCCAGCTTGCGTTTCACACCACCTCTAGGATCGTGCACAACCTGAACGACTAATTCTTACCTAGCCCTACCTGTTTCTCTACCCTTGGCAAGAATGTCAACATCATTTTTACAGTACCGC
This sequence comes from Sciaenops ocellatus, assembly GCA_033000465.1. Lineage (NCBI taxonomy): Eukaryota > Metazoa > Chordata > Actinopteri > Sciaenidae > Sciaenops > Sciaenops ocellatus. The sequence goes on from CP136889.1 coordinate 6,539,256, forward strand.
AGAGCATCCCTCTCAAAGTGAAACGTACCCTGACTTGCCTCTCTGTACCAGCCGTAAAACTCTTCCTGCTGAGGCTGAGTCATGCGTTCCATGCCCTAATCATGCGGTGGAGGGTAGGGCCCCACGTACTGTAAATTTTTCTCTGAACTGAAACCATGAGGGAAATGACCCTTGGTCTGATAAGAGAAACCTAACGCCTTAGGCATGGCGCTAAGACGCATGGTGAGGAAAGCTAGAGAGTCGATGAATTTTAAGTTATAATCAGGGTCTTGGAATTTTACTACCTTGCATGATGAGAGAAGGTTGCAATCCCATCTCTACCATGGTGTTGAGGACCAAATAGCTGTCAAAACCTTTAGCATTGTGCACAACCTGAACGACTAATTCTAACCTAGCATCTGATGCAATGTTGGCATTAGATTGTACCAGCCGCTCTAGTAAACCCTCAAAAGCAGGTAGGATAGCATCACCACCCTCATCCTCAACAGCCACAGAGACATGATTTTTAACATTTTCACCAATCAACTCTGACCTGCCATAAAACTCTTCCTGCTGAGGCAGAGTCATGTGTTCCATGCCGTAATCATGCGGCGGAGGGTAGGGCCCCACGTACTGTACTGTACCCACGAAGGTTGCAATCCCATCTCTATCATGTTGCTGAGGATTAAATAGCAGTCAAAACCTTTAGCATTGTGGGCTACAAACACACTGCTCTGGTACATGGGCCTCCTGAAATTAAGGAGAAAGTCCCTGACACAGTTTAAGCCATAAGATCACTCAGCGTTTTGGTGCAGACAAGAAAAGCTTTGTGCACGTCATGCTGAAACAAATGTTTCAAAGTCGTAGAAAATCAATTTCTCTGCATGATCCGTAGTCGGAGGCAGAGGCTGAATGAAGCAGCGGTGATCATCAGTGTCTGAGACTAATTTCTCTCCGCAGATGTTACATTTAGGCCGCGGGCATTTGTGATCTTGGGGGCCTTTTCGGCATATGGTACATTTTTTTGCATCTTTCACATCTTTTGATTGTATCACAAATACTGCTATTTGTTTTACCCAAAGGTCTTTCTGCCTGTCAAAACACAAAGCCGTACAACACATCCTGTTGCAATCGGTGCATGCTACGGTTTTGAGCTCCTGCTTAGTACAGTCAGGGTTGTTACAAACAGAGCAGTGACCTTTGCATTGGTGTGCGTAGGGTTTCGTGTAGCTTTTCGTAGCAGTAATGACAGACATACGGGACCCCGAGAAAGGCTTTGAGATTTTTTATACCATAATAATGGTTCTGGAATAAAAAGAGACACAGAGGATTAGATCTATTGGAAAAAGCCGTCTCAAATTGAGAGAGGGGCTGGTGGTCTGGGCTTCAGTAAAAAATAACAATTTTATGTGTTGTGACTTTCCGTGTCTGTGGAGTTGCTTGAGAAGAAAAGAGCCGCCACTCGTTTTGTCTTGAATAATTAGGACTTTATTCGCAAAAACAAGTGAGCTTGAGATGCATCTCCTGTGCCAATTCCCTATCCCAATCGTTGCCGAATCCCCTGCCAATTCTCCCGAGCTAGCTTTATACTTACAGACAAACAACAAACATCCTAAGAATGTTCCTTTATGGGACCTACATCTGTTGCCTTTTGTAGCTGACTTTACCATCTCAATCTCTACCATTTAAGGACACAAGATAGCCTATTTAGAGAGAAAACAACAGGTTAGCAAGAACTTATTCCTTACTTGGAGAGAGAGGTCACCTTGCGAATTCTTTTAGAAACACACTTCACATTAAGCTGCTTCAACAGATGAGATCAATAAATTACTCTGAAAGGTTTGTAAGAAAATACACTACATACGGTTCAGAATTTTTTCAAATTTGCATACGTCAGTGTCAAGGTGACGGGGGTCTGATCGCTCAGACCGGCAAGTCTCTAACTCTCTCCCTCGTTCTAACGCCTAATTTACACCGGGGACGTAAGCGCCGCGGAACGGCTGCGCCCTCTGCCCGGCGTCAACTCACACTGGGCGCGTAACGGCAGCGTAGCGCTGCCTTGCGAGCCAGCCGTATTCACGCGAGATCACGAGATCACGCGATAATCCTGAACGTACGCGAAACCGCGAGATCCCGTTATATACTGTGGAAACAACAACAACAAACAGCTTACTTTGCTTCTCTGACGTGGAAGAGACTATAAAAAGGATCTGTTGTGTCATAAATTATTGTGTGTTGTTCCACTTCAACAATTACTCTGTCGTCGTCCATGTTGAGACCCTTTGATCAACTGACTGCTGACCTGGTGCCACTGGTCATGGCGTAATGTTGATGTGAAGTTGTGATAGGCTACATGAACGGCGTATTGTGTTTTATTTTGAAAGGGGGCGGAAGTGTATTACTTTGATTCTGTGTCGGATTTCCTGTCTGGTGCAATCTGCTCTGTTGAGCTTGACGCGAATCAGCAACGGCTCCGTCAAAAATAGAAGTGCTACGGAATGCTCGCGCTGCAGAGCGGGGAGCCGCTGCTGGGACGCTGCTGAGACGTTACGCGGCGCGCCTGGTGGGAATGGTCTCATTGACTAGAGTGGCAGCGATCAGCTCCAGTGACCGCGGCGCAGCCGTTACGCGACCGTTACGTCCCCTGTGTAAATTAGGCGTAAGGCCTGGTTTTCTGTGACTAGAGGATCGATCACATGTGCCAAGTTGATGGCAAAGCAGAGGTGATCATTCCTGTTGTCTACAATGTACAGATGCTGTCTTTTGATACGTATTATTTTGCAGTCTAAAGTTTTTTCCAGCTTGCGTTTCACACCGCCTCTAGGATCGTGCACAACCTGAACGACTAATTCTTACCTAGCCCTACCTGTTTCTCTACCCTTGGCAAGAATGTCAACATCATTTTTACAGTACCGCAGAGTTTCCCTCTCAAAGTGAAACGTACCCTGACTTGCCTCTCTGTACCAGCCGTAAAACTCTTCCTGCTGAGGCTGAGTCATGCGTTCCATGCCCTAATCATGCGGTGGAGGGTAGGGCCCCACGTACTGTAAATTCTTCTCTGAACTGAAACCATGAGGGAAATGACCCTTGGTCTGATAAGAGAAACCTAACGCCTTAGGCATGGCGCTAAGACGCATGGTGAGGAAAGCTAGAGAGTCGATGAATTTTAAGTTATAATCAGGGTCTTGGAATTTTACTACCTTGCATCATGAGAGAAGGTTGCAATCCCATCTCTGCCATGGTGTTGAGGACCAAATAGCTGTCAAAACCTTTAGCATTGTGCACAACCTGAACGACTAATTCTAACCTAGCATCTGATGCAATGTTGGCGTTAGATTGTACCAGCCGCTCTAGTAAACCCTCAAAAGCAGGTAGGATAGCATCACCACCCTCATCCTCAACAGCCACAGAGACATGATTTTTAACATTTTCACCAATCAACTCTGACCTGTGCTCTGACGGTGTCAGCCAAATCTCTATGGATCAGCATCACATCATCATAAAAGGTTAACTCGAGGATGACAGTTCAGGGGTCGTTTCACAAAGCAGGTTCAACAAACTCTCTAATCCTAAACTCTGAGTTGATCTACTCTGAGATAGAAAACTCTGAGTTTCCGGTTCCAGAACAGCGGATTTGAGTTAGTTTAATCAACTCGGAGTAGTTTCACCTGGAGTTAAGCGTGTGCACCACAACTATAAAAAGCCAGCATCAATGGAGCCCCGATTCGATGAGTCACCATGGCAACGGGGAAGAGGAGGGCTGCGTTTTTTACCAAACTCGAATTGGAAATCCTGATGCGCTCATACGGCGAGTTTCAACACGTTTTAAAAAAAAAGTGCAACACCGCTGCAGCTGCAAAAGAGAGGGAGACGGCGTGGGAGAACATTGCTGCTCGGGTCAATGCGTAAGTTTAAATGTAGTCCTTTGCAATCACAATAATATTACAGGGGAAAACTGCTTGAATGGTAGCCTATTCATTTCATTTAGGTGCAATCCGGGGGAGAAGCGCACTTGGCAGCAGCTTAAGATGAAATATAAAAACATTGTTCAAACAGGTAAGACCTCGGCATGGAGGTACCTCATTTTGATCATATTTTACACTGTAAAGTAAATATTAAGTCGCTATTTGACTGTGCAGTTGTTTTATCCCCAACATAATGCTGTTTTCACACACATAAATGTCTTCTCATCTATATCATGTTCTGTTAAATAATTAAGCCTATTTAAACTAACACAGACTTCTACTCAGCCAACAGAAAGAAGGCAGATGCCCGTAAAACGGGTGGTGGCCCAGCACCGCCACCTCTAACGGAGGCAGAGGAGCTGGCCCTAAGCCAGAATATAGGAAGGCCAGTGGCTGAGGGAATCTCTGGAGGGAGCTCATCCTCTGAGTGCACCCCCAAAGACACAAGTGCCTTTATAAAATGTAATAGGCCTATAGATATCTTTAAGCCTTAAGCCTATTCATACAAATATTTATTTGTCTTTTATGTCTTTTTCTTTTGTCCCAACAGATTCTGATGGTGCTATCTGCCTGGTGGAGCCCCCTCACGCCACAACAGACCTTGTAACTGTAAGTAGGCAATACTCGAAAGATTTTACCAAATGATAGTTTAAGTATACTGAAACATATCATCATCTAGGATGAAGACGATGAGGAAACTGTGTCTGCTACCTTTACAGAGGGGGATCCAGAAAGTTACTGATCATTACTGAAGTCATATGTTACTGATAGTTCTCTTCCCATTCACATTTCTTAACATTCTGGTGGAATATAGAGTGACATTTAGCCTACAATGAAGTATTAACACATTCTCATCCTTTTTAACAGAGCATGGCTGGGCAGCAGCAGGAGGGTCTCTCAACTTCCACTGCACAGATTGACACAGTGAGATGGATGTTCAGTAAACACCAGAGGTTCATTCTGTGGAATTCATGTGCAACTGTATAATTTAATGTCCTCCTTATGTATTCCCAGTTGACAGTAAAAGAGGTGTATAAAATTCACCTGCTGAAAAAAATTTAAAAAAACGATAAAGAAATGCTGTACTTGGACCGTCAGATTAGGGAGACAGATCTGGAAATTGAAATACTGGAGCACAAGTTAGAGGTGAGTGCATGGTCACAGGTAAATTATGTTAGTTATGTCAACTATTGGAACATTAACTGAACTACCTCTTGTATTTGTAGGAAATAAAGAAGACCAAATGAAATTTGTATAATATCTTTATTTGACTGCTGTGGTGGTGGTGATGGTGACTTAAACTCTAAAGTGATTATTGCATATGGTGTCTCTGACTGATCTGCCATCCTGGATAGCTGGCAGGTGGATGGGGTCATCATCAGTGTCTTCAATTTGTAGGGCAGGGTGTTGCTCTCCTCTAATAGTGGCGATATTATGAAGAACAACACATGCCACAACTATATCACAGGCCCTCTCAGGGGTCACCCTGAGGTGACGTAGCCACTGGAAACGGGCTTTCAACAGGCCTATGGTCATCTCCACCCGGGCTCTTGTCCTGCAGTGAGCCCGGTTGAAGTTCTGTTGGGGGCCTGGTTCAGGGTCAGGGTAAGGGGTCAGCAGCCTAGGTTGGCATGGGTAACCCCTGTCACCCAGCAGAAGGCCATCAAACTCTCCTGTAATGTATAGTGGATACATTAGAGTGTATTAAAGGAGGGAGACAAGTGAATTATATTGTGCAAATCTTTAGGCTGCTTACCACGTTGCAGTCTGTTGCTCATGTTAGACTTGTGAAAGATCCATGAGTCATGAACAGACCCAGGCCACTTGGCCTCCACATTCGAAATTATGTATGCAGCATCACATATGATCTTGACAGTGCAGAGAATGACAGATGTTGGAACTATGATGCAGTCTTTAACATTTTGAAACAGTAGTCAATCTACATGTACCTGCACATTTATGCTGTGAATGGACTTCCTATTCACATAATGGGCTTCATTATGTGAGGGAGCTGCGATGGGGATGTGTGTGCCATCTATGCAGCCAATCACACTGGGAAATCCTAAAAGAAATGAAAATTACTAATCCCAGTCTAAGGTTGCAGCACAGTCATTAACAGAATATAATTTATTTAATTAATATATAATTTAAAATTAATTTAACAGATCCCTACATCATTCACCTGCAATCCTGTGGAACTCCTCCTTGATGGCTCTGACAGGTTTATGTCCAGGGAAAACGACAAACATGGGTAAAAGCCGTTTCAGGGCGAGGCACACTTTTCTGACCGCCCTGCATACAGTTGCCTTGCTCAAGTGCACTGCATCTCTGATATTGTACAAAAAACTTCCATTTGCAAAGAAACGCAGTGCAACACACAATATCTGCTGGGATGTGAGAGCATGACTACGATTGGTAATGTTGCAAATGTAAGGACGGATTAGGTTGTGTATGTAAATGATGGACTGTGACGTGAAACGGTACCGCTCAAAAAGATAATTGTCTGGAAATGCTAAAACATCTATGCGCGGACTGATAACCATCTCCCGACGAATATTTAATTCTCTGTGCAGTAATGCTGCACCTTCATCCACGGGATCGTTGTCAAAAGGACATGCCATGTTCGTGAAAAAAGTCGCCTCCTACTGTGCCTAATGGACTTCTGATATAGCCTACTGACTCTGATTTTTTTAACCCTCCTGTCGCCCTTCGCATTCCATATACACCCAGTGTCCTCTCGCACCGGGTCAAACTGACCCACGCTCCAAGGATGAGCAGGAGGAGTTGGCACACGTGGGGCAGTACAGGAGCGCACAGCCTCTGCATATGTATTTCTCGCAGCCACGGCAGACGTTGTGCGTTTTACAGTCCTTCTTGGAGGGACAGACCTGACACCTCTTCCTCTTACTCGCAGGGATGGGGGGTGGTTTGATAGGGGCCGTGGAAGCGGTGGCCTGGGTCTGGGCCTGGGTCTGGTCCTGGGTCGAGGCGGGAGGCTCACCTCCCAGCGAAGGGGCAGACGCAGAAGAAGAAGAAGAAGAAGCGACCCCTCCGCCCCCGCCGCCCCCGCCTCTGCCTCCGGCGGCCGCCAGTCGTCAATAGGTTTTCACGACCGCCGTGGCCGCTTCGGCGCTCGGCAGTCGAGCCCTCTGTTCGATGAGCGGAACGACGAGCGCCTTGCCTAGCTGCTCGAGAAACACCCTCCTCTTGTTGAGCTTGCCGGGCAGCCAGCCGGGGTTGAGCTCTCTCCATATCATGAAGGCATTGTAGGAGAATGTTGTGGAAAACGACGAGGGGCCAGCGCGGCGTCATCCTCCTGCAGCTGTAGGTGGCGACGACTTTGTCCAGGTTGTCCACGCCGCCTTTGTTGGAGTTGTAGTCCAGGACGACGGCGGGCTTGTTGTCCGCACGCTGGCGCCGGCCTACGACGTCCGCGGTCCGCGCGTGGAACGTGCTGAGCAGCAGCACGTTCTTGTTTTTCTTGGCCAGGTAGGAGACCAGCACAGCGTCGCGTGTGAAGGCGAACTTGGAGGAGAGGACCCGTCTCCCTCGGAGCGCGAGCAGGGCGTCCGGTAGCTCGGGTTTGTTCTTTCTGATCGTGCCAAGCAAGGTGTTGTTCCTTTCAAGGAGGAGCCGCTGCGCAAGTTCGTAGGAAGTGAAGAAATTGTCGCAGGTGATGTTGCGACCCGTCAAGCCCTCCGTTACGTTGAGGACCACATCCTTTTCCCTCCTTTCCCCCTTCTCCTCCTCCAGCCGCGGAGGCGGTGGCGGTGGGGATGGGCTTCTTCCCCGTGTAAAGTTGCATTTTCCAAGCGTAGCTGGATCTGGCATCGCAGGCCACCCACGACTTGATCCCATACCTGGCAGGCTTGTTTGGCATATACTGTCGAAAGGAGCAACGGCCTTGGGTGTCGGTGGAAGAATCGAGACAGAGAGAGAGAGAGAGAGAGATTACAGAACGGTCTGTTTTATCACTTCACTACCAACGTATCTTTTTCTCAGTCCCAAAACAAAGTAACAAACGAGAGTTCTGGGATTTTCTGTAACATTCTGTCGTTGATCTGTGTGTGTGGTTTATTGCCCCACCACCACCACCGCCGCCGCCTCTGTCATATCTTTCACAGTCCCAACAGAAAACCTGGCACGCTGCCAAGTAACAAGCCAGAAGATTCTGGGACTTTCCAGAACATTCTGTCTTTAATCTGTCTGTGTGTGGTTTATTGCCCACCACCACCACCACCACCCCTACCGCTGCTTTTTTTTTTCAGTCCCAACAGAAAACTTGGCATGCTGCCAAGTAACAAGCCAGAAGGTTCTGGGACTTTCTGGAACATTCTGTCGTTGATCTGTATGTGCGGTTTATTGCCCCACCACCACCACTGTCATATCTTTCTCAGTCCCAACAGAGAACCTGGCATGTTGCCAAGTAAGAAGCCAGAGGGTTCTGGGACTTTCCAGAACATTCTGTCTTTAATCTGTCTGTGTCTGTGTGTGTGTGTGTGTGTGTGCGTGGTTTTCATCCCATCGCTACCAAAAGAAAGACAAAGACAAAAAAAAAAAAAACTTTATTGTATTAAAAACATTAAAAAAAAAAAAAAAAAATATATATATATATATATATATATATATATATATATATATATATATATATATATAAAGAAAAGTTTTTATTGATTTATCATTTGTGTCGTCACTTCTGAACGGGACCAGTTGCTCATCCACCGTGACGTGAGGCCCGGGGTTGTAGAGGGTCGGTAGCCGCTCGACCCACACGTCCCAGACCTTTCTCACGGCCGCCAGTTTGTCTGAGGCGCATCTCTCCGCTCTTGTCTCGCGGTCATCGAACCGCACCAGCTTCGAGTAAACGTGAAAGACTTTGAGCGACATCGTGGCGCGGAAAATCGCGCGTCCGCTATCCGCGTCCCACAGGCTGGCGGTGGCCTTGCCTCGGGACCTGTACACGCCGGCTAGGATGAGCAGCCCTATGTAGGCGTGCAGGTCGATCTCATCCATCCGCTTCCAGCCGTCTCTTCCGTATTTCCTAAGACCCTCGCGATTAGTCTCCTCCAGGATGATTTTGTCTATTTCCGGCGTGAGGAAGAGGCAGAATGTCGAGACGATATCTCGGGCGTTGGAAGCCGCATAGGCCGTGGGCCCCGGCGGCCAGGGTTGCTGCTGCTGCTGCTGCGAGGGCAGCGTTTGGTACGGTGCAGAGGACCAAGTTATTTTCCCGTTTCTTGACAGGAACGTCTCTGGTGCAGCAGGAAGGTTCTCTTCCTCGTCTCCTTCTTCTTCTTCTTCTTCTTCTCCTCCTCCTTCGTCTCCTTCTTCTTCTTCTTCTTCTTCTTCTTCTCCTATTCCTGCCTCTCCTCCTTCTCCTCCTTCTTCTTCTTCTTCTTCTGATACATCCTCCTCTTCAGAGTGAGGCTCAGCTGACAAGCACTCTCCTAGGGCCTTTTTGGCAGTGAAACACCTCGCCACGGAGAGGTTGTTAGCGGCTGCCAACCGCCTCGTGTTCTCCTGTTCACCATCCTCCTCTCGTTCTTCGCACCGCTTTCGCTTTGTCCTGTCCTCCTCCTCCTCGGAGTCGGAGCGAGGTTCGCAGGACCGTGTCTCTCCTAGGGCTTTTGGTAGCGAAACGCCTCGTGTTCTCCTCCTGTTCCTCCTCATCCTCCTCTCTTCTCTCCTCTCGCTCCCGATCGCTCTTCTCCTGCTGCCGTCGCAGCTGCCTCTTCTCCCTATCCTCTCGCTCTCGCTCTCGATGTTGTGAAATGCTCTTCTCTCACTCTCGATTCCTCTCTTCTTCCTTCCTTCGCCATGCCCTCGTCCTCCCGTCCCTTCGCTCTCGCTCTCTTAGCCGTCGCGTAGAGCTCTCCTGCTCTCGCTCTCGCTTCCTCTCCTCGCCCCGCAGCTGCGGCTGTTTTTTCGCGGGATGCTCCCTTTTACATTCTCTTTCTTCTTCGGAAGGTGATGATGATGCTGATGAGGAGGATTATTATTATTATTATTATCAGTAATGAATTACCTGAATACCAACCTACCAACTTACCTTCTTCTTCTTCGTTTTCTTCGCCTTCTTCTTCGCATGGCAAACTGGAAAAAAGCTGTTGTAGGAACCTTTGGCCGGTAAAACGTCGCGCTGTCATGGTTGTTTGCGGTGGGCTTGCCGTGTGGCGGCACAGACGGGTAACGTGGCGGTGGAAGGGGGGGTAATATTAGTACGGTCGTTTTGGCAGCGAAACATCTTGCATCGGCGCTGAGAGGTTCTTTGCGGCGGCCGGGGTCGCCTCTCACTCTCCTCCTCTCCTCCTCTTCTTGCTTCGTACTCACCTGTCGTTCTTCACACGGCGTTCGCTCTGTTGGCAGCGAAACTCATCGGCGCTGAGAGGTCGTTCCTGTTCATCGTCTTGTTCATCGTCCTGTTCCTCATCCTCCTCTTGTCGTCCGCGCTGTGTTCATCATCCTCCTCCTACTCGGAGTCCGAGCGAGGTTCGTGGACACGCCGGGTCTCTCCTGAGACCTTGTTGGCAGTTTCAGCGGCGAAACGCGTCGGCGCTGAGAGGTTCTTTGCAGCAGCCGGGGTCGCCTCTCGCTCTCCTCCTCTTCTCCTCTCCTCCTCTCCTCCTCTTCTTGCTTCGTACTCACCTGTCGTTCTTCACACTTCGCGCCGCATTCGCTTCGCCCTTTCCCCTGCTCATCATCCTCCACCTCCTCGGAGTCCGAGCGAGGTTTGAGGGGCAAGCAGGGTCTCTTCCGAGACCTTGTCGGCAGCGAAACGTTTGGGCGTGGAGAGGTTGCTCGCGACGCCCAGCCGCGTCGTTCGTGTCCGTTTTCCTGTTCTTCCTCCTCCACCTCGTCCTCCTTGTCCTCCTCTTGTCGTTCGCGCTGCATTCGCTTTGCCCTTTCCCCTCCTCATCATCCTCCTCCTCGGAGTCCGAGCGAGGTTCCAGCTGCACGCCGGGTCCCTCCAGGGACCGTTTCGGTGGCGAAACGCGTCAGCGCTGAGAGGTCGTTCCTGTTCATCGTCTTGTTCAAAGTCCTCCTCTCGTTGTCCTTTCCTCTCGCATTCGCTTTGCCCTTCCCCCTGCTTATCATCCTCTTCCTCGGAGTCCAAGCGAGGTTCGAGGGCACGCCGGGTCCCTCTGGGGACCGTTTCAGTGGCAAAAGGCGTCGGCGCTGAGAGGTTCTTTGCGGCGGCCGGGGTCGCCTCTCGCTCTCCTCCTCTCCTCATCTTCTTGCTTCGTACTCACCTGTCGTTCTTCACACTTGGAGAGGTTTCTTCGCAACGCCCGGCCGCCTCATTTGTGTCCGTTTTCCTGTTCCTCCTCCTCCACCTCGTCCTCCTTGTCCTCCTCTCGTCGTTGCGCTGTGTTCGTTTTGCCCTTTCCCCTCCTCATCATCCTCCTCGTTGTCGTCGTCCTCCTCCTCCTCCTCCGCGGAGTCCGAGCAAGGTTCGTTGGCACGCCGGGTCCATCCCGGGACCGTTTCGGCAGCGAAACGCGTCGGCGCTGAGAGGTTCTTTGCGGTGGCCGGGGTCGCCTCTCGCTCTCCTCCTCTTCTCCTCTTCTCATCTTCTTGCTTCGTACTCACTCGGAGCGAGGTTCGTGGGCACGCCGGGTCTCTCCTGAGACCTTGTTGGCAGTTTCTGCGGCGAAACGCGTCGGCGCTGAGAGCTTCTTTGCGGCGGCCGGGGTCGCCTCTCGCTCTCCTCCTCTTCTCCTCTTCTCATCTTCTTGCTTCGTACTCACCTGTCGGTCTTCACACTTTTTTTCTTCGCAACGCCCGGCCACCTCGTTCGTGTCCGTTTCCCTGTTCCTCCTCCTCCTCCAACTCGTCCTCCTTGTCCTCCTCTCATCGTTTGCGCTGCATTCGCTTTGCCCTTTCCCCTCCTCATCATCCTCCTCCTCGTCGTCGTCATCCTCCTCCTCCTCCTCCGCGGAGTCCGAGTGAGGTTCGTGGGCACGCCGGGTCTCTCCTGATACCTTGTTGGCAGTTTCTGCGGCGAAACGCGTTGGCGCTGAGAGGTTCTTTGCGGCGGCCGGGGTCGCCTCTCGCTCTCCTCCTCTTCTCTCCTCATCTTCTTGCTTCGTACTCACCTGTCGTTCTTCACACTTGGAGAGGTTTCTTCGCAACGCCCGGCCGCCTCGTTTGTGTCCGTTTTCCTGTTCCTCCTCCTCCTCCAACTCGTCCTCCTTGTCCTCCTCTCGTCGTTCGCTTTGCCCTTTCCCCTCCTCATCATCCTCCTCGTCGTCGTCCTCCTCCTCCTCCTCCTCCTCTGCGGAGTCCGAGCGAGGTTCGTGGGCACGCCGGGTCCATCCGGCGGCGAAACACGTCGGCGCTGAGAGGTTCTTTGCGGCGGCTGGGGTCGTCTCTCACTCTCCTCCTCTCCTCCTCTTCTTGCTTCGTACTCACCTGTCGTTCTTCACACTTGGAGAGGTTGTTCGCGACGCCCGGCCGCCTCGTTCGTGTCTGTTCTCCTGTTCTTCCTCTTCCTCCTCCTCCTCCTTGTCCTTGGAGTCCGAGCCAGGTTCACAGGCCAAGCCGGGTCTCTCTTGGTAGAGACAGCGGCAGCGAAACGCATCCTTAGAGTCCAGAGCAAAAAAAAAAAAGTCGTCGTTCTCCTGATGCGGTCTCTTTGTCCTGTCATACTCCTCTTCCCCTTTCTTCTTCCAGCGCTGAGTCAAAAAAAAAAAATATATATATATATATATATATAAATTAAAAATTAAATAAAAAAAAAAAAGAATAAAAAAATATATAAATAATGTCAAAAATTAAAGACAATATGTAATAAGAATAAAGGCTAAAAGACTGTGCTGCGGTCTCTTTGTCCTTTCGTCCTTCTTTCCTTTCCTACCTTTCCCAGAGCCTTCTGCCTCTTCTCTGGCTTGCTGATGTGTGAGCTGGTCTGTTTTGTTCAAGGGGTGGGGAGTAGTTGAGGGTTGAGAGAGCTCAGTTGGACAATTCATGCTCGCTCAGTGAGTCAGAGGAGGAAATCTCGGTCGGATGACTCACCCCTGGTCGGACAATTCATGCTCGCTCAGTAAATCCAACCGGCAGCTGGTCGGATGACTCGTCCCCGGTCAGATGACTCGCCCCTGGTCGGACAGTTCATGCTCGCTCAGTAAGTCCGACCGGCAGCTGGTCGGATGACTCGTCCCCGGTCGGATGACTCGCCCCTGGTCGGACAGTTGGTCAGAGAGAGACAGACCAGATGCCAACTACGAGGAGAGGGGGGGGTGATGTGTGTGTGAGGTGAGAGAGGGAAACTGTGAGGGAGAGGACGCAGAGGAGAAAAAGAAGCAGGACGAAGGGAAGAAGAGAGGCCCCGATGCCTAAGGGGATAGGAATGTGCATGTGTGTGTGCTAGGGCAATGGTCAGGGAGAGAACACAGAGGAGAAAAAGAAGCAGGACGAAGGGAAGAAGACAGACCCCGATGCCTAAGGGGATAGGAATGTGCGTGTGTGTGTGCTAGGGAAGCGGTGAGGGAGAGGACGCAGAGGAGAAAAAGAAGCAGGACGAAGGGAAGGAAGACTTAGACTTAGACTTAGACTTAGAAATTTCAAGTGTACAGTAGCAGCATACATGCGTGACATATTTCCTTCACACACCCTCGTTGTTCAGCTCCGTGCCCACGACAGAGCCATCCCTCCTCACCAGTCTGTTCAGTCTTGCCGAAGCCCTCTTCTCGCTGTTATCTCCCCAGCACACTACAGCATAGAAGAGAGGCCCGATGCCTAAGGGGATAGGAATGTGCGTGTGTGTGCGCTAGGGCAACGGTCAGGGAGAGAACACAGAGGAGAAAAAGAAGCAGGACGAAGGGAAGAAGACAGACCCCGATGCCTAAGGGGATAGGAATGTGCATGTGTGTGTGCTAGGGAAATGGTTAGAGAGAGGACGCAGAGGAGAAAAAGAAGCAGGACGAAGGGAAGAAGACAGACCCCGATGCCTAAGGGGATAGGAATGTGCGTGTGTGTGCTAGGGAAATGGTTAGGGAGAGGACGCAGAGGAGAAAAAGAAGCAGGACGAAGGGAAGGAAGACTTAGACTTAGACTTAGAAATTTCAAGTGTACAGAGGCAGCATACATGCGTGACATATTTCCTTCACACACCCTCGTTGTTCAGGATGGAGTGCACTTTCTCCAGGGTCCTCCTCGCCACGCCACTGTGACCAGAGGGTTCAGCTCCGTGCCCACAACAGAGCCATCCCTACTCACCAGTCTGTTCAGCCTTGCCGAGGCCCTCTTCTCGCTGTTTTCTCCCCAGCACACTACAGCATAGAAGAGAGACCCGATGCCGAGGGGGAGGAACAGGACGTGCCTGTGAGGGGAACTGCCAGGGAGAGGTCACGGAGGAGAAGAAGAAGAAGAAGAAGAAGGAGTGGAGGAAGGAAAGGAGCGACGTTGCGTCGGGTCACAGAGACCCGATGCCGCCGAGGAGGAACAGGGGCGTACACGTGAGGGCAACGGCTACGGAGAGGACATAGAGGAGAGGAAGCGGCTATGTGGCGTCGGGTCAAAGAGACCCGATGCTTACGGGAGAAAGAAGAAGAAGAAGAAGAAGAAGAACGAGGGGAAGGAAAGATGTTGACGGGAAGAACGTGGCTGTGTGAAGGTAATAAGAGAGACAGTGAGAAGAAGAAGAAGAAGAAGAAAAAAAAGCAGCGGTGTCGCGTCGGGTCAAAGAGACCCGATGCAGCTGAGGAGGAACGGGGGCGTACGCGTGAGGGCAACGGCTACGGAGAGGACATAGAGGAGAGGAAGCGGCGACGTCGCGTCGGGTCAAAGAGACCCGATGCTGACGGGAGAAAGAAGAAGAAGAAGAAGAAGAAGAAGGGGACGAGTCACACATAAAAATCCCCTAAAGCAGGGAAATGTTCAGTAGCATATGATAACTCGCGCAATGGAAACCTCCAAAAACATCCAGCGAGAAAATGTTCAACTGATGATGAGTCACACTCACACACACGCGCGGATAAGACACGATGAGATGAGGAACGGGGCTGAAGAAATGATAAAGATGAAGAGGTGGCAGCAGCAGAGGCAGCAGCAGTTTGCAAGTGACCACGTGAACGTCTCCGGGAGCGTAAAAATAAAAAATCACCACCCTCTGCTTTGCAAGTGCCTAGTAGCCATGGGAATGTACCGCTTTGTCGATCGCTTTGACAACTTTAACCAGTTCATCTGCATGTCTTCGGATCAGTGCCGGCTCTACGGCCCCGAGTTTGTCGTCAAGTACGCCGAATTGCACGCCAGGATAGAGGCGCTGTGCGCCAGCGCGTTCTCCGACTTTGGGCCGTGCGACGTGGTGGACGGGGAGCCCAACGAGGTGCGTCATCTGCACCCTCCGCAGCCTCCTCCGTGGCCTCCTCTGCAGCCTCTGCTGCCACCGTCCCCGTCGTGGCCACGACCCAGGGAAAGAACCTTTCAGACGAAGCAGAAGAGGCAGAAGAAGCAGCAGAAAAGGAAAAAGAAGAAGAAGACGAAGCAGAACAAGAAGAAGAAGACCGTGGGGACAGAGTCCAGCCTTGTCCGCCGCTGAGACGCTCCGATTCTCTCAGCCCCGGCAGCGGCGGCGGCAGCGGCAGCCTCATCCTCTGTACGGAAGAGTTCTGCTGGGATGACGGCTTCAACGACACTCAGACGATCTGGGTCTGCTCGCACCTCATCGGCACGTGCGACGCCATACAGAGATTGTCCCGACGAAATTTACAGAACTGACTACAGTGATGTGTGTTTTGTGTGTGTGTGTGTGTGTGACCTTTTGTTACGATGACAACAAAGAAAGGGATAACTAAAATAAAGTAGTGGCTCTGTGATACGAAGCGTTTGTGTCATCATTTCCTTTATTCTGTTTCTTACTTTGTTCCTATTATTCAAAAAAGAAAAAAAAAACAAAAGATAACTGCTTGAAGAATCACAAATGTCATGCACAAAGAGAACTCCTACTGCACGCACATACATACGTACACATACACACACAAAAGTACATTTTTGGCCACCGGGTCACCTTGACCCAGAGGACAACACAAGGGTTAATGATTTTTGACAGACGGCAGAACAAGGCTACGCCAAAACTCGCCTGCTGACTGAATGAATGAAAGAGGAAATCAAATGGCGTGTGTGGCTGAAAGAGGGCGGAGACAGAGAAACACGAGGTTCATTGAGAAAACCCGGTCCCGACCAGGTTAGGTTCATAGAGTCTGTTACTACGGTAACTGACCGAGAGTTTAAGTTACCTCTCTCTCTGAAACAGGCTAGAGTTACCCCTCTTTCTCTGGTTTGAGTTACCTCCCTTTGTGAAACGGAAAACTCAGAGTTTCCCTCATTTCAGGGTTAATAAACTCAGAGTTTTCACTAAACCTGCTTTGTGAGACGGACCTCAGGTGCTGAGGAATTTTCACCTACATTAGCAGTGGCTACATCTACTGGAGGAGCTGGGGAAATTTGATTTAATTGTTCTACCGCTAGCTCAGGTAATGGTGACAGATGGTGTGGTTATCTTGGCAGGGTGGAGTCTTGTGATTTTCAACAGCCGCCCCTTTAAATGTACATTTGAATTTGATTAATAAATCACAAGTTATCAGAGTCTGATTCAACTGATGGGAGAACTATAAGCTTGGTCACAGGTCTGATGTAAGTCTTCCCCCATATGTGACTTCCACAGTTCTGGTTCTTCCATCATGACCAGGAAATGTGCGTGCCACTTTCCCTACTGGCCACATACCTCTAGGTAGCTGAGGGTCCATCATTGGTACCACAGCACCTTCGGTCAGCTCCTCAGCGTCTCTCTGCCATTTGCCACGCACCTGTCGGTTAGGCAGGTAGCTCTTGATGAAGCAGGACCAGAACCTTTCGGCCATTATCAGGCTGTGTCACCGTCTTCTCCTCCCCAGCAGATTGGTGTCAGCATACACGGCTTGGGGGAGAGAAGCGTCTCGCCACCCCATGAGCAGGATATTTGGAGTGATTGATGCATAGCCAAGTGGTTTTGCATTTAGTATGCCTTCTATCTCCATTAATACCGTGTGGAGGACTTCCTCTGAGACAGTTTGGCTTCCTACTGTCACCCTGAGAGCAGCTTTAACAGACCTTATTTCTCTCTCCCACAGTCCTCCAAAATGAGGGGCATTTGGTGGATTGAAGTTAAATTGTATTTGATATTGATTTTATTGAAGGCACGAATCCAGTTTTTCACTGACTGGCTCCCCTCCACTTTGGGCTCTGACAACTTGTCCGACCCCATCATCATAGAGCGGGCGCACAGAGCACTCTTCCCCAGACCACCCCCCGATAAGAAACCGAGACCCATCATAATCAGATTTCTGAAGTACCAAGACAGAGAGAGGGTCCTGCGCGTCGCTGCTTCAAAGGAGAGGAACACCATTCAACATGATGGCACACCTGTCATGCTTTTCCCTGACATGAGCCCTGCTGTCGCCAGATGCCAGAAGGAATATGATCAGGCGAAGAAAGAGCTCGCGGCCAGGAAGATACTGTTTGCTCTGCTCCATCCTGCAACGTTGAGAATCCTCCATGATGGCCGACAACGATTCTTCAAAACACCCAAAGAAGCCATGTCTTTCATTCATAAACTGCATCCTGAAGGTGAGGACGAGCCTGAGTAAAGGTTTACTGCTGGCGATGCGTTCACAAACGAATGTAAATTGGGCAACTGAAACTCAAACTCTACCCGAATCCTTCTCAATGGCCTTAATAACAGTTATTCATAAGAAAAATAAGAACCCCCAAAAATGCTCCTTTTATAGGCCAGTTAGCCTTCTTAATGCAGATTTTAAGATTATTTCTAAAAATAGGTTCCTCCCAAAACTTATCAATATAGACCAAACGGGTTTTATAAACAAATGACTCGCAACTGATAATCTGAACTGATAATCAGACTTTTCAACATTATTCATTTAGCAAACACCAGAAGTGATCCCACTATTGCACTATCATTAGGCCGAAAAGGCCTTTGACCGCCTTGAATGGCCATATCTCCTAAAGGTTCTTGACAGTTTTGGGTTTGGCGTACCTTTTATTAATTGGGTGAAAACCCTATATCACAAACCACAGGCACAGATAGCCACGAATGGCATAATTTCAACTCCTATCACACTGCAAAGAAGCAGCAGACAGGGCTGCCCGCTTTCAGCCGGGCTTTTTGTCTTGGCATTAGAACCACTGGCACAAGCAGTGAGACTAGACCCAGACATAAAAGGTGTCCAGGTTGGTCAACAAATTCACAAAATTAGTCTGTTTGCTGATGATGTAATTTTATTTCTCACGGACCCAAATCAGTATTATAAATTATTAAGCTACAAGCTCTCCTGAACAGTTATAGTTTAATATCAGGCTACAAGGTAAACTATGAAAAAAGTGAAATACTCCCTCTGACTAAAGTTGACCAGAGTGAACTATGCCAAACAAACTCCTTTAAATGGGCTCTAAATGGGTTTACATACTTGGGTATCCAGGTGGATAATAACCTGTTTAAACTGAACTTCCCTGTATTGATCTAAAAAATAGAAAGAGACCTCAACAGGTGGACAGACCTACCCCTCACCCTATATGGCAGAGTCAGCTGTATAAAGATGAATATTTTGCCTAAGATATTGTATTTATTTCAGTCGCTTCCTATCCCAATCCCCAATAATATATTTAAAACCCTTAATAAAAGCATAAGTGAATTCATCTGGAATCATAAAGTGCCTAGAATGAGTATAGAGAAATTATCATGGGATTACAAGATGGGTGGCCTTCGACTCCCCAACCTCAAATTCTACTATTGGGCAGCACAAATGAGATTTCTTTTACCCTTATTTGAACAAGACTCGACCCCCTCTTGGACACAAATTGAATTGTATGACCTTGATGAAGAGGTGAAAAGTGATCTCATTTATAAATGGAATCCCAAAAGTATTATTAGTAAAACCAAAAACCCACTTACTATCCACCTGATCAGATCATGGTATGAGGTTCATAACATTATTGGAGTGAAGGTTGATTTGTCACCCAAAACACCCATATGGAAAAATAATCTCATACCAATGTTCTCTGATAACAAAATTTTTAAGCTCTGGCATGATAGAGGAATAATGTATTTTGAGCAATGCTATAGTAATGGGACTCTTATGTCCTTTGAACAACTAAAAGCTAAATATGACTTGTCCAACAAACACTTCTTTTGTTATTTACAACTAAGAACATTCCTTAAAAAAGCTGGGGGGAACAAATGACACTGCCTAACCTAACAAAGATGGAGGAAATATTTCACAATAATAAAGGCCCAAAGCATTTTATTAGCCAGGTGTATTTAATAATACTGGAAGAGTATCCAAAACAAAACATACACCGATCAAGAGAGAGGTGGGAGTCTGACCTGGGCATTACAATACATGAGGACCTGTGGTCTAGCTTGTGTCAGAATAGCGTATTTGCCACTATAAACGCCAGATTCAAGCTGGTCAACTACAGTTTTCTTCATCAACTTTACCTCACCCCTCAAAAATTACACCGGTACAATCCCTCAATTTCAAATATCTGTTTCACATGTGGTATTGCTGAGGGTACCATGTTACACTGCACGTGGCAATGCGCTAAAATAACTACATTTTGGTATGATATATGCGACACGCTAACTAAAATCATGGAAACACCGATCCCATCAGATCCAGGACTCTGTCTTTTAGGTAATGCAACAAACTTGAATTTAACTCAAAGTTCCAGGAAATTTATTGACATAGCTTTTACTGTTGCCAGAAAATGCATCGCATTAACCTGGAAGTCAAACTCCTTGTCAGGACCGGGTAGGCGGACTCAGGAGCAGGAAAGGAGGCAGAAGCAGAGGTCAGGTGACAAGAGTGTTTATTGTGCAGAGTTGTATGGCAGGGAGACTGGCGCCGGCAGATGAAGGCAGACAGGCAGGCTGGCGAAGAATGAGCTCAGGCTGGAGATGCAGGCTGGAGTCCGGGTGGAGTGTGTAGCTGGTGTGCAGAAGAGAGAACAGATTAGGTTTTTGGAAAAGCTCAGACAATCAACAAGAATCTTGAGAGAGAGCTGTAGAGAGCTGAAGACGTCACTAACTGGTAGCGGTGTCTATAATCCAGCGCTGACTGACTGTGGCCCAGGATCTTAAATAGTACGGGATGATGACCAGATGAGCAGCAGCTGAGAGGCCCCGACTCCAGCACAGCAGTCTCCCATCTGTAATCAGGCCTGGTCACACACACAAACTAGGGAGCAGGGGCAGAGGGCATGACACTCCTCCCTCTCCATATCGAAATGGATATCAGAAATGATGACCTGTATACCTTTAGAGAAGATCACTTATGTCATAAGAAATAGATACGACACCTTTTTAAGGATCTGGCAACCTTTTATTGAATATATCGGAACATTACCCCTAACAGCTGTAGACTCTCTGTAAACCTTGAACTGGTTCAATATAAATTGATAATAACGTCCAGGTACAGTTTTTTTTTTCTTTTTTTTCTTCTTTTATTATTATTACTATTATTTATATATATATATATATATATATATATATATATATATATATATATATATTGTGGTGTCTTATGATTCTTCTTTTTACTTTGACTGTGTTGCAACAACTCAACCTTCAGCTTTTAGTGTGAATGTGCCAAGAGAGTGATGCCCTCCACTGCAGTTGGAAATCAGCACTCAGGAATCAAAGAGTTTGTGAACAGAATCCGCTTTTATTTATCTGTACAGACAAAACAAGCAGGAGCCCTCTACGAGAAAGGTCTGAAAAATGCCTCTCGGGGCATCTCTTTATATACTCTTTCTAAGCCCTGCCCAGTGGGCTGGCCGGGTTTTCCCCACCTGTTTCTACCGGTGTAAACGGTCAAAAAATCCCTCATGGGAAAAACCCAAAGGGTGGGGAAAACCCAAGGGACTTTACCTAATGGTGTCAACCCCGGGGCAGCAATGCCATCATCATTTCTTTTTTATCACTATCCTTCTTAACAATACACCATTAAACTTTCTCCCGCTGTCTGTCCTATTTCTTTAAAACATCTTGACACATTGTGTTACACTATTATGTTTCAGACATATCTTATTCTATTTTTTAAAAACTATGTTTTAATAATTAACAATCAAGAAGCCTGTGTTACAATCATCCACAGGCCTCTGGCGTCTAGCTCTTTATCAGTATTATGTGCCATAACTTCATACTTCATTTGTCGTCTGTCATCACATCAACCATGGTGCTATTAACCTACACTAACAGTCTGTGAAACAGAAAAAGGAAAAAATCAAAAGAATGAGATTGTCCAATGCACCTGCCAGGCTTCAAGGCCACTGCCCTCTACATGTCTGGGCGTGTTGCCAGAATATCCAAACTCGCTACACTTGACTGCTTCCCCTCCATTTTGTGTTCACCAACTCTTATCTTGTAGCAGAGAACTCTTGCTTTGTGGCAGAGGCCATTGGATCAAATCATCTGTGATTCAGTTATAATACGAATGTATACACTCAGAAAACATATAATATTGAAAATAAAATAAAAATTGTGAATGAAGTGCATAAAATCACTACCACAATATATATATATATACACACACACACACACACACACACATATATATATATATATATATATATATATATATATATATATATATAGTTTTTTATGTATTTTCTTTATTTTCCTAAATAATTTTCTTATCATTATTATTTATTTGTTTGTCTATTGTTTATACTATTTTGCCTGTGGGAATGAGTTGTACTGTTCTTGCATAACTGAAAACTTCAAAATAAAGTATTCAAAAAAAAAAAAAAGAAAAAGAAAGAAACTGGAGTGTGCTGAGACACAAAACCTTGGGCTTGAGGCTGCTGTGTAAGCTGAAGAGGCATGTAAGGGAAGTGATAGGGAGCAACATTGCCTGGGTGAGGAAAGGGTTGTGAGCTAGTTGCTATCGCTTGAGGTACAGCGACTGGTGGAGGTTGCACTGCATGCGATGGCAGCTGAGTATGAGGGTGATAACTCATGGGCACTGAGCTGCTGCTCTGGGATGTTGCTGTTGGAGTCACTGCTTCCAGCAGCTTCTACTCAGCGTACTCGTTGATGGAAGAGACTGACAACTCTCATTTAAGAGATTTATTCAAATCAAGCAAAAAGGAAAAGTTACAGAGCTCTGGACCAAACTATGTTTCCCTGACCAACAACAAGTGCGAGTCAGTTCACGAAGTCTGACAAACTATTCTATCCCTGATCCAGTGTTTTATAGTAATACATAATATTAATCATGAATATGGGAGGTGTGTGTTCTGCAGTCTCTAATTGGTCTTCTTCTCCTGTCTCCAGGACACGTGACACTCCTTCTCAGAATCTGACTTCCACTTTATTCGTAACCTGTTAACTGAAAGAGCAAAGAGAGGAAAACAACAACCAACAGCCCACACGACCCATTACCACTTCTCCATTTAAACCGTAACCATGGCCCCCGTGTCTGGCGTGTGGTTTTCCGTTCTTTCACACCTCTGGTATCACGCTGCAGCTAGAGCGGGGCCCCACATCTAAGCCATAAATCAAGCATCAGCAAAACAGGATATGCACAAAGGTTATATGAAATTCAAAGAAACAAGTTCTGCATACACTTCTAGAAATATAAAAAATGTGCACAGACTCTGCTGTCACGTGCACATCAAGCTTACCCCTCCCAGCATTGCTGTGGAATATACACTCACTGGCCACTTTATTAGGTACACCTGTCCAACTGCTTGTTAACGCAAATTTCTAATCAGCCAATCACATGGCAGCAACTCAATGCATTTAGGCATGTAGACATGGTCAGGACGATGTGCTGCAGTTCAAACTGAGCATCAGAATGGGGAAGAAAGGTGATTTAAGTGACTTTGAACGTGGCATGGTTGTTGGTGCCGGACGGGCTGGTCTGAGTATTTCAGAAACTGCTGATCTACTGGGATTTTCACGCACAACCATCTCTAGGGTTTACAGAGGATGGTCCGAAAAAGAGAAAATATCCAGTGAGCGGCAGTTCTGTGGGCGCAAATGCCTTGTTGATGCTAGAGGTCAGAGGAGAATGGCCAGACTGGTTCGAGCTGATAGAAAGGCAACTGTAACTCAAATAACCACTCGTTACAACCGAGGTATGCAGAAGAGCATCTCTGAACGCACAACACGTCAAACCTTGAGGCGGATGGGCTACAGCAGCAGAAGACCACACCGGGTGCCACTCCTGTCAGCTAAGAACAGGAAACTGAGGCTACAATTCGCACAGGCTCACCAAAATTGGACAATAGAAGATTGGAAAAACGTTGCCTGGTCTGATGAGTCTCGATTTCTGCTGCGACATTTGGATGGTAGGGTCAGAATTTGGTGTCAACAACATGAAAGCATGGATCCATCCTGCCTTGTATCAACGGTTCAGGCTGGTGGTGGTGGTGTACTGGTGTGGGGGATATTTTCCTGGCACACTTTGGGCCCATTAGTACCAATTGAGCATCGTGTCAACGCCACAGCCTACCTGAGTATTGTTGCTGACCATGTCCATCCCTTTATGACCACAGTGTACCCATCTTCTGATGGCTACTTCCGGCAGGATAACGCACCATGTCATAAAGCACGAATCATCTCAGACTGGTTTCTTGAACATGACAATGAGTTCACTGTACTCAAATGGCCTCCACAGTCACCAGATCTCAATCCAATAGAGCACGTTTGGGATGTGGTGGAACGGGAGATTCGCATCATGGATGTGCAGCCGACAAATCTGCAGCAACTGCGTGATGCTATCATGTCAATATGGACCGAACTCTCTGAGGAATGTATCCAGTACCTTGTTGAATCTATGCCACGAAGGATTAAGGCAGTTCTGAAGGCAAAAGGGGGTCCAACCTGGTACTAGCAAGGTGTACCTAATAAAGTGGCCGGTGAGTGTACATGATGAGAAGAAGCATTGGGCAAGGTGGCTGGTGCCATGCGAGCTGGCACTAGTGCTTGAGGAGGAATGTGAGGACTCACTTGATACAAATGCGGCCAAGTCACAGGTGCATGGCTAGAAGTGGCATGAGATAACACTGAATTTAGTGGCTCCGAAACTGGTACAGTGGAGTTTAGAGGTGGCATATAAACTGCTGAAGCTGAAGGTAATGGGCTAGGGGCTTTATGCGTATGTGGGTCAGATCTCATAAGTGGAGTTGAAACAGGTCTGTTTTGTTCAAGTTGTAAGGGGGCAGACATCTGATGGACACAATGGAAGTGGAAGTGTCTGAGCTGACTGGGAAACTTTTCCACCAGGATGTTGTAGTATGAAAAATAATGAGTGCTGCTTATTGATTGAGTGTTTGACAATTTTTCTGATTTGCTTATTGATTGAGTGTTTGACAATTTTCTGATTTTCTTAATGCATGCATTACAGTTTCTCTGTTGTTTTTAACAAATATGAATAACAAGTATAACCAACAAGTATAACCAAAGAGAAGAGCACTATGCACATGATCTGAAACACTTAAAATTGTCAAGTATAAACATTGAAGCACTGTGATAACTGGACGTATAACCTTTTTAAATGTGAAGTATAACCCTTTTGAAGAACTGGAATGCACATATAATCACACAGAATGCTATAAATCAAGTAGATAGCACAGCACAATGTTTGAAGTAGAATTGGCTCATGTGAGCACACAAGATTAGTGAAGTAGTGAGCACTTGGTTTGAGAGTTTGACGTAATGTGTGAACTATGTAACAGTGTGAAAATCAAACTATAAAAAAATCTATAAAACTTTTAAAAAATATAGTCGAAGAGATCTGTGACATAATGGTGTAAGAAAAAGCAATAAAAGGTTTTTAAAAAATAGAATAACAGCAAAACAGAATCTAATGGTGTCACCCAGGGAAGAATAAAACAAAAGATCTTGGCCTCACCAGGCCAAGATCAAAATGTGTAAAACAAGACACTATAAGAGTGGAAAAACCCCAAAGTTGACGAGAGTAAACATTGCAAAATTTATGAGGAGCAATACACCATTAGAGTGGAAAATCCCCAAACTTGAGACCGCCCCAGAAAGTCCCTAGGAGTCCAAACGCATGGAAAATTACACCATTATGTCATAGAGAAAGTTTGGTCAAAATAGGCAGGACATATGAAATTTGCATAAAGTTCTCAAGAGTATATAAGGTAAAGCCCTGAGTCAGTGAATTCAGTCTATCCATGGGTGATTTGGGCTCTTGTTGTCTGTAAAGATAATAAAGAGTTCATTCTGCTGCCAAACCTGATGAATCCTGAGTGTTATTGCCTACATCAGTAGAGTAACACTATTTGACCTGATTTGGACCTGAGAATTAGGTAAGTCGTGCACAGTCTTCTGAACAAAGGACAGCGTTGGGGACCGTGACACAACAATGTGAAGCAGGTGCTGATTCAGACGGGTTAGGTTCAGACTGTGCTTTCTCACATTGAGGGCCTTTATCAATAGATAGGGGGTAGTTAGATTCATATGGTGCTTGTTGGGCCTCCTCATCGGGTTCCTCTTCAGAATCTTCCTCTGAGTAACTCTGCTCATACTGCTGAACTCTGTCCATCAAGTCATGAACCATACCTTTCAGTTGTGCAGCTTCTTGCCTTTGCAGAGCAGTTTCAGGAGTCTCTGTTACAGGCTCTGCCCTTTCCCTTGGTTGATGAGGCAGCCTGCTGTAGAGTTCAGTCTGATAATCTTGCAGGTATCTGGGAGGCATTATTTTACGCCGAGGCCTTGCTCCTAGCTCTCTCCCATCATGAGGCAGAACGGCTTGTGGATCCATTTTCCAGCATGGATGTTGCTCCGGCTCGAAGGACCATGAAAAAACTATCTATACATGCTCTGGTGGTGTTTCAGGAACATCCAATGTGGTGTGCACGTTCAAACACCCAGGATCCAGTGAGCCGTTCAATGTAATTTATTTTCCATAAACAAAAGAAGGTGAACATAAGGAGGTGGATGGTTTTATAAACTCAATGCATCCATAATAAGGGAGACAAAGGTGCAGCCGGTGTTCTCCTTTGTTCTGCAGTGAAGGGAAAAAAGAGAAGGGGCCTGAGGTTTGGGGCGGGCTTATAAAACCTCAGGTAATGGTGACAGAGGGTGTGGTTATCTTGGCAGGGTGGAGTCTTGTGATTTTCAACAGTCACACCACACTTTTAGAGCTTTTTACACAAAGCCAACAAGGAGTTCAAAACTAGTTGTAACAGTTCGAACATTTTGAGCCTCTCAAGACTGTCTGCAGTCAGCGGGTGCGAGTCGTCTCCTTCGTCCGTTGTGTCTCTGCCACCAGGTTGTTCTTGCTCCGGGTGTGCTTCCGGCTGTGCTTCCGGCTCAGTGGTTTGTGTTCCACAGCTCCTTTGTTCCACAGCTCTGACAGAAAGAAAAGGATATTTTAATTCACAAGACAATTAAATAAATTATTTAACTATCTAAAAAGATAATTTTATATTTAGAAAACATTGCCTACCTCAATGACTCTGTCACAGGTCTCCTGAAAGTAGAAACTTAAGGCCTGGGCTCTGTATAGAAAAAATATATATGATTACACTTTGCTATTCTCCAAACGTCACCCTTTCCATCATCAGAAATAGTTGAGCCTTTTAAACTTGTGTGTGGTACAAACACTCAAAATAGTTTTACTTTTTTAGAAAGTTTTGCAACTTACCCGATGCTCCACTTCTAGTGCCCACAGATTCTCTCAACAAAAGTTCGGTGATGGGGGTTTCCGAGTAGATATTCCAATTGCGGTTAGGGACGTCACAAGTGGTTCGCACGAGGACGACTTGTTGATGGGGGAGTGCTCGGAGTGGCTCCCGCGTCGTCTTACAGCCAGCTGGATGCAGATGGATTTCTAACCCTATGTAGGCGGTTCGCCCCGTCTAGAAAATCTATATATAGCTTGGAAACGAGGAAAAAAAAAGATAAGAAAATAGACCTACCATGATCTGATTGAGTGAGCTGGATGCCCTCAAACTCGTCAGAAGTCACTTCAAGAAATGAAAAAGATATTCAATGTAGAAAACAAAACAAAACAAAAACCCGGATAGATACAACAACCCAAAAGCACCCAAAATGTCTTATAACACAGAAAAACATTGTTTTAAAAACAAATACTTTTTGTTATACTATACAGTACTAATGTCCCACACTCCTTCACTGTCTGTCCTCTTCACATATAACATGTTAACATTACTGGCAAGTTTCTAAAATGTGTGTCGGTAGCGGTAGTAAAATATTGACTTAGCAGAAAGGTATATTAATAGCATTAATAGATGAGTGCAGCAATGAACTCATATCTTTCAGAAGTTACACATAGAAAAGACAATTGTTGCAAAACCAAATAAAAAATGTTAAATCACTTACCAGAAAATTCAAATTCTTGGCCAGAAGGAGTAGGAGAAGGAGGCTGAACCTCTGATGAAATGTTATTTTCTAAAATAAAATCAATACTATAGTTTACTTCTTCTTTTTTTTTTCTTTTTTTTTTTTTGGTAGAAAGAAAAAAGTGAATAAATGTTAAAGAAGTAGTTAAAGTTTTCCAATACCGCGATTCAGCTTGTTGACCTCATGCTTTCACTGACTCTGGTGTCTGATTCAACCAGGTCTAAGGTGCGCTTTATATACCCAGAAAAGAGACAGACAACATTAAAAAAAAAAAAAAAAAAAAGCCCAAAACTTTGGGTGATAGTCCCCCATTTCCAGAACATTCTCTTGGAAACTTTACCTACATTAAGCATGTTGTGGAGAAAACTCCCCAAAAACTTGATGAAATAACAACACGGAGACAGCTGCTTATGAATCTGAGCTCCTTTTCTTAACATCTTCACAGCTTTTTATAACCATTCTTATATCATCGTTATGTAGTCAAATCACCAGATATGGACCCAAACATCCTGAACTTTGTTATGATTATGTAGTCAATGTTCTGAGCGTCACGCGAATGCAGTAATGTATGTGTGTTTCTCATGAGTGTGTATGGTGTGTGTGTGTGTGCTTGACTTCTCCATAATCTGGTCAAGACGACCTGAAAACTTAGTGACTGAATGTTATCTGGCAGTTTGTTTCCCAGCTCCCATTCATCAAAGTTGGCAGCAGATAGAGCTTTTAAAACAAAGCTTTTGGATGACTCAGGCTTTTTCAAACAAAGCCTGAGTCATCCATGGCAAGACCGATTCTCCTGTCTCAAAGCATCTCCTTTTACTCTTCAGGATTCATAAGTCCTGCCCACCTTTGAACTTTCATTCACCTATGACATAATGGTGTAAATTTTACATGTCTGGACATGCCCAGACTTGCCCAGATATTTTCTTTTTACTGTACTTTCTCCAAGATTACACTATTAAAATCTAATTTACTGTACTTCTATTTTTTAAAAAACCTTTTATTACTATTTTCTTACACCATTATATCATAGATGTCTTTTACTGTATTTTTTAAAAACTTTATAAACTTTATAACATGACAAGAGGTTTGTGTTACAACCATTCACATACCTCTGTACAAACATTACTTGTTTCTTGTCACAATTACACATTCAATACTTTCTTCATATTAAATCAAACTTTCCCTAAAGAACCATGGTGCTCACTACTTCATTAACAGTATTGTGTGCTCACATAAAATCAACTTTACTTAAAACATAGTGCTCTTTACTTGATTTCCAGCATTTTGTGTGATTACTTGATTTCCAGCATTTAGTGTGATTACTTGATTCCAGCATTTAGTGTTCACATACCATTGTGTTAACTTCCACTTTCTCCTCCCTTTGATTACGCTTGTTTCTTAAGAAAGTATTTAACTTTGAGGCACCCATCGCTGAGTTAAAGCATAAAGTTAAACCCCCCTTATTGTGACCCCCATTGACCCTAATTTAACACACCTCATTAGGTCAAAGGTCACCTGTCAAACTCAGTTGGACGAGAAGTGTGGAATATATCTCTCTCAGGTGTCATGAGGTGGAAAACAAGAGAGAACCGTAGGAAGAACAATCTAGAAATACTTACATGTATACAAAGGTGTGGAATTTTGACCTTGGCATAGCCGTTTTTCACCATATTTAAAATAAAGATGCCTTCTGTATTACAGCGTTTGAATTAATTTGAATTGGCATCTGTAATCACCAGGTAATGGTATTGTACAGTGGAGCTGAGTTGATGTTCAGCTGCAGGTGAGAGGGAGATGTGTTGAGATGAGTTGATCAAGACAGTGTTTGTTGTCTAATGTAGTATACATTTTTAGAAGTTTTGTTGTATACTGTTTAGAATATGTAGTATAAATTTGCATAAGTTTGTTGTTGCATTTTAATCTGTGATCAACATCCTTTTTGTAGTAGATAGATTGTTTGTAATGTGAGTCAAAATATAAGTAAGACAATCAAAGCTATAAGCCTTAACAATATGAATTAACAAGTGTGAGGATGTGTAATTGTTAATACTCTTAAATGGTTGAGCTGCAGGTGTCCCCGCATGCCTCAAGCTCCTGCAGCTCTCACCTTTTCTTTTTTCTCTTAGGACAGTGTGGCAAAATAGTCTGAGGATTAAAGGGTTATTTTATAGTTTAGGATTGGTCAAGTGTTCGGAACATTCCAGCCTGGTTGTTCTGGCTTGAAATAGATCTGTTCCCTGCAAACAATAAGAACTTTACAGAACTTTGCCTTTTACCTTATCTGGTCACCTTCAGCTAAATGATGTGAAGAGATTGTGAAAGGGTGTTATGCAACTGAGATATTAATGTCCTGTTTGTGAAAGAAGTAAGGGCCAGAGTGTACACAGTGTGCCAAGTCATGTAAGGAGGAGAGAGAGAGAGAGAGAGAGATAAAAGGAGGCTGAGGTTAGTTACCAGGGCCTGTTGACTCAGTGATAGAGATGGGATTTATGGCTCTTTGGAGGGAGCCAGATCTTTGGGATCCGTTCATTTCAAAGAGCCATTCAAAAGACTGGCTCATTTGGCTCATTTTTATATTTATTCACTTTTAAGAAGCCAGCCTGGGGTTAATTCATTTTATCCTGGAAATAATCACAGGGAGGAATGATAGACTGAGATTCGGATCAGAATAATTTCGAACTCAGATTTCCCACCAATATTTGAGTTTGAATTATTCTGAAATATTGATTATAGCTTCATTTGACATGTGTGGACAAGATTTTAAAGTCTGATATGGATTCATTGTAAATATTCCACTGCCATATCCCTCTGAGTTGACAGTGAGATCACTATTTACCCTTTGTATAAAGTGTGTGTATGTGTGTAAAACTACTTTGACTTATGTTATTCATGCAACACCTAAACACTTATAAATACACAATAAAAAGCAAAGCAGGCTACAATGAAGTTCCATGCAAAAGCTTTTAGTGCAAAATTTCCACACAAGAACATTTTTAACAATACAGAAAAACTGTTTTGAAAAACTTTGTTTTTCACTGAGGCACTCACGTGAAGGGAGCGTGCACAACTCATGCGACGTTTGCATATGAAATAAGCACTCCTCCCCATGCTCTCTCAGTCTGCCGATTCCGACGCACTCGCTTTTTTTTTTTTTTTTTTTTTTACTGAGGCACTCACGTGAAGGGAGCGTGCACAACTTTGCATATTATGCAACTATTGCATGAGTTGTTGCGCTTATTTCATACGCAATGCATATGAAATAAGCGCTCCTCCCCATGCTCTCTCCATCTCACTCAGTGGAGGAGCAAGGAGGAGCTTGTGTGAGCATCTGTGTGAACCATAGGTGTGAACTCAGGAAGAGAGAAAAAAAAGAACGGCTCCCAACCAAATGCGACTCGGTTCCCATCGTTCATGTTAATGAGCCGGTCAAAAGATTCGGTTCATTCGTGAACATCACAACTCTACTCAGTGAGTGAGGGTGGCTGCTCAGGGCCTATGGTAGCAACTGGACTGGAGAATTAGTGACTAGGGAAACTAGCTGTATTTTTTCCTGAAGGCTATGGGCCTGCTATCATAGTCCAATGATCTGTGAGTGCATTACAGTGTTGATCGTGTCTCTGCTGTGTCATACATACATACATACATATATACATGTTGTTATATACTCATATTTACTTTCTCTTCACAGACACCAAAGCCCAAGCTCATCCATGGTGGATGTTTTTTTAAGTTCAAAACATCCTTTTTTATAGTCACACAAAAACGGTCTGTGCACCTGTTCTGTTTCCATCCGTATCAGCTCTATGCTCTCTGCACTTATTTTAACCCCTTCTCTTTTTCCATTTGTCCTCTTCATTTTACACCAATAGATTCTGACTTTTGTCATAAAACATTTGAGAGGTTTTGTTGTTGTATACTGTTTAGAATATGAAGTATACATTTGCATGGCTGTGTTGTAGTATTTTAATCTGTGATAACATCGCCAAGGCAGTGGCAGCTGCCCCACACAGCGGCAGTGGTTGAGAGATTAATTAAGAAAACCTTGCAAATGAATGCAGAAATCACATGATGAAAATGATACTTCCAGCGAGTCTAATGCAACACTGATGACTGTTTTATAAAATAAAAATTGAAAACAGATGCCCATAACAGCAGCAGTTTCCGTGGCAGTCAGTAGCAGCTGCCCCAGATATTGGCAGCAGTGGCAACTGCCCCAGACACCGGCAACTGCTGGTGTGGCTGCCACCAGCAGCTGCCGCAGCAGGCCAGTGGTAGCTGCCCCACACAACGGCAGCGGTTGAGATATTAATTAAGAAAACCTTGCAAATTAATGTAGAAATCACGTAATGAAAATGCCACTCGAGTCTAATGCAACACTGACGACTGTTTTATAAAATAAAAACAAATGCCCATAACAGCAGCAGATGCCATGGCAGGGCAGTGGTAACTGCCCCAGACACCACCAAGGCAGTGGCAGCTGCCTCAGATACTGGCAGCTAAGTGCCATTACTAGCTGCCACTGCCACGAATTGAGCCAGCCCTTTTTCCAAAAGTTAGCCAACTTTCTTTTGGGCATCCCGCTTATGTTTTTTTTTTTTTTTTTTTTAATTAAGATATTTTTTTGGCTTTTTTCAAGCTTTATTTTTTTTAAAGAGACAGCTGAAGAGTAGCAGGAATGTGGGGAGAGAGAGATGGGGAATGACATGCAGCAAAGGGCCGCAGGTCAGATTCCAACCCTGGGCCGCTGCTGAGCCTTCGTACATGGGGCGGATGCTCTACCAACTGAGTTAATCGACACCCCAGCCCGCTCATGGGATTGGGCTCCACCGGACTGGTCCATCTCTCAGGTCGGGTCCCCCTAGTGGCCTGGCACGCTTCCGTTTTGTGGAGTGAATTTGCAGCGTTTCTCTCTTGCAGTTGTTTTGGGGGTTTGTGTGTTGTTGATATTTGCAGCATTTTTCTTTGGCATTTGTTTTGTGGGTTTGCATGTTTTTGCTTCTGCTTTGTTTCTGTGATTGCAGCATTTTTCTCTTGCAGCGTTTTTCTGTTTCATTTGTTTTATGTGTTTGTGTGTATTTGGTTTTGCATCATTCCTGTGTTTGCAGCGTTTGGCCGTTTGCGGCACGTTTGCCCTTGTCGGCCACCGTACACAGCTAGCTAGCAAAGGCTGCGATAACTGAGTATGTATAACTGTTGCAATTCAAAAATGAAGGGGGGGGGGGGGGGGCTTTTATTCTGTTGTGCTAGGGAGTGGGGGTATGCTTACCTTAATGCGTCATGCAGTCTTGTTTTAGGACCGCCCAAAAAATCCTGGACTGAAAACTGGTGAAAAATTGTTTGAACCTCCAACGCCACATTTCGGTAATATCTTGTTCAAATTCTTTTCACATGTTTTCAGCAACTATTTTCCAACATATTTATTGTGTTTTGAAAGAAAACATGGAATTGCCTTTACGCGGACTTCAATGTCTGAGGGGGAGAGAGATGTGAATGTGCCAAATCTGCAGTAAAACACATTCAGCTCGTCAGCCAGTTGATGGTTCTCCACAGTGTTGGGGGATGGTCTCCTGTAGTTGGTGATGTTCTGCAGGCCTCTCCACACTGACACTGGGTCGTTGGCTGAAAGGCTGTTTTTGATCTTTTCAGCATAGCTCCTCTTAGCTGCTTTCACCTCCATCGTCAGTGTGTGTGTTTCTGGCCTGGTTGAACAGGACTCTGTCCCCACTTCTGTAGGCCTCCTCCTTGGCCTGACAAAGCTGCCTGAGTTTTTTCAGTGAACCATGGTTTGTTGTTGTTGTATGTGCGGAAGGTCTTGGTGGGCGCACACATGTCCTCACAAAAGTTGATGTAAGATGTCACGGTATCAACCAGCTCATCCAGGTCTGAGGCTGCAGCCTCAAAAACACTCCAATCAGTGCAGTCAAAGCAGGCTTGTAATTCCACTTTGGCGTCGTCGGTCCATCTCCTCACCGTCTTGATGAGTTGATGATTAGTATTTAAAGAACTAGTTACAGAGAAACCGCCTCTGCCCAAAACAAGGTCCAATGAGAGTAGTGACTCATGTACCAATCAGAAAGGATGACACGTCACTCTCATTTCGGTTGTTGGTTTCCTTTTTCTGCGATGTTGGGCTGTTCATCTGCTCCGTCTCTTGAGTTGGAGGTTTTAGTTCAAAGATGCGATGCCAGTGGCGTCGTTGGGCCTGTTTTAGGGGGGCTGAAGCCCCCGTAAAATATTCTTAAGCCCCCCTAAATAGTTTGGTGTTGTTTTATTAAATTTTTTTTTTTTTTTTTTTTTTTACAAAAAAATGCAGACAAATTCAATATAAAGTGGCCAGCATATCAGTTTAAATGAATAATCATATAACCTGTCATTAAGAACTTAAATGTGATGCTCCGATGTGGTCGATCTGTCAGCATGCCCTGAACACGGGAGTCGGCCGAGGACTAACCACGATCCTCCTTGAGTGGTGCCTTTTGCCTTTCATGGTGCGTATGTGCCGAACAGCACCAAGTTATACGTTGCGTAATTAACCATCTCCTCCGGCAGATCCAGATGTATCCTGTCTGTGCCATACAACTTCTCTTTTTTACTCCCCTCCCTTCGGTCAAGTTCCAATACTTTGCCCTTTCACCAAGTTCCTTACTCAACATTTCAACATGATTTACTTTTGACCTTATTTCTTTTAGTTTCTAACTTGCTTTCATGCATTCATAATTATTAACAATTAAATAATAAGTTACAATCATCATGTTTCCATTCATTGTTACATTTATTGCAACATCTCATTTCTTAATACAGAATCAACTTTAATCATTCTACAGCTTTTGGATATTATAATATCTGTGAGAGAGAGGAAGTATACACTTCTCGTCAAACTTTTTGACAGGTCTGACCTTTGACCTCTTGCCTGAGGGGAGGATTGACCTTTGACCCTTGCCTAGGGGAGGGTTGACCAGCCTACTTCATAGTCAACACACACCCGGCTCACATGCCGGGGGAACACTGGTTAGCTTTAACCCTAGAAAAGGGAGGCGAAGCCACCTTTTTTTACTCTTATGGATTTCCGCCAGACTTTGATCACTACCCCTCAAGCATCTTACAGTTTTTGGAACACCGTTCTCAAAACATCAAGTACCACAACCGTCAATTGCAACACCCCTGTCAACCGTCTGTGGACAACACTGCATCTGTTATCTCTGTCATCGGGCCTGCGGATTATCTTACCACCAAGTACTGTCTTTGTACAGCAACGATGTGATAAAAAATGATCGTATGGTGTACGACTTTGTGAGAAAACACTGTCTCAAAAATAAAATCAACGTCGTGCCAAAACAGCAGAACTGCTCTCTACAGGGGTTTAAAGACTGTTGCGGATAAATGTTATCTTATATGAAACTTTTATAGTTTGAACCGATACTTAATTGTAATGAATTGCTGATTGAAAAAAAAAAAAAAGACTGTACGCAAAAAATATGCTCAATAAAACACTTTATTAATGAATGACAAAGTTGTGTGTTACATTTATTTATGGTGAAATACCGATCCAACTCGGTGACAGAGTAATTTGTTTCTTCATCTTTCCACGTCTTGTGCGAGGTGTCTTTTCCAAACATGACATTTTGGTCATCATTCGTACCCGTCTTGAGGGAGCGGTACTGGTCACGAGCTTGTGGGTTTTTCACAGCGGAAGAAGGGATGTTCAAATCAGCCAGGGTATTCAGAAATTTTGACCAACCCGTCGGTGGCGCGGTTCGGGATGATTTATGAGAGTGTGATAGGTGTTTCAATAAATCAGTCATATGAGACCCCTTCACAGCATGACCCTTATAAACAAATTCCCCCTTTGCATTCCAACCTTTATCACTCTCGGATATATTTTTTAAGGTGTATTCGGTGTTGTTGTGATCTCGCGGAGGGAAGCGATCACACGGTCATCATCATCCGACGCCTTAGATACCCGAGCGCTTTGTTGATTTGAGAGTTCGGTCTCATCGGCCTGCTCGTCCGGTTGTTCCCTGTGAAGAGTTAGGGTTACACGCCGCTTGTCTCTCTGACCCTGCTTCATCAAAGTTAAATATCTTTGCAGTAAAGCGTTGTACTTTTTAATTTTTTCATCAGGAGTCAACCCCGGCTCATCTAAAACGGCTCTCATTTTGACATCCAAATCATCCTCGGCGGTTTCTCTGATGGTGGCTGGTGGTTGAGTCATACGGTTTAGCTGATGGGGTGAGACGAGAAACATTTTCTGCGCCTTCCTCAAAGCCACCTTCTCACAAATTATCTTCTAACGAGTCCCCCGATAAGATCCCCAATCATAGGTACGACGGCGGCTAGCAGGGGTAAAAGGAATCCACCCAACTGCTTCTTTAAAGCCTGATGTTTGCGTTTTAAAGTTGTTTTCTTGTCCGCCAACAGTCTGATAATTTTTTTCTGCCTCTTCAATTTTTTTAATTGAGAAGGTGTTAAAGGGATGTTTCCCTTTAAAAGGTTTAAAGCAATCTCACGCAGTGCTTGGATAAAGTCTGGAGAGCTGTGAATAAGAATATCTTTACGCTTCTTGGGTGTGGCGTGGTATAAAGCCGAAAGTAAAGGAGCGTTTCTTTTTAAACGTACCGACATGATGACAATGATCTAGTCATTTATTTTGGTACATAGACGGTCGGCCGCTGGTGAGGAAGTACACCACTCCTCAATCTGTATCGTTCTGGACAGACGGGTGTAAGGTCGAATGTGGTGTCTTATGGTTCTTCTTTTTACTTTGACTGTGTTGCAACAACTCAACCTTCAGCTGTTAGTGTGAATGTGCCATGAGAGTGATGTCCTCCACTGCAGTTGGAAATCAGCACTCAGGAATCAAAGAGTTTGTGAACAGAATCCGCTTTTATTTATCTGTACAGACAAAACAAGCAGGAGCCCTCTACGAGAAAGGTCTGAATAATGCCTCTCGGGGCATCTCTTTATATACTCCTTCTAAGCCCTGCCCAGTGGGCTGGCCGGGTTTTCCCCACCTGTTTCTACCGGTGTAAACGGTCAAAAAATCCCTCATGGGAAAAACCCAAAGGGTGGGGAAAACCCCAGGGACTTTACCTAATGGTGTCAACCCCGGGGCAGCACTGCCATCATCATTTCTTTTTTATCACTATCCTTCTTAACAATACACCATTAAACTTTCTCCCGCTGTCTGTCCTGTTTTTTAAAACATCTTGACACATTGTGTTACACTATTATGTTTCAGACATATCTTATTCTATTTTTTAAAAACTATGTTTTAATAATTAACAGTCAAGAAGCCTGTGTTACAATCATCCACAGGCCTCTGGCGTCTAGCTCTTTATCAGTACTTCATTTGCATCACATCAACCATGGTGCTATTAACCTACACTAACAGTCTGTGAAACAGAAAAAGAAAAAAATCAAAAGAATGAGATTGTCCAATGCACCTGCCAGGCTTCAAGGCCACTGCCCTCTACATGTCTGGGCGTGTTGCCAGAATATCCAACCTCGCTACACTTGACTGCTTCCCCTCCATTTTGTGTTTACCAACTCTTATCTTATAGCAGAGAACTCTTGCTTTGTGGCAGAGGCCATTGGATCAAATCATCTGTGATTCAGTTATAATACGAATGTATACACTCAGAAAACATATAATATTAAAAATAAAACAAAATTGTGAATGAAGTGCATAAAATCACTACCACACTACTATTAAATACCCGTGAGGATCTCTGGTGGCGTCTTCAAAGCTCTCCAAAAAAAATGCCTTTTGAGACCCTCTTGGTTGTTGGTTTCAGCACAGGTACGACATAGTGGGGAGATTAATTTACCAGATGAGCATTTGTACAGTAAAACAGGGAAAAAGAGACTGCTTGGTGGGTATACGGTGGCTCTGATTAACCCAAAGTAGTTACGAGGATCCCCAAAATCTTTGTGAATGATGGTAGGATGCCCTAGGGGAAACTTTTGCGTACTCATGACATATGGGTATAATGAGCAAACGTCAACATAATGCACAGTTTCATCAGACCCCGCCGTATGTCTCAGCTTTAAAGCGCTCGTTCTTCCTCCATACAGCGCTCGTCGTGGTGTGAGAGGTTCTGGGAAGTTGAAATGCTGAAGAAACTTTTCTACTACAGCGCTCGATTTTTTCATTTCATTCCACGTGTTCTCTCACCACAACGACGCGAAGGTTGTGTTCATACTGTAACATCTGCACTCTTTCCTCACTTTTTGCATGCAGTTCCCCAAAGGTCAAACCCCTTAACGGACAAGTCTCTGTAGGATTAAAACAATCAGGACAACCGTGATAAAAACATCCGTGAAACTCCCACGCATATTTTACACCATCAATCTCTGCGTAACCGTCTACAAAATAGCGACCAATCTGTTTTTCCCCCATGTTGAGAGCATGCTGGATAAAGATTTTTTCCTTGTGCATAACCCACTCTAACCATCTGATGGATTCGTTTGAGAATCTTTTACACCGCTGGGTGTAGTTGTCAGGGCATGGTATGGGGAGAGTTTTAGGATGCAAGTAATTGGTGAGAAACACCTTTATGCAGGCTGAGGCGATGGTAATAGTGCTGAAAGGGTCCACACCTGTCTCTCTGAGATACTGCTCCCTGAATTTAACACACCCTGTGGTGAGAATTTCGACGTCGTTCTTACAGTATTGCAAAGCTTCCTTCCTAAAGTCAAAGACATCCTGACTGGCTTTACTGTACCAGCTGTAAAACTCCTCCTGCTCGCGCGTCGCTTTGTGGTCTACACCGTAATCAGACGGCGGAGGGTAGGGTCCTACATGAGGTGCTTTTCTGAGCTGAATTTGTGTGGAAAATACCCCTTGGTCTGATCGCTGAAACCCACAGCCTTGGGCATGGCGTTAAGACGCATGGATAGGAAAGAAAGGGAATCTATGAACTTGAGTTGATAATCGGGTTCCTCAAAACTGAGGATTTTACAACCTGTCATGAGAATGTTTTGTGGCGATGCTTTCTCTTTCAATATACCCTTTAAAACTAGTGTGGTGTCTCACGATTCTTCTTTTTACTTTGACTGCGTTGCAACAATTCAACCTTCAGCTTTTAGTGTGAATGTGCTAAGAGAGTGATGTCCTCCACTGCAGTTGGAAATCAGCACTCAGGAATCAAAGAGTTTGTGAACAGAATCTGCTTTTATTTATCTGTACAGACAAAACAAGCAGGAGCCCTCTACGAGAAAGGTCTGAAGAATGCCTCTCGGGGCATCTCTTTATATACTCTTTCTAAGCCCTGCCCCGTGGGCTGGCCGGGTTTTCCCCACCTGTTTCTATCTGTGTAATTGGTCAAAAATTACCTCATGGGAAAAACCCAAAAGGGTGGGGAAAACCCAAGGGACTTTACCTAATGGTGTCAACCCCCGGGGCAGCGATGCCATCATCACTTCTTTTTTATCACCATCCTTCTTAAAAATACACCATTAAACTTTCTCCCGCTGTCTGTCCTATTTTTTTAAAACATCTTGACACATTGTGTTACACTATTATGTTTCAGACATGTCTTATTCTATTTTTTAAAAACTATGTTTTTAATAATCAACAATCAAGAAGCCTGTGTTACAATCATCCACAGGCTTCTGGCGTCTGGCGCTTTATCAGTATTACGTGACATAACTCCATACTTCATTTGTCATCTGTCATCACATCAACCATGGTGCTATCAACCTACATTAACAGTCTGTGAAACAGAAAAAAGGAAAAATTAAAAGAGTGAGATTGTCTAATGCACCTGCCAGGCCTCAAGGCCACTGCCCTCTACATGTCTGGGCGTGTTGCCAGAATATCCAAATTTGCTACATTTGTCTGCTTCCCCTCCATTTTGTTTTCACCAACTCTCATCTTGTAGCAGAGAACTCTCATTTTGTGGCAGAGGCCATTAGGTCAAATCATCTGTAATTCAGTTGTAATACGAATGTATACACTCAAAAAACATATAATAACTGAAAATAAAATAAAAACTGTGACGGACTTTTAGGAATAAAAACAGAGGTTTGGAATGATCTGGGAAGTCTGTTGCAAAATGTGAGGGGTTCATTATGAGATGTTCTGTAAAACACTACAATTTTGCTCTTCAAGATCTCCTCAAATTTGGCTATGTCATTGAAAGTGATGGGTGTCTGATCATTTTAACCAGCCTGACGCTGCAACTCCCTACCCAGACTATCACACTGACTATCTGTGAAATCAGAATGGATAACATGAGATAGGCTGACGGCAAAGCAGAGCTGATCCTTCCTGTCATCTACAAAATAGAGATGGGGTCTTTTCTTTTTGAGAATTTCACAATCTAAAGTTTTCTCCATCTTACGTTTGGTACCACCCGTAGGGTTCCGCACTATCTGAACAATTAATTCTACACCTTCATCAGCGGCTATGTTATTGTTTGACTGTACTATATGATCGAGCAAACCTTAAAAAGCCCGTAGAATATTTCTGTCCTGGTTGTTGTTGGTGACTTAAACATAATCACGCACATTTTCACCTACCACCTCCAACTGAATGACATCATTGCGACTAGCTCGCGATTCTACCTCGTCGGCTAATTCCCTAATTATCCCTATCACATTTCGATAAAATGCGGCAATATCGGGTACATTGCCGGGTCAAAGAACTGTAAATGTGCGTCTCATGACTAGTGTTAAACCGATCATAAGAGGCTGTTTCGGTCTCTCTGTCCCCTCTAAACCCCTCCTCCTCCTGCTCTTCAGCAGGAGTGTGTCCCTGCTCCAACCCTTCACCCCTCTGCTGAGACAGAGACTGAGGCTGAGAAAGAGACTCATTTTGTTCATTTTGAGGTTCACTTGATGGGCTGAGAGCTGATATGGTTGTCTGATTTAGATTTTGGAGTATGTTTTCTATGTTGTCGAAGGCGTCTTCGTTGTTTTGATTTAATCTTTGGTAGGTGTTTTCTAAGGTTTGAAAAGGATCTTGTGGTTCTGAGGGCGAGCTATTTTGCACATCAACATTGTTGGATATTGGGATAAAACGTAATTGATCTACAGCTATTTGCAAGTCGAGAGGGACTTGATGGACAGAGGAGGGTGTTGGAATATGACGTAATTGCTCTACAGCTAACTCAATTTCAAGAGGGACTTGGGATAAGGGTGAACAAGATAAAGACTCGGAATCAAATTCTCTATTCATCTTTTAAATTAAAAAAAATGTCACGCAAATATACATACATACATACATACATACATACTAAAATTACAACATTTTTTCACAATGCACCTGCCAGGCCTCAAGGCCACTGCCCTCTACATGTCTGGGCATCTGTCTTTATCTACTTCCCCTCCATTTTGTGTTCACCAACTCTCATCTTGTAGCAGAGAACTCTCATTTTGTGGCAGAGGCCATTAGGTCAAATCATCTGTGATTCAGTTGCAATACAAATGTATTCACCCAAAAAACATATAATAACTTAAAATAATATAAAAACTGTGACGAAGTGCATAAAATCACTTCCACAACAGTCATACAAAGTAATTTGGAAAATCAACACTGCTGTTTATTGAAAGCAGAAAAATAATAATACAGGCCTGTGCCTTCAACAACATGCCTCTATGAGACCAAAATATTATACTCTCCACTGCCTTGAACAATCATTTTTAAAGTAATAGAAATATAATTGTACAACAGCTTTATATATTTTTTCTTATAAATCACTGGACTGTATTAACATATGCACCATACAGAGCAGAACATGCTCCAAAGTGACAGACATTTTAGCCCTAGGCCTGCCCTATACATTCTTTTGTGCTTGAAAAAAACAGAGGAATACTTTTTTCATAGAAAGACAATCATTTTTAAGTAATAGTAATATAATCGTGCAACAGCTTTAGATTTGTTTTCTTATGATCACTGGACTGTATTAACATTAACCATACAGAGCAGAATATGCAAAAAAAAGTGCAACAATACTCTTATCACCAGACATTTGGTACAAAAATGCTACAGGTCTCCAGCCTTCACCTTTCTCTCCTCTCCGGTGTATTTTGAGAACTGATGGGAATGCCGCGTTTCGTGATGGCGACGAAGATTGTATTCTTTTAAAACACCGACTCTCTGCTTACAAATCAAACATACTGCCACGGAATCAATCTCTGTGAAAAAGTATTCATGAGTCATGTTCCCAAGTTTTTTTAAACTTCCTCTTATCACAGTGCCACTGCCTCCCACACTCCATCACAGCATCTTCTCACTCTTTTTCGTTGGTTGCTAAGCGCCGCCGTTAGAAGAAGAAGAAGAAGAAGATCTTCTCACTTTGTGGTCACGGCCGGTCGGATTTGAGTTGACGGGAGCTCAACAGCGCCACCCTAACCCCAATGTAATACAATGTTAATTTGTGGTCAGGAGAAGAAGTGCAACAATAAATAAATATTAAAAGAGATATTCCGACTGCTGGCACATAATAATAGTTAAAATTATTAACAATTCGAGCATGGGCAGCGGGCCAAAAATAATCGGAGCCCCAAATTGGGCAGCCCTGGTTTAGAGTAATCAAGTGGACAAGTATGTGGAAATTATTACAACGGTACGTGAACACAAAATGCTGTTAATCAGGTAAAAAGCACTAGGGTTTAAATAAAGTTGATTTAAGGTGAGCACACAATACTGTTAACGAATTAGTGAGCACCATGGTTTTAGTGAGAGTTGAATTAACGTGGAAAACATTGATCAGAATAAGAAATGTGTTATTGTAACAAGAAGCAAGTAATGATTGTAACCAGAAGTATGTGAATGATTGTAACACAAACTTCTTGTCATGTTATAAAATTTATAAAGGTTTTAAAAAATACAGTAAAAGACATCTATGATATAATGGTATAAGAGAATAGAAATAAAAGGTTTTTAAAAAATTTAAGTAAAACAAGCTAGGTTTTAATGGTGTAATCTTGAAGAAAGTAGAGTAAAAAAGAAATATCTTGGCCTACTACAGTAAAGTACTAAACTACTAAACTACTAAAGTAGTGGAAAGTCCCCAAGTTTTGACAGGCACATCCTGGCAAGTCAACCTGGCATGAGTTTACACCATTGGTGAATGAAAGTTGAAAAGTGGGCAGGGCTTATGTCATGTTGTATAACACTGAAAAGTATAAAAGGAGATGATCTGAGACCGAAAACCATCTCGTCTCTCCATGGAGGACTCTGGCTTTGTATGTCTGTTAAGATAATACAAGCTCTATCTGCTGCCAACTTTGATGAATCCTGCGTGTTATTCTTTTTACCTGAATAATAATACTATTTGACCTAATTTGACTGAATGATCTGACAAATTGGACAAAACCTTCTGATCGAGACAACTTTTGTGACTAAGCTCCAACGACACCCCCAAAAATCCCACCAATCAGAGCTCACGCTGAACGTCATATAGACCAGCGGTTCACACTTCCCCCTGCTCCTAACCTTCGAAGTGGACAGCAGCTCTTCTGGCTCGTGAGTAAAGCGTGGAAGACGTCGCGTTTTATTTTTTCTTCAGACACCTGGACAGACAGCAAACACTCAGACAGGATTTCTTTTAGTCGTGGGTCCGGCGTAGTTCTCGTTTCAGGGCGTGCATCCCCGGACTATACAACGCTTTTGAGGAAGCTGTGGCGGAGTTTGAAAAATGAGTTAAACAGAGTGAAAAGCGGACATACGGTAAGCCATATCGACAGTAAGTACGCACGTCGACGTTTGTGTTACCACTTTTACCTCTAAAGTTTGGTTTAAATGAAACAAAACCGTACCGTTAGACGGTATACTCGTGTGTGCGTGCGCGTGACGCAGTTTCTGTTTTATTTCCGTCGCAACACCACCTACTATTAACGTTAGCATTCCTAAGATATTAGCTGCGAGCCTGCGGAGAAGGCTTTGTCACTGAAGATTAGCTACAGCTGGTGGACATCTACATGTATATACACACACACACACACACAGAGTCGAAACGAGACGAGACGGTCTTTGCCGCGGTATAAACCCAACAAGGGTAATGCAGTTGTTTCGCATTAACGAACCTCTAGGGATCACAGCATGAAAACTTGCAGTCGGGGGAGCAAATATGAAAATAGTGTTTAATGGGCTCTATAGCCTTCTGTCTTTTCCCGTCCACTCTCATTTTCAGTGGGATTTTTTTTTCCCCTCAGCAAAGCCTGAGAGGCACAATACTCATACGAGGCTCATGCGAGGATTTGAAATGACTCACTCCAGCCAGATTTTCTGAGGC
This sequence comes from Sciaenops ocellatus, assembly GCA_033000465.1. Lineage (NCBI taxonomy): Eukaryota > Metazoa > Chordata > Actinopteri > Sciaenidae > Sciaenops > Sciaenops ocellatus. Next base: position 6,582,839 of record CP136889.1, read on the forward strand.
ACGTAGGTTTCCGTTTCTCAGTACTGTAGAGCAACATCGATTTAATGTCGTGCTGTTGCTGACCTCTAGTGGTTGGTTCTCTTTTTGCATCAGTACCCCAGCTGTGTGTGTGTGTGTGTGTTCCCACACTGTAGGATGTGTTCACAGTTGCAGGAGAGCAGAGCTGTTTTTTGTTTTTTTTTTCTTCTTCACTTTGCAGTAAAGAAATCCACAAACAGTGTATTCTGTTTTTATCATGCATGAATATATAATAGTATAATGTTGATTTGTGTAAGCTTTATATAACTTGCTGTTGATCAGAACACATTGAGAGTTTCCTGGCGAGCCACATCAGCCTCAATGAAAAATGTCATGAAGTCAAGTTGTGAAGGAGAATTTATTTTTTCGGCCTGTTTTGAGCTCTATTTGACAGAGACAGCTTGAAGAGTGACAGGAATGTGGAGAGAGAGAGAGATGGGGAATGACATGCAGGAAAGAGCGCAGGTCGGATTCGAACCCTGGGCTGCGGCGGCAAGGACTGAACCTTTACATGGGGCGGATGCTCTACCAACTGAGCTGAACGACACCCTGTGAAGGAGAATTTATGATAAGAAACTAGCTTTATGTTCACATGGACATTTTTAGGAGGAAGGTGCAATCTGTAATTTTATGTGCTACACTTATATCTAATACTCAAAATATGAGTCGCCTCCTCCCCAGACCTGCCGCTCACGCAGGTTGCCAGATTGCCAGCAGACACTGAGCCTTCACGAGTGCAAAATGAGAGAGAGCACTATGGTTTATTTCATGTACCAACTTTGGCATCTGAGTCACAGCCATTTCAGTCCCGGTTTTCCACCCTTTCTTAACAGCAAGACGTTTTATTTAGTTTGTATCCGATTTGTTTGACAGACGTAAGGAGAGGGGGTGGGAGTAGTGCTTGAATTATTGTACACTATCTGACAAGGGGACAATTTTTTTTTTTTTTTTTTTTTTTTTTTAAAGACATATAGTGAAGTATAAAACTGGTCATTCTGAGCTTTAAGCAGTTTTATCTTTCAAATGCAACTCCCAATATTTACCCAAGCGCAACATACGTGGATGCAAAATGAAGCTAATGCGGACTCTCACTCCCAAATTCCACTGGGCGTGCAGCGTTGCGTGTGTGCCGCGGTCGCTGTAGTGATACGCAGCCATTATAGTCAATGTATCAAACCCCACCGGCTCCACCGCGGTCCCATTCAGAAGCGTCCCAGAAGCGGGTCTCCGCTCAGCTCCACGTGAAATACGCGGCTGTTGTATTTTTGACGGACGCTGTGAGCAGCCCGCGTCAATTTACACAGAGCACCTCGATCTGACCGGAAGCCAGACACAGAAACAGCATAGAGAATCCGGTGGATAATCAAAATAAAATACCCCGTGCAAACTGCCGGTCGTAAAAACAGACAAAAGAGAAACAAATTAACTACGTAGCATATTTACACATGTAGGGCTAAATGTTTCTGAAACGCTCCCGGTGGAGTTTGAAGTCACTTGCAGGACAGACCAAAACAGCGTCGCATCTGCGACGTGGCACAGACATGTCCGGTGGGGTTTTAGGGTTAAGTTCATGAGTGGCTGCTTGAGGGTGACTGTAGAATACTTCAACCTCCATAAGTACCAGTAATAAAAAATGTCCAACTTCACAGCAGAAGTAAACATGTCCACAGCCTGGTCCAAAAAACAGTTTTGGTCTCTATAGCTAACTTTCCCGTTCATTAATTGGCATTCTGACATGTTCTTCTAAACACTAACCGTCCAGCATGTTCCTAATGGAATTCAAACACATACATCTTTATAGCTTGTTAGTGGTGCACTCTTTGTAATGATGGTATTTGTAGCAGATTCGTCACACAGTGTCATATCAAAATTTGATTACCAAATTAGTTTCATATCTGATAACCTGTACCAACATGGACAGTGTGTGGACCACAAAGGACAAAACAAAAACTGAACTTCTGGACCGGAAGGCAAATTTTAAATAGGAGAATATACTGACTGTAGTATTGCTGTCATGAAATCGGTATTTCAATTTAATCCTTAATCCCTAATCTCTGATGGCATAGCATGGTAATATTTTGATGTAATGCACTAAATATCTTGCATATTGTTCCTTTTTTAAAGTGATATTTGTAACTTTTCCATCATAAAATGTCCCCTAAATGGCTCTGGGGCACAGCTCTGTAACATTGCCACCACAGCATTGTTTTGATTAGTTTGATTTGATTTGCCTGCCAGACTACCTTGATCAGATTTGGACATTGTTCTGTGGTTTGTGCTACAGATAGGCACTTCTGGTGAAATTAAAAGCAATGTTTGCAGCCTCTATGGACATAATGGCAGAGGCAAAGATGTTGTTGATGGAGGAAGACAAGAAAAGGATTGTGACCGAGCAAGAAGCGACAAGAGTAAATCTGGACTCTTAGTTGTTAGCATGAGCTTTGTGAAATAAAAGGCTGAAAGACAGACGCCAAGCTAGGCTTCTTGCTGTTGGATTGTAATATTAGCTGGTGGCTATGCTTGTGATGTTGCGTGCGCTTGTTGTGAGACAGGTGACAGCCTACAGAGAAAGTAAGGATACCAACCAGCTGGGACCAGAACAACAACCTCTCAACGTCAGTAAACGGAGACACTTCCCCAGCAGTTTCAAGTTCCTTGGTGAGCACATCAGAGGACCTCTCCTGGACACTACACACAGACATCGTGGTCAAGAAAGCTTGCCAGTGGTGGCCTGAGGAAGTTTGGCGAGAATGCCGACAACTGTTACAGGTGCACCATCAAAAGTTTGCACCACAGTCTGGTACAGGAGCTGTTCTGCTCACAGCCACATGTCACTACAGATAGTGGAAGCAACTTAGCACATCACAGGCAACAGACTCGGCCAATCAGGATATCTTTCATAAGTGGTGCCAGGGGAAGGCGAACAGACAGATATTACAGGAGTATAGCTGCACGCACCACCAGACTTGAGAACAGGCTTCTCAACTGTTAATCTATAGGACTGCTGTCTGCAAAAATGTATTCAAGACTGCTGCTGTTGTACCAAGACTTTTGCTGACTGTTTGCTTGTTTGTTTCTTTACTTTGGGTCGTGTTGCTCTGCAGACTAACTTGGGCCTAAACACTTTAAAGCTTCATTTTTTGTCCTGTTGTTGTACTTGCCTCCCCAAAATAAATAAGAGAAAACTCTTGTTAAGTGGCATGCTCAGTAACAGAAAACTCTTGTTTTACTGGGTTACACAATACTTACACAATCATTATTATATGATAATACTTAGTACAGTAAGTACAATACGAGTTGTACAGGTTATGTGGAGTTCTACTATACAAGAAACCATCCTAACCAAAAAGGACAATTTGAATGCAGACCAGATCCATAACTAACTTGGGAAGTAATGAAGATACGACAGTAAGGAGAGACTTTTGATCACTTTGATCACAAACAAAATGGTACACTGTTCTGAAACCTGTTTTTTACAGTAGCTTGAGCTATGCAAGAACAATTTCTATGCTGCAAAGCAGAGCGTGCAGCGTAGTGCTCACATTTTACTAAAGGCACAGAGGCTTGGCTTAAATGAAGCATATATACCCATCAACCGTAACATTATGACCACTGACAGGTGACGTGAATTATCTAGTTCCCATGGTACCTTGGGTATATTGTGGGATGTATTAGGCAACATTTTGTCCTTTTTAAAGTTGATGTTTTCGAAGTAGGAAAAATGGGCAAGTGTAATGATTTGAGTAACTTTGACAGGGGCCAAATTATGATGGCTATACGACAGGGTCAGAGCATATTTGGGGTCTTCCCAGTCTGCAGTGGTGAACCAGCGGGGACATTGGTGACCAAGGCGCATTGATGCATGTGGGCAGTGAAGGCTGGCCTGTGTGGTCCAATCCAACAGACAAGCAACTATAGCTCAAATTGCTGAAAAGAATGATGCTGGTCCTGATGTGTGGTTTGTCAGAACACAGTGCATTGCAGCATCAAAACTGGAGCAGGGAGGAATGGAAAAAGGTGGCCTGGTTTTACATTACATGGATTGCTGGGTGCATGTACGCTGCTTACCTAGGGAACACATGGCACAAGGATGCACTATGGGAAGAAGGCAAGCTGGCGGAGGGAGTGCGATTGTTTGGGCAATGCGCATGTACCATGTGTCACCCTTTCATGGAAATGGTATTCCCTGATAGCAGTGGCCTCTTTCAGCAGAATGCACCCTGCTATAAAGCACTGAATTTGTACCCGATATCGTAGTGTTGGGGATTCCAAATGGTTTAAAGGGGCACCAAACGATGAAGGTGCAATCAATAACTTAACATACAACAACGTGTAGTCCACATTAGTCCTGTGCTTCGCTGCCAAGCTATGTAAAGCTGTATGCCCACTACGTTACCAGTCCATGAAGTCTGGTGAAGAGTCCTTTGTTGTAGTCATTCACTCTGTGTGTTCACTTTAAGTTAATGGCTCTGCGTTACTGCTCAGTACAATCAGCTGGCAACCTGCTGCAGTCGCTGCCTTGTGGACAAACAGGGCTGTCCACAGGTGTGCTAACCAATGCGGTCTTAGGCAGGTGATCGTGTTATAGGTGGTCTGCGTATTGTGGACCGAACCGACACTCAGGGACCCTTCTGGTCTGGTAAGAGCAGAAGGAGAATGGGGATGGAAAAAAGGCAACCTGGAGTTTTGTTGACCAGGTCAAGGCGTCGGGTTACAGCAATAGGAAGTGACCTGTAACATTTCACAATAAAAGTCCAGTTCAGTTCACACATGCAATGCATGCTGCACATGAGGTGTGATCCTGAGAGCATGAGGGTCTGTGTAGTCCATAGCTTCTTTTTGTTTCTTTGTCAGCATTTACCAGAGGCTGGCCACCATGGGGCAGACAGTGAGCATATTGGACACCCAGGTACAACGATTAACTGCTAGACTCATTCAGCGGACCACCACACCATCGGCAGCCCAGCTGACACCGGCCCTTGCTTTTTCCCTTGGCAGCCCAGCTGACTCCTGCCTCTGCTCCTCCATCAGCACCTGTCCAACTCCTGCTCCTCCTGCCCTGTTGGCTGTCTGGTCGATTCCAGCAGTACCTGCTCCTTCTGCCCATATTAGTGGTCCTGGAGCCATCCCTTAAAGAGGGGGTTCTGAGTTTTTGTGTTTCCTATTTTGTTTTGTATTTCTCTTCTGTCGGTGTCTTGCATTTCTACTTTCTGCCCTGTTTTCCCGGATTCCTAGATTTTGTTTATTGCATTTTTGTTTGTATTTTTGTGTGTGTGGTTACTGGGCAAGCAGAAAACCATAATCATTGCAAATAGTAAGAGATCTCCTTACCTTCGAAATCAAACATGGTTTGTGACGCCAGGGAAGAGATGAGTCCAAGATCTGAAGTTCAATACATTGTAATACAAGCTCCGATCCACCCTGGCATGTGATAGGAAAGATCAAAGAACATGCTTTCTCACAACCTCATGGGGGTTTGTTTCTCCAGGGCATTAAGACTCTTCACTATTGGTGTAGATTTTGCAAGAACAAGGACTTGAAGGTCTGGTTTTCCTCTAAGCCCTGGAGGTTCAGAGGAAGTTCACAGGCCTTAAACTTTAGTCTGTGGGATTTTCCTTTTTAGTGTTTAATTTGGGAGACAGCAACCACGATCTCATCTGCAGGCGATGAGAATTATTTTTTTGGTGCCTTTACAGAGTTCCTTAAAGTTATCTTTGATACTACGCTGCTGCGACAGTATGAACTAGGGCTGCAACGATTAGTCGAAGTAATCGATTACATCGTCGATAAATACTGTCGACGTGGAATTTCAATGTCGACGCGTCGTTTTATAAAACCCCACTGTATGATCACATAGTGTTAAATGAAATATTTTTCAAAGATTTCGGCTGGAGCAGATCTCATTAGCACCACTACAAGCATACACACTACAGGAAATGTACTATGGGAAGACTGGCACAGTAGCATAGAAGAAGACGGGTTAAATGTAAACTCTGTCAAGCCGACCAAGCTACAAGCAAATCAAACCCAAATGGATTTGTTGGGTTGTTTATACAGAGACATATTCATCCATTAGTGTGCAACCAAAACGGAGTTATTAAAACACAAAATGTGAAGTGCTCCGGTTGTTGTGAGCTCATGCTCCCTCGTGTCATCAGACAAGAGGTGCAATGGAGATATACAGATCAGGTGACGCTCTTTGAATACTTTCATTTGTTATTATGTGAACAGACTCGAAGGGTGGAAGTAGAATCATTTATGTTCTGTTTTTTTTTTGTTTTGTTTTTGTGGACACTCACATGGTGTGCTCTGCCATCGCCAAAGCAGACTACCACTCAAATGAAAGGAAAAACTTGTGTTTTCGGGGCCACACCGGATCCTGCCTGAATGCAGCCTTGGATTGCGTTCTACTTAGTACTACTTAGGGAATTCCCTGAGTAGTTTTTGTGTTGATCAGTTTTGTGGATCTAAGCATTCAATTTCTTTGACTATAAGCTCAAACACTTCAATGTGCGGACATTAAGCTAGATGTATTGTAGATGTGTGTATCACATGCTACAGTTCTCAATGGTTGGTAGGTAGGGGCTGAACAACTGCAATCATTCCTTTGGTAGTGCAGAGAGGAGGCTGGACAGTCCTGGACAGGTCCCCCTTTGGAGGGCTGGGCACTGATGAATGTGTCATGCATCAGTGGTTGAGAAGAAGGATGGGTAGAATATATACTGTGGTAGTGATTTTATGCACTTCGTCACAGTTTTATTTTATTTTCAGTTATTATATGTTTTTTGAGTGTATACATTCGTATTACAACTGAATCACAGATGATTTGACCTAATGGCCTCTGCCACAAAATGAGAGTTCTCTGCTACAAGATAAGAGTTGGTGAACACAAAATGGAGGGGAAGCAGACAAATGTAGCAAGTTTGGATATTCTGGCAACATGCCCAGACATGTAGAGGGCAGTGGCCTTGAGGCCTGGCAGGTGCATTAGACAATCTCACTCTTTTTAATTTTTCCTTTTTTCTGTTTCACAGACTGTTAATGTAGGTTAATAGCACCATGGTTGATGTGATGACAGATAACAAATGAAGAATGAAGTTATGTCACGTAATACTGATAAAGCGCCAGACACCAGAAGCCTGTGGATGATTGTAACACAGGCTTCTTGATTGTTGATTATTAAAAACATAGTTTTTAAAAAATAGAATAAGACATGTCTGAAACATAATAGTGTAACACAATGTGTCAAGATGTTTTAAAAAAATAGGACAGACAGCGGGAGAAAGTTTAATGGTGTATTTTTAAGAAGGATGGTGATAAAAAAGAAGTGATGATGGCATCGCTGCCCCGGGGATGGACACCATTAGGTAAAGTCCCTTGGGTTTTCCCCACCCTTTGGGTTTTTCCCATGAGGTAATTTTTGACCAATTACACAGGTAGAAACAAGTGGGGAAAACCCGGCCAGCCCACTGGGCAGGGCTTAGAAAGAGTATATAAGGAGATGCCTCGAGAGGCATTCTTCAGACCTTTCTCGTAGAGGGCTCCTGCTTGTATTGTCTGTACAGATAAATAAAAGCGGATTCTGTTCACAAACTCTTTGATTCCTGAGTGCTGATTTCCAACTGCAGTGGAGGACATCACTCTCTTGGCACATTCACACTAAAAGCTGAAGGTTGAATTGTTGCAACGCAGTCAAAGTAAAAAGAAGAATCGTGAGACACCACAATACTTATGGACAATCTAGGTGTCTCTTCATCGTGAGTCAGGGCGATTGGAAGTCAAGTAGTTCTTACTTCTGACTGTCATTGGTGGTTGAGAAACAAACTTTGTTCCCAAGCACTTAGGGTCAGTTGAGAGTTGTTTCCATCTTTGAGCAGCAGGGAAAGTCTGTTTCATTGAATTTGAGTAACCAAAAAGCTTGTTTAAGATAAGGTACTTTAATAATCCCATACTGGGGAAAATTCACTTGTCACAGCAGCTTGTATACACAAGGTTGATAATAAATTGCCCACAAGTAAGAAATGTATAGAAAAAGTCAAGCTGAAGAAATGTTGGTTGGTTTTAAAGAGTCTGACAGACTCATTGTTTACACTCTTGGTTAGAGATGTGCTAACCTAAGAGGTCTTAGGACAAGCAGGTGCTTGTGTTGCAGCCTGATCCTTTGTCCTTTCTTCGGTGGTCTGCATTGTGCGGACCGAACCAAGGCTCAGGGACCCTTCTGGTCTGTAAAGTGCAGAAAGAGAGTGAACAAAGGACAGCCTGGAGCTTTGTTGACTAGGTCATGGGGACTACAGTAACACGAAACGACCTAGGGTATGACCTGCGACATTTCACAATAAAGGCCCAGTTCAATTAACACAATGAGTGAAATTCAAATGTGGACTGCCCGTGGTCCCAACAATAGCATTTCACTCCTGGAATTGAATGTAAAGACAAAGTAGAGCTCTCCATAAGCACAAACTGCCAGCTACTCATTGATTTCATTCGACTACTTTATACTTTTATTTTGTTTTTAATTTTTGAATACTTTTAATTAACGAGTTGCATTTGGCCATGCATGTATATTTTATGACCACTAGTCTCCAACAATGTGATTTTTCTTTCTTTCTTTCTTTACTGTTTAATTCATAACAAATCAGGGTCACGTATGTGCACGCTTCAATGTGACTTTGAGCAGGGTTACATTGAAACAGAATGTATCACAGGAAAGACAAGATTTCAGCAATATTATACTTGTTTCAATTAGAATTTAGTAGAACTTTCAAGGTAATATATGATTTTACTTTTCATTTCATTAAATAAATCTTAAATTTCTAAAAATGGTTGATTGCTTCGCGTACCACTAGTGGGAAGGGCTGGGGGCTGGGCCGAAGCTTCTGGATGAACAAAGATCCGGTGACAAATCAGATTCTGCTCTGATCCAGTGGGAGGAGAGCTCAGTTTATTTTATTTTTTTGCTGTATTACCAAACCAAATTAACAAAAAGTACTTAGATTTTGGTATAACGTAATAGATGAACATTCAATATTACAGAGTAATGTATTGTGGCCAAGTATAACACTGTGTGCAATCTACAGTTTACACAAACAAAGACACGATGATGCAGTGAAATGTGTCACATTCTGAATCCGAGTATTGTCTGTATATTGTAACAAACCTTGCAATGCTTATCTAAACACGTGTTTTGTGTTATTTTGTTGTTTCCTTCCCATTCATAGTGTTTCATTCCATTTCTTCAAGTGTTACCTGGAACTTGGATTTAGTACCACCTCCTGAGCAGTGCCCAGATTTAGGCTCAAGAAGTCATCAAACATCAAAGCAGGGGGAGGGAAATGAAAGCATATGAGAGAAAAAGGATGAGACACCTTCCCCATTTCCATTGTGGAAAGGTGCCTATATGTCGTATTGAATGTGAAACCACCCAATAACTAATTTTTTTTTTTTTTTTTTTTTTTTTTTTTTTTTTTTTTTTTTTATCATTTTCATTTGTTTCCTAGACCCGACGAGTCCTTAACTGAAGTCATCCCTTCAAAGATTGCTCGACATTTAATGGGATCTGTACGTCCACACAGCCAAGCAGTGGCCTATCCAGCATTCCAGCACTGGCGTGACATTGGTGCTCTCACATCACCTCTGGACAACAATGTTACGTCTGTACCAGTGGTTCACCATGCTAAGGGAATACAAAACAACATGGTAGGCACTCTGTATCCTGAAGAAGTCAGAGTGGCTTACAGTCCAGCTCAGTGGCAGCAAGGCAGTACACAGTCAAAACAAAATTTCCAGGGATACACCCAACGTGAGTCACAGCGGACATTAGCAAGAACTAGATTCCAGCAACCAAATTCAGGAAATAGTGCATCTTCATCAAAACATGTCTCTACACAGCACAGCAGTTCCTTCGGTACATCTGCTAATGAGAACACTGTAAGAGATTCTGTTAATGAAGGTGGACAACAAAGTGGATGTTCTGAGCACAAAGGGTCAAATTTGAACATTAATCCTGGGCTCTCACAAAAACGACTTAACGCCTTCTCAGTCTGTACCGCTGACACAGTCGCAGCACAGAAACAGAGGGTTCCCCAGCTGTATGCCTTACTGACATCAAATTCATCTTCTTCATCAGGAGAAACGAATGCCAACATTGAACTCAGTACTAATACTCACTTTTCAGATGACAGAGACTGCCAGAGTCAGCAAGTGAAAAGCTCACTAGCTGCTTTAAACTGTGGAAAGTCCAGAAAACTCAACGTAGATCATTCAGAGGCAACTAATTCCTCCACCAGTCAGCAGCACGTCTCCTTTCCCTCTCTCTGCAGTCAGCCATCCACAAACATAGTTTTGCCCGTTGGAAAAATGGCACCACCTACAGATGACGAAATAATGGAGTTTATTAGAGAAAAGGTTGCATATTTTAGGACCCTTTTAAATCCAGAAAACGTAAACGGTGGACTCACATTTAACAGCATATTTAACGGATGGAATTTTCGCAGTAATGAAGGCGACCCCACACCCCAGTCTGACTGCATCATGTCCAACGATGTAGCCCATTCCTGCTCAACCTCGACCTCCGACAAAGATGTGGAGAGGAATGGCCTCTACTGTGCTGCTGCAGTTGGACAAACACTTCAACAGGACAGTTCAAATGGCAGCAATGAAAATGCTACGTTAACTGCCAAGTCTAGAGAGATGAGTCATTGTGCTACATCAGCATCAAAGGAACATTCAACAGGTACACAAGCCTCTGTTGTAGGAAATTCAAAACATACTCCTAAAACATTTGTTGAGAAGAGTACATTGGTAGAATTTGACAAACACTTGGATGTAACTATGCCTGTAAATTATGATGACAAATGTTTTTATTTAGGTGACTGTGAAGATGAAACAATTGTCAGTAGCAAAAATGAAAGTTTCCATAGTAAATGGTGTGACAAGTACTTACAGACTGGTGTAACCACTCTCTGTTATACATTAACTGCACTGAAGGAGCTGATTGCTAGTTTGGAGAATGTAGAGACCATTGCAGGAATGGATAACCTTCCTGAAGTCTTACTGCAACAATATTGGAATGGGGATATAGATAACTTAAATCTCTTTACATCCACAGAATATCTGCAAATTATGGAGAAAGTTGCTGCCACTTGCACAAAGAATGAAGATGAGAGTCCAGTGGTTCTCACCGCAGTGTCAGAAATGGACTTGGCTAAATTGACTGAAAACCGGCCCAGTTCATCACTTAACTGCAGCTCATCACAAGAAGAACCTACACCTGTCTGGTTAAATATCGTCAAGACTTTGGATGACATTGAGCAAATGTCTGGTGTTTCTTGTGCTCTCGAACACACAAGGGAAAGGGAGAAAGGAGATACAGGCCTGAATCTGGTGAAGATGGTAGGGATGGACAATGTGCAAGGTGTGACTGATGTCTCAGAGGATCGTCCAACCAAGTCAAGTTCAGTAGTATATGAACACAAAACATTTGAACCTGCATCTCTCATTGAAAATCAAGATGTTAATACAAAAGAAAATTGCGATGTTACCCGTAAGAAAGTGATTGCACATTCCAAACTAATTTTATCAATGGATACAATTCAGATTCATAATCTTGGATCAGTTCCTACAAATCAAAGTGCACTGCTGTGCAACCAGAAAAGTCATGAAGATGTGAAGAAGGATGGGGATTCTGTGCATTCAGAAACAGATGTAAGCGCAGCACTTTCTGAAAACAAAGTAAAAGGATATTCCCCTCCATCTCAAATTAAGAGTAGAGAAACAGTCTACTCTTTAAAAGATCCACAATATGATGACGTTTCAGATGATGAATTGTCAGAGCTGACAACAAAATTCCCAAACAAAGAGCATGAGGAATTACGGTTTCCAGCAAATTCTGAAGACCTACAGTATGAATATGTAAGTGAAGATGAAAATTCACAGATTGAGAATGTGGCTTTGGGAAAATCTTCACTTGCTCAAGTACCTACAGGAAACAGGCAGTTACCATGTGAAAATAAAAACTATGGACATGAGCAGGTTCAGGCTCAGATGAAGACAGAAATCATTTCAGAAAAGGAACTGATTCCCAGGAAGCAGGTTTCACCAGAGACTGAAACATGTATTTCATGTAGTCCTTCCTCTGTTTTGAAAGATGGAGATAAGATTGATGATCAGATGGATGATGACTGGATAGTCATTCCAATAAGCATGTATGACCTTAAATTTGAACCAGAAGATGAAGAACACGACAGCCCAGAAAAGGTTGTGCTAGATAATGGTGAAACCAGAGACAATGAAACAGAATCTGACACAAGTCCACTACCGGCTTCTGCGCCTTCCCAGATGGAGGTATTTGACACACTGGAGATGTATCTACAACAAAAGTCTCTACATGGTTTTGGCTGGAGATCAGCCTGCAGCACACCTGAACATGAACTAGACTCATCCATGTCATCACATACACTGCAGAGCAGGAGAGCATCGTACTCAGAGTCTGAAGCCAGCTATGAAACTGAGGACAGTTGTGATTACCCATTTGAATCAAAACAAAATCTTTTGACTGTGTCTTCGGAGTTATTGGAGAAGGGGTCGACACTAGCGATGGATGATTCTGAGTCTGAAAAAGAGAGTGAAGATGATGAGGTTACAAATGTGCAAAGACCTGGAAAGCTGATTGAAGCCAAGGCTGCCTCTGAGTATGTTCAACATGAGAGCAATGGACAAATTTCAAAAATTGATGATATCATAGTAATTGATTCTGACACAGAGGATGACAGTGACCAGAACTGCAGAACAATGGCAAAAAGGAAAACAATCTCTTCAGACTCAGATGACAGTGGAGATGCGCCATGTAGTCAACATTCACCTAAAAAGAAATTACAAAAGAAAAAGCACAAACAATCGATGTCAGAAGAAAGAAGAAACACAGAGAGAACACACTCGTCAGAATCAGAGGACAGTAGTGATGCTTTAATTGCTGGAAAAACTCAACCTTCAACTGAAACTATGGAACGCCTTTGTGGGACTGCCAAGAAAAAGTCAGAAGAACCCAGGCTGTCAACTGAGGACACTGCAAAGAAGCAACTCCAGTCTGTGGGCAAGGAGGCATATTCCACTTTGCGTCCTAATCCTGTGATTCTTCGCTTTTTTGTTCATAACTCTACTGAACCTACTGGACACTTGAAACTTATTGAAGAATCTCAAGTCCACAGGCAGGGCAATCATGAAACTCGGGCTCCAAAGAACCCCAAAACCAGCAAAAATACCAACTCTTGTGAAAAGAAAACACAGCATCTGCACAAAAAGGTGAAGGTCAGTAAAGCAAAACCCAAACAACTTTCATCACCTAGCCAGGAAGGGCCATCCATCTCCACTGCAAGCTCGTCTTCAACAAGTGGACAACTTTCTGGTCCTAGACAAAGCTCTGCCTCCTCTAAAGGCTTGTTCCAGACTGGAGAAACCACCACCTCCTGTAGTCTTCCTAAGTCTAAGCAGCGCACATCTATTCCCGGACAAAATATGTCCTCTTCTAATGAGCAGCTGTCTCGCTCTAATAGTATCCCTGCAACATTAGATACTTGCACCCCCACAAAAGACCCAATATCTTCTGAAAGCATGCTGTCAACAACAAGAAAACAAGTGATTAAAGACTGGAAGGAAACTTTTTTCCCAACCAAGATGGAGAGGAAAATTAACTCGCGGAAGAAGGTGGAATCCAGAACCACAAATCTGGATTCGTCGAGAGAGGCCAGACCAGGACCTAGTCACTATGACTGGGCACCCAGACGACGGCACAGCTCCCATGAGACTGTTACCCCCCTGATGAAGAAGGCCAAGACTGATGCCATAGAATGGACAAAGGCCATAAATCGGGAAGATCCAAAGAAAAGGAAAAGTGTGTTCTTTTGCAGTCTTAAAAATGTATTTTCTAATGTCTTTAATAAATTTGTGGTAGTCAAATCAAGTTATTTTTAGTGTCTAATCTAAATGTGTGTTCCCAACCCTCATTCTTACCATAGGTTTTACTGTGGGCGACAATTACAAGTGGTCAGAGAAGCCAAAAAAAGGTGATACTTGACATAGTCCCATTTAGAGCTAACCCATGCACAGTGTGGTTTCACCAGATTGTCTTGTTTCTGGGATATAGATTTAATCCTTTTTGTTTTTCTTCTGTCATTTTTCATTGTAGGTTCCTATAAGTCTGGGAAGAAGTGGAGAACCTCTCCAAGATCCCGTTTGTGAAGAAAAAGGTGCCAGTGTTTAACTTCGATAGGGACACGTGGTTGATGACTGAAAACAGTAATGACTGTTGTAGTTTTTGCGTTGTAGCTAGTCTTTGATTTTCCGAAGCATTTGTGTATAGTACCTATAAAGTAAATATTATGTATTTTAACTGTATGTAAATGTGCATATACCATGCTGTAAATAATATCAGCTGTTTGTGGACATGTTGTTTTTGAATGTTCTTTTTACCAGCTACCTCACTGTTTGAAAATTCAGCATTAAGCAGCACTTACCCTTTTTTTTTTTCCTTTTTACTATGACGGTCTAAACTTGAAACCTTTCAAAAATTTTAATCCTATTTTTTTTATACATCACATTCACATTTCCCCTTTTTTAAGTTAAATCTTTTTGTACTTCAAAATTCAGCTGTAATTTCATGTTTCCTAAGGGCAATGTTACATTTGTTTTTAAATTGTTGAAAATGCATAAAGTCTAAACTGGATCTGTTGTTGTTTGATTTGTGTACTTTTATTTCACCACTAGATGGAGACAGTGTAACATATATTCTACTTACAGTTTGTTTCCGTTTTAATCTTAAACACCAGTGCTTCTGTTAAACCACGTGAACAGTAACAGCAATAGTAGTTGTTATATTGACACTCATATGGTTGAGTGTTGAATTAGCAACTTGAATACTGTGCCTTCATGGTCTGGTGTCATACATTTCAGCAGATGTGATAGCAGATCATGGCTGTATTTTATAATGTATGGTAATTATTTATAAGATGATATTGGATGCATATCCATCTTGGT
Source organism: Sciaenops ocellatus (assembly GCA_033000465.1). Lineage (NCBI taxonomy): Eukaryota > Metazoa > Chordata > Actinopteri > Sciaenidae > Sciaenops > Sciaenops ocellatus. The sequence continues at coordinate 6,597,887 of CP136889.1, forward strand.
AAGGTTTTGGTTGACTATTACAGGAAACCTCCAACCACTGCCACAAAAGCTTAAAAAAAAAAAATCTTCAGAAAACACAAAAAGGTATGCACTGTATGTCCAGTATATTAGGTGGTTATTAATGGGTTGTTTTACATGGTGTAAGGAGTAAACACCCCCTGAAAATGACCAAATACTTCAGTCATCTCTGAATTTGTACATGAGAAATTACGTTAAAGTTTCCTTTAAGCTGCAGATCTATTGGTGTTACTTTGATGGAATATTGAATGGTGGCTGTTCTGTGTTAACTGAGGAGGTTTTAAGGTTAAAAACTGCTATAAGAAAGTGATCAAATACCATTAATGCAACTGCTGTATTTTCACCAAATAAATAAACCATTAATATTTTGATTTCCTTATAATGATCCTATTTGATCTTATAATAATGCAATGATTGTTTAATATATTTCAAGGTTGAGGGTAAATCCATTTTCACTGAGTTTATTATCTTTTCATTTACGATGCAGATTTTTACTAGAGTGTTTAACAAAGCTGATGTATGAAATATAAAGCATAAATGAAAAATCAATGATGGGAGACAAAAAAAATCATCCAGGCACATCTTTGGAGAAGAGATTTCCACCAAACAGGTAAAGTACTGGGAAACACCCCTGAAATGCAAGCTTATTAAATATTTATTCAATACAAACAAAATGAATATAGACCAAAGTGAACACAACACAAACAAGCACAAATGTGGACATAAAATATGTTGAAATATATATATATATATATATATATATATATATATCTTGTCAGTAATATCTTTATGCTCCTGTCAGAGAGGAGCATCTAAATGTTTTATTATATTTTATAATATAATTCTCATCTAATAATTAAACTAATATAATTAAATGTAGTCAAAACATTTAACCCCACAGTTTGTCTTTTATTGTGTGTTGACATATTTATATTTAACACAGTACAATACAGCTGTCAGACAGTCACTGCGGCCCCCGGTAAACAATCGTTACGCTCCTGCACCGTGATGACGTATGTCAGCGTAGTAATATGTGTTACAGCGCGCGGTGGCGCCGTTACTGGCCGCGGGTGCGTTTGTTAGTGAAATGAGACTCGGACTTGAGTCAGACGGTGAGTCGGTCACTTAACAAAGCGGCATAAAAATATGACGACTTTATTGTATATCGTTACAAAACGGAATAATTTCGGTCCTTGTGTGTGAGTGAACAGGACCGAGTGGACTAGGTTTGAATATCCCGCCCTACCAGGCTGCTCCTCCGAGTTCCACCGAGGCGGAGATTCACAGCGCTCTCCCCTCCGGCACAGTGTGTTGGGGAGCTCTGCTGACACGGTTCACTGAAAGCGAACTATCGCTGGAAAAACATTTAAACGCGACTTCTTTGTACCACGGAGCTTTTATTTAAAACCTGGAAACGACTGAGAAGTTGTTTTCCCGGGTCGAACATTTATTCTAGTTTTGCCCTTGTTTTTTCCCCTCTTGGAGATGTGTCTCACGGAGAACTAGGAGCGGACAGCGCTGCACATCGAAGCCGGGATGAGTGGGAGCTCTGCGTTCACCGGCGCGGCGCCCTGCCGCTTCGCCCATTACTTTGTTATTTGTGGGATAGACACAGAAACTGGACTGGAACCGGACGAATTAGCAGGTATGAGCTTTATTGTGTGACACCTTGTAGGTTTTGAAAACATTTGAGTGATTTAAGAGGGGAAAAAACAACCTCAACAGACCTCCAGCTGAACACATTGTAGGAATATTGTTTAAAAATATCCCTCCACCACTATGTAGACAGAGTTCGGCTACATTGTAATTAACTAAACTGACAAAGCTGTTAGTCCTCTTATCTAAAGTCCTCATACACACTATAAACCAACATGGTTGTAAATAAGCACTGCGTAGAACACCAGCGTAAAAAGGTTCAGGCAGCAGCAGCATGAACTGGTGTCACCTGAGGTGGCTGTGCTAACGGTGAAACATCACCAGTATGTTTTCTAAACGTTACAATCTGATTTAAAGCTTCCTGTGCTCTGCTGTGTTGCTCCGAACTACACCACAGTTTATAACTGTACTGTAGTTTTTACTCATTATCTCATGTCACTTTGTACAACGCGTGCTCCTGGAGAAAACTGAGCCACATTCTACCTGATTTTAAAGCAGCTTTTATTCACGTCCACAGCAAAATATACACTGCAACTGAGATTTTATATGTTGCTGATGACATATGTAAAGGTAGAGTTGCGTTCAATGCTGCCATGAGAGTTATCAAATGTTTTGATTCTGTTTTATAGCAGGGGAGCAGACATTTGGATCTCTGGGTAGGATTCCTGTTGTTGTGTTTATTCATCAGAATCAAAACTTGATGTCTTCTGGATATTGGCAGTGGTCAGCTGACACTCTTGTCAGTCCATATGTGGTGTTGCAGTGTGTTTACTCATCAGATACATTCACTCATTGGCTCACTTACTTACTGTTCACATCGCCACAGACCGGAGTTACTATTTGTCAGGCTTCTACATTCTGGATGTGCTTTGAACACCAAAGAGGGTTGCGCGCTGTGGAACAGAGTGTCCGGGCCAAAGTTCAGAGTAGCAAAGTCTGTGTTTGTGATTGCACATTTTTGGCCTGATGCCATCATGTGGACTTGAGTTCAGATATGCACCAGTGGCAAAATAATCAGCCATTACACATTTTCAGAGTTCTTTAGTGTTTTTTGTGCATCAGTTACTTCTGCATATGAGACTCTGTTTATTTCTCTGGGTGTTCTGCCCGTTGTGTGTGTGTGTGTGTGTGTGTGTGTGTGTGTGTGTGTGTGTGTGTGTGTGTGTGTGTGTGTTGCCCTCAGGTTGTAGCAGGTCCCTGAGGTGACACTGATAAGCTTCCACTGTACTGGGCCCATGTATGGCCTGCTGTCTGCTCTGCTAACACCAATCACCCTAACTACATCTGGTGTGTGTGTGTGTGTTTTATGGGACAAGTTAACTGTCAGTGAGTTAAACTCAGGCTGCAACTAACGGTCTTTTTTTTATTGATTCATATGCCATTTATGGCTTTGATTAGTTGTTTTGTCTATAAAATGTAACTCGAGGAACACACGTCTGCACACTGCTGAGAAAACTAGGTTCAATCACTTCACTTCAGTCACTATATCAAGTCTGCAGGAGTTCTTTCACGTGTTTTTCCAGCTGCACCTCCCTCTGGTTTTGATTTTTTTTTTTAGTCTTCATTCAGCAACTGCTGGGCAGTTTTCCAGAAAGCGATAGAGGAATTTATTTTAACCCAACACCAGGCAAACACACACAAAAGACAAAGTGTGTTTACTGTAAAACAAACATACAACAAACAAAATAATTCTCCCAATCCAGAGGCAACAAACACTGACGGCGCATGAGGCTTGAATGATGCATGTAAACGTCTTTGCTGACCTATGCAGAATGGTGTTATGGGTAATTGATTATGTGATTTCATTAATAACAGTGGTTTAAAACGTCACAGTTCTGTAACCGTAAAGGCTCAGCTACACCGAGTGTTTCTGTCACACATGATCAACAAAGCAGCGGTGAGTTAAGAATTGATTTTTCAGTTTAACGTAAACCAACGGCAACAAGCCATTCTCGATTTCCTTCTTTCATTTTTACTAAAATTGCCGAGATTTTTTTTTCTCAAACTTCAAAATCTATAACTATTGCATATCTAATTGTAGGTCACAAATAAGCTGAGTGGTTTGATCCAGCTCCTGTTGATGGTCGGGTTCAAGATGGAAAAAGAAAAAGCACATAAACTTATACTTCAGATCTATACACTCATAAATAGCATGCAGCATCTGCGACTGAAGCCCTGTGGTTTTTACATGTGAGCCCACAGACTGAAGAGGCACCTCACTGATGGATGTTGATGTAACAACGCAGTACGGCGCGTTCCGGTGTGTGTGTGCTGCAAACATTAACAGCGCCGCCCGTGTGTGTTGCACTTGAGGCAAACTGTCATCTTGACCAGGAAAACAACAGGAAAAAACACACAAGTTGATCCATGTCCATGAATGCTGAGTTCAGATCCTTCCATTTGTCTGAAGTGAACATAAATCAAGCGTTAGCAGAACGTTATATCCCCCTCCTCTTTCATTGATCCCCAAACCCCCATTTCTTTATCATCTGCCTCCACCCTTCTACACCTCATTGGAGATCATTTACAATTCTGATGGGGGGCCTGTTGCTGTCCTCCCCCCATGGCCATGATGCACCATCATGGAGACAACACTAAGTGCCACCATGATTGATATCAACATGTTGCCTTTGGTACTCCACAAACCTCTATTTTTTGTCAAGCACATGGCTACATCTCAGTGCCCCCACATACTCTTGTACCCTGAGTTGGAGGCAGCCATAATTGCAGTGACCCACATTAAGCAGGGTTCTATGCCTTTGCTTATTTTAGGCTGCCGTTCCCCTCCTCCCTGCTCTTTGTGTGGCAGTGTGGCCTTATTTCCCTCAGCCCATTGTTCTACCCAGAGGGCCAGACTTCCTGTAGACCTGCCTCGGGCTTCTTCATGGTTTACAGTGCCTTCTGTCTCTCTCTCTCTCTCTCTCTCTCTCTCTCTCTCTCTCTCTCTCTCTCTCTCTCTCTCTCTCTCTCTCTCTCTCTCTGTCTATGTGTGAGCCTACTCTCTACACGATCATACAGTATTCAACTCTGTTATAGATCCTGAGCTGTTTGGTCCCAAGCTGGAATGCCAAATAGCTAGTTTAATTCCTCCCATAAAGACACTCGCCCCATACCATGCCATTGAGCTTTAGTGGTATAAATACACCCTGGCTGGCATACAGATCCTGAAATAGTCCCCACATTCTAACACCAGATGCAGTTAGGGTCGGCAGCATTGTGGAGTTGAAAGGTGAGAGGGGCTAATTTGGGGAGGGAGATGCTTGGCGCGCCAGTTGTAGATGGAGATACGAAGTCAATGCTGCTACAGTGTGTGATGTGTACCACTTTACCATCTTCTGTCGCTGCTGGAGCGATGGCTGCACAGCAGTTTGCATGCCAGACACAAGTCAACCAGACTTTATTATCATACTGATGAGATGGTTCCAGTCCAACAAAAAACCTGGGGCCAGCAAATGACTGACATTTCTGTAAATGTGCTCTATAAATAAACTTGACATGACAAGTGTTTCTGGTGTTGACTAGTGAGGGTGGTAATGTTTTAATTTAACTCAACCACTAAACGCACACATCACTAGATATCACATGGGATTTGGTTATGGTGATGCAACTCCTTGGTTGTAAATACTGCATTAGGCCGTATTCAGAACAAATAAGGCGTTGCAGTGGTGTGGGGTGCTGCTGAATGTAACCGCTATGAAACATTCAGAAAATAACTTTTTATTTCTCTGATTCACCGACTGTCTCTGTACCAACACTCCCTCTCCTCATTCACAGTCTTTATCACTCGACCACAGCTGTCTCTCTTTTAAACAAACACAGACCAAAGGAAGCCTCTTGGTATTACTATTTTGTCGCACTGCGAACCAGGCAGATTTAGAAGCTGGGTACATGAAATAAACCAAGACAGAACACAACAGGTAGAGAATCAGAGTTTAGTCCATGAATCCACCTGGATAGTCTCAGTTTCAGAGACATTTCTGACTGGATGATTAATCAAGAGAACACAGGTTTTGTTTCTCTTAAACTTGATTCTGTTTTAACTTCTCTGCTGCAGGTCTTTTTTTTTTTTGACATACCCTGTGGCCCGCACCACCGCAGCCTAAACAGACTCCCACCATTTAGATAACTGGGAAGACTGGTGTTTTTGCTGCACTGCCTGATATGTTTTGAATCAGCCGTTACAGTACATTAGTACAGTAACCAGTGCATAGATCAGCACAATGAAAGCACTGATTGCACCTGCCTGCTTTACCTACTGCTTTATAGCTTAATTTCATTAAATATTAAACCTTAGTAGTGTTGTCACTGCAAACTATCTTTAATCCTCACACAAAACATGAGGAAAGATGCTGTCAAATTGCATTATGGGAAGTGCAGGATCTAGCGTTTTTGGCGTTTGTCCCACATTAGGAACCAAAAGTCCGGACATCTCAGCCTCTGTTGCTTGGATGTTGTACTGGTGAAATGGTGATGAAGTATTGTTCATCAATGGGAGCAAATGACCTCTCACTGAAATCTGTAGTGATGACAAGCAGTGACATTAATGAGGTGAGACAAAGCAAAGCCTTCATGCTTGTTTGTATGGTTACTGATACTGCATGCATGAGCACACACAGAAGAACAGTACCACACACACGCACACGCACACGCACACACACACACACACACACACACACACACACAGTGGAGGCTGAGGCTCTCCTGAAAACAACAGATGCTCAGTTTCAGATCTCAGATGATCGGGTCTGTCAGGTGTTCAACTTGCTAGCACCAGACCTTCTCCCCCCCTCCTCTTCGTCGTCTTCCTCCTCCTCTCTTCTCCTTTCACGTCCTCCTCTTTGTCTCCATCCTTCACACGTCCCCCTCTTCACGCCTGTGTGTCACCCACTGCTCTCCCACACTCTCCCCACTGGATTAGACAGACTGTTGTCGGTGTGTTATCACAGGTCAGTCGCTGGCTGTAACCCACATGGAAATGAGTCAACTTCACCTCAGGGAGAATCGGCTGAGCTGGTTAAAGCGCAGGGATTAAAACTCACCTCCGGTTTCTCGCAGGTGCAGAGCAGTAAAGCTTTCCTCTTCCTGCAGTTCAAGTTTCAACATGTATGTTTCAACGTGAATGACTTTAATAACAGCTAGACTTCAGGCAGGACTTCATGTAACAAATTCAACTCTTAAAAGATTTATCAAATACTTGCTGACTTCTCTGATTTTGTGAATTTGGTTTGATTAATAGCTTGTTGGCTAATGCACAGCTTCATCACAATGTTTGCCCACGTTACACTTTCTAGTCCAAGAGTTAGATTCTGTTTTTTATGATCAGACTTTTTCCTTACTAACGTGAGGAGGATGTCTTTGTTTCCTCTCAAATGTGAGCCTGGTTAGCCCTTTACAGGCACAGACTACCTAAGACTGCTGACTTCATCTCCTGTAAAGTCTCTCTGTTACTCAGATGAACAGCAACAGTCCAATGCCAACACATAAACTGACATTAAGCTGGGACTGTTCAATTATTGTTTACTCTTGTGCTACATAAAGTATCTGCTATCTCATGGAGTGGACCTGAAAAAACACATAAAACTGGCTCATTAACGGCATTTTCTGGTTTATTTATTACTGATCTGTGCATGTTTAACGTTGTCCTGCTGCTGCAGCCTTTATGTTAATCTTATTCAGTTGAGAATTTTACTAGGTCTGGTCCTGTTACCACATATATGTAACGAGGTTCATGTCTGAAAGAGGCTGTATTTTGGCAAAAAGACTATGCAAATAAACTTGCCACTGGTCTCATGAGATGAATGTGATGAATTCATAACCCTAAAACACACCTGTATGCAGCGTGTAAGCCATTTTAATGATGATCCTCCTCTGGGAGGACTTACAGCTACAGCGGGCCAGTCTCACCATGTTTCTGGTTATCAGTATTCAGTCTGTTCAGAGAGCCACTGGGAGCTGGGAGGTCAGCCAGTGCAGCTTTAAACATGACCGGAGCACAGAGGTGTGTGTAGGCTGGGGCTGAGGTGGAGCGTCCTGCAGCAGGACACAAAAGGGATTTGAGCAGTTAAAGCTCCCCTCTGGCCCGGACCATCTGTCCACACACAGACGGTCTGAGAGTCAGGCAGCACAAAGGCTGCACGTTAGCACTGCCCACTGATGTATGCTAATAATGACAGGGGCTAACAACAGCGGCGCACTCCCCTGTTGACTTATGCTAACAATAGTATGCCTGGATAATGGGCAGATAATAGTGTACGGCATGTCCAGTAAAACAAAGTAAAACTTTATCCTTTTCTTTGTGACATTGTCATTTATCATCTGGACAATGATTTCACTTCTGCCATGTTTTGTTTTACTACAGATCTTTCCTTCTCTCATGGCTCATCAGTTCTTCCTCCTCTCTTCCCCCTGTAGTAATTTGGTCCATCTCTCTGAGTTCTGTGCCCCACTCGCTGCCTCGTGCTCGGTTAGCTCGGCTGGGCTGCTGTTAAGCCTGTTAGAGTAATCCGTTCAGACAGTTCCTCTAGGCTACACTGAACGCATCGCTGTAATGTAACACACGGCCAGGCCTCACCACTGTCTCCTCCACACACACACACACACACACACACACACACACACACACACACACATTGATGCTCATAACCATGATTCCACTCTCACCAGTGTTTGACCGGCGGCATCCTCCTGTCTTTCTTCATAAAGCCTTTCACTATAGGTCGGCTTGCTAATGGCTCTTGTTGTTTTGGACATGCAATCATTTTGTGAACAATTTTAGGACAAAGAAATGGCTTCCATCACGTGGAGTTCAGGTTCCCAAACAAACAAAATACCTCATCCCTCTAAGAAAATACAGTAAAACCATTTATATATGAAGAGAAATCAAAATAAAGTCCATGTTAACTTTGAACCTCTTTGAGTTATCTAAACGCAGATGACTTTTATACTGGTTCCAAATAGCCATAAATGAGGCTGGGGTAAAAGGCATGTCTTTGTAGTATTGCCATATTGAATCCTGCATGGTATAAAAGTGCACAACCTCAGACAGGTTCTCTTTTAAGGCACTCAAGGCATTGCACTCCATTGTTTAAACTAGAGGTCATGGGTGCAGTTATGTGAAGAATATCACAGAGAGAAACTCAAACCCCATCTACCTTCATACCTGTGCACACCTGGCCAGTGGGTGAGTAAAAAGGGCACGAACTGTTTTGGAAAGTTGTAAAATTATTAGACACAGTCAACTCCAGATCACATTGTCATTGCAAAGTTGTGGGGGGAAGGTGCTTCTGATGCTGTTAGACAATCCAACAAGTCTGTTTGTAATTGTAGTTGCCGTATAACTGTAAAATGTTATACACCGACCAGTGGTTGACACAAATAACTGCTGCAGAGACAATAAAGTGAAGGAGGAGAAACCAAAGCAGACAAGACCAAAAACCTGTAGCAGTGAACGTTGACAGAATTACAGCATTTGTCGCCTGCTTCTTCAATGTTTCTTCTAGCTTTATGAACTCTATATAACTCTACAGACGAGAAGCTGTTGTCAGGCAGTCTGTAGTCTTTGGGCAGGAACTTGCCTGACTGTGTGGGAGGGACTGACAAAAGACTTTTGTTGCCTCAAGTGCACTCTGTGAGTTGAAGTTGAAGGTCCTGACTCAACCTGCCTGCCTGACAAGATGTTGAGTGTCAGGATGTCAGTTCTCATCCCAGACCCTCACAGCGGAGCTGAGGCCGCCATGTGCTGCCTGTCAACGTTCAAGGGTCGATGTGTGAGAGGGGGGAGCAGTAATGATGGATCATCTGCCTCTGGGAGTCAGCGGGACCCAACGACCTTCAGAAGATGCTGCTAGTTGTTGCTGACTGGTCACATCCCTTTGCAAACACCTCTCCATCTCCAACTGCAAAGTGAGCAGTCGATCTTGGGAGGTGTGAGGAGCCATTTCACAGCCCCTCCCTCAGAGTGACCTCTGACCCTGAGCTCCATATGTTCTGTCTCTATGGGGGAGGAAGGAGACAAAGGAACCAGGGCGAGCCAGGGGGTTGTGGTTTATCAGAGGGGCCCACACTATCTGTTGGAGCTGGACATGACCATGGAAACTGAACTTCACTGCCTCTTTCTGTGTTATTTTTTGCATTAAGAAGTCTGGGCTCTTCTTTAATGTGCAGACCCACTGAAGGTCATAGTTTGCTTGAAACAAACTAGTTTGTACAACCAGGCTAAGAGTGTTTATCACATCACATTCCCAAACAGCCACTCTTCAAGGCCTGATGTCCTAGAGATGGATCATTGTTCAAAAGAAGATAACTGAGTACAATTTCTGACTCAAAGGCATTCATAGTGACAGAAAACTGTGACAGAAGTAAGTAAAAAGAGCTTGAGAGATAAGTTCATCCACTGCTTACCCTCTCACCTCTGTATGGGATTCAATGTGTGCATGGACATGTTTGCAGATTGAACATACCTATGACTGTGCCAAATGTACACATCCTAAAAAAGCAAAATGAATGCCTCTTTTCAGAAGAGGTTGTGCTCATGTGCAGAACATGTTTCTCACATTATCCAGTGTAGTATCTATAGAACCACGTGAGGTATATCAAGGTTCTATGTTGTAAAAGGTTATTAACCCAATCTTGAAAACCAAGCCTGTTGTTTCCCTGAGGTACTATCTCAGAATGTCGCATCACGTCCTTCAGGCACTCAAGGGTTTATATGAAAATGTCAGCCTGTATTCCCTACAGGTAGCCTGTATTCACTGTTTCTCAGCTAGACCTCGGCAATATAAAATGCAGCTTACACCAGGAAACTCAAATCATTTTAAAATGCATTTTAATTTTACAACAGCCAAAATTTTAGACACTCCACTATTTTCAGATCTGCACTCTCTTCAAAATTTCATACGTTTTTATGTGTGCACACAGTAATCTTGGAGATTCACTGAAAGGCAGCCATTTGTGAAACATTATCTTTTTTCAAGAATGCTTTGTACCAAGGTCTGCTAGCTGTAGAGCCGTCAGACCCTGTGGCCTGTCTCTCTTGCTTCTTCCTCTTCACTGAACAAAGCGGTTCGTGCTCAGTGAACAGAGGACAACAGCCTCTTCTGTACACCTCCTCAGAATATATGTACTTGTCCATGAACACCCAGGACCACTGAGTGTGAGAATATGTTAGAGGTGATCCTTTTTCACAATAAAGAACGTACACTTAAGTATTACAGCCTGTATACAACAGTAACACTCAATCATTTCTCCAATCTGTATCCTAAGAATCTCTTTTCAAACCCGTTTACACACAGCCTTCAGTGTTTAAGCAATAACGCCAAAGCTAGAGCTAAAATCACTAAATGATCAACAGAAAATTAATCCAACTATTCACATGTTCCAACTTTTCAAGACCCCTTCATATCCTATATGTGACAAGTATTTGATGAAACCACCTTTGACTAGAGATGTCCAATCCGAGCCTGAAAATTGGTTTGTGGCCCAATCAGCTATATTTTATGGATCGGTGTCCAAAAAAGACAACCCTACCTTTTGACTTAGAACAGGGGTACTCAAATACAAATCTGAAAGGGCCACAAAGATTTTTTTCAATGACTCAAAGGTCCATTTATTGAGGTCGGTCAGGCCACATGTGATATACTGTTATATTCAAAAGAAAATGTCCTTTTTATTCAAAATGACAAACATATGAACTTAAATAAAATATAATTTCCATTTTGTCATAAATTTAAAATAAATAGTTGATAGCTTTTTGTTGTTGTGTCATAGATGTGACAAGAATCCTGCTTGCAGCTTGATATGACGATTTCAGTGCATTTATTTTTGTTGTTCTTACCTCTGAATTTTGAGGAAATGTCTCTTCAAAATTCCTGTGCGTTGTCTCATAATGCCGTTTCAAATTGGAAATCTTCATCACAGCTATGGTCTCCTGGCATATTAAGCACATGGGTCTTGTGCTGGTTGGAGGGAAAATGAATGCAAATTTTGCAGTCCATTCTTCTTTGAATTGCCGATTTTCACTGTCCACCTTTCTTTTAGCAGAGAACTTGGAACACACCATTTTCGTGCAATCTTTTTTTTTTTTCGTGCAATCTAGGCTCCTATAGCTGGCAAAGTGTCAATATGCGAACTGCTCCAAAAACGAAAGTGAAAGTTAAAAATTCAACCCAGTAACAGGCTGTCTGTGTATCATTGGCATGGAGACAAGTCCCGATATACACGTGCTGACCCAACCAAAACCCATAGTGAAGAAACAACAGTTCGGGGGCAACAAATAGGTCTATTGAGCCTATTGAGTACTGCTGACTTAGAAGTTACCAGATGAAAAGATGAATTGATAAATCGAGAAAATAAATGTGTATTGAAATAAGAAATGCTCAGTACCACTAAACCATAAATATGCTATGTACAAACAAGTAACTAGAGCTGGGCTTGGTGTTGGGGTGGAGCAAAGAGTAACGTGAAAAAGTGTGAGTTTGTTCATTCATTTGGTCTCTAAGTCTCGTAAATCCAGCCTTTGTGTCCAATGGCAGACAGAACTGTACAGTGAAAGTGAGGCTTATAGGGAACCAATCCAAACACAGAAAGTGTCACTATTCTATTGCCAACGTTTACTTCATAATTATAAGTTAAAGCTGATTTACACTTAAACAAAACATGTCAAACTCTCTTACACAATTATGCTTACAAAACTTTGGACGCTTGAGTTTTTGATATTTAATGAAGAGAAGTACAGTCTCCTGATCACTCTTAGTTTATATGAGGACACTCTGTAAAGTGTTTGTAATGTTGGACCTCAAAGTTCATTCTGGACTTTGGAGATGGTGCTTTGTCTTTGTCCCCCTTCTAGCTGCACTCACTGTTAGTGCAAACCTCCACTTGCGTTTCATTTGCTGTATTTACCCTGACAAATCAATAGTAGATATGTATGTGGTGTGATGGTACACTCTGTGCATCCTTGCAGGAACTCTGACTGAGGAAAACAAGCCCGACAGATTCTAACAGAGTGACACAGCTGTGATTAATGAGCCCACATTAGTTCTGATTGATTGTTGAATGTAATGCTTTCATATAATACCTCTGAATCCCCGGTGACACACTCAGGCAACATCAGCTCAGCTGGACCTCATCATTGTAACAGCGCGGAGCAGCTCAGTGTTATGTCAGACAGGCTGTAAATCTCCTTACATAACTGTGATAGGCTGCACAGCACTAACGAAGGCCCCTCATGGCAGATTAGAGCTGCTCTGTGGTAGAGGGGCCCCATTTCCCTCTGTGAGACATGCTGGACACACAGCACAGGACACTGGATTATAGTTCACAAACACGGCCCAAGCATTGCAGAGCTGAAATGCATTTATTTATTACATAATTTCATTTCAGGGTAAGAATAAGCATCAGTATGAGCTTGACAAAGCAAGTTGGACCAAACATGCAAACTGAGTAAACTGCCTCCTCTAATGCACATATATGTTTGACAAGCTTTATATAAGCTCAACACAGTGTGTGTGTGTTTGTGTGTGGTTTTGCTGGCTGGTTAATTGGACTGCTCTTTCACCGATTGAGTTCCAACTCATCCATTGACCTCTGATCTGTGTGATAAGGCTGTGTAAACAAAGCATGACCGCTATCAAAGAGCTAGAACGTGTCATTGACTCCACAACTGCAACTCTCCAAACTTTATCTATTTGTTCTAAACCAGAGAATGGATTGAATCCGCTCATCTAGGCGTCTGTCTCATTCTTTTCTTCTTTCCCGGTGGTTCCCCGGCAAATGCATCACATTTAGTTGCCAATACGGCCACACAGGACAGAATATAGTGAATCAAACCAGCGATGTGCGTAATGAAGCCACCCGTCATGACCTCCCTCTGCTACAGCAGAGATATTCAGGCTGGATGGGTCCCGCAGGCTGACTTCAGAGGTGGCTCAGCAGAGACTAACAGCTCCCCGGTGGCCGACACACACACACACACACACACACACACATACTGTCAAAAGAGGCACCGCTGCCAGCCATAACAGTCCAAAGTGTAATGCTGTGAAGGATAACTGATGTGCAGCGGAGATTATCTTGGTGTGTTTGTCTTTGAAGGAGTGGATCGCATCGACTGTTCATTTTGTCTGTGAGTCAGAAATTAGCAGTGGCTGAAGGCAGTGATTGTCCCCGGCAGAAAAATAAAATTTAGGGGGGCAAAATAACCAGTCATTTAGACTACTGTTATTAATGAGCACTGTTAAGTCCATAGAGGTCTCTGAGATGAAGGATGGGTAAGAGAACAGTAGTTTAGTTTGATGTTTTGAAGTTAAGTCTTCACTGCCTCAAACTGAAATGACTAAATAACAGTTACAGATTAAATGAATTAGCAATATTAGCGGGGTCTCAGGACAGTGAGGCATGACCTGGCATCATTATGTCTCACCCCCGCCGAAAACATCAGGTTATGTAATTGGGCCATCAGGCCATCGGTGGACTTGTCGAGGCAGATTAGAGAGACTCAGCAGCTATTTCCGAACCAGGCGCTGGATTGTTTATCCCAGCGGAGAGAAGAAGGGTGAGAGCATGACAGGACAGCAGAAATGACATATCTGAGAGGAGCAAAGACTGATGGGAAGAGAAGTTCTAATGTGAGAGATAGAGGGAGGAAGTGATCAGATACAGTGTGTCTGTCAACTCAAAGTTTGATGTTTTTTACATTTAAAAAATGGGGCAGGACTTGATTCTTCCAATCACACTGAAAAACTTTGCGTGTTTGGTGTGGAGTTGACTCCTGACTAGTTTGAGATGAGATTGGAGTTGGAGATGACGGGCTGGCTGCTGAGAATGGACACAGCAACACCAAGTTCCACACCAGACATGGTTATAAATGTGGTGCTGTTATCTTCCAGCTTTATCTGCATCAGGGACGTGTGAGGACGAAGCAGCTACACTGATTCACAGCAGGCTGATAGTTGGTCAGGCTTTAAAGCTGCACAAATCAACATTTTTATATTAGCAATGGATGATATGAATTTATAGTGTAAACAATGTTGCTCATACATCACATGACTGAGCTCTACAGAGCATTTTAGCCTTTTAGTTTTGGTCCAGAAGTCTGCGCCACATCCCCAATTTATAACACGGGCTTTGTGTGTGCTTTTGTAATCTACAAGACTAGGCTGACATCACTATGACATCATCAGGGTTATTTTGTGAGGCTTGACGATCGTCCTCTAGAGCCACAGAAAAGGTTTGGATACAGTATTTTTAACTGAAGCTACAGGGATTCTTGTATGCCATCTTGTCCTCATGTAGGTGTTGTGCAGAGTCAATCTTAGTCTCTCTCCTAATTGCGGACTGAAAACGTTCCTGATACAGCGGTCCAGTGCTCGCAGCTGTTTCTAGAATCATGCAGATGTTTTCCAGCTTGTTTGACAAAAGAGTTTCAGATTGGGTATTTGCATGAAATGCACCAGTGAGTCGTGTCCAGCACACAGAGTGTGTAGATAACACACTGAACACACACCCTTCTGCATGCACATATATCTATGGTTGTTTTGTCCCTCAGGGAGTATGATGGTGAGATTGGAAGCTCTGTATCAACTCAACAATATTTTGGGCATTAAAGGAATGGAGGGAAGTGTTACGTACATATTCATGTAAGTTAAACGTTTTGTCAGACTCAGTGCAGAAACATCAGTGCTGGCCGTGGTTGCAGTGAAACTTTTTCCTCGCATCTTTGCAGAACTTTGTGTCATCTCCAGCCTTTATTCTTTCACTCCTGTTAGTTTCTGGAAGAGAAAAGAACATCCTCTGCTGCCAGTGTGTCCTTTCTTCTTTCCATCTCTCCACTCACATTATATTTATATCTCTGCTTGAAGGCTGAAGTATGGCTGAAGTAGCTTATGCAACTGTCCTTAATGTCCTGCCCATCCTCAGGGCTGTAAGAACAAACATGTCTCATTCTGTCACTCCATCTTTCACTCTTTGTCTGTCTTTATCTCCGCTCCAAGCCTTTATCATTCCCTTTCTTCAAATTGTAGCTCCCCTCAAGCTGCTCTGGGTTTTGTAGGAGCCAGAGGGGGTGTACCATTATAATACATTACCAGTATTGCCTTCTAATTGTCACTACGCTCAGGTAGCTCTGTGTGGTGAGCTGAGGGGCCTGCTCAGAGCCAACATAATTAACATGTGCCTGGGTTCAAACGGGATGACGTAACCTCCATTAACAGCAGGCCCTTCAGCCTTTTCTGTGCACTACAGGATGCACAGTGGTTGCTGTGGAGACGAGAGAGCATTTAAGCAAGACAAATGATTTCGCTGAAGAGGGTTGAATGAGCTAAACAGAGCACCCAACATCTCTGAACACCCCCTCCTCTCTCCTCCACTGACCTACTCTCATCCTTTCTCCTACTGATTATACGCAGTAATTTATGTCGACTGTCAGCCGGCTAGGCTTGAAAGCATTTCGCTTTAATGTGTTTTCCTCACTCTCTTTCTCAGCACACACACATTAAATACCCTCTGCACATATATACATAAAAGTAAGAATCAAATCAAAATAAGATAAGATAGACTTTATTGATCCCACAACGGGGAAATTCACTTATTACAGCAGCTCAGTCTTCCTGCAGCAACTTGGTTGCTCCATCTTATTGTGGAGAGATCTTAACAGACGTGCTAGCACTGCCTTGCGCTAAGAGCTATTTTCAAGTGTAAACAAGAGAGTGGTGGCTTTTTTGAATAGGTCACACAGTGAAGTAGTCTATAACAGACAGATCACATCTCCATAGATGAAAATCAACAATGTGTTGGTTCATCTCCTAATACCTTCTGACATCCCTACCCTTTCTATGGCTCACAGCTCCAAGCCCATTGGTCCATACTGAATGATTACAAATATATAGTTCATTTTTTTTAACGTGTCACTCATTTCCTAAAACAGCTGCTCGTTGTAGTTTTCATCGAAGTTACTCAAACATTAGGAAATGCTGCATTTGTTGGCGACTATTTTCAGTGGTGGATAAATCCACATTTGTTTCTCTAGTGAGTATTTGTGGCAGCAGGATGATGTGCGTGAGACTACGTCAAAATAAACGACAGTGTGTTCATGGTAATGAAGGAACAGTGTAAGTGCACCCAGTGTGGCTCAGGAAGAAGATACATCAGGCTTTGATACTCACACAATACCTGTCAGTAGATACATTAACTTTTGGTTGGGATTGATCCAAAACATGTTTACATCATGTGATGTGTAATCATACCACCATACTTACACTCACTCCAAACTGTGTCTGTTTCCAGTTTGTGGGTTTTTTTTTTTTTTTCATTTATAGACTAAATGAGCTCAATTAGCAGCAGATTGGTCATCAACGTAATTGTTAGGTACAGTGTTAGCATCAAGATCTAAGCTGTAAGAGGAAGTGCCATTAACAGACTGGGTAGAAAACACTCCAGCTTCATTATGGAAATGACCCCTTGGTTTTACTGCTCCTCAAACTGTCATATAACACGATGTTCCTAAAGATCAAAGATGTCTGCTGCAGGCCTCTTGGAGTCAGGCCAGTAACTATCTCTAGAGGGCAGCTCCAAGTCTGCATGTGAATGATAAATGTGTGAGTGCGGAGACTGATCTAACTGAATATCTTTACTTTTTGATTAAAAATATGTTTGCACCTTGTTTAGCAGATCCAGGAAAGCTGTCTGTACCTCTGCAGCTCTGATCGTACATCGAGGATCTCTGTTCACTCCGTTTAAACCACCTCATGCATCCGTTTATTTGAAAAGAACACAAGAAAAGTTTTTATGAGGACCTCCCTTTGCTCACTTTCTGTAGCTTGCTGTGGGACAGTTGGAATGTGTTTTGTGTTGCATGCTAAAAAGGGAGTGGATTTTACACTGTGGTTGAATGTTAGGATTTGGCTGGTTTGAGGTTTAGTAATTGTCAGGCTGCAAAGGAAGAATAGGCACCAGGATTTTTACACCACACCAGGACCTGTAGTTATTCTTTGAAGAGCCAGTTTCAGAGAAAAGTGACTTTGAAAAATGGCTGTGCGATTTACAGGAATTATTTGATTAAAGGCTTTTATTTTTATGTCAACAAGTGTGACATTTAATCAGAATGTGTTTGGTGATATCTTAAAAGAAAGCAGCGAAATCATTGTCAGACCAAAGCCAATATTCAAATCATGATACAGCACGACGCCACTCAACACGTCCTCTACATGGACATGGACGTAGTCTCTGTGACATCACCCACAGCTTTCTGAGGAGCCGTTGTGAAGCTCAGTGTGGAGGCTCTGGCTGTCTCCATCTTGGCAGTCCTGCTTCCGCGTCTCCCTGCTAATCCAAAAATATGGAAAGACGTAGAGCGTGGGTGGAGCTGAGGCGGGCTGAATGAAGCCTGATTGCTCAAACTAGCCATCTGTGATGGCGCCCACCTGTCAATCAAAGCGGCATCGCTCTTGGACATTTTACTATGGAGGCTAGGAGATTGTCCTGTAGCCAGCCTCAAGTGGACGTTTGAGCAACTGCAGTTATTGGTACATTGGCTTTTGCCACGTGATTGCTGCTTGGCTTTACATTGAAAATCTCCTTGGAAAGATGGAGTTATTTCCTTTTGAGCCGGAATGCTTTTAATCTTAAAGAGCTGTTCAGGAAGAGGAAGAGTTCAACATCAAACAGAAAAAACAGCAAAATAGAACAGAGCAAATTCATTAGAAGCTACCATAAATGAAGTCAACACTTCCTGCAGATACTTTTAATGTGAAACATATGTGCAGGAAGTATTCACGTTTAATCATTGTAGCTTAACAGCGATTAAAAAACAGCAAAATGGAAACAACTGAAAATAATGGATGAATGTTAAGAGCATGTTTGTTCGACAAGAGAATGGCGAGTCCAGCATGACTTTGTTCTTGTTTTAATATTTGGTTACTGACTTTAATTATTTGTGAAATGTTGCTATTGCACCCATAACAAACGAAAAATAGAAGTAAAAAGTAATATTATATTAAAATAGCTTTGATCTATTGCATTGATTTTTACTGTATTAGTGTTATTGAAACAATTATGAGATAATATTTAGTGATCATAAACAGTATAAATATATCGTTGCAACCCTAGTTTGAACAGCTGAAGCCGTTCATTTACATTTCTCTTACACTTAAATCCAGAACTTGCAGTTAGCGGTTAGATATGGGTCCAGACATCCAGGCTGTGGGGTCAGCTCCCTATAGTGAGGGTTCACTGACTGTGTTGTCATATCAGCTTTAAAAGAGCAGCATTGTTTCTGTCCTGCGTAACGAAACTCTGGCTCGGCCCACTCCACAGCTGTCCACTCTGCTTAATTCTCTTCCTCCCATCGTGTCTTGTCCTGGCAGTCGTGTTTGTATTCCCCACATTGATTTCTTCTCTCTTAGCTCTGTGTTCATCTCTCGCACCTCGCTGTCACACGTCTCGATGTCTCTCAGCATCACCGCGAGGCTTGTTGTGTCTCAGATCTGTCTTTCTGTCTCTGTTAGTCATCCCTCACTGTGGATTGCTACATCTTTTCGTGCGATCCCTGTCACGCTCTCCCTTCATCTGTTCTATTCATTCAGACAACACAGGGGTCGCCTTGATGCTGCTTTTGTCACCTCTGCCAACAGAGATCATGTTTTACTCCCCGTCTTTCTCTGTTAACCGTTACAGATGAATGTAGTTTTTCTTTATGCAACATTCATATGCTAGTTATTCCAACATTTCACAACTTCTTATACTTTAAATTCACAAAACAACTCCATTATTCAAAATGATGATACAGCAGCAGAGTTTTGTCATACTCTCACCAACTGCCGCTTTTTTCTATTAATGAAAGTATATTAAAAACATTAAACATTAATATTTCTTTTGGATTTTTTACATTTAAAACAAAAAAGAAAGAAAAAAAGAGATTATTTACTTTGAGCTGGAATGCTTTTAATGTGAAACAACTGTGCAGGAAGTGTTGAGTGAAGGAGAACGGACTGGAATCAGTTAGTTAGTGAACAACAAAATGGGAACAGATCAGAATCAATCAACAATCTTCTTTCCAAAGTATGATCAGATCAACTTGTAAAACAAAACTAGAGTCAAATTGTTTTAAATAAACGTCTGTTTTCTCAAGCTGAAATAATGAATTTCCTTCATCAGTGAAAAGTCAGATCCACAGCACAACAGTTTGTTCAAGTAGTTTCTAGTTTACTCCTTCCTTGAACATCTGGCTGAACCTAAATGAACTTTCAAAAGTCATCATGAGTGCGATGAAGCCAGATGAGACCTGAGCCTGACACACCTGACTGCCTCAATAATCAACTCATAGATGAAGAGTGACTCACTCCCATCAATCTCGTCACCATCTCGTTATAGCTCTGCAGCTGCTGTAAAAACAGCTGTCATTTACTGACACACATACAAAGACACACAGCTACGTCCGGCCTGCTTGACATACTTCTTTGTAATAAAATGAGTATGTGTCGCTCGACTCCCAGAACTCTGACTGAAACACTAAAAGTTATAAAGAATAACAGGGACAAGTTATGAACCCAGATAGCCCATTATATCCCATTTAAATATGTACTATAAGCACTTCAGAGGCTTGTTACATAAGAATAGTCACAGGACTGTTTATTTTGTAGCATCATTTGTAGTTTAATTGTAATTTTGTAGCTAATGTAACAAAGTACAATTAAAACATGCTTCATGTGTGTCGTAATAAATTCTTACATACATGAAGCGTGTGACACGTCACTCAAATTCCACAGAAGAGAAGAAAAATGGCAGCAAATCAACATGGAACAAACATAAATGAAACATTTCCATCATGTTTTCTACATTGTTTTTTCATCATTTGTTCTCTCTTATATACATTATCCCAGTGTCTTTTCTGCAATGGCTTGTAAAATTAAGTCCTAATATTCTCATAACAGTAGTGGATACACATTTATTAACATTTTTGCCAACAACTTCTGCCAGTTTTATGAAAATTTAGTTAAAATCTGTTCGACATCTGGATGGAAACTTGACTATTAAGATTCCTCTTCTCCTATATGAAGCTGTTATTGTTTGGAGCTTTAGCAGTCAGGTGAAAGTAGAGTGTTTAGTAAGAGTTAAAGGTGCACATAAAGTCATGGGCAGCACTCTACTACGACTCAGCCTGTGAAAATGGTTGTATAATGTCTTCTGTGGCTCTGGAGGAGCTTTGCGAATCCTATCGACTTGACTGCTTTACAAAGCCAGGGCTTGGAGTTACGCAAAGAAGTACCAGACAGGAATGCTCTCACAAAAGATGTTATGTATTGCATTATGAGAATCCAGGGATTTAGGAGCTTGATACATACCAGGGACACGCTGTCACTACTAACATCTGTCCCAGTGTACAGAAGAGGTGCTCAAAGAAGGCATCCCCAGAGGGGTGCACGTACATTAGCTATCAAAAGGAGATGACATGGAAAAGCCTGAATGTGTGTGATCTGGTTAAAGAGAGAGTGAGTATTCACTCAACAGATGCATCTGCAACAGGTTGAAGGAGTAAACAGTGTTTTAATTGATAGCAGAGCGCCTCTCTTCCTCAGCCTGCCTGCTGGCAGCCTGCTGACATGGTGTTGTCATGACTGAAGAATGCTGGACTCATGCCACTGTGGCAACCACAGCTTAACATGGATAAGTGGACATACCGCCTCTCCCCAGTTCCCTCTGTGTACGGATGTGACAATGTGTTATCATCCTCCTCTTCCTCCACCAACATCGTGTCCATCACTGATTTCATCCAGCGTAGTGAGGGTTATCTGTGCTCCTTTCATCAGTAACAGAGCTCATAAGAAGCTGCAGCTAAACAGCAGCCGCTAATCTGCTAATAGAGTCAGGTGTCATGAAGCGGGGACACAAAAGCCTTCCATGATGGAAGGACCCAGGGGAGCAACCAGAGCATGTGCCTGCATGAAAATGAGTCCACCACCCTCAACACCTCCTTCCCCCAGCCTCCTCGTCCTCCTCCTCCTTCTTCTCCTTCCCTCTCCTCTCCACCTTAAAGTGAATAAAAACAAAGCAGTGTTTGACAGCATGACAGGATGATGACATCACCACAGGAGTGTCCTGCGGCCGGCCAATACAGCACTGAATAGGGCTGATGGAGCCAGCTCAGCCTGGGCACTGGAACACTGGACCTTTGTAACACACACACACACACACACACACACACACGTACACTCTCTTTCTCTCTCTTGGCCTGTGTTCTCATTCTGCCCCCCTGCAGATCTGATCCTCATCATGCAAAGATAATTCATAATGATTAAGAGATTAGAAGGTGTTAACCCGCTGCCTCCCCACCATCTTACATCGTAACAACAACAGCCCCCCCCTCCATCTTTAGTTGACCCGTTGCCAAGGAGACAGATGGGTGCCGCTCCCACCCAGCCAGTGCCAGGCGTTGGCAGCCCAGCTCGGCACAGCGGGCGCTGGTTCCATTTAGAGAGAACGAAAAGGTTGAGTGTGTTTTGTGCCCATATGAGCTGTGTGTGTGTGTGTGTGTGTGTGTGTGTGTGTGTGTGTGTGTGCGTGTGTGCGCGCCGCTAGGCTGGCTGCCCAGTTGTAGCAGGTGCTGCTGGTGGAGCACAGGGTGGTGGAATGTGTTGGTGAAGCCAAATGGATGAGCGTTATGGGAGCAGTAGATGAACTCCTGCTGACTTGTAGTGAGGCTCCGGCCGTGAAGACTCCTCTTTTTTCTTAAGTGCAGCTGAAAGTGATTTCAGCATTCATGACAACTGTACTGA
The DNA here is from genome assembly GCA_033000465.1 of Sciaenops ocellatus. Taxonomy (NCBI): domain Eukaryota; kingdom Metazoa; phylum Chordata; class Actinopteri; family Sciaenidae; genus Sciaenops; species Sciaenops ocellatus. The sequence continues at coordinate 6,620,326 of CP136889.1, forward strand.
GGGTGAATTTTTTTGTAGAACTCACCTGTTCAAATTAAGGCTTAAAGTTATGCAGAATTAACAGCATGGCTGCTTTGATTCACAGGTGGGTGCTGATCGTACAGATCATTTGTTTGAGCACCCAGGCGTCATTCAGCCTGCCTCAGGTCCTCCGATGATTCACGCCGATTTTTAGATTAGCCGAGAGGTGGAAGAGGCAGAACTGCCAAGATGGCGGAGGGTAGAGCCACAGATTTTTAGCCTCAAAACGGCACTTCAGAAACCTGTGGGTGACGTCACACATATGCTGTCCATGCTTTATACACTTATTGGTTCGGACATAGCTTGAAGTCTGGCGAGATAGATTCTAGTGTGATCTTGTGAGTTCAGCTGTCTAACAAGGTTAGTCTTGATCCAGACTACAAACAAAAATTCAGGATATCACGGTCTCCACTGGTTCAATTTCTATGCTGTGATAATGGATTTGGTTCTGTTTGATTTGAGAGTGATGTTTCTCTCTAAAGGCTTGTTTTCTGTGCTGTGATGACTAATGGACAGAAATGTGTGAAATCTGCTGGATCAGCACTGTTCTACCAATTCACATTGCACACCAGACCTCACTGCTTTTTGAAGCCGTTATTTGTGGTCTTCCTGTAGTGATTGTATTCTACAGGCTCTTTGTCAAAGAGTGCCCCACAATGCATTGTTGCTTTTCACGCACGACTGACTCCGTGCATAGAGGGGGACGATTTAATGATATTCAGGATAGGCACAGACAGATGCTTTTGAAGTAGCACAAGACGTCTGTGCCCCGGGGACCGTGCACGATGACGGCTGCAGCCCCGCTTTGAAAGCCATGAACACACGCCGTCTGTCTCCACGCTGCAGGTGAAACATGGACGCCGTCGTCTCTCAGTCGGCTGGAGATTGCTGTTTGCTTTTCTGTCTGTCTGCTCGCTCTGCTACTGAAGGACTTGTACACACACACTGATGTGAATCTGCAGGGCCCTGAAGGGGGCAACAAAGCCTGTCAGTCATGTCCACACACACATACACTGATTCTCACGAACACACACAAACTCCAAGAGGCGAGCTTGTGATCACCCGGTCGAGCAGGGCAACAGGCTCCATATGCATTATTCATCATTGTCTGCAGCCAACATATGATTAGTTCCTCCATCTTCCTTGTGTGTGTGTGTGTGTGTGTGTGTGTGTGTGTGTGTGTGTGTGTGTGTGTGTGTGTGTGTGTGTGTGTGTGCGTGTGTGTGCACGTGTGTGTGTGTGTGTGTGTGTGCGCGCGCGCGTGCGTGTGCGCGTGTGTGTGTGTGTGTGTGTGCGTGTTTGGTAGGGAGCTGAGCTTTAGCATGTTTTGTCTAATGAGATGCTGCCTCACACTCATCTCACACTGTGTATGTGTGTGTTTGTGTATTCTCATACTGGTGTATATGTGTTCTGAAGACATCCTCCTGGGGGCTATTGCATGTAATTAGAGGTGCATTAAATGATTTGTGGCTCTAATGATGCAGTATGTGTCATATAATACCCTACCCCTGACACTCAGGGAGGGAAGCCCCTCCTGCAAAGCTGAACTGGCTGTTTGGGAATGACCTCATTATTTTGATGATTGTCACAAGAAATACAGATGGAGGAGGAGAGGGGTGTGCAAAAAGTGATCCATATATGGAACTCAGCTCGGTCTCTCCCACTTTGCTGCTTCTTTGTTTTTTATGGTTGTAAACTTAATAGAGATTGAACAAAACAAGACATTTGAAGATGATCTCTTGGATTCTGGGAAGTTGTGATGGGTGATTTGACACGGAGCAGAACTGTCAGACACAAAAACAGTATCAAGAATCCAGTCAGTTTTCAAAATAAAACACCCTGTGTAGACTTCCTATCCTGAGAACATACAAAAGAGAAACAATTAAATTATGTGCCCTAATTATTCATCTGAAGTTAACAAAGTCTGGCAGTGGAATTGAGGGGTTAGTGTCACAGCCTGACTTCCAGATGTGAGATTTTGCTCATTTTATCAGTTTGATGGCATGTTCTGGGCTATTGTTTGGACAAAAGCCTAAAAGTCACACACCAGTGACGCAGTTTATTCTAAAGACTGTCAAGCCCTGTGTGAAGCTCTTTAGATAAATGTCTGCACTAAACACTGTAAATAGAAGTATTGTGGAAACAGTGGAAACCAGAACAGGTTGTAAGGAGAGTAAGAAAATGGCAGAGAAAGAGGCAGTTACAGACAGAGCACACACACACACACACACACACACACACACTCTCTCTCTCTCAGGCTTCATTGATCTGTTGGTGCTGAACTGTTGCGAGGCAGCAGTGAGGGCCCGAACAGCCCTCAGACTCTTAATACTCTCATTCACTTTTAATGGCGGGGCTGCTCTTGCCGGCTGCTTTCTCAGCCTCGGGGTATCCCATGGCAACCAGACACTTACACCTTGATGAGGGGGAGAGGAGAGGAGTTGAGGATCGAGGGAACAGATTGCTTTTACTCCCCTCTCAGATTTGATGATGGAAATGAAAGTTAAAGAAGAAAAAACGCTTTCCGAGCTTTCTCTGTAATCTGACTCGAGGCTGTAAGTGTACGAACGAAAAGGTTGTGTGTTTTGTGCCCGTGTGTGTGTGTGTGTGTGTGTGTGTGCGCGCGTGTGTGCGCGCTTTCTGTGATTATTACCCAGCAAACATTGCTTAGACAGTGGTGTTGTGTCTATGTTTGATGCCAAGAACCCCAACATGCATCATGAAAATCAAGGAAAGTAGCTATTAAACTGAAATGTTCACATATTTGGAACACAGATATGAACATGTAGGTGTCAATTTCTTTGTTTTTTAATCTTTGTTGAGTAGCTGGTCACATGGTGTTGCCTATTATGTCCAATAATAGTCCTCGTGGACCCGACTTCAGCAACTCAACTTAGAATTCTCTCAGAAATGTTCAGTCTTTTCAGACAAAGACTTTATTTAGCCTCTGATGGGTGTGAAATATTGTCTCTACAAAGACTCGACCTGGCAACATTTAAATTCAGAGGATTCTGTTAGTTATATCGATATTTCAGAGCTTTGGGTTTATAACTGAGCGTTAACTTGTTTGATTAGATCGACAAAGGATTTGAGTCACATAACTTCATAACATCGTTTTCTGATCTGAGCAGATCAATACCCAGCCTCACATGAATGCGACTGTATACGGTAAATACAGTGGCATCAGAGGAAAACTTGCTACAACAGCCCAAAATATTTCCATCAAGAGAAACGAGCTGCAGCTTCAGAAATGATATCAATTCAAAAACACATATGGAAATATCCAAAATCAACCATGGAAACTTGCTACAGGAAGCCAGAACAAATACATGAACAAACCCGCTGCACATCCAGTCAACACAACACAACAGAACAGACAGGAGATTACAAGTGGAGGTAAATAACAGAGAGCACAGGGAGATTACGAGGAAAGAGAAAAGGAGTGATGAAGAGAAGGTGATGATGAGAGACAGTGACAGGAAAATAAAACCATCCATCATTTGTCTGTTTTCAGAGTTTGTAGAGTTTGAAGCTGCAGCATGTTTCTCCTGATGGGAATGTTATGAGCAGTTGTCTGCGGCTGTACATATGGTATATGAAGCTCAGGTTGTCATGACACCAGAATTCTAAACTTCAATACAAGTATTAAAAAACGATACCTGATACCTCTTTTGATACCACAACAAAATAAGAAAACCTAGACAGGCCGTATACATAGGTTTTCATGTAGCACTGTAATGATGTTTATAGTAATTAATAATACTCGATATATTGGATACTAAAGAAATAATAGTATATGTATTGTTTTAAACACTTAATATTTAATAGATATGGATACTTTTGACTACCCTATATGAAGTTGTTCATCTAAACATAAGGACATAAACTGCAGAGTCTATTTGCAAGACTGTTTTTGGCAGCATCTATGAATTCCTGCCATAATTTAGACGCGTGCATGCGTGTGTGTCAGATGTTGCCAAGTCGATGTGTCTGCATTCATCTCTGTGCTGTAATCCCATTAGAGAGTAAAGGTCACAGATTCAACCCACACATGAAACACAAACTCTGGTTAAAACATGTGATGAATGCTGAGTCACAGGTTTATTTATGAATAATGTCTCCTGTTATTGGTATCAGACTGTCCGGTTGTTTTCTTGTGTTTACTTTAGTTCACATTGTGCATGTAGACTTAAAAAAACAAGACAAACAAACCACCAGAGCTAAAGCTGAGTGGATGAGGTTATAGACCGCCTGATAATGAAAAACCAACTCAGATTAAATTGGGTAACCAGGGAGTGAAATCATAGAGGGAATTGAGGGTATTATTATAAATATGAATCTGGCTGGAAATAGTCAATCCTCTGCATCAATCCAGAGTCCCAGAGGTTCATGAGGTTTGGGATTAACACTGACTCACCAACATAATTGCTTTCGTTTGCTGTACAGTGAGCTGCTCTCATACAGCCTCTGTGTTTTGGTCCATCTTTTCTCTTCTGTCTCACCATATTGCCCGTGTGTGCCCTAAGGTAGTTCATTCATTCCAGCCATAACTGTAACTGTAACGGCATCTCTGAGATGATGAAGGATTAAGTCCAAGTCCAAACTACTGGTGCTCATTCTTCTGAAACAGATGAACCTGACAAGATCACAGGTCACCAAGACTCCATGTGTGTCAGTGTCAAGTCAGTCTGACTTGACATTGACACTTGGTGGACATGTGGCTGGACCGTGAATTGAAATGAAATCCTGCAGTTAAAGAAAAAGGCTCATGATGTCACATAGTTCTAGTCAACAGTCTTACTAGTCTTACTGTCATCAAATGCCATGAAAACACTAAAACACTGCCACTGCCTCATAACAGAATACTGAATCTTTCGAAATGACTCACAAATATTTTCAGTTTTTGAGCGTCTCAGTAATTTCCCTGCTCACTGTAGTTTTTAACAAACATGACTAAAACGGAGGAAATTGTGTATTTATTTGGGACTATTTTTAGCAGTGGATTAATCTACATTTAGTGCTCTAGTGAATATTTGTGGCAGCAGGACAGTGTGTGTGGGGCTTAGTCAAAGTAATGTGTGCATGGTAATGAAGGACCGTGTCACCCAGTTCAACTGGATGATTAATTGATTAGTGTCAATTACTAAATGAATCGCAAATTATTTTAGTAAACAATTAATCGTTTTGAGTCTTTAATATCTTAGTGTACAAATCAAGACCTTTGAGGACGTCACCTCGGGCTTTGGGAAAGACTGAACAACAGTTTTAATATTTTTGACATTTTATGGACCAAACAACAAATGGATTAATGGAGGAAAAGATCAATGGATTCATTGATGATGAAAATGATCGCTAGTTGCGCCCCTATTAATGCTAGTATATTCATTATTTGTTGGCTCTACACATTGGATTTATGAGCCTTTATTACCAAAACTAGATTTATGCACAGTAAAATAGATTACCAGGATTGAGCTGGAAGAATATTAGTAGCATTTAAGCACCATCAATAATGAATCCATCATGTTAAGCGCTCTGTGCTTGGAGCAGCAGTATTTAGAGACCAGTACCTAATTAGCTTAATACTGCATCTCATTGATCCCAGGTCAATTCTGATCATTACAATCACTTTAAACTGCTTCATTGGTCTTGTGTGCAAGCCTTACATTCAAGGATATATGAAATGAGTGTGTGTTTGTTCAAGATCTCATTCGACGCAGGAAGATAGTTTACATGTTCCAGAATGTGTTTTTGCATCTCTTTACAGTGTGTGTGATTTCATCTCAAGTGTGAGAACAGATAAGAGCGAACGGAGGCAGCCAGGCAGGCAGGCGGGCGGGCAGGGTTTCCTCTTACACAGCAGCTGAATGCTTCCCTCACTTGTGACTTGTCCACTGTTTGAACCAAGTTGACACCTCATTTCACAGAATGACTGATGAAACTTTCAGTTCAGCACACAAGAGAGAAAAATTACCTCTGCGATACAGAGTGATGAAACTGATGGAATCTTTCCATGTGAGCAGGTTTACCTTTTTACAGTTGGGGGAATGAGTTATACACTCTTTAGATGTTCCCAAAAATAATCTATAATGAAAGTACCAAACCAGAGAATTATGTTGTAGTCCAATAACTTAAACATCAGGTATATATTTGATTAAATTGAACACAGCAAAGATTTAATCAGCTTGTTTGATTGATGTTATTATGTAGCTTGCCTGGTGCAGGGATTCTGCTCACCTCACTTTCATTAACTTCATAGAAAGTGTTACTAAAACAACAGCACAGTGAAATAGAATAACAGAGTCGAATTGGGGACTGTTCTTTGGTCTGAGATCATTTCACTGATGATTGGTGAGGAGTAAATATCTATAATCTATAATCAAACTGACCTTTAAGACGATGGTGCAGTGCTACATGTTGCAGTTTGTGGCAGAGAAATAAACAGCGGGGCAGCTCCTGAACATACAGAGAGTGAGTGAAGTGATTGAAGAAACTGTCTCAGACAGGAAGAGCAGAATTATGTAAGAGTGAGGAGGAAACTGCAGAGATAACACTGACATGGAGGTGTGTGTGTGTGAGTGTTGTCCCTGTGTTGTATATTTGTGTGTGTATGTGAGAGAGAGACAGAGACACCTGGACAGAGTCTGTACTTAGTCTATTTCAGGAATTTACCAGCTGCATAAAAAGATTTCTTTCACTGTAATGACCTTGAAATCCCAGTCCCTGTGTGTGTGTGTGTGTGTGTGTGTGTGTGTTTGTGTGTGTATACAGACACACAGAACACTATGTTTCTGTTGGTGTACACATTATTGCACCATCTTACATGTTATTTTTCTTACAACAGTTTTATTTCATTGTGCGTTCAAGGCACTCTGGAAGAAGATGCCTAATCAGCAGTGTTCTGACCGTAAAGCTTTTCACAGGAAGTTTGGTGTTTAGGAGAGAGCTGATTAAGGCTTCTAATCTGGTCCTGGTGACTTCAATCACAAGAGCAGAGGTTCCCTCACAGGGGTTACCTCACATCAACAAATAAATTAGCTTGTCTTTATTCTAATCCAGATGTTTACAATAGACAATGTAAACCAGTTTACACTAAATATGGTTACAGTGTGTTAAAGGGGAATGCCAGGTTTCATACACTAAGATCAGTCAGATCATCCTAGAGCGTACAGCTCATCCGGTCACAGCAGGAGGAGAACTGGAGATCTGTCAGGGCTGAGACAATAATCCTGGTGATGGTATAATGATGTCATCAGGGCTATCTCAGCTTGAGCTCAGAGAATACAAGTTTATAAGTCAAAGCCTATGTTACAAACTGCGGGCTTTGAGATTGAAAGGAGTAGGCTACCACCAGGCAGGAGGGTAAAACAAAAAGATGCTATCAAGCTGCATAATGGATTTGAAAATGGTTCAGCATAAACCCATAACAGGGACTAAAAGTCCCAAAAAGGTATCTGCTGGTTTGATTTTCATTCTGCTTTTGTCTGTCTCTTGTTAGGGTTCAAATTTATGGAAGTGCAACACAAAATCATCTTATTCCACTGTCTCACAGTATAATATGCATTGGTTATCTGCTTGTCAAGTTTGAAATATTCAAATTCAAGACTCGTTTTTAGAGGGTTGGACCAATAATTGAGATGATTGTGCATCATTTTGGACATATTTCTCCAAAATTTTAACATTTACATTTAGAGATACATATTTAGTATCTCTAAAACCTTCAGCTCTCCACTAGAATTTCAAATGAAGTTCTGGGTATTTGAACAAGGTCTGGCTGTATACTGAGTTTATAATGACTGAGGCCCGTTGGAATAAAGATGTTAAGCCAAGACACACAAATGTTATCAGTGTGGAGTTTGATTGAGATCTAAATATGACGTTTGCGGGTTTGCTGCTCCTGATAATGTTTGTCTCTGTGCAAATGCTGCTGCTTGGTTTGACTCAAAAGAGTGTGCTGCTCACTAACATTAAACCACAACCTACTACTTTACTCACAGCTCTATCATCCAAAACAGACGCTGACATGCATCTTAACATTTTCATTGCACATTCTTGCACCTCTGAAATGGCACTTTTTACCCCCTGAAAGACCAAATATTGATTAAAAGATCTTGTGAGTGTTACAACACTTTGCAGACGATGACACATTATATGTATCTAACATTCTGCATGTCTATGCATTGTGACATTTGTTTTTACCTTCTCATTAGGCTATTTCACCAACATAATTGCTCCAGTGTCTACTAAAAATATTAAATGACACTGATTGAGTAAAATGTGCCATTTCAGAGTGCTAATACTTTTAAAGCCCATGTGTGTTATGTCTTAAATGCCATGCTCTATTGTGATATTGATAGCTTATGTGTCGTTCATGCTTCACTCATTCTCATACATTGATTAATTTGCTTTTCTGTGTGCATTTGTTTTGACATTGCCCCCTTTTTTCTTTGTTTTTTGCTCCATGTTTTTCTGCATGTGGCTCGTCCATAGCTTTGTACCAATGGCTAGAAGCAGACCGCCAAGGCAGGGATCCTGATGCTGCGGCCACAGGTAAAACACCATCAGCCGTTCCCTTCTTTCACAACTCACACTGTCTGCATGTATGCCTGCTTTCTGTCAGTCAGCTGCTTTCTTACACCTTGTGACATATGTGATTAATATAAGGCTTGCCCCAGTGTAGATGTAGATGTTCCAAAGTGGTTTCACTGGGGAAAATAAATGGGGTTTTCACATAATCACGTCGGACACAGATTGTGGTTATCACATGTTTTTCACACTTGTTTTTCTGCATCCATTTTTTGTCTGTGACAGCTCCAATGTCTAAGGCTGGGTTACAGCTCATGATTTAATAATATGCAACTGAATGTCATTAGTTGTACTCTTTAAAGAACTAAAAGGTGCCAATGCAAATTAATCAACTGGAAAATGTGTAGTGTTGAAGTTTGGTAGCATTTTTATTAAATCTGAATCTAGTATCGCCACTATCAGAAGATAGTATAAACAGTCACATGATCAACTATTTTTACAGTAAAATTTACACGTTTGTATGACGCTCATTACATTATCTTCATCCATTTTCAGTGTTAAACTTATAAAATTTATAGAACTAACTGAAGTTTATTTTGAGAGAAACTCAATGAGAAGCTCATTTATTTTCCCAACAGAGGTATCAGACAGACTTCAGATCACCTCCATGGTTGATAGATTTCTGTGTATCATTCTGCCTCCACCTGGATTCTCTTCTCTTCTCTTCACTTCTCTTCTCTTCTCTTCTCTTCTCTTCTCCATTCTGTCCCTGTCACCTTCTGTTTATCATGGTTAAGCGCCTCAGGAGGCTTCAGTCGTCGTCTTTGTGCCGGCCGAGAGGACACAAAGCCCTGGAACTCTCAGGGCACATGGCCAAGTAGTGAAATCATTATGTATGTGTGAGTGCAACTGGATGTGTGTGTGTGTGTGTATGTGTGTGAGAGAGACAAAGAAATAGACAGACAAAGAGGTGCAGTGTATGTGTGCAGGATGTGTTCTTGAATAGTTGACAACAACTTGAGGGCATTGTGCTGCTCTTTGTACATGATGAGGTCATGAAGGGGCAAAATATGCACCAAGGTCATACAATGGACAACAAAAAAAGTTAGGAATAGATATGAATTGAAATCGATGTGAACCAGGCGCTTTAATTCTCATGTGGGATTTCTGTATTTAAGAGTGTGTGTAGGTGTAAGTGTGTATGCAAATGTGGAGGAGCAGAAAGGGGTGTTGTTAAAAAAACAAATGAATAAAACATGAGATCAAACTGTAAATATATTTTAGAGAATTGAAAGAACAAAAGAATAGGTAGAGGGATTTGGGACATTGAGTTTTCCTAGGAGAGAATTTTCACTTTGCCTGGTCAGGCAAAGTCAAAGGTTTCCCCTGCTCGGCCACTCTCTCAGGAGGTAACTGGCTGTTAGGGGTCAACACTCCGTCACCCATCCTGAACATCCCCCTTACCCAGACCCAGTGGGACAGAGTCTGTTCACACATTCGTGTTAGCCACATTCTCACACAAAATCCTCATCGATCTAATGATAGGGCCACTCTGGAATGATTAATCATTAAATGTTCAAAGCGATCAGTCTCCCCCCTCCTCCTTTATCCTGCGCTGCTCTTCAGTAACCTTCTGACCTCGCTTTAATCATAAAAACTGTCTATGGTCAATACTCCTGCAGAGCTTATTCACTTATCTGAAATCAATGTAAATTTGTATCCATCTCATAGCAGGACCGTTGGAGATCTGGTCCCTGAAGGGAAATGAAATGATGCATGGATGAGATTTAATGGCCTGCAGAGAGGAGCAGAAAAGTTTGAGTCAGAAAGTCTTTATCCTGATGAAGCCTCCCTGAGAACTTTGTGTCTCTTTATGGTCTTTTTAATTGTCCCACAGGGGATGAATAAAGTTATTGAATTGATTCTGAATGCTTTGACTTCACAAATCACTAGTCTGTAGTTTACTGTTGAAGGAGGCGAGTAAAGAGAAATTCCACCAGGGACCATCAGTGAAACACATCATTTGTGTTATGCTTTCATTAGTTAGTTTACTTCCCATACACTGATGAAGAAAAGACTCATAAATAAGAGGACTTTTAAGTCACTAGGTGCTTTTCACACAGTTGTTTTAGGTAGGTAGGTAGGTTTGACCTTTGGAACTACTTTGTACTGAGGAAATGGTTTCAATGAAATCTTTTGACAGGATATTGTTTTTTGTGGTTTGGCTGAATCGATCCTTTCATTTCTGACATTTATAGTCAAGGTTTCCTGTTAAATCCAGCACACCAGGGCAGAGGTGTTGAAGTGTCCATCAACACATAGATGATAACTAGCGTTTTCTTCTGTAAATCTACGATGCCCCCCAAGGACTAAAACCCTCCAAGAGCAAACACTTAAATGAGTTTCATATCCAGAAATACTGAAATAACAAAAAGTAGGAGCTACATAACAGCTGCAACCAGAGACACGAGCTGTGAGAGAAGAAACTGTAACACTTAAAAATAGAGGCAGTGTCCGAGCATAACCTGAGTGTTTAGTCTGAGCAGAGCAGGTTAGTGAATCATGCATGTATGTGAACTTAGTCAAAAAACAAGAATACAATTCAGCATACTGTACATGAAGAATACAGCCCCCCAAAAAGAATAATAAATCTACATTACAGGTTAAAACAGGCTTTTCTTTCAAGGAAAGCATTTTCTCTATAATTAGGACCAAATTACAGTTCCTTTCAGGAAAATTACAGGCCTGTAAAATGGAACAAAGAAATGATCAAAAACAAACAAAAAAGATTCAAACAGATCGAAAGTTAAAGATTTTCTAACTTTAATTTTTTAACCTTTTATTGCTCATAATGTTGCTGCCATATATACCTACATTTACCTTTACATTTGTGATTTAGTGCTTCTCCCTGGCTGCCCTCTATGAATTCCTCCTGTCAGCACACAACTGATGGAAACACAATTTGAATTTTCCAAACAATTTCTCTCGAGTGTTTCCATTTTACATATAAAGGCTTTTGCTGACGCTGTGATTCAGAACTATTCAGAATGAGCCCAGCGGCACAATGAGCTTTTACTTCAATCACAGAGGGCAAACAGTGTGACTGTGTTTCAGTGGAGCAAACACAGAACACAGAGGGAGGAGGAAGAGTCTGTGACTTAGTCAGTTGTACTGGAAGAAACAGATGTAGTGAACCAGTAGATCATGTAACAGCTCTGGTTATATGACACCTGTTGTGTCTTAAGCAGCTGTTGGGTTGTCCTGCATTAGACACAGTTTGTCTCTGCTATGCTGCTGTGACAACTGTCTGTCTCTCTTACACACACACAGTCCACAGAGTGAAATCTCTGTGGACCTCACCGGCTGTCCATCCAACAGTGTGTTTCATTTCATTCAAACTCCAAATACTCACAGACACAGAACCGGCACACTGCATGTATGTTCACCTCAAAGTCCAGTGATGATGACAGCAGTGATGCCAGGAGTAAAAACTGTTCAAATCACTTTTGCGTTGATTTCAGTGACATTTAGCAAGTAAACCGCTCCTCAAGTCCTAAAAGTGTGCTGCAGTATTGTGTTTTTGCTGAGATTGAAGGGAGTCTCTGTGAATCCCATCCAGACCTTCCTGCAGCAGTAGATCCACCTTGACATCCTATAGGGATATTATTCAAAGTACAAACTCATCTTATTTCCAATCTAGTGATTCCTTGATGTTTCATCTGGAGCCATCATTACGTCACAATGAAATAATATAATAATGGATGTTCCGATACCATTTTTTCCCTCCCGATACCGATTCCGATACTTGTGCTGTGGGTATCGGCCGATGCCGAGTACCGATCCGATACCAGTATGTTATAAAAAAAAATATCATACTACGCCTGCATGACTGTGATATGATTATCATTGTGGTAAGGCCTGGGTCAGGTTAAACACTTTGTAAAACATGAATAAATACAGCAAATTCAGCCATTTATTTTCAAATAGAACAGTATAAAAATCAGTAGTGCAAATGCAATTTGACTAAATAACTCTAGTAATAATTATTTTAAAAAAAGTGCAGCCACAATATTTTTAAATAAAAAAGGCATTTCTTTGCATATGTCGCAGTCTTACTGGTGGGAGCATCATCCAGCGTGAAATACTGCCACACCGCCGACATGATATTCTAGTGCTAGTTAGCTGCTAGTTAGCTTAGCTCCAAGCCTCGTGTCAACCGGCTCTGACACACGTGTGTGTCTGTTGTGTCTGTGTCACGTGATCAACTCTTCCTCGTCCCTCTAAAACAGCAGGCTGCAGGTTGCAGCACAGCTCCACTGTTTTAAGAGCGGCGAAAAAAAACTGTGCCAGAGCTTAACGGAGCTAACCAGTAAATAGATTACTAATTTAATAAATTACGTGGTATCGGATCGGTGCCTGGACTCCAGTAGTCGCCGATACCGATGCCAGCATTTTCGGCAGTATCGGAGCAATTTCCGATACTGGTATCGGAATCGGAACAACTCTAGTTTTAGCCCATGTAGTGTCACAGAGGAATCTAGAACACCTCAAAGATCTCAACAAAAGGATGAGCTTTCTCTCAGCTTTCACTCATGTGCTCTGTGATGATATTGCTGTTGATATCATCAGAACGGATGTGGACACTCTTGGGGTTGTGTTCATACTACAGTCTGTATAAGCAGATCTGGCCTCATATTTGCAGATGGGTGTAAAATCCATTGCTGCTGCTCTTTCATGTCCCATCATGTTTGCACTTCTTCTTGTTCGTAAAGAAACACATTCAAATCTGACCAGATACAAGAAAAGGATGGCATTAGAGATGACACATTTTGCAAAGCTGGAGCATTCTGTACTCACCAACTTAACGTCAACGTAGCCCGGAGGACACAACATCCATGATTCCCAAAAAAAATTTGAAATGTGGACTCGTCAGACCTCAGCACACTTTTCCACTTTCCATCAGTCTATTTGGGAAGTGTTCCTGAGTCCATGTAGTACAGTCACGTTGGATTTTAATGCATTGTTGTCTGAGGGGTCAAAGGTCACATGAATTCAATGTTGGTTTTTATCCTTGCCCCTCACTTACAGAGATTTCTCTGGATTCTCTGAATCTTTGAATGATATTATGGGTTGTACATAATGATGTCAGTACATTTCTTGTAATCAGGCTCTATTCATACTAGTCGTGATATTATTGGATGTTACCATTGAACGTGTTTACCTAACAGGTGTTTTTGAGTGTTACACACACTTCACAGTCTTCTGTTGAACCCTGTCCAAACATTTTTGGAAAATTCAAATTTGAATCACCGTTGGCATTTAAAGTAGATTTCACAGAAGATGGAGGTTGACAAAAGAGAGAAAAGGACTGAAACAGACACATGTAACCCTTTTGAGAGAAAACGAGAATAGTAATTAAATTCAATAGCCAGTGAAATCAGAAGCTCTAAGATCGACTATGGAGCCCAGGATTGATCAAACGATAACACAGGAATGAGACAAACTCAGTATTTTTCTTTAAGAAACAAAAACGCTTCCCTATTTATTACAGGATGGGAAGGATGAGTAAAACACATTAATTGCACAAAAAATTACAACTCTTACCCGGGTAAGTATAGAAAACAATAAAATATAAAATAGAATTTTGCAGCTGCGTTTTTTTCTAAGGTTCAGTTCACCTTTTTTCAATCACTGTTCAGTCAACACCGTGAAGGTGGTAAATCAGTCGCACCACACTGTTGTGAGTGGTGTGTGTGTATATGTAAAAGTGTAAAAGGATTCAGGTTCCGCGGCGTCGTGTCTCTAAGTATCCTCCGGGGTCTGGCTCGCCATCACACTTCGATTGGCTCCAACATCCAGGTAGGTCCAACTCTCAATGGGTCCAAAAAAACCTGACCTACGATAAGTAGGATCAGAGCATTCGTCTTAATTTTCTCAAGTCTCAAAAATGAATTATAGCACATAAATCATGTTAAATCCACATAAACTCTATCAATAGAGAATAACTATTCTTACTGAATTACTGTTGCAATGAGATCACAATGTTCAGTAATAAAATAAACACTTAAAACATCAGATTATGTTATTGAAATAATCTTCCTCACTTCAAAACAACAGTATCAAAATATTCTTTGCTCTTTACATAGTAATTAGCACATAAATCAATATCAATCATCAAGAAAGAAAATATGTAATGTGCACAGTTAATAAAACCTGGCTACACGTGCTTAAAATGCACAAATAAGATGCTAAACACACACATAATACAGCTCAATGTACAACAAAGAAGCAACAAACATCTCATAATGCACCTTTAAAATGTCAGATCAGTGCTTCAGCATTAAGATATGGTGTGTAGTAGTGTGTCTTCTCTCGCGCCACTCAGCACCGGAGGCTAGTGCTCCGATGTTAGCGCCTACGCTAGCGGGTTAGCTCGTGGCGTTAGCATTAGCTATTACCATTTAGCATATCAAGACGGTTGCTCACCGATGCGTTTCTCTTCCCGAGAGGTTCCTCCGACTGCGCTCACACAAGTCCTGGTCGTCCCGGGAGATTTCGCTGACAGTTTTTTTCAAGTTTTATCCACTTTTGCGGTTTTGTTTTCCTACGGTGCGTGTCGTGCTCAACGCGGCTAGCTCTCTCTCTCTCTTCCCAACAGCTTCAGAGGAAGTGAACTTGTTCCGATCAGGTCAAAGGGTGGGGCTTGCTTTTTGATTGGGCGACCGACCAGGTCTCCAACCTGTCTCCTTCAAACTAAAACTCTTTATTTACCTAATTATTTTATTACGGTTTTATCGCTCCTTTTAAACATTTGTTTTAATTAACCAAAACACAGTATTCAATGAATTGATTTTTTTCCACCATGAATTTCACTTCTCTCAATTAACATCTTTGTTTTTTAACATGCAATGAATTGATTTACTTGTTTTTAATACAGATTTTTAACCTGGGTTACACCCTCCCCTCTTGAATTTATGCACGCCTCTGTGCATGGGAACTGCTGTCCAGTAACAGGTTGAAGGATGAGTTCAGGTTAGTCTGTTCGGCTTCCAATAAAACATCAGTAAGGGCCGTACTCAGGCCTTGCAACAAAGATTGAACAACAGATACCAGAGGACTGCCGAGACGTGCGTACTGCAGTCGTTCAGGTCTTTCTCTGTCTCTGGTTGAACGTCGTACAGTGCTGTCACTACTGGTAGCTCCTGAACCATTGTTAATCTCCTTTTCTTTACTTTCAACAGGGACATTGGTAGGTAAGTATTCACCTGATGGTTCTTTAGTCTTCACTTCTTTTTCAGGTACTGTGCGAGAAGTAGCAGCAGGCAGGACATCAGGTAAGTCTGCTTCAACGCTGCTTGAGTCGCCACATAGGTTATGGTTATCAGGTAAGTGACTGTCACCAATTGGAGCGTCAACAGGTAAGTGTTTTTCACTGACTGGAGCATCAACAGGTAAGTGTTTTTCGGATAGGTTTCTCTCCTCGTTCCTTGGGGAAGGAGGCTCAGGGTGAATGTTTGATCTCGGAATTTCATAGACAGCTGTAAATCTTGTAATTTCTTTGTCAGGCTGCTCTCTGAACCACTCGTATGGAAGGTCATCTTCAGAGTCGCACTGATCATTTACATCATCAGACTGCTCAACAGACTTTCGTGTTCGTGGCCTGCGTGGTTTTGGCAGATCGGGTTTCGCAACACTCAGTGGAAGAGAACCGCAGGGAAGTAAGAGATCTCTGTGAAGGGTCCGCAAAGGGCCTTCCTTGTTCTCTGGTCTGAGGGTATAGACTGGAAGATCCCCAGCTTGCTTCACCACCACATAGACATCCGTCTCCCACTTATCAGCAAGCTTATGTTTGCCACGCAGGCGGACAGCTCTCACCAACACCCTGTCGCCAGCCTCCAATTTAGAGGCCGTGACATGCCTGTCGAATCTTGACTTGTTCTTTGCTGCTGTCTTTGCAGCGTTTTCAGTGGCTATCTTGTAACTCTCTTCCAGATGAGACTTGAGTCTTTGAACGTACTGTGAGTGAGACTTGTACTCACCATCCTTCAAGGGTAACCCAAATGCCAGATCGACAGGTAGTCTCGGTTGACGTCCAAACATAAGTTCATAGGGTGTGAACCCTGTTACATCACTCTTCGTACAGTTGTACGCGTGTACTAAGGGTTTTACAAAGTTCCGCCACTGTGACTTGTCTTTATTGTCAAGCGTTCCCAACATACTCAACAATGTTCTGTTGAAACGTTCGACTGGATTCCCTCTGGGATGATAAGGAGTCGTACGGATTTTATGGATTCCAGCGAATTTGCAAAGCTCTTTGATTGTCCGTGACTCGAAGTCAGGTCCTTGGTCGCTATGCAACCGCTCGGGGATTCCGTAATGGACCATGAAGTTGTCCCAAAGGCACCTGGCGACGGTCTGAGCTTTCTGATTTGGCGTCGGAATGGCAACTGCATACTTCGTAAAATGATCCGTGATCACCAAAATATCCTTAGTATTGCTTCTGTCAGGCTCTACTGACAAAAAGTCCATACAGACAAGCTCTAAGGGCCTGGTGGATTTTATGTTCACCAGCGGCGCCGCCCTTTCTGGCTGTGCTTTTCTGCGGATGCACCGATCACAGGTCTTAATTTTTCTTTCCACATCAGCCGCCATCTTTGGCCAGAAAAATCTGGTCCGCACCAAGTCCAACGTACGTTCGATGCCTAGGTGGCCCATGTCATTGTGAAGGCTCTGCAGAACGACAGTCCGGAGCTCCTCAGGTAAGACAAGTTGATATGTGACTCTGCCATTGTCTTGACGTTTCCTGTATAGCACTTCATTATGCAGTTTGAGACGATTCCACTCCCTCAGAAGGAAGGGAATATCTGGGAGTTCTTTTCTGACTGTTGGAGGCAACTTTTCCCCGCTCTCGATTTGAGCTATTACCTCCCGGAGACAAGGGTCAGCTCGCTGTTTGTCTCTGATCTCTCTCTCGGACAGATGGGGGAGACCAGGCAAACCACCATGCTGCTGCTCGTTCACAAAGTTGTCCGGTAAAGCCTCAGGAGAGATTGCAAGAGATTGCACCAGCGTCATGCCTCCATCTCTGTCTCCACATTCATCCAATGTACCACAAACAAGGTGCCTCTCACAGATGGCGTGCACAATGTCTTGGCTCACAACACCCCCAAGATCAGCCAAATGTGTCTGTGTGAACTGTCTGATGCGCTCCTGTTCTTTCTGGGACTTTAGATCATTTGAAAGCTCTCCGTGTGGTCTTCTAGAAAGGCCGTCTGCATCACAGTTCAGTTTACCTGGCCTGTATTGGAGCGTGAAGGTGAAAGTTGAGAGGGCTGCCAGCCATCTGTAACTGGTGGCGTCCAGTTTGGCACTGGTAAGGACGTACGTCAGGGGGTTACTGTCTGTAACGACAGTGAATTGATTTCCGTACAGGTAGTCATTAAATTTTTCAACAACAGCCCACTTCAAAGCTAGAAATTCTAACTTGTGGGCAGGGTAACGGGATTCGCTGCGTGACAGACCCCTGCTGGCATATGCAATCACTCGCATGTGACCGTCCTGCTCTTGGTATAGGGCTGCCCCAAGGCCCATGGTACTGGCATCGGTGTGGAGGACATAGGGCAACTTGGGATCAGCAAACCCAAGAACCGGGGTTGTGGTGAGCTTTTCAATTATGGTACTGAATGCTAGCTCACACCTGTCAGTCCAGCGATCACCAAAGGGCCTCTTTGGGTCATGGTATTGGTTCGTCTGCGTCTTGTTTTTGGCGTTCTTGTGCAGTGGAGGATAACCCGATGTCAATTCTGTGAGGGGCTTGATGATGGTGGAATAGTCTTTTATGAATCGTCTGTAGTAACCTGCAAATCCGAGGAAGGACCTTAGCTGTTTCAGGTCTTGGGGCCTTGGCCACGTTTTCAGGGCCTCCACTTTTCCAGGGTCGGTCCCCACTCCGTCCTGAGACACAATATGCCCCAAATACTTGACCGACGTTTGAAAAAACTTGCATTTCTCTGGGGAGAGTTTAAGGCCGAACTCCTGCAGACGGTTCAAGACTTTCATCAGCCTCACCTCATGCTCTTCCAATGTCTTAGAAAAGACAATGATGTCATCAAGGAATACAAGAACCTCTCTCAGATTCATATCGCCCATACATTTCTCCATCAAACGTTGAAATGTACTCGGAGCGTTTGTGACTCCTTGAGGCATCCGGTTAAACTCCCAAAACCCCATGGGACAGACAAAGGCGGTTTTGGGTTTGTCTGTTTCCTCAACCTCGATCTGATAGTACCCGGATTTTAGGTCGAGGACCGAAAACCACTTTGACCCAGTGAGTGAGGAGAATGCCTCTTCCAAGTTTGGAAGTGCGTAAGCATCTTTCACAGTCTGGAAATTGAGTTTTCTGTAGTCGATACAGAGGCGGACTTCTCCGTTCTTCTTCCTCACTACGACTATAGGCGACGAGAATGGGGACTCAGATTCTCTGATCACTCCAGCTTGAAGCAGTTCTTGTAGATGCTTACGGACAGCTTCCAAGTCATGGGGATGTATGGGACGGGCTCTGTGCTTGAACGGCGTCTCATCTGAAAGCTTGATTTGGTGCTTGACTTGGTCAGTTCTGCCGAAGTCAAGATCATTCTGTGCAAAAACTTCAGGCATGCTGTTCAGTTTCTGTGTGATACGCTCTTTCCATTCAGCAGGAACAGGAGAATCACTGAAGTTGAATGTGATGTCTGACTTCTGGGGAGAGTCTGATTTTGAGGTAAGTACACTATGCTCTTGTGAGAGAACTTTCTGAAAGGCATAGATCTCACCAATAATACATCTCTGGGGGACAATAACATCATGGTCTGACTCATTGGTAATTACTACTGGGACCTTGAATGGCCGTTTAGTGGGCAAATCAATGAGGCAGGTCTTCACCAACAGACCACCTGGCAATGATGATGAGGAAGGGTGCTCTAGAACTACGGATTTCTCAGTAGTGAACCTACTGACTGCTACACAACCTTCCAAGACCATGGTTTGGCCAGCGGGGATCAACTGGGGGTCTTTGCCATGCATCTTCACCAATCCAAGATTACCATCCTTACTCTGTTGCTGCCTCAGCTCCAGGACTTTGAGCACTGCCTTGTAGCCATGTGCTGTTGGCTGCGGTGCCTCAGGTGCAGTTTCACAGTATATCTCATATAGCACATCAAGCGTGTTGGTACCTATCAGCATGAGTGAGTCAGAATCAGCACGAACATCTGGAACCACCAAAGCGAGTGTTGGCACCTCAATCTCCACTCCCAAGAACTCTTTGGGGAAAGTGACACTCAGCTCAATGTATCCAAGGTAAGGTACACACTGGCCGTTGGCTCCTTGAACTTCAAGTAAGTCGAACAGTGGTTTGATTTCTTGTTTAGAAAGGTGTTGCTGATAGAAGGACTGAGGGACCGTAGTAACTTGGGAGCCCGTGTCCAGTAAGGAGGTTGTGGAGCTCCCCTCCACTTCCACTCGTGCTGTGCTCTTTGTGCCTACTAAGCCTTTAGGCAACTTAAAGGAACGACCTCTTATGCAAGACTGTTTAACCATGGCACGTCGTTTGGGTTCAGTGGGACATGGTTGACTAATCTCAGTTCTTGTCTGTCCCTCGACAGGAACTGAACTCAGTTTAAAGGAGAAGTGGGGGTGTTCTGCGCCTCCCACAACTGCTGTCGTTGTCTCAGTTCTTTTCGTTTTGCCGCTACCAGGGCAGGGTTGGCCTCAGACTCACAGGTGGCAACGATGTGCCCATCCTCCCCACAGCGAAAGCAGTACCAAGGCTTTGGCTTGGAAATTGCACTCCTATGCAAAGGTAAGTTGGTTTCTGTGGTTGCATGGTCAGGTTTTTGTGTATTGGTCATTTTCAAAGTTTCTCTTTTAGGCAATGCTGTCTTTTTCTTTTTCATGAGGGATGTTAGCTGACTTTTCAGGTCTGCAACTTGTTTCCTTAGCTCATGTATGCTACTAGCATCAGACTCGGCTTGGGTCTCACTGCAATTACACACAGTTTGCACATGGGACACAGCCTTCTGTTTTGTGGTGCCCAAGTGTTGTTTCATTCTCATGACCTTGGCTTCTTGCCTATCCTCTTCAGTGCGTAAAAGCATTAAAAGTTCAGCAAATGATGGGGGGTTCTGTTTTTTGTGTTCTAGGTGGAGGTCAGCAAGCAGGACGTTGTCCCAACAGCCCCTGCAAAACTGTCGGATTAGGTTTTTATCTACATCCTGTGCTGGGACACCCTCTCTGCGCACAGCATTGCCCAGGGCAACCTGAAGGCGCTGCAGGTAGGTAGATGGTTTTTCTCCAGAGTCCTGAAATGTGTTCATGAACCGTACAAACAGTTCTTCCCCATCTTCAACTGTGGCGAATGCAGAGTCTAACATTTGCAAATAGGTCGAAGGGGGCGCTTCAGGACCAAGATGCTTGACGACATCAGAAGCCGGAACAAGAAGACTCTCAAGGATTTTACGAGTTTTCTCAAGATCAGAGACAGAAACATCTTTCATCATCAAATCAACATGGGACCTCCAAGTGTCGTAATCAACCTCACTGTGTGGTCGAGGGATCTTCCCAGAGAAGCTTCTCAACCTCAAGGTAGAATGAGAGTGTGAGGGTCTGTCTTCACTCCTCACAATATGCTCCACCACTATCTTTTGCACCTCAGGTGGGTTGAGCTCACTGGGACTCAGAGTCATGGGTGTCTTTGGGTTAAAGGAGGGAGCAGTTGTTCTCTGATTAATGTCCGAGGGACCGAGCTCAATGAGAGAGGAAGCACCAACCAACGGCTGTGATGTAATATCATGCTGGCTGGGTTCCGCAGCTTGCTCAACTTCTCTTGAGTGTTGGGGGGAAGTAGCGAGCTCACTGGGTTCAGCACCCTCAATAGATTCCCCTATTTGTGACATTACCTCCTTTAACACCTCCTCGAAATTCTTTCCACTGAGCTTGGCGATTCTTTTCAGCTTGTCGAGGTAAGTTTGCGTGACATCACTGCCTACCTTTTGTGTGTAGACACTCGCCAGGGCTCGTACACGATAGGTAATACCAGGACTGCCTGTCAATGAGTGAGTATAAGGCAAAAGAGGTTCTAATGTTTGTACAGCAGTACCATGGTTATACTCTACTATCAGATTTGTATGAAACTCTGTAGTTGGATCATCTATCTTTACAGTCCTTTTGAATGAACCATATCTCTTCAAAAAGTCAAGAATCTCTTCGTCTTTTTCTGATTCTGTCAAACCACACACCAAAACTGCATTTGGAACCTTGATGCCCAAATTATCAATGATATCCATTTTCTAGTGATGTGTTATCATCAAATAAAAATGAAAAGTTTATTCCAGGTGATCGTTTGGCAATAACTAGGCTCCTGGCTGGCTCGCCACTTTAGTTATGTAACCCTTTTGAGAGAAAACGAGAATAGTAATTAAATTCAATAGCCAGTGAAATCAGAAGCTCTAAGATCGACTATGGAGCCCAGGATTGATCAAACGATAACACAGGAATGAGACAAACTCAGTATTTTTCTTTAAGAAACAAAAACGCTTCCCTATTTATTACAGGATGGGAAGGATGAGTAAAACACATTAATTGCACAAAAAATTACAACTCTTACCCGGGTAAGTATAGAAAACAATAAAATATAAAATAGAATTTTGCAGCTGCGTTTTTTTCTAAGGTTCAGTTCACCTTTTTTCAATCACTGTTCAGTCAACACCGTGAAGGTGGTAAATCAGTCGCACCACAGTGTTGTGAGTGGTGTGTGTGTATATGTAAAAGTGTAAAAGGATTCAGGTTCCGCGGCGTCGTGTCTCTAAGTATCCTCCGGGGTCTGGCTCGCCATCACACTTCGATTGGCTCCAACATCCAGGTAGGTCCAACTCTCAATGGGTCCAAAAAAACCTGACCTACGATAAGTAGGATCAGAGCATTCGTCTTAATTTTCTCAAGTCTCAAAAATGAATTATAGCACATAAATCATGTTAAATCCACATAAACTCTATCAATAGAGAATAACTATTCTTACTGAATTACTGTTGCAATGAGATCACAATGTTCAGTAATAAAATAAACACTTAAAACATCAGATTATGTTATTGAAATAATCTTCCTCACTTCAAAACAACAGTATCAAAATATTCTTTGCTCTTTACATAGTAATTAGCACATAAATCAATATCAATCATCAAGAAAGAAAATATGTAATGTGCACAGTTAATAAAACCTGGCTACACGTGCTTAAAATGCACAAATAAGATGCTAAACACACACATAATACAGCTCAATGTACAACAAAGAAGCAACAAACATCTCATAATGCACCTTTAAAATGTCAGATCAGTGCTTCAGCATTAAGATATGGTGTGTAGTAGTGTGTCTTCTCTCGCGCCACTCAGCACCGGAGGCTAGTGCTCCGATGTTAGCGCCTACGCTAGCGGGTTAGCTCGTGGCGTTAGCATTAGCTATTACCATTTAGCATATCAAGACGGTTGCTCACCGATGCGTTTCTCTTCCCGAGAGGTTCCTCCGACTGCGCTCACACAAGTCCTGGTCGTCCCGGGAGATTTCGCTGACAGTTTTTTTCAAGTTTTATCCACTTTTGCGGTTTTGTTTTCCTACGGTGCGTGTCGTGCTCAACGCGGCTAGCTCTCTCTCTCTCTTCCCAACAGCTTCAGAGGAAGTGAACTTGTTCCGATCAGGTCAAAGGGTGGGGCTTGCTTTTTGATTGGGCGACCGACCAGGTCTCCAACCTGTCTCCTTCAAACTAAAACTCTTTATTTACCTAATTATTTTATTACGGTTTTATCGCTCCTTTTAAACATTTGTTTTAATTAACCAAAACACAGTATTCAATGAATTGATTTTTTTCCACCATGAATTTCACTTCTCTCAATTAACATCTTTGTTTTTTAACATGCAATGAATTGATTTACTTGTTTTTAATACAGATTTTTAACCTGGGTTACACACACACTACATCAGGCTATTTGAGTTGCGTGTGTGTGTCCAGTGAGGTGTGTGTTGATGTGTGGGTGGGTGAGGGGGTGTAGCGCAGTCCAGCTGCTGACAAAGAGGAATCTAATGCATGCAGTCAGAGTGGCTGTCAGTGAAAAGCTCTGTGTATGTGTGCGTGTCACATACTGTACATGAGGTCATCCTGTGTGTCACCGCTCCTTTGTCCATCCCCATAAAACACCGAGCCGTGTTCAGTATGCAGCTTCACGCTTTCATAGATTTCCTGTCTGACACAGAAACGACAAATGCTTCTCAACGTCCCACCACTGACAGAAACATGGAGCAGTTTCTAATATATAATAAATAAATATAATAAATAGTTTGTTTATATTGGAGGTTGTTAGGTCATTGTCTTTTTCTCTTTTTGTCTTCTCGTCCGTCCAGGTGAAAACTTTGAGCAGAGCCCCCTGAAGAGGACGTTCAAGTCCAAAGTTCTGGCACGCTACCCTGAGAATGTGGAGTGGAACCCCTTCGACCAGGATGCTGTCAACATGGTAAGTGGACGGTACCGTGCAGATGAGCGAGGATAAACTGAGCGAGTTCAACAACAGCTTGAGCAGGGCAGGAAGACACTGGTGGGATTATTGAGAGGACAGTGTGGATTGTGTAAACCAGCATTATGGGGAAGAAACCACACATCTGAGCACAGAGGATCTGAATTGAGATGCACAATGATTTCTCAAGGGATCCTGGGTAACAGAGCGATGGTAAATCCCCTCCCATCTTGTCTGTAATTACCCAGAGAGATTTTCATGGAGGGCTGCTTCCTATTTCGGGTTTGTTGTCTCAATTTAGAAGAGTTGGGTGAAAAGAGAATTGTTTGACAGAATAGTGTTGTTCCTTCTTGGTCGAGTCATCAGTCAGTCACAATAAGACACACACACATCCTGCACCAATCAGAGGAATCACTCCTTTCAGTGAGGGCAGGTTTTCGAGTGTTCATCAAGGATAAACATCCATAAATCTGCTTAAAAATGAAGAACTTCAGATCTTGCCTCATGAGATTCTTCAGTGTCTGCAGTAATGAGGTGATTGTTGCCTTGACTTCCATGGTGACAGTGCAAATGGAAACTGCTGATCAACAAATACAGAACCACAGAACACAGAAGTAGAAGTACAGAAGTAGATGGTTTCAAATTTGATATTCAGACAGCCTCATTAGACTTCATGATAAGATCATCAGAGTTCACCAGGAGCTGTGCAGTGCAGGATAAAGCGCAACGGCTGTTTTTAACCTCATGATCCAATACTGAAGTGTGCTGCTTTGGAAAGCTCTAGAGATTTGACAGAAGCCAAAAGCCAAAGAAGCTTTACAGGTTTTTATTTTTATATATTTTATTTTCTATGTATCTTTGTTTTTTTTCATAGACATTTATTTTCATCTGGATCTCCTCCTGTTAAATATTTAAAGAAAATACATGCAGTCTGACTCAATGACCTCTTCTGCTCTTACCTTTTTGTTGTTTTCGTTTCAGTTTCATTTATCTATTTCATGTCTTCACTGAGGTACACGGTTAATATAAGATAAGATTGATTTTACTGATTCCTTTGTTACAGCAGCTCACAACACATACGATAGATAAGAAGAATCAAATAGGAATTTCAAATAAGAGTTCTATAGACTATAGACACATTTCACATACACTGATGAACAATCTTTATCTATAATGTGTGTGTATATATATATATATATATATATATATATATATATATATATATATATATATATATATATATATATGGAAATATTGCTCAAAGATGGTGAGATTGGACAATCATAACAGCAGAAGTAAATGCACAGTGGAGATAAAAGTAAATGCACAGAGCTATTACAAAAATTTAGTATATTTTAAATGTATGAAGCTAAACTTATATATGCAGTGTACAAAGCCTATAAATTAGAGAAAATGTAGACAGTTGAGATGAGCTGTGACTCGGGTCAGTAAGTGTGCAGCGTGCAGAGGAATATATGACCTCAAAAACCTTCTGAGAGATATGAGAGACAGAAAAAATGAGAGAAATAAATAAAATTCCTATAAAGTGCTGAAACAGAATCAATGTCCTTGAAAAGAATTCACATTTTATTATACAAACAGAATTCATTAGTGGATCTTTGTCAGCGTCTCGCATCCAGAAGACAAAACTGTGATGAAAGATGAGGCCTCTAATGAAACCTCTGTTTTTAATAAGCACTTTTCCAGAATCAGACCTTGAGAGTTATTGAAAAGTCCTTGAATTTGTTTTTTAAAAGTGTGATTGTGTGTGAGGCTCTACTGAAGGTGCTGAACTGTCAGTACGCTGACCTTGACAGGAACAACAGGAGTGAATCCTCCATGTGGATGTACTGTGTGTATGTGTGTGTGCTGGGCTCTGTGTGGGTCTCTCTTTCTCTCTCTCTCTCCCCTTCTCTCTCTCTCTCTCTCTCTCTCTCTCTCGTGATGGAAGGTCGCCGCCTATTTTTCCACCTGCCCTGGCGTCAAGCACTGCTGAATAATTCAGCCGCAGTTCTCGCCTTACGTCGGCATGGAAACAGGCCATTATGCAGCAGTGCGGCGTCTGAAACCCAACACCCGGATGATTGCGAGCTGTCGGGGGTGACGGCTGAGAGATATTTTGTAGAAGCAGTATAATTTCTCTCTCTCTTTTCTAAGTCTCGTGACCTCCACATCCCCTCATTTTGCCCTCGTCCTCTTCCTCCTCCACACCTCCATCACCCGCTCATCCCATCATCCTCTCCTCCTCTCAGGATTGTTCCCATCCCAGCTCCTCCTCTTCCTCCTGCTGTGAGGTGAGAGATGAGGAGGATGGAGGAGTATAATCACACTTCCTGTGATGATTGTTTTCAAATCCCAACACCCCCAACCAAATACACACACAAACACTCATACTGTTCTTCATGTTATGTCTTTTTTGGCCTTCAGTCCCATGGATCACAGTAACAGTGGTCTCTAAACCCTTTAGAGTCGCGACCCCCCAGAGATTTCTGTAATATAAAACATGAACACTGCCAAACTCACACAGAGGATCATCACTTTGTCCACAGACAGAACAAAGACTAATTAGATTTTGGCTTTAGATTTATTGAAATAACTTAACCTTCACAGACAACAGTCAACATGTCTGTTTTAAACCTAAAAGAACAATAGCAGATGAATACATTCTTATGTTACTGAGCTATTAGGTTCTGCACAGCCATTTGGCGACCAACGGAAATTATCTGGTAACCCACAACCTGGGGTTCGCCAATTCTGCGATTTTATATCGATTTGATCAGTGTGATCTAAGGAGTCCACAGTCTTTTTTTCAAGTGACTCTTACAGATTGCTATACATTACTAAGAATACATTAATCTAACATTGGTTAATGCAGTAATAAGCTGTGTTTCCAAACGCCACATCTTCCACGTCACGTCCTGCATCATTGACGAGCATAAACTAGATGAATGACTAGCTTTTGAATTACTTCACATGGCTCTTATTTTGGAGGCCTGTTGCAAACAATGTAGTTGAGTTGTGAGTACTCAAAGTGTTAAATTCTGGCTATGATGTACAGAACATTTCAAAACTGAGAAAGATCGCAATTTAGATTGCGATTATGGATGAATAGATTCTGACAATACTGTGGTGGAAATTTCAGTGAGAGATAAACAAATGAACAAGTGACTTTGTTGATTTATTCAACTGAATAAGAAAAACCAGAAAGACCATTACAAGAATACCAAGTTAAAAGTATTTCACCTAAAAGGTCAGAGATCCTCACACACACACGCACACACACACACACACAGTGATTCAGTGTGATAAAGAGTGAAAGAAAGTAACATTCATACACTTCCTGCCCTGCACCTGGCGTGGCCAATAATTGGTTGTTAGTTCAACTGAAGATCTGTTGTTTCTTATCCTGACACGTGAGTCCTCCCATGATGAGGACGCGGACCCTTATCTCAGCCTTGAAAGTTAAAAAGACCTCCTATTATAAAACACAGAGAAACTCACACAAATAACAGTTATTTATACGAGACATTATTTGCTACCAACCCTTGCTGCGACATAAAACAAGTGTAAACTGTAGTCATATTTCACACAGACAATAGCAAAATACAATATAGTGAAAACATTAAAAATGTAATGGATACACTTAACATGAGAAATCTACAGTGACACTGGAGTGTGCAACATGGACAAATTACGGCACATTGTTAATAGTGTTTTCATTTTTTAAGACTTCTGTTCTCCACCTGCATGTTTTTTAATAAAAATTATAAAATAATGTCTTAACTTTAATCCCACCACCAACATCTTTTTCTGTTGCCACGTGGACCACTGACTGTTAACACTGCTTTTATTTTCACTCAGCCTGGGCGACAGTGTGTTGGCTATGAATGATTTACTGCAACAATATGGCTTTTGTGTATTTTTGTTGTTGCATTAGTAAATAATTTCTGCGTGTGTGTGTGTGTGTAGGTGTGTGTGTTTGCATAATGCTAATTCAGCCCTCTGTGAATCTCGAATTGGGGCATGTCTCCACCTGAAGAATTATTAATGAAGACTGAAATCACAGCTCCCCGGCTCACAGACTATCTCTGCTGAATATCTCGGGTGTGAGGCGATTCATTGATCTGAGTTTATTTTGTGTATTTTAAGACTTTAGGAGCCTCGCCTAACATCCCCACAAACACAAACACTTCCCATCGCCCCCTGCTGCAATCTGAACAGGATCACTCCATGCGATGATCTTCTTCTGTACTTTCTCCCTCGTTAAGTTGGACTACCTTTCCACACCGAGAGCTCCCATTAAGCTCTCCTAACAGATAAAGCTGACAACAGCTTTTTACCTCAGCAGATTTCCTGCACTGTAAACAATACACCATATGCACCTCCTCAGCTCCTGTTGTCCTCATTCCTTTTTCAACATAAACAGGAAAATGGCCTGAATGAGGTCATTGTGTATCTGAGCAATTGTGAACACGCCCTGGCTCGTTCTGCAGGCAGCGAGTTGATCTTTGACAGAGCGCTCGCCAAATTTCATCCCTGCTTTGTGAGAGATTTGGAGCATATCTCTCAGCGCTCTGTTTGATTTCATTACCTCCCTCAGCTCGACGGGGCTCAGAGGTGAAACACATGAAGCATAATAGTTTTCTAGACAACCAAACTAAATAATGTGGTCGTGGTGATGACTAATGTCACACACAGGCTCTCTGTGGAGGAGAGATGATCTGTCAGGACTGATCAGTGAGACGCATGACTCATGCATAATCCAATCAGGTCACCGGGGCTGTGTGTGTGTGTGTTTGTTTGTCTGTGTGTGTGCATTTCATTTGTTCTCTGTAAATACAAAATCAGTATAAATGGAAAAAATACATATGCTGTAAACATTAACACTCTTTAATGTGTGTGTGTGTGTCTGTGTGTGTCGGCACACAGCAACTCCAGTCTCCAGCCAGTTCCTCTTCAGCTCTCAGCAGGCAGATAAACATGATGAGGCTAATAAGTCAGATTTATTGCAGGCTGCTGCTGCCTGGCTGTTTATATCAACACGTTTATGTGGATTTGGCTCAGAGTTTGGCCGTGAAAGTATCACACACACAACCACACACCATAAATATCAGTAGCATCATTTAAACTTGTAAATATTGATTCAGATTCAAGTTAGAAATAAGAATATTCTTGCAAATCAGCAAAGTTTCAGGTGTTCAGGGTTCGGTAACCAAAACTGTATTCCATTAGAATCTCTACAAAATATTGTTTTGATGTGGAATTAAATGTTCTGTCCTCTCCCCGCAGCTGTGCATGCCTAAAGGCCTGTCGTTCCGGACGCAGGCAGACCAGCGTGATCCACAGTTCCACTCCTTCATCATCACGAAGGAGGATGGCTCTCGCACCTACGGCTTCGTCCACACCTTCTACGAGGAGGTGACCAGCCCACAGATCTGCTCCGCCATGCAGACTCTCTACCAGATGCACAACGCAGAGCACGCCAACCCCCCTTCCTCCTCCGCCTCATCCTCCTCCTCCTCCAGCATGGACTCTCTGGCCAGCAGTTTAGATGAGGCTGACTCGCCCACCTCCTCCACGGCTTCATCTCGCAGGGCGGGCGGCTACGACTCATCGCGGGACACTCTCTACGTGTCCAAGGCCTTGTGTCTGATCACACCCATGCCCTTCATGCACGCCTGCCGTCGCTTCTTGTCGCAGCTGCACAGGGCTGTTACTGCAGCCAGCGCCCCCCCGCTGCCGCTGGAAAGCTACGTTCACAACATCCTGTATGAGGTGCCGCTGCCTGCCCCAGGGCGCTCACTCAAGTTCCACGGTGTATACGAGCCCATCATTTGTCAGAGGCCTGGGCTTGGGGAGCTGCCGCTGGCCGACTTCCCCCTCGCGAAGGCCTTCAGTCTGCTGGGAGTGGAAAACCTGGTCCAGGTGTTCACCTGCACCCTTCTGGAGATGCAGATCCTCCTGTACTCACAGGGTAAGGACGCATGTCTTTTTCTTAGTATTGTCAAACACTTTTGTACACACACAGAAACACACTGTGACTCATCAGGGGTTCATCATTACAAACTCCAAGACTGTAGATGTGATCCATGTGATTCAACTACAGCAGTGACATAACTGTATCTGAGTATTTCACTCATTCAGGTCAATTTTGACCCGTAAGAATGATTCATTTTTGCCCTTTAATTCTGATCCACTTCATCTTCACACTGATTTATTACAAACATCCAGATGTGTAAACATGAACTCATGTGGACTGATGGGTAACTAAATTCTGTAAATTGACAGTAGGTCTTGCTACACTTTACTGAACCTTATTTGTGTTTCTAAGAACAGTGAGAATGATCAGTTCAGACAGATGACTGACAGGTAGAAACCTTGTGAAAAAGTGTCACCTTGTTCAGTAATGATTTTGAGGGAATATTTGCTGTGTGACCTCTATGTGTCACTTCATTTTTAACCCATTAATGTCCTTCTGAGCACTTAATGTACGTTGTGAGCTAAGCACAAATCTATTGACATGTCTCAAATGGATGAAAGTTGGAGACTACAGCACAAATCTTTCTTTAGACTCAGTCACAAAGGGTTGGGAAACACCTCTACAACAACAGGGACATTTTTAGCTCGTATTCCATGAAATGAGTAACATCGTGTGACTATTGACTACAGAAATGACTAAAGAAAAATTATTTATTTATTTTTTTTTAAAGAAGTTATATGAACGTTTGGTACCACTGGATTCAAAACAACTTTAATTTCATTATGAATGAATGAATGCATGAATATGTTAAATCAGACATTTTGATTTCATCATGCATCAATCATGTTTCTATACATACATTTGCTTATTCATTGTTTGGGAGATCACTTTCTTGGCAGTGTCTCAGATCATTAGTAGTAATGCTGCGTTTGTCTGTCGTAGTTTTCAGTGAGACGTTGTGTTCAGATGTGTAGCGATGTTCTAAAAACAAATAGAATTTAGTTGTTGTAGTTTAGCAGCTTGTTTAGCTGTTCACCAACAGCAGATGCAGCAGCAGCAGCAGTAACATCCAGCTCATGGAGGCAATTATGGTACTTTAAAAGCATTAGTGTCAAACTCACTCAAATCTGAGCACACAGACATGATACACATACTTTTAGTGTCAGTGTACAGAACATGATTATCTCATCCATGAATAAACATCCATAAATCCACTTAGAAATCATAAGAAAATGAAGCTCCAGAGTATCACTGTTCAGTATCAATGTAATCCACTGATTGTCTCCTGTATATCTATGGACACAAACAGGAACTGGTGCCAAACATGTAAATGGATATAGGTACATAAATATACTGTAAAACACTGAAACTAAAAGGGAGGGAGGAGAAAGGAAAGGTCTTAAATTATGTTTGAATAAGTCTCAGGCTGCGCTCGAACCATCAGCAAACACACACTTTCCCATTCACTCAGTCATTTGGCTCAGCAGGGGGTCTGCAGAAGACAGAACATATGAGTCTTTCAGTGTTTGTGAGTAGGAGTGGGCGTCTGTTTTTGACTTTCAGTGGAGAGGTCTTGTTCATAGAGGTAGGTTGTTCTGTTCTACCTACATCTCTGCTGTGTGGCAGGAAAAACTCTTACACAGTGTCCTGTTACAACTTTGCGGTTCAGTGACAAAGGAAAATTGAGCAAACTGTCCCAAAAGATCGTGAAGAATCTCTGAAGCGTGTCAAAGCTCAGCTACATATGAGATGCACAGTGATCAGATCTTGCTCCTCCTAGGTTTCCCTTCATCCATTATTCACCGCTGCAGTGAGACAGGGAGGGTGAGCTGCTCTGTACCGGTGCACATTACCCTCATAAACACACCAGTTTTTTGAACTACTCTGCGGACTGAGCTCACCTTTCGTCCTATCTTCCTCCGTTCTTCTCTTTCTCAGTTTCACTCCTCTGTGCCTCCTCCAGTCTGCAGTGCTCGCTCTGACTTTCTCTGCAGCTTCTTTGTTTGTCTTCTGTGCTGGATGAGTCATGTAAATAGAAAAGATCAGCACCTAAACCAAATCCACAACCCCAAAACAAAACCGTGTATCTACAGCGTTCTGCAGCGTGCACAGACGTTTCGATGGTGCAGGCTAATTACAAGAGGTGAACAAGTGAAATCATCCTGCCACTCTGAAAAGAAGAAAATCACTTGCATGAAAACAGCCAGAATCAGAAAGGGCAGCTGTAAAACATTTGAAGCTGACTCCTCTACATATATATGTCACCTTCCACAGTCCTTCCAAGTACTTATGAGGTCTAACTCCTCACTGTCCCTTCACTGACTACCTCCTTTCTGCCAGCGCAGATTTGTGATGAATTTGAGGTAAAAGTCATGAATTCTGATATGGCTTACACCGAGGTCACAATACAAAAAATCAGAGCTAAATCTGATCTGGACCTCATATGGATATCTGGTTATCTGTTTTATATACAGACACTTAAATCTTTCGCTGGCTCACCCATTCAAGAATTAGCGTATTCCAGTATTACAGGAACTGGAAGTAACTTACAATTAAGTGCTCCTTAAATGTTATTTTTTAAATTATTTTTTTATTTATTTTTTTTTTTCACTAATATTGCTGTGTGTCTCAGGATCATATTTAATGTAGTATAGTTCTTCCTACATTCTACCACCTTCTTCTGGCAAAGATACAGAAAAGTAGCTGACTGATACCTCCGTCTGTCACTTAATCCCATCTTGTAGGTCGTGGTGGTCCATCAAGTCTCACCTCGTGAATCTATCACTCAAATTAGACAGCAGAAACTAACAGGATAAGAGTATGTATGTGGAGTAACACACCTACCTACAAGACCACCACATTCAGGCTCGGTGGCCACAGTACAGTATGTGCTGACATCTTTTTAAACTGTGCTTTTCTTTTTGATCAGAGAAACTTTGGAGTCATGTCTGTTCTGACCATGACTCCACACCTCCTCTGGTGTGAACACACTGAGTCACTGTGACGCTTTAATGCAGCAGCGTGTTCAGCAGCAGACTGACAACAAGTAAAATGTTGTCTTTCACAGACTGGACAGCTGAGTTAACATCAGTGTTTTCAGACTTTTCCTTTGCTACTACGAAAGACTTTAGTGATTTCATGGTTTCATCCACCCGGAGCATTGGGATTGTGTCATTAGTCTTCACATGTCATTGTGTTGCTGGAGCTGTATGACACCAAATAGGTTGGGTATTAGACACTGTAACCTGATTGGCTGACTCTGTTGCTCTCTACTGTACTGCACTGCAGCACAGTGGCTCAGCCAAAGATTTTCAGTGAAAGAAGATACCACATCGCAATTTCCACCAATGACATAAAGGGGTATACGCTTCGTGTCTCTTTTCCCCCCATCTCCAAACCTTGTTTGGAAGTGTTGTGAATGTTGTGTGACCGGATGAAACAGGTTGTGTGTACCAGAGACAGTTGAGAAAGTTATAGAAGCTTTAGTTCTTTTGCTATAAATCATCTTTGGTGAGACCAGAAAAACAATTCTGGAATAAATCTTCAGGCACATCATCAGTGATGTCTTTGCATTGTTTCATGCTTACAGTAGCAGCAACAGTAAAGATTACAAATAGAAGTAATCCAACATTTTGGTAAATACACTGAATACCAGTGTGTGATCGGGTAAAGACATGATTCTGTTTGCTTTCTTTGTGAGTATGAGACATGAAGAATATAAATGAACACTGACTAAAATTAGTCAAGGTATGGTTAGCCTAGCTTAGCATAAACACTGAAAGTAGGGGGAAATGGTTAGCATTGCTTTCCCCAAACTTAAATGCACCTACCAACACTAACACACACATCCTCACATGTTCTGTTTATTTCTGTCGACCCACTAAAACTGGAGATGCTGCTCAGAAGTACTGTGTGGATGGATAAACTGTTGTTAGAGAAAGAAATAGTTCCAGCACGCAACATGTCCTGGAACTACAAATTGTCATTTTTACATTTCAGATTTTGTGAGTAAATTAAACAAACTAGACAAAAACTGTCATTGTTGAGGTTTAGAAGTGTTGGTATGTGAATGTTTGAATTTTGGCTATCTATTAATCTCATATTTGTCTAGAAAGAAAGTTATGGCTTGTGTCTTTCCCAAAATACCGACATATCCCTTTAAGAACAAATCATTTAGGGTTAACTGTGAACCCCCTAAAGAAAAGTTGACCAACAACAGGAGTGCATGCATCTGTGGGCGGCAGTAGCTCAGTCCGTAGGGACTTGGCTTGGGAACCAGAGGGTGGCCGGTTCAAGTCCAGTATGCATGTCTATGAGCCCTTTGTGTGTGTTGTTGTATTTTGGGTAAAAATGCATGTGAAAAAAAGAATTTCCCCTCGAGGCTACAATAAAGTATCTAATCTAATCTATTCAATTCTATTCTATTCTGTTCTATTCTATTCTATCGTGACACCTGCCCCAACTGTTTGAATGATGTTAAAGTAAGGAGGAAAAATGCCCACAGCTATGAGCACAGATCACCATGTAAAAATTAGGTCAGACATGTCATGAATTAGGACTGTATATCTGCTAAATTTATGGATATGTGAGTCACAGTAGTGTTAAAAATGTTAACCAAAGCCGTCTCAATGGAGCAGGAAAAAGGCATGCTCCTCCCTCATCCCATCATGCTTTGATGAAAAATGGGTCTCTGTGTTTTATTCATCACTGTCAGACTCAAAGTCAATCGCTCCTGGAGGGACATGATCAAAACCAGACCTCACCAGTGAAGAACATCCCTGTTTTGTTCAGGTCCTCATAATTTTTCTTCAGGAACCAGCGTATGCATTCATCCAGAGCCCTGACTGTGTGACACGTCCGTCCAAGCGAGCCCTAATTTCTTTGTAATGAGGAGGAAAACCTGCACCGATTTGGCTGCAGGCAGGTGATGGAAAGGTTCAATTCAGGGGAAAGATTGAGAATGGTCCTTGGATGTTAATGAGATGCTACCCCACCATATGTTCCCACGCTCCTCCTGATCAATCAACAAGCAATTACACCATGACAGGTAGAGGCGTCATTAGACACCCTCAGCCCCTACACACTTATTGGCTGTGACAGCTAGGGATAGGTAGGTGTCTCGTCCAATCATGGGGCACAGTGGGGGGGTAAATCAGTGAAGTTAATTTACATTCCTGGCAGCCAGTCTGTACACAGAAGCAATGGATGGAAGCTGCATCAAACCATACACAAACCTACACACACTATGTAACTGTGGCTGGTGGCGAATTTGAAGCATTGTGGTCTGCAGCTAGGCAAATGTGCATGGCTCATCAGGCTAACTTCCCATCTTATCAACACACATCGACAACAACTTAGCCAGCGTATTGCGAATCAGATAAGAACAAGGAAACATGTAGCAGATAGCAACAAAACATGTGCTGTGAAGGCGAGTATGAGTAGAATTGTTGTAGAGAGCGGACACAAGAGCACAGGAGAAATTTCACACAGTTCAGTGTGTAGACCATGCTGAGCACTCACGTGCTCTTGTGTGTGAATGGGGGCAAAGAGTTCCAGGATCTGAAAGAGTGGAGGCTTTTCTAGCAACATATGCAAGGTCCCCCCCAGGAACTTCACTGGTAGAGGTGGTGGTCATTGGAACCATGTGAACTAACCCTTTAAGATCCTCAAATGGTCATGGCAGTCAGACTGAAGACTCGTTCATGACGTATCTCCTCTGTCACATGCTCACCATGACTTCAGTTTCAATGTCAAGGCTCTGTTTGATTTAATCGATTTTCTAGGCTGTTTGATTTGTTTTCCACCATTTTGGTGTTCTGTGTGTGTCAGTTGACTCGTATTTCACCAAGGTCTCACACAGAATTAGTCCCTTCTCGGCTTGTTTCTTGCATTTGTCATGCAATGAGATGTTTCTCTAAGCCTCTTTCATTTTGCTGATCTTCCCTCCAGGCAGTAGTTTTCTGACTTTTATTATATCACATTATCAGGGTGAAGCTGAACTAAAGTCTGTCATCTATGCGTGTGAAGACATCTAATGTCAGCTGTTTACCACAGACAACTGTCTTCTTCCCTTGTGAGACTGAGCTGGCTTTGTTTATCAGTCCCTGATGCACTGTTACAGTTTCACAATGACATGTCTCGTCCTGTTTTTCAGCATCCTTACGCCCGGTTGTCTCTTGCCGGGGCTTTCTGCAGCGCTATGCTTTGTCATATCAGATTTGTTTCTTTTAAAACGATTACATGCTTGCTCATGTATCACAGGCACTTGCGCTTGTCAGATTTTAAAGGAAGTTTCTTTGGTAATGCAGCAAATTTTCTCAGAGATGACTCAGCCCTATTCAATGGAGTACCTGTAGCTATTTCTAATGTGTGACAAAAAAAATAATGAATTAATTCAACTCTAGCAAGACTAGAAAAAACCCAGTGTTAGATTCCTTCCTCATCATCTTTTAGTTCCTCGTGAGGCCTGGCTGCGTGAGCTTTGATGTGTTTCAGTGTAAGGAACGGATATTTATGAGGCGTAAAAGAATATTGCTCAGGAGAAGCACTTTTCAAGACATGTCGGATTATAACAGCGAATGTGTTAATGAAGCCAACTGAGACGACAAGGCTAAACTTATCTTGGGGTGATGTGAGCAGGAAGGGGTAACATGAAAAGTAACATAGGAGTGCTTCAGTCAGACTCCCTCGCTGTGTTTCCCACAGAGAGAGAGTGTGTGTGTGTGTGTGTGTGTGTGTGTGTGTGTGTGTGTGTGTGTGTGTGTGTGTGTGTGTGTGTGTGTGTGTGTGTGTGTGTGTGTGTGTGTGTAGGAGAAACTTTTGAACCTGTTCAGACTTGAGAGAAAACAAATACAGACTTCAATATACAATACAGACACTGAGAGACAGAGGTGAGAGGTTCTGACAGGCCTATCTTCTTCTTTTTGTGTGGTATAGATGTAAAATATTGTGGTCCAAATGAAACAGCAGTATTTTGAGCTACAGCCACATTAGCTAAATGCTAACACCAGAATTCTGACATGCTGATATATAGCAGGTATAATGTTTTACCATGTTATTTTTTTTTTAGTTTAGCATGTTAGCATGCTAATATTTGCTAATTAACACTAGTCTGGGCCAAAGTTGTGACACAGAATGAAAGTCTGGTCTATTGAACAAAGAAAAAGAAAGAGAAAAGAGGGTACAGTGTTTAATGTAACTGTACCACAGATATATATGTAGGTGAGTGACAAATCAGTACTTTGTCTTGCCGATGTGTTAAACCCCAAACTCACTGTGCCGTTTTACATTCACAATGGTTTTCCTCAGTCGAGTCATAAATTCTTTGTTGGTTTCTCTTCATCCACATTATTCAGACTCTGCTTCTCTGCTACAGTGTGAGTGAAAGTGTGTGGTTGTTTGGCTGCTAACAAGCACTGTACAGGTTAACTCACCTCAGTACAAGTCATCGTGCTCCCATAGCACTGAGTATAGTAAAATCACTTTATTCAGGTACAGTGCTTCTGTGAATGTTAAGTCATGATCATTAGGTGAGATTTCAGCATTTAGAAATGAACTGACTTGGCAGCGGGTTGAATCTTTTGAATGAGTGAACACAGATGTGTATTACACCACGTCTGAAACAAGTTGCTACAAAACACGGTGCACAAAGAATTTCAGTTCTGCAACTGTGAAGACTGTGAGAAAATATCCTGGAATGGCAAAGAACAAAGAGATGCTGTTAAATGTAACACACACACACACACACACACACACACACACTTTCTATTTTCCTGTCACAGCATGCCTGTTTGCCTGTCATCCTCCCTGATGTTACTCAATGGCCTCCAGATGACAAATAGAATAAATTACCATCATTCATCTCTCCAGCGATGAGCCTAATGACTTGTTGACTTGTTGAATCTAATGACTGCAGGTGCATCCTGCAAATATGCATAATGGAGTTAATCAATTTACACACACACACACACACACACCTTTGTGTCACTTCTTCAAACACATGGAGGGAAAAGAACGAGTGATTTATTGGACTGCTCCTTGTCAAGTTTCTCTTATTGAATATGAATCAGTGTGCTCTGTGGTTAAGGCGCTGAAGAGCTTCATGCATTCTCAATGAAAGTGCATACATTCCATATGTGCACATAGTGACAGACAGCAGGGCACTGACTGAACCAGATGGAAAGGAAATGACAAAGGGGATGGCGGCACAGAAGAAGAGGGCGGCTGATTTATAAATTGATCTAACTCTGTTATGTTTTTTTTATTTTCCTGGAGATCGTGCAGGCTTTTCACTCTGACCATCATAATAACATCTGATGAAACTGCTGCTGAACTCAATACTAAAGCCAAGCTGGATCCACTGGCCTTAATCTTTTTAAGGGAGGAGCAGAGGCAATACTCTCAGACGACACACACACACTCACACACGTGAAAATGTGATTGAAAAGAATCCATCAGACTGTAATTCCTCTTGTCCTTAACCCTAACACACTCTCAGATTCAATTTGAATCACTTGATTAAAATCTCTCTTGCACATCAATACTCTCATATACTGTATGTATTTCATAAAGCTCTGAATCTTCCTCCCACACTGCCTCGAGGCAGTTTGAGAGGATGAAGAGTTCATTGAAAACACATCACTGATTATTTTCATATACAATGTAACAGCAATTATCTGAATCTGATCTCTTTGTCTCAGTTTGAGAGTCACACTGTTGCACTGCTCATTACCATGAACACACACACACATACACACACTGGAGTTTATTTAGACTCAGTCTTGCTGCCACAAATACTCACTAAAGCAACAAATGTGGATTAATCCGCCGCTCAAAATAGTCCCTAACAAATGCACGATTTGTTGTCTGAAAACTGCAGTTTATTGTATGGTTTATTGCAGTAGTTTATTATTGTGAGAATTTAGTGATACACACAAAACATGGAATTAAATATAAAATGTACCTTTAAGATCTTTACTCATCAGACTCATTACTGTGCAGCTTTGTATCATTGCTCACCTGTTTTACTCATGACCTTTATATTTGAACAGTGTCACTTTAACTCTGATACAATCAGACTGATATCTCGTTTGTGATTAAACATTCTGACCTTTAATTAAAGAGCTCCTCAGGCGCTGTGATAAAGTGCATCTTGTCTACATGTGTTATCAGATTTGTGTTCCTCCCACCTACAAGCTGAAGCCACAGGAAGAAAGGGCGTCTTTTAGATCTACTGCCTAACGTTATTGTGTTTATTTTTTTTCTCTCAGACTACCAGCGGTTGATGACGGTGGCCGAGGGCATCACCACCCTGCTGTTTCCCTTCCAGTGGCAGCACGTCTATGTTCCCATCCTACCCGCCTCTCTCCTCCACTTCCTGGACGCTCCTGTTCCCTACCTGATGGGCCTGCAGTCCAAAGAGGGCACAGACCGCTCCAAACTGGAGCTTCCTCAGGAGGTACACAGAAAGTCCATGTGTGGTTAAGAGTGTGTTTGACAGGTCAAAACGTCCACTATGGGGGCGCCCCTGTAGCTCACCTGGTAGAATATGTATCATCAGAAAATGTCCGAAGAATATTATAAAAACAAATGATGTACACTTTGGGAAATGTCCTCTCAAAGTTCAAAGGCCTTGCATAGGTTGAGACTTTTTTAGTCATTTTAGATAATCTCACTCCTGATTTTCACCTTTTAACTATCAGCTCTAACAGCTGTTTCACTTTGCTTTCTGTTCTAATCAGTTAAGGGAACAATTTTACGTCCTGAGTCAGATGAGGAGTAACTTATTTCCTCCAAATAACAGGAAGCCATATCATCGAGCCTCTTGTCAAAACAAGCAGGGGAGGTAGACACCTCAAATGGATTCTAGTTTGCTCCAGAATGTCCCATAGGTGTTCAGTTTAATTGAGATCTGGTGGCTGTAACGGTTGTAGTCCTCCTACCTATGTGGAAACATCGACATTTTTTTATCCTACACTCATTTATTCAGGTTTTTCTTTTAATTTGCCCCGTGTGTATATCGTGACCTGATTTTAGCCTTGGATTAATGCACGTTTGAAACAAGGCCGTTAGCCCAGAGCTTTCTCTGGGGTTCAGGTTAGCCCAGGGCTACGAAATGCAACTGTGAAAGGTCTTTAACATGAATCCAGGTTTTACAGTACTGCTGAACTTGAAGTGTGTAATACTTGTAACTGGAGTTGGGCGTGTGTGTGTGTGTGTGTGTGTGTGTGTGTGTGTGTGTGTGTGTGTGTTTGTGTTTGTGTGTGCACAAGTTGCAGCAGATTGCGGTCAATGCTCATTACTGCTGACAATACATTGTCCAAGGCTGCACACACACACACAGGCAGACAAGCAGGCTCCTGTTCAGACAGACAGGAAATTGCAAAAAAACACCTTTCTGTTGTAAACCACACACACACACACACACACACACACACACACACACACACACACACACACATACACTATAGGACAGGGAATTACCTATTATTTATCTACAGATTCTCCTCAATGCAAAGTGAGTGTGAGGTAGACTCTGTATTCTTCTTGTTCTTGTCACACAGTGAGGAGGTGAATGTGTTCTGGATTCAAACCAGTATTTAGCCCAGTGCACAGTTCCGCTTAATGTGTGTTTGTGAATTCATGTGGTGAAGTGCGATAAGGCCTAACAAAGCGGAACATCCAGACTCACCAGCTTCCGGCTCTGTGAACAACCCCCGACTCCCAGCGCTCGTTAATCCGGCACATTCCATACGGATGCTAATGATCCCAGCCAGCGCAGGATGCTGCCGCGGAGCATCCACGAGCCCGTCTGCCTGTCGGCGAGTCTCTGTGTTTCAGAACACTCCTTTGAAGTGACGCTGCCCTAGAAATCGGCTGAAAGCAAAGCAGAGAGGAGATGATGTGGAATAAATGCCAGACATGGTTTGCCTTTTTGAACCCTGTACTTCAATTCAGGTCTTCTTTTTACCAGGTGTCAAATGATGACATCAGCTATGTTTGCAATGCAGACAGTGGGCTTTGTACCTTAACTAGGGCAACCTTTGTGGAGATGAAAATGTTTGCAAGATGCAGAGTTTGCTCGATCTTTTAGTGTTAGTGTTTTTTTTAAATCTGTGAACAACCTTCCATCTGTGAGAGCTTAAAGGAGTTGAGAGAAAAACACAGACTCAGTGGAGGGAGACCTTGAACTGAGAGAGCGATCTTGTGCATCCAACAGAATTCACGCCCTTTGAGTGGATGGAGGTAGAAAGTTGTGATTTGAGAACTTTTGGTGAACAACAAAGACTTGTGATGTGGATGACATTACTGTCTGTGTTCAACATATTTAAATGCAGAACTACAGTGCTCAGATCACTTAAAATAGATCCACTGAGGCAACAAACTCGAGCAGTCAGACAACAGACAGACAAGAAATTTGCAGCATTGTTTCCATGTTCTCAGATCTAACAAAGAGGACAGTGTTATCATAACAGAACAATTAATTCCTCATCTTCACTTTGTTATAGTAATGTTCCAGATGTTCCAGCTGTGTCGTATGCTTTCTATGATTTGAATTGAAAAAGGAGCTGCTCTGATGGCACAGCTGGAACTCTTTGTTCATCCTCACCAGTGGAACAGAGTTGTTATTATTATTAATTTGTTTTTCAGCTCCACTCTTCTGATAATATTTGGCAGTCCATGTTTGGATGTTGTAGATTCCACCAGCTTATGAACACGCCACACAAACTGGGGTCTGACCTCTAAATTCCAATCTGGAGGTCCTCGATCACTCCTGGTTTTGAGTGGTTTAGTATGGCTGTAGTATTATCAGAGGTTTTGCTTTAATCCCATATGCGGGCGCGATAACTCCATTATGTCAGATTTAGGTTGATCTCCCACAGTGCATTATTATCAATCACACACTGACCTACATTCTCCATACTCTACATCTCCCAACCCCCATTACACCTAAAATCTGTCCTCAATATGCTTCTGATAATACCTGTCTCACCTGCACCTGTCTCTGCTGACACTGTCATCTTCTGTCTGTGTTGTAGAGATATGAACAGTTTTACGATTATTCATGTTCTTATATCTGTTTCCTGTCCCAGGCCAACCTGTGTTTTGTGGACATTGACAACCACTACATCGAGCTTCCCGAGGACTTTCCCCACTTCCCCAACAAGACCGAGTTCGTCCAGGAGCTCAGCGAGGTGCTGCTTAGCTTTGGAATTGCTGCCAACACAGGCGCCCCACCACGGACCCGCACCAGTCCTGGCAGCGCCCCCTCCACCCCCGGCAGAGAGCGCAAGAACGTCGCTCTCCGGCAGCTCGAGGACGATGGGCGTAATGGCAACCTGGCGGGAGACGAGCTGGCCGTGCTGGAGCTGCTGCAGGGGAACGCCACCCTGGAGAGACTGCAGGCTCTGACCAAGCGCACCGGGGTGACGGTGGCCCGCGTGGACGCCCTGAGAGCCGGAGTCAAAGCTCAGAGCACTGAGGGGCAAGGGGGCCGGACAGCAGCTGAGGAGGAGGAGCTAAAGAACGCCAAGCTGAACGTCCAGCTGAGGGAGGTGTTCGCCAGCCGCTTCACCACCATGTTTGCAGACTACGAGGCCTTTGTCATCCAAAGCGCCCCGGACCTGGAGTCCTGGCTCACGAACAGAGAGCAGATGCACAACTTTGACAAGGTGACTAAACTATCACAAACACACAAACATTCTTTCTAGACGAGGTGTCTACATTAGTCCAGAGAGACATTCTGTGCCAGAGAGAGAACATCTGAATTATTCTATGAGGGTGAAATTGGATTGTGTGCGTGCGTGTGTGTGTATGCGTGTAACACTGGAAAACAAATTCAGTTTGACAGCATATGTGCTGCGTGATGAATTAGGAGCCGCACTGTAGGGATTGTAAATGACAGTGTTTGCATACTACAGGCAAATGTTCCCTGGTGAATTGTGTAAATGCCATCTACTGAAAACAAGTCTGCTGTTACGAATAGATTAAAATTTGTACCATTTATTTTCAAACAGGTATTTGATTGTATTCAGGACAGGACTTTATGTTGAAATTGAGCTTTTGCAGCAGTATATTATTACATTAATACAGTTTTTATCAGGTTATAATATCGTATGGATATGCACGTTTTCAGGTTGTTTTTGTGAAGAGCTCCACACTAAATTAGCAAACAGACTTGTGATCATCTATACTGTGTTTTGATCCAGATCAGTTTAGTTAGTCTCATTTTCATATTTTTCTGTTTCTGTCACCAAACATCTGAAGAAGCAGGAAACAGTGAATTGCTCTTCCTGTTTACTAAATAGTTTTTCTGCACTGTGTCTGTCAAATTAATATTTGCTTGTAACCACATTTTTCATACTCAATTATATATTACTTTAATACTCATTTTTCAAACACCAACAAACAAACCTGCTTTAAATTGACTATAGCTCTCATCATTCCACCTGCTAGCTGAGCTGCTAATCAAAGTTATAACAAAAGTAAGCAAATGAGTTCCTGCAGTCTGACTTTTCTTTCTTTTTCACATGTAGCTTTATCGTTTACCTTCAAGACATGTCTGCCAAGTATATCTTAACACAGCAGTAATACACACACACACACACACACACACACACACACACACACACTGATAAAGCTGGTGGAGCAAAACATGTTTATGTACAAAAACAAGCTAACATAGTATAAATCACCACTCCTTTTGAAAGTCAGCATGAAAAAACAGTAACTGCCATCTCACCTAATACTTTCAT
Source organism: Sciaenops ocellatus (assembly GCA_033000465.1). Taxonomy (NCBI): domain Eukaryota; kingdom Metazoa; phylum Chordata; class Actinopteri; family Sciaenidae; genus Sciaenops; species Sciaenops ocellatus. The sequence continues at coordinate 6,664,137 of CP136889.1, forward strand.
TACAGAGTTGGCGCCACAACATGGAGGAGTAGCCGGATGTTAAACCTACATGCTAAAGCCATGTTTAACATGATAAGCAACAAAACTAACAGCAAAACAATATTTAACATGTAAAATGTGTTAAATAGGGTTCAAATTTTAATTTTACGGACAGCCGTTAACGTTATCGATCATCATTTAACTTGAACAGTTCTATCAAAAATAAACATTATCCACTCAGCTTTTCTGTTCTTTGCGCGCTGATGTGGAGACGTGCTGATTCTTTGACATTGTGTCAGTTTGGAGCTAAACAACATCCATCCATCCATTACCTTGTAACTACATATATTGACATTTCAAGCGAGTCACAAGAAATTTGAGGGAACAGGAAGTTAACTTTACCCTCCACACAAAAGTGCAGTGCTAGTGTTTTTAGATTTATTTGTAAAAGAGATGAAAAGCTCAGATTCTGTTTCTGCTTCACAGTATGTTAAGTTTCAAGCAGTTCAGTTAAAGCAGCAGAAAATGTTGCGTTTGCATTAAAAGCTCACAGGTGAGTGAATCAGTGCTCGGTCTGCACCTCTGGCTGATATTTAAAAATGTATATATTTCTGTATCTCCATGCTCGTGTTTGCTCCAGGCCTCGTTCCTGTCCGACCAGCCCGAGCCCTACCTGCCCTTCCTTTCCCACTTCATTGAGACGCAGATGTTCGCCACCTTCATCGACAACAAGATCATGTCCCAGTGGGAGGACAAAGAGCCACTGCTCCGCGTCTTTGACTCTCGCATCGACAAGGCCCGCCTCTACAACGTTCGCGCTCCCAGCCTCCGATCTTCCAGCTACCAGAGGTGTTCCATCCTCAAGGAGTCCGGTAAGCTCAGCAGGGAGAGGCATGAGTGCTCAAATGTGTCTGAGTGTTGTTTACTTCACAGGAAACATGATTAAAATGGGAACCAAAACGCTTGGAGAGGCTTATTCACAGCAGAAGGGCAGTGGTTTTAATTGGCAGCAGGACAGAAGCTCATTGATCAGCATGCTGTGCACGTGTGTCCGTCCTTCAAAGCATACCAAGCGTCCATTAGCTGAGGTCAAACAGAATTGCAGCACACCATGCAATTTAAAAACACACATAAACACTCTGCATCCATCTCTCTGGCTTTTCCTCCACTTCTCCTCCCCCCATGTCTCTCATTTATCGTCTGGAAGCCGCTCAGCTCTCCCCGGTGACCAGAAAAGCCCACTTCTCATTTCTCCACATCCCAACACAGCAAACACTCCATCACTCTCTCTCCAACATTAGCACAAGCACACAGTCTCTGACGCCGTCTGACTGCAAGACTGTTTGCTCAGTTCTTTCCTTTTGTCCTTATTTTCTCAATTAGTGCTGCTCGGCGTTCCCTTTGATTAGCCTTTAATTGGTGCTGAGTGTGCAGTGTGAGGCATGAGGTCACACTCAGACTGTTGGAGGCCAACAGGGAATGAGTCTGTATGGTTTACTCATGTTCATAAACTGTAAAAGATAGAACGGTTGCAGGTTTGCTTGTGTATTTAAAAATGAAGGACCAGATGGGAAAGTGTGTGTGTACCATGTGTTAAGAACAGTGCACAGCTGCTGCAGATTTAAACTCAGCCTGGTTTATGACATGAGTGTTTATTAAAAGTGGAAATTGAATCATCACTAAATTAAAAGCGGTCGCACCACATAAAATAGTTGCTAGGCAGAAATTAGATGTGACTGAACTGTTTATTGTTCATAAATATTTACACCCACTAAACTAGCATTAGTTTTGTTAACACATAGGAAATACGGGACATGGTCGACATATCTGACGTCGCATTTGATCACAAATGTTGTTTAGTAATGACGGCAAACATTTTAAATAATATGTAAAATAACAAAGTGTGATGGCTACATTGCAGGGCACAACATATTAAAAACTGCAGCTCTGACAAAGTATCTAACACTAGTTCTGATGACAGAACATAGCACATTGCAGTTTGTTGTGCATGGGGCTGTGTAACAGCAGAGCACTCAGGACTGCTGCTAGTCTTGGTTCCAGATACCACAGCACACCTTCAGAGGTCTAGTTGAGTCCATGCCTCGAAAGGTCAGGGCTGTTTGAGCAGGAAAAGGAGAACTTACACAATATTAAGCAGGTGGTCATAATGTAATGACTGACTGGACTGATCCATGTATATAGATATTCCTTAGCATAAAAAATAGAGATATTGTGAAGATTCAGAACATGACAGCTGTTAGCTTCATATGACAGAACAGTGATTATATCAACTTTCAGTTTGGCTCAATCTTCTCAGTTTTGCAGCGAGTCATACTTCAGATCATTATCTTCTTCTATACGAGTGATTATTTCAGTTGTTTCCTGCTTTTGTTTTTTGATGCATGTCATCTGTTTGTGACCCAAACTGTTTGATGCTAATTGCCTGAGTCATGTAAAGCTTTAATTGCTGAGCGTGAGCACATTTGGGGGCGATGGGGCATGCAGGTACCCAATTACCCAGACAATAGGCAGCCTTTCTCTCCACCTGCCTTCCCCTGTGGCGACACACTCCGGCGCCTCCGCCCCCTGCTCACTCCAAAACTGAGAGTAATACTGGTAAGCTCCTGTCTGAGTTCAGTCACACACGAAACAAGTTTAACATAACAGACAGTTTAACAACAGACGGCCAACAAGAAGCAGGGTATTCAAAGAAAGGAGGCTAGGTCTACATCAAATTCTGAATTTGATTGGATCCTGATTGAACAGGAAGTTACTTCTCGTTTTAAACCTATTAATGTTTTATCACAAACATTAAACATTGAGAAATCAAGGGTTTGTCAAGATGTAAAAAAAAAAATATCTCATAATAATAATGTACAACAACAAGGTAGAAATAGGTGCATTGACTTTCTATGATTATGAAAACTAAACATATGCAGTAAAACTGAGATGTGTGTGTTACCTGCTCTGTGTCTGAGGTGGATTCTGTCTCACCCACAGCTCAGGCCATCGAGCAGCGGCTAATGAAGATCGACCACACCGCCATCCACCCACACCTGCTGGACATGAAGATCGGTCAGGGCAAATACGAGCAGGGATTCTTCCCCAAACTGCAGGCTGACGTGCTCAACACGGGGCCGACCAACAACAAGTGAGTCCACGCTCCTCGCTCCTTCCCCTGCCTCCTCGCTTTATGCTAAGCTAGGCTAACGATGTCCTGACTAAAGCTCAGAACTTTCACTTCTTTCGCTCAGAGGAAGACACTCATTGTGAACGGCATTCAAATCTTTTAAAGTAGTCTAAAGACACAGTGTTTTACCTGCAGGTGGTCTCACAGGACGGCGACAGCTCAGCGGAGGAAAGACCGTCACCGACAACAAACAGAGCATCTGCAGCTGGACAACGACCTGAAAGAGGTAGAAATCCACCCATAACATATCCTCTGAATGCTCCTCCCCTCCGCTGTATGTCTTTATTTTTTGTGTGTGTGTCATGGCGTCATCTTTCTGTTTCTGTTCTCTAACTGAATTCCTGGTTTCTGTTTGAGTTTTTTTGTTTCTTTTTCATGTGCATGCTGCCTTCTGTTTTCTTTTCCATCCTTCTCTTTTGTTCCTGTCCTCTCCCATCTGCTCGCTCGTGTGTCGGTTGGTCGGGGGTTGGGTCGTACCCCTCTTCCTCCTCCTCCTCCTCCTCCTCCTCCGCCTCAGCAGGTGGAGGGCTGTCTGATCCTGCAGAACTCCATGGCGTTTTGGGAGTGGGACAATGCGTCCCCTCCGCCTATCAAACCGCCTAAAAAGTCTGCCTCTGCATCTTGTCTGGTATGTGGAGGAGCTGCCTGTGCTGTAGACCCCCACCTCCACCCCTCACCCTCCACTCTTACCCAGGGTTCCTACCTGTTTATAGGGCTAAGTTTAATGTTATAATCCTTAAGTGTGTTTAATAGTTGAACACTCAGTGTGAAGCAGCAGCAGTGGGATGTTCTGTTCAGGCTGATATCAGTGAGATCAGATTACATGAATGTTTTCCTGTCAAATCCTTGTTGTAATGGATGTATAAGAAAAACTGGATACAGTGTTCTTCATAGCATTCTTATAGACTCTGCTCAGTGGTGCATGATGCCCAAAAATTGTGAATTCCTAGCATAAATTACCCGGGTTTTCTGCATATGCTTCCGGTTTCTAAGGTCAGTCACTCAGTCCTAGATCTACTCGTCATTTGCTTCTTGCTCATTCACTTTTCTTCTTAGCTTCACTCCTCTGCTTTGTCACATCCTTTCCCCCTAACTCACATAAATCCTTTGAAGTGTTTGAAGCTTCCTACTTAAAGAAAATCAAAAGCATTATTCATGATAACAATGATGCTCTTAAACTGCGAGCAGTTTATCATGATGACAGTGAAAACCGTCATCAGTTTTGTTCCTCAAGTTTTGTTCCTGTGTCAACACATCATGTTAACTCGCAGCAGGAGTTAACATGATGTTAAATAAAAAAGACACTCTTCAGTACTGTGTTGTTCAGATCAGACTCACTGACTGTGTCTGTTTGATGTTCAGAAGTACATGCAGGAGGCCCGCAGCCTGGGGAAGAACCTGCGACAGCCCAAACTGTCGGATCTGTCTCCCGCCGTCATTGCCCAGACCAACTGGAAATTTGTGGAGGGGCTGCTTAAAGAGTGTCGCATGAAGGTGAAACATCTAACATCTAACATTCTTCATCAATAATGAAAAATAAAAATAATAATTCCTGTTGAACTCACCAGCCAACCCAGGACCTGAAAGTAGTATGTGAACAGACTATCCCTCCAAACCACATATAGTCATGTTGAGTGTGTGTGTGTTTGTGTGTGTGTGTGTGTGTGTGTGTGTGTGTGTGTGTGTGTGTGTGTGTGTGTGTGTGTGTGTGTGTGTGTGTGTGTGTGTTCAGACCAAGCGTATGCTGGTGGAGAAGATGGGTCGGGAGGCGGTGGAGCTGGGTCACGGCGAGGCCAACATCACCGGGCTGGAGGAGAACACTCTGATCGCCAGCCTGTGTGACCTGCTGGAGAGGATCTGGAGCCACGGGCTGCAGGTCAAACAGGTAAGTGCGCGCACACACACACACACACACACACACACACACACACACACACACACACACACAAGTGATGTATGTCACCAGCACAAAATAGCAGCAGCCATATGTCGTCCATTTTTATATTCAGTCTATGATATAAACACTGTGTGGTTCATCAAGTATTAATGACCATACAGGATGACACACTCTCTGACACACACTTCTCTGACCTCTCAGGGGAAGTCGGCGCTGGTGGTCCCACCTGCTGCACTACCAGGCCAGAGAGGAGAAGCTGGAGCAGCAGCAGGCAGAGTCACCAGGTAACACACACACACATACACACACACACATACACACACACACACACACACACACATATATATGTGTGTGTGTATGTATATATATATATGTGTGTGTGTATATATATATATATGTATATATGTATATATATATATGTATATATGTATATATATGTATATATGTATATATGTATATATATACACACACACACATATACACACGCAGTCTGTCCTGCATACTCTGACACCCATTTCTGAGTATAACAAGCCATCATATCCTGTATTTCAACTTCAACAGAGTCACATGTTCCTGAGAGGAGGAAGTCTGACTGTTCCATATCGATGCCGTCTCCTCGTGTGTCTCTCATACAGGATATGAGGTACGTGCAGCTGTACTCGAGTGGTGGCAAGATGTCTCATTAGGTTGGCAGTAGAAACTCTTATAGTGGCCTGCAGTGACACACTGCTGGTTAGAGGACTGAACTTATAATCAGAGAAATTACTACTTTGATATTTTCAGGCTTCTATTTTGGGGCCAGTAGGGTGTGGGGTCATGTTCAGCCCACTCGACTATTATCTGATGATATTTAAGCTTTTTATTAGTTATATTTTTAAGCCATATGCCTTCATATTCAGATATATGTTTATAGAGATTAGCAGAAATGTGTATTTCACAACATTCTCACATTCAAAGATGCTAATCAGACTGCAGAGGAAGATATCCGTTATTAGTGTTCTGGATATCTGCTCGCTACATCAGAAGCCCAAAAAACTATTTGCGTTGCCACCAGAAGCTAAATTTCCATCACATGATAGCTGATGGATTCTGAGATTACATTTCAGTCAAAGCATTCTGCCCTGAATGTTTACCTGCATGCAACCACAGCCTGCTCAAACATGATTGGTCAATATTACTCCTACAAACGGAAACCAAACCTCGCCTGCAGATTCTGCATTCATATGCTGATATCTGTTTCTAAAGATGAAGTCAGACAACAATACCAGTACCTAAAGCAATGCCTGTGTGCATCAGTTGACCGGCTGTTCTGATGTCTGACCTGAAAAAGCTGCTTCCCTAGCTGTTATTGAAAGGCATTCTGGGAAATAAAGGAATCAGTTTTGTGGATGGAGCTTAAAATCATCATAAAGCAAAAAAACACTTTAAGACAATAAACAGAGGAGGAACTCCTCTTCCAGGACAGACAGTGAAATAACTGTGTGTATACAGTACATAACATACAGATAACATACAGATAACTTATAGAAAGTGGGGACACTGAAGTAACAGTAGTTCATCACTCCTACGAGTCAGTGAACAGCAGAGTGATGAGGGTGGATATTCTGTCCCAGTGTGTCTGTTTGCATGGAGCTTCATCCATCTGTCTCCGTGTGTCTCCTCAGGCACATCCAGAGCATGTCAGAGATAAAGACAGATGTGGGCCGAGCCAGAGCCTGGATCCGTCTGTCCCTGGAGAAGAAGGTGCTCTCTCAGCACCTCAAACAGCTGCTGTCCCGACAAGCCTTAACCAAGTGAGCATTCGTGTGATCAACTAAACTCTCTCTCTCTCACACACACACACACACACATTTATTCATGTGCTTTTGATAAGTGAGATTGATTCCCATGTTCTCCTCTGAAATGCAGCTGTACTGATATCATTACATGTCAGTGTAGACCAACACTTTAAAACATGCTGTTTGAAAAGACTTCAGATTAATCACTGTCTCGCAAACTTTTTACACCACGTACCACCTCAGAAAATATACAGCTCTCTGAGTTCCACCATCAGGCTACTCTTGATCCACACTCTCCTTCTCATGTTTCCCATTTGGAGCCACGATTGCAGAGTTTTTGAACCATTCATTTTCCCTCTACCTATGCTACTCTGTCACATTTCAGCTCCTAACTAATCCTGGATGTACGTGCACGCATACATTGTCTCTTTGTGTTTCCCCAAGCTGTGCTCACCACTGCCACTTTCTGCAGGTGGAGTGTGTGAATACACACACCACAAAGATGACATTTATTTAAAAGTCTGTGTAAAGGCAATTCTGAGATTTCTTTCAAAATACATTAAATATGTTGGTAAATAGTTGCTGAAAACATGTGAAAAGACTTTGAACAATATATTACTGAAATGTGGAGTTTAAAACAGTTTTTCGCCAGTTTTCAGTCCAGGATTTTGTGGGCGGTCCTTAAAGGGTGGCTCGATGACACGCTGAGGCCACCCTGAACATACCCCTGCACCCCTAGCAGAGAGATAGAGATGAATTCATCCCGCTCAGTGTTTCAAAGTTAGTCATGTCATTTTCTGAACTCATCTGACATGTTTCAGTTGCTTCAAAGTGGCTGCTTGACTGCTCCCACGAGTGGGTGTGGCTTCAGGGCCTCCAGGGGACACGCCCACACAGTCCTGGAGCTGAGAATTCATTTTTACCTGATTTTGACACCTAATTTCATAAACTTGTCGATATTTTTAATCATTCAAATTTGGCTGGGTGGTTAATAACACCTTCTTCTTTGGTCTGATGAACTCAGAACACATATTTATTCTTACTTTACACAGACTTTAAGAGATTGGTCCACATTATTCAGCCCAGAAGGACACATGAACAACCACAAGGCACTGAGGAGCAATTGTAAACATCAGTGTCTGGTGGGACATTAAATGAGTAAGGTTCAGAACCTCCACCCAGTAGGTAGAGTGGGTTATACCAGGGTTGATGGTTCAATCCCCAGCTCCTCCAGTCCACATGTCAAAGTGCTCCAGTTAGAACATAAATCCATTTTACAAATAAGATTTGGGTTGAAGTGTACTGCCAGGTGTCACATCAGTACTACCTTCCATCATAGTCTCAATAAAGAACATCTTTACAGGTATTTGGAGTTTCACATAGCTGTACATTTTCCTTTTATCATGAAGTTTTCTCAGACAGTTTGGTAAGTATCAACACCAAAAACAGAAACCTTGCTCATGTCTTCTCTGCGTTACTTGAACTGGTAACAAATCAACATCATTACTTTGAACTCAGTGTCACTCTGACAGATAGAGTTTGAATATCTGCTGATACATTCAGATATTAGACAGATTTCCTGTATTTGAACCTGACCTGACCCAGCCTGTGGTGTGCTCGGTCTACAGGAAGCTGTACAAGCGTTACGCCTTCCTGCGCTGCGAGGAGGAGAAGGAGCAATTCCTCTTTCATCTGCTCTCTCTTAACGCTGTTGACTACTTCTGCTTCACCAGCGTCTTCACCACCATCAGTGAGTTCTCCGTCACCTGCACATGACCTCTGTTTAATCCAAACCTCCGTCCAGATTCACACCAAACTTCAGCAGTCACATTAATAGTGGTTAGAACAGTTTACTCACCAGTTTCACAAGAACGCAACAGACAGAGTAAATGAGGAATCTCTACCTGAAATATCAGACTGGTTTAAAGTGAGACTCTATTATTTAAACCAGTGGTACACAGTCTGGTACATACATGTTGTTATTATTGTTCATTGTGAGTTTTTTTTTACTTTTTTGTTTGTTTTTTATATTTTGTTGTTGTTGTTGTTTTGTTTTGTTGTTAATTTTTCATCACTTTTAATTTGTTCTTACGTAAAGAAAAGAAAATCTCTGAGCTCAGTATCTACTGATCACACTTGTCTTAGGTTTTAGGAGGACAAATGTTACATTATCCTGCTCCATGACCTGAAGACTACACGGGACAGCTGGCAGATGTTTTACGATGACTAATCTTAAATCACTTTTGTGGCTTTTCATCATCATTGTATATCAGCATTGTGTTATTATCCGTGTTAGTCTGGTTTGTTATGATATTGATGAAGATGGTAGCACACGGCACAATGTTTGCTGCCTTTATGTAAGAGTCCTTGCCTGAAGCACACATCCAATTAAAGAACAGTTCAGATTCCCAACATTTTTTCATATTTATCTTCAGTCTTTACAAAAAAATCAAAGTTGTTTGTGAATGCAGCACAGTGCTTTATTTCAAGGTTCACATATGTTGTCTTCACATAACTATAGTGAGCCTCAAAACTGAAGCTGTGCAATGCAAAAGATGTTAAAAGTTGTGTTTGTGGAGTGAAGTTGATGAGTAAAAAGTAATCTGCATTCAGTAAAAAGATGGAGAAATCAATGAGAAGATGTGAGAATATGGAAAGTTAGTCTGACTCCTGTGGGCGTCTTTAAAGCACCACATCCCACCTGAGAACTATCTGAAACCAGGAACTCCTCTTCCCGCTCGTTCTCCTCTGTCAGCTGCTCGATGGATGGAGCTGGATGTGGATCGATGGTTGGCTGAGCTATTAGTGTGAATAAACCATGAGTGTGTATGTGCAGTTTAATCAAAGATTTAAAACACAATGTATAATTCATCTGAGAGCGCCTCATTCAGATAAAGTCACACACTCTGTACATGCAGACGTGTTCAGCCTCTCATCTCTCATTCTGTTTCTTCTCCGCTGTGAGTGTCTGCCCTGAATCTGTGATTTCATAATGACACCGACCCACTTAGATAACCTACATTAAGTCTAATGAGCATGTTAGTGTTTATTTCTCTGTTCTGCTGCTGACGTGTCGTGTCTCCCCCCCTCCTGCCCCCCGCAGTGATCCCGTACAGAGTCGTCATCATCCCTATCAAGAAGCTGAGCAACGCCATGACCACCTCCAACCCCTGGGTGTGTGTGTCAGGGGAGCTGGGGGACTCGGGCATCATGCAGATCCCCAAGAACGTCCTGGAGATGACGTTCGATGTGAGTAATGTGACCTTTGACCTCGCACTAGCTGAGCTCACTGTCGCTCACTGGGACTTGTTGGGTTGAGTGCAGTTTGGGTGATGTTGGGTTTTTGTGTGTCGGGCATCTTCACTCACACTCCCTCTGTCACTGTTTACATGTGTTAAAGGGTCATTACACAACATACACCAATATTAGATGCTTGCTTATGAGATTCCTCTCATAGAATATTATGTACTAATTCTCCTTTCATAACACTAACTGATAAAGATCGTCCTGTCTGGTCCCACAGTGATCATCTCTCTCTCTCATTCTGAATACTGAATAATGTATTCATATAAAGAGAGTCCAGTCCTCCATCACTGTCTTTGTCTGAATCATACCTGCAGCTTTATAGTAAGTCCAACGATTAAACACATTGAAGCTTAAAGGTTCCCTGTGGAGTTTTTGTCCTCTATAGAGCTCATGCACGTCCACACTGGAGACACAATGCACATTCCTGCCAATGAAACGTGCCAGCAAAGGAAGATGACTGCAGGCTAGTAAAAAATGCAGCCTTCAAAATTTTAAAAACAAAACAAATGTTTTAAAAAGAAGGAAATGGATTCAATCTGTTTGTTAGACCTCATGGATCCACACAATGTGTTGTTGGTTTACAAGAAAACTCCACAGGGAACCTTTAAGTATCTTAAACTGGATCCGTTTAAAATGTTTAAAACACAGCACCAGTTTATCAGGATCCAGCAAACACAATATAGGTCAAAATGAATCCTTAAATTATAACAATATGCACTGCAGATGAGCTGCTATACATTTGTCAACAGACTGTTTAAAGCATTTACTCTGATAAAAATAGTTTAATTTCAATATAAACTGAATATCTGAGCTTGGGACTGTTGCTCATTAAAACATTTAAAGAGCAGACACAGTCAGCTTAGACCCTGATGGACATTCTGATGTGTCATAGATCAATTATAAGACTAATAGATTCATCAATAATGAAAACAGTCTCAGCTCAAGGTGCATTTGGAAGCTTTTGATCATATCTATGGTCTTCATCGGCAGACATAGTTTGCCCATATGTTCAAACTTCTCTAAGGACTTTCATCCTTAATGAATTCAAAGTTTCATTCTTATCATTGAAACAGCTGTGGGACTGTTGTTTCCAACATTAAGAATGAACTTTAAAACTCGAACTAGTTGTTAGTTTCGTCCTGAACTTGAAGGCACCTAACCTGTGATGCTCCCTCTGGTGAAGTAATGAGTGAAGTTTTCCCAGTCATAATAATAAACATTATTTACAGAGCACTTTTCAAAATCCATCTTTCAAAGAGCTTCATAAAAATAACAACAAATAAATAAAACACAAGTCATAAAATCAACTGGTTTCATAAATAATGTAACCAGGTAAAACAAGAAAAACATTTCCACAAAATTAAAATTCTTGTATGATCAGGGAAGGCTCTCAAATATATAAGTATGGTTTAAAAAGAGAGAAAAAGAGACTCAGCTGACCTGATTTCCTCGGGCAGATTGTCCCAGAGCCTCCGAGGCTCAGACTGCAAACACTGGTTCCCCCTTCAGCTTCAGATCTCAAAGGACGAGCCGGTGCATCTGTATAAACAGGTTGGAGATAGAGCAGGGAGAGACCGTGAAGAGCTTTTAACATAATCATTAGAGTCTTAACATCAATGTGAGTCAGTTATCACATGGTAAAGTCTGAATGGTTACAGACCTCCTGCTGTCCTCCTCACACTGCACATGTTCGGCTGCATGTTGGTGCTGCTCCTGTTTGTTTCTGTTTGCATGATGGAGCATGATGATGATGATGTTTTTGGTTGTGAGACACCGTCTTTGTTATTGTCCATCCATTGTGTTTAACAAGTGTCTCCATCTCCCTCAGTCTTCTTTCAGGCCTCACATGCACAACTCCACCTTGTTCAAGGTTAGACGAAGCCCCCGCTTCCTTTTCCCCATCATGCCCCTCTCTGTCTCTTTGAAACGCTTCTGTTCCAGTTGTCCTGTTTGCCTGTTGTCCCTGTAGGCAACATTGTCCTGCAGTCAGCCTCACTTTAGTTTGGACTGGGTCATAGTATGTGTGTTATCCTGCTTGTATTTTCAGAACACTCAGCTGCACTCACACCTCTCTGTTGTTTATTAACACTGCTTTAAATAAGAGAACTGGGTTAAAGATAAATATTAATATTATCTGACAGATGTGGAAACTTCAGCACAGTGTATCCTTGAAAATTAATGATTTAATTAAACTAATTCTCTTTTCCATGAATTAAACAGTGTGAGGAAAATCTTAATAACATAATTAAATTCAACTAAGTGAGAAATCTATTAATTTTAACTTAATTAAAGACAAATATAGTCACTCTGGAAGTAAGCACTTCTACATTTACAACAGCAGTAATCAGAGTGTGTGTAATCTGATTTTGCAGGATGATACTAAATGAGAATACTTTTCTCTTTTCTCTCCACTGTGTGTGTGTGTGTGTGTGTGTGTGTGTGTGTGTGTGTGTGTGTGTGTGTGTGTGTGTGTGTGTGTGTGTGTGTGTGTGTGTGTGTGTGTGTGTTCAGTGTCAGAACCTGGGGAAGCTGACCACTGTGCAGCTGGGTCATGATAACGCTGGACTCCTGGCAAAATGGCTGGTGGACTGTGTCATGGTGCGCAATGAGATCACAGGACACACCTACAGGTGAGTGGAGGTTGTGTATTTTTAAATGTGCTGTCTGCAATGTCAGACCAAAATATCTGAGATGAATTGTTATGAAAGTTCACCGAGCCTCCTGCTGACATTGGTAAACCCCTGACATTTGTAGTTCAGTATGAAATATCAGTTATTCAGTGGATGATGAACAGATACTCATGTTCCCCAGAGGATACATTCGAATAACTTTAGTGATCCTGTAAGGCCATCAGCAGGTCAAAGTTTTCCCTTATCCTGTCAAACATGTCAACATTTACAACATAACAGCACTCACAGGAGTACAGATTCCATCATGTTCCCCAGAGGATGAAACCTTTAGACTCTGATGATCCCTGACATGTCAGTAGGTCAGTATTCAAATCCAAAACCTTTTCTTAGGTTTATGTAATTTTCTAATTTTCTTAGAAGCACAGCATTCACAACAACTTTTTAAGAACATGCAGTTCCAAGAACGTTCAAAGAAAAAAGAAACCTTGAGGACTCATGGAAAAGAAAATAAACAGATCTGACACCTCGCTGTCTCCATCTCCTCCAGGTTTCCATGTGGTCGATGGCTTGGTAAGGGCGTGGACGACGGCAGCCTGGAGAGGGTCCTGATCGGTGAGCTGGTGGTGCCCAGCGGAGAGGAGGACCCTGGGAAAAACTGCCGTACTCCACCGCTGCAGCGCTCGCCATCCCAGACTAGACGCATCAGCATCACATCTCTGTCCGGACGAGGATGCAGTGAGTATCTGAGCAGGGACGGGTTCAGACCAGACCATGGGAATACATGACACTTAACACAGTGAACAGTATAATATAACAGTTAGGTGACGCTCATAATGTAATGACACGTCTCAGATGTTGATGCAGATGTTTTCTTGATTTCAGAGCCGACTTCAGGCCAGATCCAAGATGCCATCGGGGAGGCTGTGAACAACATCCTCAAACACTTCTCCAAGCCGGAGAAAGAGGTGAGCAACTGATCTGATTCTCAGCTGTGTCTGAACGCCTGTTTAATAATGAATAATCTCATTTGTTATTCACTGCTGAGCTCTCTCTGACTGTGTTCATTATGTTTTAGTCAGTAAAGTGGTGTTTGATGCATGCCACAGCAAAGGAAACACATGTGGTACAAATGGTTCAGTCCACTTTTATCCAGCACACTTTAAGTGCCCTCTGTCAGAGTGATAGAGAGAGGATAGAGAGTGGAGAGTGATGCACTGTGTTTCTACTGCATGGTGTGACTCGGCTCGACTCTACATGCTCTTTGTTTGGTTTTCTGTTGTCAAAAGCTGTGAATAGTACCTGGTACCTGCAGCCCTGAAAGAGACCATTAACCACACAACCCTGCTTTCATCTACTCTGAGGCTTTTTCTCCTTTATGAGCTACATGAAATTCTCTTCTCAAAGCTATGAAAATCCAACAGGACTCTGTAAAGATTGGTATCAACAGTCTTTGTCAGATTGAGCTGGTTACAGTGAAAATCTAAGTGGATGTGAGCAAACTGTAGGATCATGTTCAACAGTGTGTGGATGAAAGTATCTCACATATAGCCGAGTTAGGAGAAACTCTTTACTCACAAGCAGTGAGCAGCTGCAGCTAATGAAGCTCATCATGTCAGTGTTTTGGAAAAATTCAACCACAAAGAACAATAAACATTTTTATTGCTGTTGGGCGAGTTAATGACAATCCAACAAAACTAGCTACAGAATTACTTCATGTAAGGATGGAGTCTTGTTTTGTGAACTGGAAAGAGCTATCACTGTACCAACATGCAGAAGTTTGATAGCAAAAGCAATCTACCTGATCAGTCATTATTAAGCAGCTATGATGCATATTTTTATAATATATAATACCAATGTATTAAATATGAAAACAGTGTGAAAGGTGTGTCTGGCTTTACTGTCCAGGTACAACTTCACTGTCTCTGTTCGGTTCACCCTCACCACTCTCATAGTTTTCAGCAGCAGCAGAGAAAAATCTCTGATAAACTGCTCAGCACAAACCACAAACACACTGCTGTCTGTTCTCCATATAAACACAGCATAAACTTTAACCAGATTTTCAGCAAAAGAAAATTGAAACTGCACATTTCTATCCACTACTGTTATGCAGATTTAGGGTTGGTTGGGTTAAGAAGAGAGAACAAGATGACCTCATTAAAAGAGCTTCAGTCTGTAGAAATGTACACATCTGATGTTTGACGTCTTCACATTTTTCATGTCAAACAACACGTTCATTTTTTTCTTGTTCAAAATGAATCGGGTGAATGGAAACTCACCTCCAACCAGTTAGAACTTATGCATTGGCTTCTGTGGTCTTGTGTGTCTCATGTGTTGATGTGTGGTTGTCTTCCTGGTTGTCTCCCTGCAGAGAGGCAGCCTGACCGTCCTGCTGTGTGGAGAGAACAGCTTGGTGGCGGCTCTGGAACAGTTCTTCTATCACGGCTTTAAGTCTGCGCGGCTCTTCCAGAAGACTGTGTTCGTGTGGGACTTTGTGGGTGAGTGCAGAGCGACGGCGCCATCTGCTGCTGATTACATGAACTGTTTAAATTGTCCTATTTTAGGTTTTATTATTTAAATTTATTTATTTAGTTTTTCATATGTAATTTTGTTATTTGGTGTTACTTCAGAGTTTAACAGCTGGAACAGCTTTCACTGAAGTTTCAAATTTTATTGTCTTGGAGTGTGTAGAGATGTGAAAGGAAACTCTCTGAGTCTGTCCTCTCCTCCCTCTGCAGAGAAGGCTGTAGCCTACATGGAGTCAGCTGACCAGATGGGAGACCTTCAGGAGACCGCAGAGCCCCTGGGGATGACCTGTCAATCACTCTGCCACTATGTCAACGCGATCAACTCCACCCCCCGGAACATCGGCAAGGATGGGAAGTTCCAGCTGCTGGTCTGCCTCGGAGCCAGGTCAGTATCAGGAGAACATCACTGTTCGTGTTCATTGACGTTGTGGTGTATAAATAAAAGTGCCTCATATGTACAGAAATATGACACCACACATGACCCTGCCACAGATGTAGAAAGCTCTTACTGTTTGTCCTGCAGAGACCGTCTGCTCCCCCAGTGGCTCCCCCTGCTGGTGGAGTGCCCAGTGATCCTGCGGATGTACGAGGACACGGCCCTGCTCAGAGACCGCACCACTGTCAATGCCCTCATCGGAGTCCTGGAGACGCTCCACGACTTCGCCATCACACTGGAAGCCTCGCTGGTCAAAGGAATCGACCTTTAGGGGACCACCGGGCCGCCGCTCAGCTCTATGTTTTCCTCCAAAACCTCCCCTCACTACCGCCAACTTCACCCACTCTTCGACTTTTTGCCAACTAGTTCCAAGATTGGACATCATGAAGGAGGAAGTGAGGGTTAAGAAATGAAAACTGGAGAGAGGTTTGGTTACCAAAGCAAAACGTTCCACTGCTTCATGTGAGAAGCCGGAGCTTTGGATCAAACAGAAGCCTGGATGCAGTATTATTACCCCACATGTGGCTCTGAAAGACTCTTTGTAATCAAATGACAACCAGTGCTTAATCATCTTTACTTCATTAACTACAAATCCCAAATACTTTAGATAACAATACAATTTCCAGGATGATTTCCTGCCTTCCAGGGAGCCGTTTGTTTCACTTGTTTTCATTACACTAAAGTTCGACTTGAAGCAACACAAAGCTTGTTGGAGTAATGTAATCCATCAAATTACAGAGGAAGAAGATGTTTGAAATATTATAAGTAGTATCATTTAATTGTTGGTTTGGATCATTTCATGGGATTTGATGACAACAAGAAAAACTAAGAATATCAGACCTATTCTTTAAAATACACCGACCCTGCCCTCAGCGACATTAACATGAACTCGAGCAGTTGCTGATGGAACAATGGAAATCAATCTTTAAGATCTGAAGTACATTTTGGGACATTTCTGAGTAATAAGCACTGACTAAAGATAAACAGGGTGAGAAACCACTACTGTGGTTCTTTAAAACTTTCATAGCAGCAGCAGACATTTGCCCGTGTGCTAGCTGTGTAGCCGAGCCTTCCTTCAGTAGGTACAACTAGATAGACTGCGCCACTATCCCCACACCCTAGTTAGCGTTAGCATTAGCAAGCATGCCTATAGGATGTGGATAGATGAGACAACCTCAGGAAGAGACTGAGCGATCACTGAGGCACTGAAACGAAGACGGTGATCCGTAACCTGTTGACTCCTCACACAGCTCAGTGTTGTGGAGTCACCAGCTCTCCGCGCCACTTTCTTTTGATTTGCTGGACTGTTGTTGGGCATTTCTCCCACTTTTAACCTGTGGATGACATAAAAACTGATTTCAGTGATGTGGTTCAGGAGTCAGGAGCTTAACCTGTGACTGCATGGACATTCCTACCAAACTACAGGCCTCAACCTGCTGTTTTTAAATGCTATGTGTGTGACTTCTAATGTGTAATGTATGTCCTCCAGTGTGTGTCTGTGTGTTTGCCCTCCATTTATTTTAGATCTTTTGAACTCTTCAAAGTGATCTACTGGTTTCTGTAGTGTGCTGTAACACTGTGTGTGTTTCATCATCACTTCAATAACAGGTGAAATGTTCAACAAAATAATCTGAATTTACCAGCTTTTACCGGAGCTTTCAAACAAACAGTGTGTTTGCTCAGCCACCATCATCACATGACTTAAGTAGGGAACTTTGTGGTTGAAAGCTCTGTCAAAGACAAGTAAGTGAACCTTTAGTTCAGATTATTTTGTCAAACTATCTTTCCAAGATCGAGAGTGAACTTTTAGGTGCACAAACAAAATGTTCCTTTCTTTAAATTAATGTAGTAAACACTGGAATAAATCCTTCATAGATCTGAGTTCCGAATTATGAGCTGGAAAAATATGTACAGCTTCTCAACTCAGAGTTCATAATTCTCACATCTTCACCTCATACTAGAATAACACAAAGTGTCCCTTTTAAATTAAATTTTTTTTTCTAATCCTGCTTCACAATGTGACATGAACATACACAAAGGCAAAGTATGTGTGGTTGTGTGCAACAATGTACATAAAGCTTGTTAAGCTTTTAAAGGAATAGTTCAACATTTTGGCAAATCCACTCATTGGCTTTCTTCCAGAAGGTGAGATGACAAGATTGATGTCAACCTCACATCTCTGTTTTAAATACAGGTTGGAGTCAGGACGTGGTTAGCCTAGCTTAGCTTAAAGACTTGATGCAAGGGGAAACGGATAGCCTGGCTCTGTCTAAAGTAAAAAAAAACAACAACATAACCTCTGAACAACTGTGAATCCATATTCCAGAAATTCTGTGTGGCGTCTTCATTTATAGGATGGGTTCACACACACACACACACAGTTCAGTGGATTTGATTTCTGTACAAACACAATAGTATCAAACACTGTGCATGGTTATATTTTATCTTAAAATGACAGCAAACAATCATTATTCCCAAATTGTTGAACTATAGTAACCTTAAAGCTGATCAATGAACTGGGCTTTAACAAACTAACACCTAACAATGAGTATTATAGTTTGGTTGTTGCTGGTCCATGTTTTCTTCTTGCCAACATATCCCATAAAAAGACAACAGCCTATGAAGTGTTAGTCCATTTCTCAATACTTTCTGACCTAAATCAAAATAAAAACACTGCACAAATATATAGTTTAATTTTTCTAAAAAAAAAAAAGGTCCAGTAATTTTCTAAAACAGCTGTTCACTGTAGTTTTTAACAAATGTCACTCAACAAGGAGGAAATGGGGAATTTTCAGGGACTATTTTCAGCGGCGGATGAATCCACATTTGGTTCACAAGTAGACATTTACTGCACTAGGGAATGTTTTTTTTCTTTTCTTTGGGTACATGGCTATTCGTTATTGTTCGAGTCTTTTCATGGGATGTGTTGTCTAAAAGCAAACTGCAGAATATTGGTCTGCTGGATTAATTTGAGATCAGTGTGTGATGTTACAAGCTAGCTGTCCAAACTTTTAATTCCCGTATTACATGAATGCAACACGACCTCTGTCAGTTATAAAAGGAAGGAACAGGCTCTTGTTATTTACATGACAGTTTTTTTTTTACTTTAGCGACAGTCAGCAGAGATGGGTGGAAACTCTAACAACTATTTTTCTTCAGATTTTTATTCCCCCGTAAAACTTTCCCTGCATGAGATTTTGCCACTGTTGCCACGCCACATGTCTAAATGGATCCTTTCTGAGAAATGGTGTAAATATTGTCATTAGCGCATGCTGACATTTAGACTGTATTTATTGTGACCTTCTTTTATGAATCCTAGATGAGTTTTGAGGGGACAGAAAGTGGACGTCTTTGTAACCTCAGTAGTATTTTTGCTGTTTCCAGTATTGAGTCTGTGAAGGACAGTCTGCCATGGTTTGTTTTGAATGTCTTGATTTTATGTATTTATTAATTTAGTATTAATCCATGGCGGGCTGACAGCAGCACTGGTATCTTAAGGCTGATGAAGCCTGTGGAATAACTGGAAACATTCATGTCTTTAAAACAGTAACCACTGTTTCCACTTCATGTGTTTTTTTTAATGTTTTAACCCTCTGCCGTGCCCCTGATGCCTCACCAACAGGACTATCCACAGCTCCAAAGCACAAAAACAGATCCCTCATCGATGTCTCGTCCTGGATTTGTTTGTATACAGACTCTTTGCTGATGGCTATAGGGCAGACTTCAGGAGGAGGACATGCTTTGTGGATGCCTGGGATTTCTCCTTAGACTACTGCTCACTTTGCTTACTGGATTTGTTACATGAACATGTCGAGTGGTATTAAACCTAAGTGTGTCTGCTGAGGCAGGAGACAGGAAATGCAACTGACATCCACGACAGTGATGGCTGCGTGTCCTGCTAATGGCAAGAACGGACACCACTGGACAAATAGAGTTTCATGTCTGTGTTGGACTGACTACTCTGTTCTGATATTTATTATGCCTATTTCAATAAAAACAGCCACTGTGTTAAAGATGTCTGTGTGTGTCTGTGTGCGTGTGTATTATTTTGTCCATAAACTACACTTGAGCCTGAATGTGATTTTATCAGATCACTGATGTTTATTTGTACTTATTTTTCCCAACTTTATTTGTAAGTATTTCAGTTAGGTCACATTATATACTTGAAGTACAAAATATTAGTCATGAATTTCTAAAGGCACAATATTGAAAACGGTTTCCTCTAAAATCTCACCGGAAACACATTTTTGGTTCAAATATGAAATCAGGTCAGAACTATAATAACTGAAGTGACATTTCTGCATAATCTTGTATGATATTTTTAAATATGGCTTGAATTATTTATGAGGGTTCATCTGTGCCATCATAGACAGAAGACATGAGTGTGCAGCAATGACCTGTTTAACACTGTGCCCCTTACATAACGGAACATTCTTCCTAAGGCAGTTACATCAGATGGATCAAACTGAAACAGCTTAAATTTACCGAATGGAACAGAGTTTATTACAGCATACTGTATTTCATATAACAGAAAATATAAATGATCAAGAAAAAAGGTTTTTTATTATTTAAAAGTAAAGCACTGTAGAAGGTTTTTCTATTGAATATTATTATTCCACATCTGTGTGATGCACAAACGACTGTCATGTTCAAAAGATTAAGCTGGAATCTATTACATTTTTTTTTTTACTGCATTTAATCGTTTCCACAGTAAAATCTGACATATTAGGACCTCACTTCGCCTTTAATTTCTTTTCTGTGAGGTTTATATGAATATTATCTCGTCAACAAATTGCAAGTAGCTCTTCTTTGAGCTGTGAACCAACATGGACAACGTGTTCAATCAGTACTCCCACATGATATATCATAACATTCATTCATAACTAATACTTCAAGACAAATGCAACATAGAAAAACATAATTTTAATGTATAAAAATGTCTGTTATAAATAAAAAATAACAATTTGCTGATGAAGAATGTAAAATATGGTTGAAACAAAAGCTAGTAAGTGAACTTGAAGTTGAGATATTTTGTCATACATATTGATCCCATGATTAACAACCAACTTCCATGATGAAACAAATAAAATAAAATAAGAAAACATAATATAGAATATAAGTATAATCACAGCCTCCTCCCAGCAGCTCTCCTGCCCTACAGGCTGCAACTTCTCCATAGCAACTGGTTAAACCTCCTTTTCCCGCGTAAATAGCACTCCTTATTTGGGTATCAACACTCTTCATACGCAGACAGACGTCACAGCTGTATGCAAATCACGCTGATTGAGGAAAATCAGAAAATGGTGGCGGGAGAGACGCCCAGCGCGCCTGCGCGTACGTTTCTACTACGGACACACTGGCTGCATCAGGCTGTGGTCAAGCTTGCCACACACAGCCCACTGCGAGACCGGAAACTGTCGACATAACCTTCAAAATAAGTGCACTGTCGTCACCCCAACACGCGACCGAAATGGTGCTCACGGCGCTTGTTTTATTTTGAAACTGCCAAGCGGAAGTGGCTTTTGTTATTCTCCTGTATTGACGCTTCAGCGGGCAGCGTTATAACTGATGGTCTGCAGCGGCATTGTTAATGTTAAATGAGACACTTGTAAAAATAAAATAAAAAAAGAGCTCTTTTTACCGCTTGTGACACAGCTGTGAACGGCTCCGTGTTTCACTTTGGAACAAGGTAAGCGTGTTTTCTGACTCTGTGTGCGCAGATAAAGTGTTTTTTTTCCCGGCTCGGTGTCTGTCGGCGTGCGGTAAAGTTCTCGGAGGATGGTGTTCATAGCTTTACCCGAACCAGCTGTGTTAGCCAGCTCAACAAAGTCCACCGCTGACCCAAAGTACGAAGCTTCGTGGTTATCGTCAGTGAGGCGTCGGTAATAGTTAACTTTACAGCGATGGTGTTGTGCTTCTCCTGCGGTGTGTTCGACGTCTGTCCGTCAGACGACGCTCTTCATTTTCTAGCTGGGAAACGTCAGCTAGTTGCTCGTTTACTTCTGGAAACATGACTTCCAACATTAATAGCCTGCTGAAAACTAACTTTATTCCATTTTTAATATGGCACAGCTCGTACACACACGGTGCTCTGTCGACGCGAGACTCCGCTGTCTGCTCACTCCTCCGTGTCCGGATAACTGCTCCAAACCAAACAAAGTTTAAATGTTACGTTAGCTTCAAATGCTTAAAGTTGCTAAACACACTTGGACGTCAAATAAAAGCGAGTAAAAGAGCTGTGAGTGCGTGTCTGTGTGTGTGTAAAGATGGGCTCGACTTTGTTGTTCGGGCTGGTGGGTGTGTTTCCTGCGTCAGCGCCCAGCCTCCTTCAGAGACACTTCGACTCTGTCCACACGTTATGTTTCAAACGCAACAATGGCGCCTGTTCGTGCTGGACATCACGGCTGTACAGTGACATGTTTGATTTGACGACGTGTGAGCGGGAAAAAACGTCAAAGTGTTGACTGTTGTGTCAGTGTTGTATTTGCACCTGCTTTCATCGTCGGACACGAAGTGAGCTGCTGGTTTCTCTTCGTATTTCCGGTCACTAATAGTACATAAAGGTTGCAGTGTCGCTCAACACAGTTGAGAGTGTCATGTTTTTTCATGTGAAGTCCTCTTTATTAGGTATTAAAGTCATCCTGGACAATCCCATAGACTTTAACGTGTTGACATCATAGTAGATATGGGAGAATATGTTTGTGTCTTATTGATTTAGACTTTAAAATTCAAGTTGTTCACTATCCAAATGGTTCACTAAACCTGTTTATAGTGC
Source organism: Sciaenops ocellatus (assembly GCA_033000465.1). NCBI lineage: Eukaryota > Metazoa > Chordata > Actinopteri > Sciaenidae > Sciaenops > Sciaenops ocellatus. The sequence goes on from CP136889.1 coordinate 6,686,653, forward strand.
ACAGGCTTCCCTGTCACCAGTCAATTCAAGGGGAAGTTGCTCGTTGGTGTCCGATAATGGACGCAGGCGGAGGAGAGCTGCTTCCACGTTGTGATGTGAGGAAGAGTGGGCCTTAAAACACGTTTAACTCAGTGCAGCAGTGTTAAGCACACAGTGACGTTGGGTGTTTTCACTTTACGTCTGATCTGCGGGTTATTCCTGCTCCATTGTCCGCCTGCAGATTCACGTCATTCATTCTCTGGGGTGGACAGAGCAGCTGTGTGCGCATGCACAGACCCCCTCTGCACGCGGACACGGTGATAAATGTCTAAACTTCTCCGATCAGCTCCGGTGTTTCCGCTTTTCTGCACACTTTAAGCTCGTTTTGCCGCTCTGACCCCGCTGCTTGCAGCCGGCAGAGCATCACATCTCATCGGTCGGCATCACGCCTCCTCCTGCATCCCTCCATCCTCCCGCCATGTGCCACGCACTACAGGACCGATTACACAACCACCGCACAGCGCAGCACGTGACGTTTAAAAGTTACAACACCGCAAACCGGAGCCATTTTCACCGAAAAGCACAACGCGCCAGTCTCGGTGTGTATCGCAGTCAAAGAGGTGAGGTGTGTGTCACTGAACTGAACTGAGAGGTTTCAGCTGCGGATGTCTATCACCTCCGCTCAGCATCCACATGCGGCCACATGTCGAGCCTCCAGTTGCATCAGCACCACTGTTGCGTAAGAGGCAGTCAGCTCGTGCTGTTCTTCCTCCATGATGCTCTGCCTGATAACCTGACCCATTCATCACATACATACACACACACACACACACACACCTCCTGCTCTCACCCCATGTCTGCAGGAGGGGGTCGTTTTAAATGGCAGCTGACATAGACACGCACATTACTCGCACAGACCCAGCTGCCTCTCTGTGGCGCCACATGAAGTAACGTTAGTTACTGTACATATTCAAACATAAAGCTGCAGTCTGCAGGTCCACAAGTCGGGATGGACAGTTTACACAATTTTCCAGGCCAATTGATTAATAAGAATAATAACTGTAAGATGAATCAGTGATGATAGCTGTCCTGTTCTCATCTAATGACTCCATGCAACTTGCAGGCATCTGAGTTAAAATGTGACTTTACAGGAGGTTTTTCTTTCCAGGGTCTGGAAATGATAAAAATAATATTGCAGCTCTGATATGAGGATGTTTATCATCTAAACGTTTAATTGTTTGTCTGTTTCTCTACCTACGTTTCTGCAGATGTTTGGCTTCCACAGGCCAAAGATGTACCGCAGCATGGACGGCTGCTGCATCTGCAGGGCCAAGTCCTCCAGCTCCCGCTTCACTGACAGCAAACGCTACGAGACCAACTTCAAGAGCTGCTTCGGGTGAGTCAGCAGCACCGTCCACAGGTCCGGACAGGTGACTCAGTGATTACAGAGGTCCAGTGTGACTCACCTCAGCTCTCTGCTGTTCTCTTACATGTACAAAACAGCAATGTTTTGTTATTCAGAGAGATCAAACTGTGAGGTGAAGGGGGCAGGTGTGTGCAGGTTATTGTAGTATAATAGCAGCTCTGTGTGATTGCAGCACAGCTCATGCATGCAATTAGATACTTCAGCTACTTCCTCTCAGAGTTCTGTCAAATGTTAACACACAGATATGACACACCAGTGTGACTTTAACTTACACTATGACTCCAGAGAGTCATCACGTTTGTAAGTTTTCTTCAGTGTTCATTGTCTGTACATCCATAACACAACAGGACACACAAACAGGAGTGACAAAAACTCAACCCAAAATTAACCACCTGTAATGTATCAGTAATAATCTCAAGAGCTCATTCTATGCATGGTTCCCACGGGTCCATGAAATCCTTGAACGTTTGTGAATTTTAAGCAAGATAATGAAGGACTTAAGTTTTTATTCAAAGTGACTGAATTTATATATTTTGTGCAACAGAAGAAGTTTTTAGATCTTTTTTTACTTAATGTTAATTAAGTAAACATTCCACTGTCTGCATATGTCTCTTACAGTTGTGTCATTGTTTCATGCTCCACCTGCCTCAGCAGTGCGATAGTCATGTGCATGAGCCGTTGAAGTCAAATGTTGCAGGTTAAACACGAGTCAAACATCTGGCAAGAAAGCTAATGTTAAAAACACCAGCCATTCTAAAAATCCTGAGTGTTGTAACAGTACACCTTGATCCATGTCTCAAACTATCCTGTGTTGTGTTCTTGAATTTGAGGGCCTGGAAAGTCTTTAAATTTGATGTTTAAGGGGTTCTATGATGCATGCACAAGTCCTGTTTTAATGTAATGCTGTTCCAACTCTGGTGATGATTTTCTGATGACCTGCTGCTATTGGCTCAAGCAGGTTGTCATGCTCCATTGCCATGGTTACCCAGGTTAGCATGAGAGCCAGGTATTGTAGTCACTCCCATGATGATAATAACCTTTCAAAAACACAGATACAAATTGCTTAACAGTAAAAACAAAAAACAAAATCAAAACATGATTATTAGAACTTTGTTAGAACAAAGTCCTGAGATAGAAATAGGTTTTGAAGAAGAGATTTAAGAGGACACTGAGTTGGAATTCAACAGATATGCTGTGTGGACAGCAGAGGCCTGGTTGGTATCTCTTAGGAACCAAAATTTTGGAACCAGTCGTAGGTCCCTGGCAGAGGGACAGTAAAACATCACTTCTAAACTGACAGGTTGATGAGGTCACTTCTCTCAGTAGCAGCAGTGTTTCGTATCAGCCGTCTCTGGGTGAGTCGTCTCTTTATGCGTGTGCTGCAGTGGTCGAGTGTGGAGGAGATAAAAGCATGAGTGACCTTTTCTACATCTGTAAATGAAAGGAATGACCTAAATGTCTCAGCTGGACAAAGCAGCACTGCACCGCTTTAATCGCTCTGAGTCAGAAATGACACCTACTATTACTACGTTTACCCACTCAGCTACTTGGTGATGTCAGTAGGCTTCATAAGGCATCCAGACCAGAGAGTGTTAGAACCGTAGTTTCTCCTTCTTACTTGTTTGAAGTCTTCAACTGCATAAACCTTTTTTTTACAGTTGCGTATCATCTGTGTATATATTTCTGATGCAGTATGTCGATTCCTGTCCCTGCAGGTTGGGTGAGGTGCGTTGTGGGGACATCTGTAACGCTTGTGTCCTCCTGGTCAAGAGATGGAAGAAACTTCCAGCTGGATCCAAGAAGAACTGGAACCATGTAAGGACACATTCAGCCTCTTTCACCTGTAGTCTTCTGATGAGTGTCCGAACTTCCAGTAAGACCTTGTCTCCTGTGTGTTTTCAGGTAGTCGATGCAAAAGCTGGCTCGAGCGTGAAGGCCACACTGATGACAAAGAAAATAAAGAAGAAGTTGAGGCCAAGCCAGATTAGTCGGGTACAGAGCGAGCTGAAGAGAAACAGTAAGTGTTACTAGGGACCACTTTAGTATCAAATAATCAATACATGACAGTTATTATTAGAATTTCAACTTTTATTTAGTTAGGTAATCTTATTGAAGATGTATTTTACAATGGAGACATGAGTAGAGCAGGAGAAATAAGAGATAAAACACACACAAGCACATATAAAAATCTAGTGTAAGAATAGTTTCCAAAATGAATACATAAGTGTGAATATGATTTGAGGTTAAGATTGTCCTACCTGTAGAGAACAGCTGACATGAAGAAAAATCACATCCACAAACATTAAGATGTTGCAATACTCAAATAATTTGTCTATTAAAGCTGTGGTTGCTGCAGCCACTTTGGCCAGTAAGCTATAGCTAAACAGTTAATTTTGTTCAGTACTTTTGCTTTTCATCTCTCAATTTCACCACACTTTGCTCCCACATCTCCTCCACTCTTGTAGCTGTTGGTCACTAAAGATGGTAGCTTGTACTCCAGCTCAACAAACAACATCAGCTCACAGAAGCATCCTTTTTCTACAAAGTTTTTTTTTCTACAAACAGCAGCATAATGGGCTAATCTTCTCTGCCCTGGTAGCAGTACATGCTAACACAGCTTTTTTTTCACTGTCTTTTGTGCCTGTCTTAAGTGACTTTGGCTTTCTGTTTTTTCTGTAATTTTGTCCGACAAGATTTATTAACCTCAAGTTTGAACAATACACACAGCATTCCTCTGTGGGCCCTTTAGAACCACCCTGCAGCATGGTTGGCACATAAGTATTGTCCGTCACGAACACTGTTTGTTTGCAGCACATATATTTCACCAGTAGATGGCAATGTGCATTGTTTCATATGAAGCTATTGTTTATTTGAATCCCTCTAATGAATCTACAGTACCGGCATAATTTAATGTTTTTACGTTGTTTTTATTTATCGTATTATCCACATTGTAGATGAACACTGAAGACATCAAAACTATGAAAAAATGAATTATGTGAGAAACAAAAAGTCTAAACAACGATTCTACAAAGTAGTGATGGTCCCACTGAGCTCAAACCAGATGGGATGGCATGTCCCTGCAGAATGTTGTGGTAGCCAAGTTGGTTAAGTGTGCTGTGAATATAGTGAAGACAGAAAAGAACCTCCACACCATTACACCTCCTCTGTGCTTCACAGTGGGAACCACACATGTAGATACCATGCGTTGACCTTCTCTACATCTCACAAAGACACAGCAGTAGGAACTGTTTATGTGAGGTTAATGGGCTGGTAACTGTAATGTCGTCCATGTTGTAATACAGTAGTTGAATAGAGATGTTACTGTTTGATAACACTATCTCTGAACAACACCACTGATGGTCTTAAACTCAAAAAATTAAAAAATAAATAACAAAAATAAATAAATAAAAAAGCCTTTAATGAGAAGGTGTGTCCAGCTCCACAGTGTCAGAACATCAGAAAACTCAACATTATTCATAACAGTATATTTTCAAGTGTTTATCTGCGCGTCATAACTTATGCCACTCTTTTATTTAGAGCTACATCATACAAGTCAACACAATGTACAAAGTGTTGGTGTTCTTGCAGCTGAAATGACCTGAATTTCTTCATATTCTTACAATATGTACTGTTGTATCTTCTCAGTCAGTCAGAGGTCTGTAACTTTACTGATCTTATGATTACTATCTTAGAAAGTCGAGCAATGTCAGGCACATATTAAACTGTCAGGGCGAGCTCACACAGCCACATCAGATAACACATAAATTTCAGACATATCTCCCAAAAGGCTCCAAAAGATTTACACCATAGATTGATAGTATATCGTACAGTTGAACTCGTCAATGCACAAAGAATAAAAACAGCCAAACAATTAGAATAACTTGAAAAAAACAGACTCATTGTGTACAGTACAGTGTTAATTATGTTAATATGTTAATTATAATGTTTTCCTGTGTCTCTCGGGAAGTGTTGTGATCAGTGTTTCTGTGTCCCTCTCAGACTCTGACGCTCACAGCACCACCTCCAGTGCCTCGCCCGCTCAGTCACCCAGCTACAGCAACCAGTCAGACGACGGCTCCGACACAGAGCTCTCGCCTGGCCCCGCCCCTCATCAGGCCTTCTCCTTCCTGGACCTGACCTACTGGAAAAGGTAACAGAGTCCTCCACAGACCCCAACTAAAGTGTGAAATCATCCATCCGAACATCCAACCACTTGTGACCATGATTCCAGCGAGCTGAAGCCACACACACTGTGCTGAATTATTTAATTAGCAGTTCAGTGTCAGCCTCTGGTCCCCGTGGGTGAGGTGTGTGCGTGCATGTGTCTGTGTGTGAGTTTCAGGTATTTTGACCTGATTCTGTTTGGGTGAGATAAAAATAAAAAGGGAGGGGTTGATACAATTCACACTCCAGGAATGTCTGTCTCTTCTTCTTGGAATTTCCTCTTCTCTCACACTCTTCCTTTCCTTCCCCTCTTTCATTCATTCCTCAGGTGAGGTTTGAGGGAAACAGAGAGAGGAAGTCCTTGAGTTAGTCCTCTGCATCACTGTCAGGAAATAACATGTACAAACATAAAAATCCACAGCAGTTCCATCAGGGTGCAGTGACACTGAGTCATTAGAAGATTACAGTAAACGTATAATTAACAGAGCAGCTATTTGTTTTCCTTTATCAATAGAATGATTGTGAACATTGTATGTGTACATTTCTAATTCTTAAAATTAGAGTGTGTGTGTGTGCGCATGCGTCATATCTGTGCCTCAGAAACTGGAGCAGGAGTCTAAATGTGGCGCTCGGTGACGCCTGGTGATTATTTACCTGTGCGGAGCTGCAGGCACTGAGAGCTTCTGCAAACACACGAGCAGTGTGTGAGTCACTGAGCTTTGACTCCCATCATCCAGAGGACAAACATAATCTGTGACATTATTTCGTAATAAATAAGAATATTAATTGGCTGCTCATGAGTGCTGCTGTCTCCTGTGTCTTTGTTTAGGTGGCATCAGGAGTGTCATATGATTAATTACTGCATATTGACGCTGTGATGTCACCCATCACGGGAGAGAATTAAAAATAGAATAAATCATATTTTTTGTAGTTAATTTAAAGGTACAGTGTGTAAGATTTGGGGCCTCTATTTTCAGAATAAGGAAAACATGGAATATAATATTCATAACTATGTTTTGATGCATGTATAATCACCTGAAAATAAGAATCTTTTTATGTTTGTTACTTAAAAAATATCCTTTTATATCTACAGTGGGAGAGGGTCCCCTTTCATGGAGGCCGCCATCTTGAAACACCTTATTTATACAGTAGTCCAGAACAGACAAATCAAATACTGACTCTAAACAGGGTCCTTAAAGTGTTGTTTCTCCTTTACATTAGGAAGGTGAGGGTGATGTGAGGAGATTACAATGCAGTGATTGGACCACTAAATGCAACTAAATTCTACACACTGTACCTTTTACTATAACATTCATCTGAAGTTTAAATGAACATTTATTTTCTTTTTTCAAAATAAAATAATTTATTTAGCTTGCTGACTGCTTTACTTTCCTTTTTTCTTTTTTTTTTTTTAAGTCATTGCACATTGTCTACGCTAGCTTCCATTTACTGTGTGTGTCAGTGTGTGAGTTTCAGGCATTTTGACCTGATTCTACCAGGGTGGAATAAAAATAAAAAGGGAGGGGTTGATACAATTCACACTCCAGGAATGTCTGTTGTACTCCTCCTCTGGGAATTTCCTCTCCTCTCACTCTTCCTTTCCTTCCTCTCTCCTTCACTCACTCCCTGAGCTGACAGGTAGAGGGAGGAGGGAAAACCAGTTGCACACCTGGATTAGTGGCTGAACTTAATATTATATATTGTGTGTCATGTGATCTACCTTGAGTAGTCTTAAAGTATCCAAATTTCTTTCTTATGATTGTTTTTTTTTTTTTTTTCCCCACGCTAACACACGACAGAAATGACCTCCATGTGTTGATGTAGATTATGATGGTAACATCTGTGTTCTTGTGTCGTATGTTGTGCAACCTCGCGCTGACAGAAGTGTGTTGGATGTTTCAGACAGAAGGTGTGCTGTGGGATCGTGTACAAAGGACGCTACGGAGAGGTCATCATCCATCCCCACCTGTACAAGCCCTGCTGTCAGAGGAAGCCAAACCTGCACCAGCCGCAGGATGACGGTGGAGAGATGGAAGAGCAGGCGACAGGAAAGGACGCAGTGAGCGAGTCCCCACCCCCCATACCCAAACAAGAGGAGGAGGAGGAGGTGGTGGTGGAGGAGAAAGAGCAGCTGGATGAAGGATCACGGTGATGGCAGCAGTTCAGTCTCCCTCCGTGAACAGATGAACAGATGCTGATGTATGACACCAAACACAGTAACACAGTCCAAACCAAACCTCACTGTAGTTTTTGCTGCTGCTGCTGCTGCAACTCTTCCAGACTGACCAGATCCTCAGACTCTGTTTTCAGTGTCTTGGCTTGCTATGAGATTCAGTCTTTTTGTAAATACTTTCTTTTGCTCTCGATCTGAAATGCTGGATCAACGAGTGCTGCATGGAATACTGGAGACCTCTGGAGTTCACCTTACTCTGAAGATGGAGCCATAACTTGTCTTAACATCTTCGCCTTTCCTTCTCACCACTCAACAAGATGTTCTCTATTTATTCTTTCTACTTCATTCTGTCAGATTGGATCTTTTTTTTTTTTTTTATAGTAGAGTGTTTCCAAAACGTCTTTTCTAGTTACCCAGACACAATACCACCAGCTTCTTTCAGCCTGTCATGCAACCAACATGTTCACATCCACGCTGACCAAAACCAGTCTGTATTATGTGTTAGAAGCACAGGTATGAGATCTTTTTAGTCCAGAAAGTGACACAGCAAAAGTTATTCACATCATCTATGTGAATATTACTCATGACGTACCAGCCAACCACAAGCCACATTTTCATAAATGAAGTTCAGACAAATGATGTTTGTTTAAACTCATCCTGTGCAGTCTGATACTAAACCAGGTTGTAGAATCAATGTTGTTCTATTGATTTGTGACACACCAACATAATTATTATATTAAGATTATATTTTACAGACTCAGGAAACAGCCTTAACCTGCATTTCTACGTTTTCTATTTCTGGAGTTGAATCCAAAGTGTTTGGTCTGGTGGCATTTTTCTGTGGCTGCACAGCTCACCAGTTTTCTCAAACAGACCAGGCAGGAAGGAGAGGCCAGTTTACTGAGTGTGTCACATGGATGGTGAATATTAGGAACAGTCTGTTGCACTTAATATACACTGAAGTTTGAATTTGAACAGTCAAGTATTCAATATTTTACAATGTTGGAACAGTTTGAACAGTTGAAGTTCACCAGACTCTGGCACATGACTCCTCCATCTCAGCTAACGTGACCATTTCCTCCGTCCTTTAGTCCCTCAGAGATTCACACAGTCCACACTGAAGCTCCACGTTTCATATTTCATTTATGAAGACAGAGAAACGTATTGTGTTGCTAATTTGACAGAATGTCTCAGCAGTAAAAATATATTGGACTAATATAAAATACATGTTAATTCTGATGCTGGAAGAAGGGTAATAATTGATGCATCTTTACCAAAAAGTCACAAAGTTTCCTGTGTTCCACGGTGCTCGTGTCCGTGTTCAGTCTGTAAATAATGAAGAAAATCTATACATCATTTAGAATCATTGTTGTAACGATGGATAGGTTGATGGTGTACATACATACGAAGCACAGACAGACGTTCAGGGAGACGTCGGGCTCTCAGCACCAGTCCACATGCAGCTGTTCTTTGAACCATTATAAGCTAAACCAAGCCTCAGGAACAGTGTGGCGCTTCCTGCACTGTTGTCGCCACCTTTCAACAGCTTTTCTCGTCACGTGGGAATGACAGGCTTTGGAGCTATTTATATTCTAATGATAAACTAAAATGAGCCCTGTTTTTTCCATACACCAGGAAAGCTGTGAGGATTTGCCCGTTCATTATTAATGGTTTGTTTTTCGAGGTCTTCAGAGGAATGTTTCAAGTTCTGCAGCCGTCTGCAGAACTCTCTTTACTCAACGTTCGAGTATTTTGCATGAGCTTTCCAAACACCTGCCTTGTTGATGTGATGTACAGCTCGAATATATATTTTTGTATAGAAATGACAGATTTGATGTCCTCCATTTGAACCATGTCGCATAACTTTATTAATTACAAAAACTTCAGGTGACTCTGCATCTCAGTGGTGTGTCCAATCAGATTTCAGGGACACCAGACACACCTTTAACATTTCAACGGATTCTTGGGTTTTTGTTTTTTACTATGCCAAAAAGGTATACAGGTGTGTATACAGCTTTCTGAATTATAATATTTCCTGGTCTGTCAGCAGACACATACTTACTGTTGCAGTACAGATGCTGACACATGTACTTAGTTAAGTTGAACAGCTCCTGTAACGTGTCGGAGCTTCACTCTCAGTACTGAACCTTGGACATGTTCAATTTAAAGGCTGTCATGACCTCCACGGTTTCCTCACTGGCTTCATATGTGGGCTAGATTTGTCTAAAAATGTCTTTATTTATTAAGTTATCCTTTAAAATATTTTATTTTCACTACACTGAAATGATGTCATGAAAACATTTCAGGATGTCTGTACAATGCTGCCATATAGACTGACCACAGTTGATACGATTGTATTAAATCTTCCTTCTTGTATTTAACGACTCTAGCTTAGAGATTCTTGTACTCGTCATAGTTTGGGTAGCGATCCAACGTGGATGTAGATTTTTCTGTTTGTCTTTAGTTCCATGAGCATGTGACGTAGGTCTGCACTTAATCTAGAACAGATATTTTAGTAGTCTCTGTCTCCGTGTTATTTTGCAGAGAGATGCACTACTGTTCATTTCTAAAAGCAAAGTTTGTATTTTTATACACACTTGTAGTTTCTACTTGTTCAATAAATGTCATTCGTCATGTTCCACTGTTGTCTTATTATATGATTAATGTTTATGACTGTCATTGAGCAGTTCGCTGTTCTTCTCTTATTCTTCTTGAACGTGACTCGTCTAAATGACACGTGGAATCTTTAGTCACTGTTATTATTCAGTGTGTGAGAGCACTGATCTCATTAGTGTGGAATCAACATGTTTCATATCAGATATTTAAATGTTGTTTATGGTTAGAATAAAAACAGTTTTTCTGGAACACAGAAATTCTTTACAAAATTGTTTCATTTCATAGAAATGAGCTACGTAAGTTTTGTTAGTTTTCTTTAGTTTTACGATTTAGATTGCATAATTCAGATGTAGCATTACTGGTTGATCAGCTAATAATGGCTAACACCCTGTTGACAGCAAATATCTACAATAAAATAACCTGAACCAAAATCATAAAAACAACTACAACTGACATCTTTAGCTCCATTTCTATCATCACTGATGTGTAGTCAGCTTTAGTAACTTGCTCCTTATCAGCTCAGATCACTTTAGGCTTTCTTTACAGCTGACTGTCAGTCATGAATGTGTTAATATGAAGCTTTGGGCGTCAAAAACCTGTTTATATATGAGACACTGGACATTAATGTTAAACACATGCAGACAGATGGAGGGTAGAAACTGCTCTTCAGTTCGCACACAGCTGACGGCAAACATGTCTAACAGCAGAAAATGGGGAGATTAACTTCATTAATTATGTAGAACTTAGTAACATCTAGCTTCCTCACCCTCTCTAAGCATGTCTAAGCATGTAGGAGAAACTACAGTCACCTTATCTAACGCCAGTGTTCAGTTTGTTGTGGGTTACCGTAGAAACACAGTGGTTCAACATGCCAGATTCTGTAGAATAGGACCTCCTCCCTCTGTAAATACAAAAGGTTCATTCTAAGGTGAGGAAAACATAATGATTTTATTTTCAGCTGAATATAGATTATACACTATTATATTCCATTTCTGCCATATTCTGTAAATAGATACCCCAAAATCTGACACACTGGACCTTTAAATGACGACAATTTTCAATGTTTGTTTCATAGATTATCAGAAATAATGTTACTAGAACAACAGGCAAATGATTCAAACAAAAAAAGATAATGTTACTGGTTTCAGGAGTGAACATTAGATGGGACTCAGGTGAAACCAACCAAAGTGATGACATGGCCTTTGTTGGGTGGTCAAACACTTTGGATGCATGTTGACCTTGAGGTGATAAGAATGTGTCCAAGAAATTGGTTTTCAGGCAACTGCCTGAAAAATGAGTGTTTCAATCAGCTGTACTTTGTTTAGTGCTAAAGAGCTAATATTAGCATGCTGACATGCTAAGCTAAGATAACAAATATGGTAAATACTATTGTAAACATGTAAGCATGCTGATGTTGTAGCACCCTCACAGAGCCAACAGTGTGGCTGTAGACTCTTAGTCTTGTTTACAAATGTTCTTTACTATAAGAGTCAGTCAACTGAAAGTTTTTCTGCTGATGTCCTGATGAAGACCACGTTCAAACATCTTGCCTCTGTCATTCTGTGTGGTGAGCCGTGTGTAAAGATTAAAACAGAGCTTTATTTTCTCTGGACTGAAACAGGCAGCAGTGAATTTCTTTTGCTTTCACCGAGTGTGATGCTGAGTCACTGATCCAGTTCTTCCAGTGTTACTCTGTTGCTCACTGCACTCACTGATGTGTTGCATGAAAATACATTCTTCAACATGTTTACAGTGACATCATCATGCCAGGATTAAATCTCATGTCTGTTTGTGTTATTCTTGATTTTCCTGTCATTTGGTTAAGTCCCCTAGAGGCCTGACACACATTCACATTCTGCAGCAGTTTCAGTGTCAGTCTGTTGAGTTTTCCCTTCATGTGTATCTTTAATGTAGACATTAAACTGACACAAAAACAAAAATGTTTGTATTTGTTTATTTCAATACATAATGACAGTGATACATTATGAATATGTATTTTGAATATCTTAAAACAAACACTTCTTTTGTGTGAACTATATTCACGTGGATACTGACACTATTACAGACATCTACATTAGAACATAATAATAAGTTAGTATACGGAAACTTGTATTGCAGCAGTATGTTACATTAAAGACAATTGCAATGAGATATGCAGTACATGGTGAAATGAAATCATACATTGTATATTATATATCAAAGTCTAATCAGTTTGACTGACAGGCGTGATGACCAGGGGGGCAGAGTTTTTACCCCCCTCATTCGTACAGGGCCCCAAAATCGGGTAGAGTTTGTCAGTGAAGTTACAGCCAGTGAAGGAGTAGATGAGAGCTGCTGTATCTACGTCATAAAAGGAGACCCGACCCTCCTCGTAATCCACAAACACCCCCACCTTCTGTGGCCTCGACTTCAGAGAGAGAGGTACACCAGGCTCATCAAGAGCTTTGTACCCATGTCCGTTCTTCAGCCATATAACCCAAAGGCCTGTCAGGGGGCTCGCTGCAATATGTCCCTTCCTGTTGATGGACTCTCTGGCCACTCCTAAATCCCACTTTGTCTTCCCTTTAACCTGAACTTCATAATAAAATCTGCCTGAAGAGAAACCCTGCTTTGCTAAGACGCACGGACTGGAGGAAAACCTCTTTGGGTTCTCAGGCAGATTCTTCTTTGCATCGCCACAACTGACTTGTTTCTCGTTTTTAGACAGGACGAGAGCTGGGTGTGCTGTGTCAGGATCCAGAGTCACATCCACCGCATACTGCTGGACCCTCTTCAGCTCAGTATCAGCACACAGCTTTTTCATCTGTTCACTGAGCGTCTCCTCCAGCTGAGCCACAGCTCTCCTCAAAGTCCCCTCATATGATGAGTGAACTCTGACCTCCGTCCAGTCTTTGGTGGGTGGAGAAGTGTTCAGGGATGGGAAGCTTTGGAGGAACTGGAGGTGGTCTTTTGTGCGTGAGAGCTGCTCCACTTGAACTTTTCTCTTCATCAGCTCCGATATTTCCTCTTCCAGCTCTTTGACGAAGCCTTCAGCTCGTTTCTCTGTTGTTTTCTGCTTCTCTTGGATTGTGTCAGTGAGCTGAGCCAGACCTCTCTGAACAGACTGGATCAGAGCAGTGAAGATCTCCACACTCTCTGCAGTCTCTCTGTTTGCATCTTCCTGGCTGAGCTTCACTGATTGCTTGATCTGCTGAATCTTCAGTCGTCGTTCCAGGATCATCTGTTGAATCTCATCGTCATTTCTCTCCAGCGTCGCCTTCTTTTGCTCATATTCTTTTTTCAGAGGAGAAAAGTGATGTCTCTTGTGATCTGTCCCAATGCACAACTGGCACAAATACATCTGGTCAGTCTTGCAGTACAGCTCAAGAGGCCTATCATGCTTTTTACACATTCTGTCTTCCAGGTTCTTGATAGGATTGATCAGCTCGTGTCTTTTCAGGCCTGGGATTCTGTGATGAGGCTCCAAGTGAGTCTCACAGTAGGAGGCCAGACACACGAGGCAGGACTTCAGAGCCTTCAGTTTGGTTCCGGTGCAAACATCGCAGGGAACATCTCCGTCTTTGGCTCGTTTTTGCTCGACACGTCTTGCTTTTTCTTGAGATGACTGTCGGAACTGATCAGCCATCTCAGATAAGACAGTGTTGACACGCAGCGCAGGTCTTCTGATGAACATCTCTTTGCACAAGGGACACTCGTGTTTTACATTAATGTCCCAGTGTTGTGTGATGCATTTCTTGCAGTAGTTGTGTCCACATGGTATGGTGACTGGGTGAATGAACACATCCAGACAGATGGAACAAAGAAACTGCTCTTCAGAGAGGAGACTGCTGGCAGCTGCCATCTTTTATCTAGATATGAGAGTAAATATGAAATTGTTAAATAACAAAAGTATTTACATAATAATATCAGAACATTTGGTTAATCTGAATTATATTGTGGTTGAAATCTTTGTACCAGTGACAACAACTGAACTGCTGGTCCTCCCAGCCAGACCTACTATACACCATTACATCAGCATCAGAACTGACTCCCTGTGTCTTGCCCCCACCAGGGTGGTGAGAAACTTAGGGGTTATGATTGATGACCAACTAACCTTCTTCAATCATGTCGCCTCAGTTTCCCGGTCATGCTGTTTTGCACTTTACAACATCAGGAAAATCAGGGCTTACCTAACTCAACATGCTACTCAACTCCTGACACAAGCTGTAGTCATCTCAAGACTAGATTACTGTAACGCCCTCCTGACGGCCTTCCAGCCTGCACAGTGAAACCCCTTCAGGTGATCCGGAACACACTACCAGTTCCTACCAGATCAGGGGTGTCCCTCTCTACCTTTAAAAAACTCCTGAAGACCTCCAGCTCTTCAGAGAGGACCTCCTCTTCAACACTACCAACAACTGGACATGATAAAACGCTTTCTTATCGCACTGTACCTTGATCGTTCCCTTCTCTGTAAGTTGCTTTGGATAAAACGTCAACTAAATGACTAAATGTAAATGTAAACACAAAATGAAGCAGAAACATCCTTCATACAGCCAGAATATAAGTTCACTTAGTTGGTTTAAACAGTCAGTATAGTGTACTGTACTCACCAGTGAATGTTGAACTCCAGAATGCTCTGATGAGACCAGTTTAACGTTTCACCGCAGACTAGATTGTCTTTACTGTGACTCTTATTTTCGGTTGCACCTGGGGAATGTCATGTTGTCATATTTCCAGTTATGCTCCACCTCTTACTGCAAGTCAACAACTGTTGTTTTTATTAACTCCTTCCTGTTCAGACATGGTTATAAATGCACACACCTGTACCAAAAAATCAATTGTCTTCAAGTGATCTAACTTGAGTCACAGTCAGTGTCATCTTCAACCAACACTACCTCAACCAACACCAATGCTTGAGTCAGTGTCGGTTGAAGCTAAGGACTGCAACTGAAAATACATTTCTGGCAGAGCAGATGGAGGTTCAAGCTGCAGCTTTGTGCAAGATCCAGATTCTGTAGGTGGTGGCAGTGTCAGCAGGTTGGTGGTGCAGACTGTTGGTGGAGGTCTGGTCTACAGCTTTCTGTTAGAAGTTGCCAGTGAAGGAAGTACTTCCAGTGTCTGGAAGTAGAGGATGGCAGGTTGATGTTAGAGACTGTGGGTGGAGTTTTCTGCCACAAATGTTTTGGTAGAGGTGGAGGCTGCAGGTTGCTGTCACAAAGTATGTGCGGAGGGCAGGGCTGCAACTTCCTGTCAGAACTTGCAGGTATTGAGGCAGTATTTCCAGAACCAGAACGTTCAGGTGGAGAAGAAGGCTGCAGGTTGCTGACAGAAACTGTGGATGGAGGGTGGGGCTGCAACCAAATGCCACATTCTGCATGTGGAAGCAGCGGCTAAAGGGTCTGGCAGGACTGTAGGTGGAGCTGGAACTGGAACTGGTCAAGCTGCAACTTTGAAACAAAACCTGGCCATCTTGGTAGGTTGGTGGCAAAGACTCACTTGTCAGGGAGGGGGGATGCAGCAGCTGTGGGTTCTTCCAGAAGTTGTTGGCGGAGTTTCAGGTCAGTCAGCTGGGGGCTGCATGGTTGGCGGTCTGGGCTGCAACTTTCTACCAGAACCTTCAGGTGGATGCAGTAGCTGTAGGTTTCTGGCAGAGCATGGTAGAGGCTGGTACAGTACAGGACTGGTAGTGACTGTGGAGGTGGAGGTTTAGGTTGCAGCTTTCTGCCAGAACCTTCAGGTTACTGGCAGAAGCTGAAGGTGGAGGTTCAGTGTGTAATTTTTGGTCACATCCCTTGTATTGTATCATCATTGGTTTTTTGTTACCTCAGAATGAGACTTTGAATCAGTCCACCATGTTGAACCGCCATCTTTCTACAGTAGCCCAGAATGGACAAACAAACACAGGCTTTAATGGCCATGAAAGTTTCTCTTTCACACTCAGAAGTGAGGATGAGGCAAGGGGATGCAATCTGCAATCTTACCACTATATGTCACTAAATCCCATACATTTGTAGACCATGATGCATTGCTGTAAATCAAACTAGCCAACAGTGTATAAAGTAATCCAAATGAGCTCGACCATAAACATGTACAGCAGTAAAATGAAACATGAATGCAGCAGGAAAATGAATCCAAAATAACAGATTTACAGTGAAACACTGAAACACTTTCTTTTCATACTTCACATTTGCTGTTAATACTTATATACTTTTTCCTCAGTAATGTTTGGAACGCAGGAGTTTCACAGTGTAATATTCAGAAGGTCACTCTCCCTTTAACAACTTTGGCCCATATTTGGTGAAGCTACACTCCTTCAGAATGTTGTAGCAGTCCTCCACCACCTGAGGGCGCAGCAGGACAAAACATGTCAGGGTAGGAATCAGAAGCAGACTCTAAACAGAAGGTTTACTGACTGTGTGTTCTTTTGTGAGCATGTCAGCATCCATAAAGAGCACACATACACAGGTGGACGTCCTCGTGGGAGCTGATGTGTCCCTGCCTCATGTTTGGGCAGACAAGAACAGACTGGACCTTTAACCCTTCATGCCAAATGTATTTATGTGTAAACATGATATGATATATTAATATGTGATATTGTTGTTGTTAGTTGTTGATCATATTTTGGCCACAAACATTTGAATGAATTCTCTGAAGATGTTCCATGACTGAACCAGCACAGATTGTACCTTTAAAAGGAGACACTGCAGATGAACAGAGTCAAACCTTCAGCTGATTATTTACAGTAAGACAAATATTTTTTCAAGTATTCTTAAATGTTATATTTAAATATGCAATTAATACATTATGTCATTAAAAATGTACTAATTTGCAGACATTTGCAGAACAGATCTGCATATTTTGCACACTTAAATATTCTGGATACAGTGATCTTTTGCACACTGCTTGCACATTCCTGCACAAACTGTACAGCTCTTTTAATTAAAAAAACAAAAACAAATATTGTACATACATTTTTTAGCACCAAAACACCAAGACAAGTTTCTTATATGTGACAACCTACTTGGCGATGATTCTGACCCTGATAAATCAGACTATTAATGATATCTGAATAAACTTCTCTGTAAAAACCTTCAAAACATAGACAGTTGTGTCTGTGCTGCTGAAGTCTGAGGATTTTTTTTTTAAAGATATAAAGCATAAAATAAAGCATACAGCATTTTAAAAGATATTAGATTGTAAATTTCAGACATTTTGACACACTACAGGTGATCAGGGTCAAATTTAGAACTCCTTGACTCATTCATATCATCATGAAACTTCAGCAGATGATTACTGACATTAATGACAAGTTTTTGTTTTTATTTTTTATTTTAGTTTTATTTTAAAATATGCAAATGAGGTATTATCTAATGTTCTAATTATCTAATCTACAGACGCAAACAGACAGTGAAGTCAAACAAACAGAAATATAGTTATTTTATATTCTTTTCATTAGTCTGACAGAAGACATGTTATGTCAATAAAGCATGACAAACATGTTGATGCTGATTGTTGTCTGGCTCCTGCCTTCATTCACACAGTGTGTGTGTGTGTGTGTGTGTGTGTGTCTTCTATAGTTAGACAGTCCACATGAAATCACAATGTGTGTGCGCGCACCGTGACAGGTGCCAGAACCGGATGTGGTCAGGGTGGATTGGTTGAGGGTGTGTGTGCGCGTATGTGTGTGTGGCTGCAGGGTATATAAAGGTATGAGCTGACACCGGCGTGGCCTCTATGAGCTAAACATCACGGTTGGAATTTAAAGGGGGTCTCTCAGTTTCGGGGTTTTCGGAAGTCCAGCTGGTCTCAGGAGCGGACTGAACGCGCACGAGGTGGGTCAGCTGTTTTTAATCAAACGATGACGTGTGGGATTATTAAACTTGAAATCACACACATATGAAGCGATAAAGTTTCGATTGTCTCAAAGGAAACGAACATTTGCAGCAAACTTTGGGTGGATTTAATCGCCTGCGTGACATCGGGACTTGATTGCGGCGTGATTATGGATCCTGATCAGTCTCGTGCCATTCTGTCCCGCCTAACTTCCCATCCTGCTGATATCCATACACACCCAAGCCCTGAGCAGAGTTCGGACTCGGATGCATCACATGCATGGAGAGATGTTTGATACCGGGTCCAAAAAGCTCCATGTTGTCGCCTGGCGTTTGTGCGTGATTCATCCAGAGAGCACGCCGCTATAAATGCAGTGTCACGGGGTTGGCGGCTGCCCAAGCTGGGCTCAGTCCATCTCCATCTCTATTGAAACACTCTGCTTGGTACCGGCAGCATCTCTGTTGCAGCAACTGCATGGCACACACACACTGCTCGCTTTTTTTAACTCAAACATGTCCCTCTTCTTCCAGTGTGGAGCTCAA
Source organism: Sciaenops ocellatus (assembly GCA_033000465.1). Classification (NCBI taxonomy): domain Eukaryota; kingdom Metazoa; phylum Chordata; class Actinopteri; family Sciaenidae; genus Sciaenops; species Sciaenops ocellatus. Next base: position 6,705,368 of record CP136889.1, read on the forward strand.
CATGGTGCAGCTGTCTCCATCCCCTACCCTGGATTTCACCACTCCACCTGAGTGCTCAGAGGAAGGACAGGAGGAGCTGGTGATGGCTGGTAGCCCTAAAGTGGGCTCGCCTGGTGGTCTGAGTGCTCTGCAGCTCAGCCTGGAGGCCTCCACAGCCTACCAGGGCTATGACACCTACATAGAAGATGGGCTCATCTGCCTCAAACACAAAGTCCGCAACTTGGAGAAAAAGAAGGTAGGATCAATGACAGGTTTTTAAAAAAAAGTGGACAGGTGGAGGCAGGAACCTGGATTTTGTGACTTGTCTTCTTTGCTCACAGCTGAAACTTGAAGACTACAAGAAGAGGCTGAGCCAGGGCGAGGCACTGAACAAGGATCAGATTGTAAGAGCTGGCTGTGTGACAGCAACAAATATATGATCTGATGACTATAAAGGTTGCATGCTCAGAGGCTTTATTTCTTTATTTTCCAGGCGGCTGTGGAGAAGTACGATGAGGTGCTGCATAACCTGGCATTCGCACAGGAGCTGCACAAAACTCTGGACGGCTTGACTCAGAATGTAAGTCTGACAGTCTGACCTGCCTCCATCTCAGTGAATTTTTTTTGCTCTGGAGCATCAGAGATGTTGATTTGCTGGTTTAGGTCACACAGCTCAAAGTGAACCTTGATAAACAACATTTCACAGCTGGTAAACTCCTGATTAGTTCTTAAACGCTTCAGTTTTTTGTGATGCTGTGTTTGTCTTTATGTCTGCTTTGGTTCTGTTGATCCGGCGTGCTTGTGAAACTGATCCAGAGTTATCTTTAAGCAGAAATGCCAAATATTGTCCGGCTCCAGCTTCATAATTGTGAGGGTTTGTGACTTTTATTGGTTTTATGTGATGATGGACTGCATATGGTAAGGATTTGGTCTGTTGGTCAGACAAAACAAGCAATTCAAGGTGGGTTTTAGGAGTTTAAGACACTTTTTTTCGCTCTACATGAACTGAAGTAAAACAGATTTAATGTGATGCGTTACTTTTTGAATATAAAGAATTCAGCATGCAAATATGGCTCTAAAGGTTTAGATTGTTTACAACGCTCACATGCTGTCTGTACATTAAGAGTTAATTGGTCAGACTCATTCCTCTGGTCCATATTGGCCATGAAGTGATCCTATTAAAGATGGAGGTCAGTCTACAGTCCTTCCCATGAAAAATGCATATAACGTTCAGCAGAAGCTAATGAGGTTAACAAACCTGCATGTGACTACCAGGACATGCAGGTATCCTCGCCACAGTTATTAGTGGCAACTCAGTTAGACTGTCATAATTGCATATTGTCCCTCATTTCTTACTGTAACTTGTTTTCATTGTCAGTATGAACAGGAGGAATGGTTACTGTACATATGACATGTGAATATTGTGTTCAGTCTGAACTGTATTTTATATTACTCAGCATTTTCTAAAGCTTACCATGGGTTTCTAGATTAATTCCCACAGTTTGGACCAATCATTAATTTATCAATGATTTGACGATATTTTCATATGACTTATTGATGGGGTGGGGGGTAGCTCACCTGCTAATGAACCAAAGCTGCTTTCATATAGTTTATGATAAATGGTGTTATCTTCTGCAGGGTCAGTGTTTGTGTGCGTGATCACACCACATTTAATATAACCAGACACTTTTGCTACACTCGTCAACTGAAATGACATATGAGGAAAAGATTTTTCTGTAGCCAATAAACTGATTTGGCAACACAAACCTTGAGTGATGTGAGCGATCCTGTAAAAGATTAGAAGAATCTTGAAGACTTGTTCTGCACCTTAAATCGCATGTGAAAATCTGGTTCTGTCGAGAAATCGGAGACAGTCTGACCCTTTAGCGATCTCTTTGAAGATTGCTGAACTATAAAATGGAGACAAGTTGTATGACTGTCAATGCATACATGCTGTACCAAAACCTGCTGAGATCACATTTGTGTTGAATAATTCACATACACAAGTCTGGACAGCTGATCGAGTTTTATTCTTCTGTTCATCAAAAAGCGAAGATTGGCCTGAAGAACAAGTTTTCTACGTCACTAACAGCTAAAGTTGAGGCTGAATGCTGTTGACTGTATAGAATGGAAGCTGGTAAATATATTTAGTAAACTAGTTTCCGGTGATAGTTTTTCAAAATGGAGTATTTTTAATTACTAGCTTACTTAATTGGATGGCTTTGACGCCATCTTGTGGAATTAAAGGTAAACGGTACTAAATGTAATTCGACTTACTTTTTCCCCAAATAAACCAATCAATCAGCATAAAACATACATGCACAAGAAGAAGGCGACACAACAAGAAAAACATAACTCACCCAGACAAAAACAGGAAAAACCTGGTTTTGTTCATGTAAAGATCTTGTAGTTTAGGTTCCATCCATGATTGGCTATGTTACCTTGGACTTAGCCTTTGTCCAAGTGAGTGTGACTGAAGGTTTCCAGGGCAAAGAAATGACTGATCATTATTTTGTGAAGTGTTATTTCAGATATATATATATATATATTATATTGTGTGTTACCTACAGTAAACTGTGGTCCATGCACCCTCAGTTGAGGAAACAAGCAACTGATCAACGTAATACTGTGCACAGTGCATTTGGGCTTTGTGTAGGACTACAGAAGTTCTGTGGTCTGACAACTTGGTGAAGTGGTGAAAATATTAATCTAGCAACCCCACTTCAAAATACCGGAACTAGCCCTTTAAACACAGAGCTAACCATCTCATGTGGCAAGAGATTTCTGTAATCCATTTGAACAAAATACACTTTCTTGCCAAAAGTAATATTTCATCCAGCAATTTACATTAAATTTTAGCAAAGTGACAACTGGAGAAGCAGGAAACAGAAGATGCAAAGCTCCTCCAAACGAGATATTTACTTTACCAAGAAAGATTTATGTACTTCTTTTTCTGACATTTTAGACAGATGTGATGAGCTATGATCAATCGTATTCCAAACAGAAGGTTTGTATTGAGTTTCCCTTCTATTGCAAGAAAAGACTGTGGTCAACAGCTTATCAGTCATCCTATGTAGTCACTGTCCTCTTGTGTTCCTGGATGACGGCCCTCTTCCCAGAGACAGGTGTCAGCATAGAGACCAGAAAACTGAATATCTTTCAGACCTTAACAGAATCAAACTATAAGGTTAGCTTTATGTTTTTTGTAGTTAAGCAAACCCCATAGGGAGAGAGGTGAGTAAGCCCAACAGTCCGTATGGAGTCTGGATATGAATAGAGGATTGTATTTGGAGCCAGGCTGGCGGGTTCCCCCTGAGCCCAGTCTTTGTGGTAAGCTAAATGAATCGACTTCAGGGTCTAGCTTTATAGATGATGCACACACAAAAGAGTAGTATCAATGTTCTCATCCAATTCTGGGCTAGAAAGCAAATCCTGTCTAATTCAAACACTATCATCATAGCCCAGACTTCAGGACGTCCGCCTGCATCCAGCAGTTGATGAACGTTCAAAACGCTGCATGAATAAGCTGTCACAATGTCAGTTCAATGTCATGTTTTCAATCCTGCTCCTTGACTCATCCTGTGGCTGCAGTTGCTGAGAGCCCAGAAGAGGGTGGTGAAGAAGGAGCAGGTGGCGAAGGTGGAGACGGAGAGGAGGCGTCTGAGCACTGTGCTCCAGGTTCAGCACCTCCTCCACAGCCTGCAGCAGGAGCACATCAGGAGAGACCTGCTGACCGGAAACAACCAGGCACCTCACATCCCAGCCCAGCAGCTGCACAGCCTGAGTCAGCTCGCCACCCTCCTGGGAGTCAGGAGGGATACCCGACTCAGGTGAGCATCATCTGTCATTTATAGAGGAGCTGCTTGCTTAAACTCATTTGGTGTGGAAATGACTATGTTGACCATATCTAGAGTTAATGGCATTGTTAAACAACAGTGACTCAGCAATTTTCAGCCATTGCTGAGAATTCTGGACACTGTCTCTTAACGCTGTGGGCCCCAATTTGTCTAACATTGGTATTTCACTAAATCTTCCTGTTATCCAGCCCATGGCACCCACACACAAGCTGCCCATTCATTTGTTGAATGATTAAGGCTGATGCTACAAGCCATCTAAACCAGTGTTGACACAGCAGGCCTGTGTCAAAAACCTCAGCTTCAGGCCAAAAGTAAAATAAATTTACAACTGTATACATTGTAATGATATTGAGAATATCATAATCTATAATGAGAATTCTTCTGATGCCATGAGCAAAGATGATCTCAATGAAGACTCTGGTCAGATTTACTAGAGACTAAAGATAATTTTAAGATTGGACGGTAGTTGTTAAAGTCACTAGGATGCCCACCTTTCATGTAATGAAGTAACTGTGCAGTATGGCAGATTATGGGATTGTGGCTGATAAATTAGAGATGCTGCAATTAAATCAGTATGGAGGTTACCTTCTCCTTTTTAGACTTCTTAGGGTATAAATCGATCAGTTTATTTGTAAACTATGAAAGAATTTATTGCTAGAGTGGAAAATATTTGAAGGACCTGGAGATGGAGAGCATCAGTTAAGTTAGTAGCAGTAGAATCTGAAGTGGTGAATTTGATTTATTAGGATTTTCAAAAGATTTATTGTTCATGGGTTTGATAATTTTCCAAATCTCAGGTGCCTTTCCAGATGCATTTGCAAGCGAGGACCAGTAGAAGTCAGTTTTATTTATTTATTTTTTTCCAAAAGTCTGACAGTTATTCTGTCATTGCCTGAAATTCAGTCAGATGATTAGTATTCTTGTCTTCCTTCAAAGCTGCTTCTGGCAAGAAGAGCTTTTGAAATGTTTGGATAGAACCAAGGATTGAACTGAAATTTTTATATGGAGCGGTGTATTTAGTACATTGTTAAATATTGTGTAAAAATGATTAAAAGCTGTCTGAAATCACTGAGTCTGAAATGTTTTCAGCTTTTTCCAGGTCAGAGTGATAGAAATCTAAATATTGTCAATAAAATGTGTAACCTGACCTAATCCTTGAATAGTTGAGAAATTTTCAAGGATATGGACTGATGTAGATTAAGTTCTATGCACAGTTCTCATAGTCCTTTTTGCGAGTCAATCTAGCTTCAAATCAGCCAAAATAACTTGCTGAGAACTACCATGAGATAATTTATCAGTTTCTGCCAGGACCTCACAGTTTGCAGGTGGGGGGACAGTAGATTCCAATAATTTTAAAATGGTCAGAGAACATTTACAGACTCTGTCAATGCAAAAGATATTTTAACAAAGTTATATCCATTGGGCCTACTATGGTTTGGTCTAAGTGAGTTAAGCGAGCACTTTGCCTGCTGACAGTAATATTTGTTTGTATTGATCATAGGATTTTACATATCAATTTGCTGAAATCATTCATATCTGATGACTAGCATGGAGAATATTTACCACTAACATTTGAACCACAGTGGTTTGGGTGCTGCTGCAAAAACTGCAACTTCCAGAAATCATTAAAATGATAAAGTGTGAGTCTGGAGAACCGACTAATGGGATCAGACCAGAGATGACTGTTCTTTGAGCAAGTTCAAAAGAAGAGTGAAGTCTCTTATCTGAAGCTCAGATTGTTGGCAAATGTCACTGGTGTCGACATGCTGTAGGATTCTTATCCAGCAGGCAGCAGCATTTTATTTCATCAGCTAGATTGCTGACTGTTGCTCCAGGAAAACTGAAGGACTTTGCACAGAAAATACTGAGCTAAGTATGGAAACTCTGATCAACACTGTTGGAGAAAATGGAGCGTCACCATACAGGGAAGAGGTGGTTTGAGAAGCAACCTGCAATGAAAGAAGTGTAACCATATCTAGTATAGTGTGTTTCTGCACTTTTTTTGTAGTGAATGAGCTAAAACCTCTACCCTCTATGTTTAATGGTATAAAGAGAGCCTCCTGTCACACTGCATTCCTTAATGACCTCCCCTCTATCTCCACTGTGTTGTAGTTTAGATGAGCAGATGGAACAAGCAGCTGCGGCCTACCTGGATCTGTTGGAGGGAACCGACAAGCCAGTGGCTGGATCCACATGTGAGTATAACAACACGAGTTTGGGCATCTTTTCCCCATTAAAATGTCATCTTAATAATCCAGGCTTATGATTTTCATTGATTTCCGTGCTGCTAAATTCAGTTCTTCAAAGGTAGATGGCAAATTTAGTCATCAATGTCTATTTTATTTTTTTTTTTTTTTGGGGGGGGGGGGCAATTTGACATAGTGGCATAGTATGTAATGTCAGCAAAGCCTGCCTGCAAGCTTGGCGTAGATGGATAAATTGTAGTGAAAATGTGATTCTCAAAAAATTCACTTCTGTGGTACATGAGCTCCCTCTAGTGGTACTTGGTTGTATGTCCAAAATATTTAAAATGAAATAAATTCGTTTAAAGAAATATATATTAGTTGAAAAACTAAAGTAAACTGAGCTTAGTTCTAAGCTTAGTTTTGCAATATTCTCTCTGCACCGTAGTCATGTTAAAGCATGCAGCGTGCACATACATCCATGAGTACTCCCTGAGATAATAAGATGAGATAATATGACATAACGCTGCAATTGTGGCTTCAAACAGAAAATATTAGAAGTGAATGGTGGAACTTGGAGAGCTGTGTATGATTTAACGTGGTAAAATTCTATTTGCAAACTGAGAAGATGTCTGTGTTTATTTGCATATAGAGTGGGGAATTGTTCACACTTGGTCACTATAAACTCATGTGGAGACACATTCTAATGCAGATGTGAACTGAGGTATTTAGAACTGTCCACTTACGATCGGATCAGCCAGGACGCATGTGAATGACTGCTGTAAACAGGCTCCTAAACTGACTGCTGGCTTGTTGACAACCTGACAGACCGCTCATGTTTCTCGCTCTCTCCTCAGTAATTACTTTATTGATTGAACTTGTAATAACAAACTGTCATTTTGCTGAAGGATCATCTGAAGTGGGGTTTCCTCTCAATGACTCTTCTCCTTTCAGTCAAGCTGTTGAAAGAGGAGCTCACCAGGCTGTTGAGCTATGAGTACTTCAGTTGTCTTCCACCTCCACCCAACAAGTCTCCAGAGGTGTTACTGAGCTCAACCACCCACAGCAGTAAGAATAATGCTTACAATTACTGTGGGACTAACTACCTGTGGGTGTTCATGGTGCCAGAAATGACGATTGGGTATTAAGTGTCTAATTTACTACTCTATACCTTTGCCTAGTCTGAATATGGTGACTTGCAGATTCATGTTTGTTTCTCTTTTGCTCCTGTCAGCCACATCACAGTCAAAATCAAGTGAAGTTTCGAAGGAGGTAAGCTGGATGTCACTTTGTTTTTCAAAAAATTGGTGTTGTGTATTTAGGTCCTGTGTGTACTTCAGGGTTCTGTGTTTTAGTGTTGTGTGTATTTTGGTGTTGTGCGTGTGCCTGTCAGCATGCTCCAGGATCCACTGATGCTCTGTTGGTGATATGGCAGTTTTTCAACAGACTGTACCTGACTGACATGGCGACTCCTCCCATTCAGAACTGGAAGGAGGACTTCCAGGCCATGAGGGAGCGGGAGCCCCCTGACTGCTGGGATATGGAGTTCACAGATGGAGTCGCCTCGCCCAAAGCTGCAGTCCATAAACCGTGGCGAGGAGCTGCCACTTTCATCCCCAAAGTGCCAGTCACCACCAAGAAACAATCTGCTGGCTGCAAACAGGTGAGGTCTCCCAGTTCTCATTGGACTTGACATTGTAGATGTGTTGATGGACAAAAAAAACGTTAACTAGTGTTGCAGTTGTACAGACCATGCAGATGTCTTCATCAAGTTTGATTTCATCCCCTTAAATTATCAATTTCAGATTGGCATTTACTCTTCAGAAGTTAACAATAAATGCAGTTTGATTTACACACATTATTCACACTTTGTTTTGAAACTAGAGGAAACCCCTTCAAACGTTAATTCCTGACCTCAGGAACTGCAGAGCAAAATCAAACTTTTAGATATTTAGTCTTCCGCCTTCAAGGTTACTTTGTTGAATGCTGCTCTGCACTCTGATTTGGGGATAGACTGGCATAAAGTCTGCATTTCATTTACAGATAAACATTAAATTGCCATTTTCTTGGGGGGAAAAAAAAGAGTTGACACCTTGTATGTTTATTAAAGTTTGTGAAAGTGTATAACAGATGACCACACTCAAGTGCAGAGTGAGAAGTCTGTTGCCTCTTCCTGGCCATGAACTTTGTTTTTGTGGTCTCACTATGATGAATTGCAGAGGGTGTAACATTGATGGTTTTGCACTTTGTCTTCATTTTAACAGGCAGCACTGTATGTTTTTCAGCTGGAAAGTGTCCTGCTCAGTATCTCATTTTATCATAATACAGATTTAAGAGACAACAAAAGTATATATTTGTTTACAAAATGACATAACTAAAAATACAGATTGCTTTTAAGCTTTGAAATGTCAATAGCTGTATAAAGTGGGCTTGACTGTCTGTTTTAGGAAGTTCAGAGAGACACCTTTCGATTATCTTTGTTAATTCGCTGAGGTTGTGGGAGGATGACTGACATTTAAGATTAGGTGTTCTAACAGCAGCTGATGCAGGAGTTTCCCTCAATGGAAGGACTACAGGTCATACTGTACAGTCTTTCACTAAGATGAAACAAGGGGCTCTGTGTGTCTTTTTTAAATTGTGAGCTGGTCTGATATGTAATGCTGTTGTACATCCAAACAATGATTAATACATTATCTTCTCCCCAGAGAAAAGAGAGGAGAGCCAAAGGAGAGCAACATGCTAAGTTGGTGAGTACAAAACTTTAGTTTAAAATGTACAGATATCTAAAAACAATTTGCCAACCATTCTTGTGTGGTTCCTGACAGGCAGTTCATATGGATATGCCTGTGGAGGTTTTCAACACTCCATCTGCCTTACCCAAAGACCCCGTCCTGAGGAAGCAGCACCTAGAGGACCTGATGACAAAGATCCATGGCTCCTTCAGTTTCATGCAGGTGGAGGCTGTTTGCAAACCCATTAACATCTTTATTAACTTTATAATACAAGATGAAACCATTGTTTGAGCATTCAGTCTTGCCAGTGTTGGCAGTTGAAGGTTTTTAAATATCCTTTTTCAGGAGTCTCTTCTGGATGGAGAGAGCTCCCCAACTAATGGCCACCCGAGACTGAAGAGACGACCGTCTGGATCTCCATCTCCTCTGGGTAACTTGGAACAAGTCAGCAAGCTTTGTAATTTGAGAAGACAATTCCAACTCTTAAACTATGTCACATGGTTTTTGTCAGTTCATGGAGACTTCTCACTTAATATGCAAATATATCTCATGGTGACCCATCCAAACCCCATTTCCCTCTTGGGGTGCCTGTACCACAGTTCACTGAGCCTAACACTGGCTGTCCTGGATAACCAGCAGCAGGAAGCTGGTTATCCAGTTTGTTTGCTGAGTTTTCCATTCCAGCAGTGAGCATGTTCATGTTCATGTGTGAGGTATAGTTATTAATTACAAGGAACCTTATCAGAACCATGAATAAAGTACTTCATATGAAATGACTGAAAAATGAAATGAAATGAAAATTTGACTTGTAATATATGAATCATCTTCTGTTTATTTCCCCTCCAACTAACCAGCTCACACCGACTTGAGAAGCCCAGGTGATGTCCTACCCAAAACAATGCATGTAAGCTAATTTTATTTTTCTATGTGATAAGTCAGTTGTGACTTGTATTCAAATCACTTGGACTTGTCATCACTTCATCCTCATCCCCTACTCAGTCCACCCCACTGCCTACCAGGCTTATGGAGCGCAAAGCCAGTCTAACAAATGGGGATCAGTGCCTGGAGACCTGTGACCTTGAGCTTTCCTCAAAGGACCTACCTCATGTAAGAAACAGTACGTTGGCTATGAGATGCAACGTATTAACTCTACAATTCTACATGGTTAAAGTCATCTTGTCTCTGCAGGAGCCGCTGCAGCTGCCTGAAATAAAGAAGTTCCCTTCACCACCACTGTACTGCAGGGAGTCGACCATCTCTGTCAGTCTAGAGGACAAGAGCCGTCCTCGTGTAAGTGAAAATCTTTGACCATCTCAACAAAACACATAAAGTTGATGAGAAGTGTTGTCAAGCTTTTATGTAACCTTTAACTTCTGTGTTTCATAGACACCAGTAACTGAGTCAGGGGAGCAGTCTCCCTGTAACGGGGTGGTGTCTTGCACTTCCACCCCTCCTCAGGGACAGTCTTTCTCTACACCTCCCACTAGACGAACTCTGACATCTGCACAGTTTCAGAACATCCAGTCAGTAAGTATTACCAAAGCTGGGCACGATTCTATTGCTGTTCAAAGTCCAAAAGTCTGTAGGTTAAGGGCTGATGACATTTATTGCTAGCCAAATGACAACTGATTGCATATCCAGCAACATGTAGATGGTTACTTCTGTACAGTGGGAGGTAATGCACCTGAAGTTGCTGGTCAAGTCTTGCCAAGGAAAAATAACTTGTTGATACAATCAAATTTCAGTCTCTAATAAGTGAAGTGTGAATGGGCTGACTGGGTCCTGACTGCTTGTGCCAGATTTGGTGGTGGTTATGAAATGTTCGTCATGTCTTTGTAAATGCAAATGCTTTGAAGTTCAGTTTAATCGAATGACATGGTCACTCAAGATGCCTTCTGTTGGCAGACTAGTGTTGGGAATTTTTTTTTTTTTTTTTTTTTAAGTCATTTCGTTCATTTTAGCTAGTGCGGTGCTGCAGCCCTCTTGTGGGTGACGTAAAAATAGGGCGCAGTTCTCAAACACTGAAGCTGATGCAGCTGCCATCATTTTCATGTTTTCATTTCATGTTTCATTTTCTCTCACTGTAGGTCTTTAAGGTGAATACCTCCTTACCTCAGAATGGGGAACTAAACTACAAATCAGATTCTACAGTTTTCTCTGAGCCAAGGTACAGCACTGCCAGTACCCAAACACCACCTGAGTTTGCTCCCTCAGAAGACGAATCACAGTCAGGTATGTTTTTAAAAGCTTTGTGTCCCTGAACTCTCAACCTACATGGGCTGAATGGTTAAGTTAGTCTGCTGAGACCCATTTCATGCTGCATCATCTTTCTAGTGTACCAGTCAGATTATACAGCGGGTAATGGTGGACAGATCTTCCTGTCCCCAGGCCAATCAGGTGGAAGTGCGAGTCGACCAGGCCAGTCGTACTACACCAGAGGATCTGTGAGAGGTATGGCACGTGGCGGCAAAGGACTGGCACAAACCTTTCGCTCTTCTGGTTGGCATCGAGGTATCTATCCTCGGCTCTCCTTTTCCTCTTTTGGGGTTTTCACCACTCCTGCACTCCCTCCTCTCCTTTTTACTAGACACCTGTTCAAGATCAGATGTTGTAGAGTAATCTTGTCACATACTGCCTAAAGATTGGGCAGAAATGAATCTTTTGATACTCAACACTGATTTCTCTTCCTCAGGAGGATCCTACATCCCCCAGGCTCATTTCAGGGATTCTGGGCCTCTTCTCTATGCTACCAGAGTAAGTAAATCTCTTGTACTCCATGTTGAGCAACTTTGCAATGGGACATGCCTAAAGTTTCCTTAAAGACAAGCTAGGAAAAGGCGGCCCATGTTTGGTCCTTGTCCTCATGCATACCTTTCAATTTCTGTACACATTAGAACCCACAAATGCTAAAAACATACACGCATTTAACCCTTTGTCCAGCTCTTTAACAATGTACTTTACTGTTGAGCCATGTTGTTGCATTATTATCTTGTGCCTTTGGAATTATGTTGTAAGTTAATTACTTGGCAGTCCCTAGTGTTTGAATCGGTAAGCTATTGAATGTCTGTAGTGCTTTGGACCAGAGACCATTGGAAACACACTGACCTAAACGAGAATAACGTAATGGCTGATTGATCTGGTTCCAGATACAATTTTGTCTCTGATCTGCTGAACAAAGAAAAAAAACAAATGCTATCATGCAGCAAACTTAAGCACAACTCAAGAAATCAGTACGTTTGCACACAACCTTTTATTTAATCCAGTCTGGTCTTGTGTGTGTATAGGTTTTATAGTCCTCTGTGGTCATTTTTCTCAGGACTCTGGATACCAACATGGCTACAGACGTGGAGGAGGGAGGCATAACTCTGGTAAGAACACAAGCTCTAACTCCAAACAGCATTCTATGCCTCAGGAAAAGAGATGGGGATGGGTATCCTTTTCATTGATACTACTACTACTCTGCCAGCACTACTTATGTCTTGTGTCTTATGTTCTTCTCACAAATTAGTCCCTCCTATTTCTTAACATGTTTTTTGTCTCAACTCTGCAGCAGCATGGAGTGACTCTTCCCAGGTGAGCAGTCCAGACCGAGAAGGAGCCTTTACGATTGTTGACTCGGGTCACGGAGATTCCCTGTCAGTTTCTACCCTGGAAGTCCCTCTCACTCCACATGGCCACCATCACACCACCCTGCTTCCCATGCAACTCTACCCGCTCTCCCAACCTCTGCGAGTGGCCTTCACCGCCTCTCGCACTGCCAACTTTGCCCCAGGGAACCTGGACCAGCCCATTGTATTTGACCAGCTTCACAGTAACCTGGGGGAGATGTATGACACCCACATCGGTCGCTTCACCTGCCCCATAAATGGAACCTACGTCTTCATCTTCCACATCCTGAAGCTCGCTATCAATGTGCCGCTCTACATTAATCTCATGCGCAACGAGGAGGTGATGGTGTCGGCGTATGCTAACGATGGAGCCCCAGATCACGAGACGGCAAGCAACCACGCCATCCTGCCTCTTTTCCAAGGAGACCAGGTGTGGCTCCGGTTGCATCGTGGTGCCATCTATGGCAGCACCTGGAAGTACAGCACGTTCTCTGGCTTCCTACTGTATCAGGATTGAACTATTGTCAAACAGACGGCCCTCTTCTCTCAGTGTGTGGACTGTTTGCTTTGTACTAAATGGTGATTAAACTGACATTTCAGTATTGTGGTCAGGCTGCATGCCAGTGCCCTTTTTTCACCAGAAAGCCCATTCATAACGTAAGTTTCGGCAGCCAGCTGGTACATGTATGATCTGTACTAGCAGCCATTATCTACATTTGAAATGGGGATTGTGACTGCTTGACTTAAACCAAATGTAAATTGTCATTTCCTCATGAATGTGTGGGTCACGATGCATCACATGGGTGGGTCATATGTCCTCCCTGTGACCATGATACCAGTACACCTGGGCCTAACATGTCATCTTGCTGTAAATCATAATGTAGCACTTCACCTGCTCAGCCCACAGGTCACTGATTTCAGTGAGAAATCTAATGCAATGTTATGAATTTGTGCCTTTTGTTTTCTGAATGGCTTTGGGTGACTGACCAGATGTTAAACAGCTAATGAACTGAATGACTTGCTGACTTATCGGATGAATTATAACTGACTCTACTATCAGCACATTGCTTGGGCTCCTATGCATTCAGTCTTACCTTGCTGTGTGTGAATGAAGCTGAGGAAGGAAAGATTGTGTTCTTGGTGATGGGTATGGTGTTGAACACTTCAGGCCAAAATTGTTGCACTAACAGACTACTGTGGAGAGAAGGAAGTGGTCCCTTGATGTGCCTAAATAAAAGGTGAGCAGTGATGTTTGTGCGTTCATCTTGATTTTTGTCCTGCAGATGGATGTCTTGTTTTAATTAGACTTGCGTCTATGTTGCGTTCAGCTGTACTACATTCTACTTAAGTATTCTTTTCAAGTTACTGGGTCTGTAAGTCTTTGACCTGTTGATTCTTTCATTTTCTGCCTAGCTGTGGAGCCCTGTCAGTCTAAAACTGCAATAACCACTTCAATTTCCAAACTGCAATCAAAACCAATTTTGCGAAATCTTTGCTGAACAAGATAATCTGGGGTTTAGCCCAGATTATGGCCTTTAACCTAAACCGCAGAAACAATTGATCATTATGCTCAGGAAGCATTAACATTGTTTCGTTTAAAAGAAACAAGACTCAGTCTACAGCCATGCTAAGTGCGAGGTGAGGCTGTACTTGGGGCACAGTGGTGTTTTTAAAAATGGTGTGCATGTTAACGTACTTGCTGTGGCAACCAATTTAGTATTTCACTCCTACAACATTGTCAATCTTACAAAGGACTGCTTTGTTTCTTAAAGCTGCCAGCTTCAAGGCCATTCGATTAGTAAAAGATAACAGAAATGTCTTTGCATGTTACATGTTGTCTTTGCAACATGTTGGCTGGACTACTGTTGGTTTAACCCCAGACCTCCTGGTTGGGAAGCAGCTGTTCACCGAACCACGAGATTAGCTTGGAAAGTTATTTTGCATAAGACAACAGTTTCTACAGAAGTCAAATTAAATTCAGGCCCCATCTAAATCAACAGGGACCACCAGAAGCATTCTTGCAGTAGTCTTATTATGCAGTTTCTTTTTAAACTGTCATTTTCAATTATAGCATTGAGGTCATGGTGATGGTGTGCAGTAAACCACCCCTTTGACTAAACCTTGATGATAAACAGAACTGACTTTATACATAGCCTACCGACATTTGTAAATATGAACTTCGTAAAGGTGAAATTTATAGCAGAGCTGTTGTATTTTATTGCATTAGCTTGCACAGGTGCCAGCCATGTGAAAACAAAGCCATTTTGATGAAAAGTGGTTTATGTAGGATTTCTCACTGTCAATGTTTTGTGATTTGTTGCCTCCAGAGTGTAACACCACTGTGGTAAATATGGAAAGCTGTAAACGTGTATTTGTTCTGATTACATTACTTATGATCAAAAACTAGCAAGTCGACAACTTTGCTAACAGCCAAACATCAAGCAAGTGCAATAGTACAAGAAATAGCAGCCAGCTAATATTACTTACTAGTCCAACAGCAAGAAGCTGTCTTTCAGCCTTTTATTTCACCAAGCTCTCACCAATGACAAAGTCAGTCCCACATTTACTCTAGACTGACTGCTTCTTGCTCGCTTACGCTCTACTTTAGTCTTTTTAATTTCCACTGTCAATGTCCACTTTGATCTGAGCCTGGATCTATATGTTGCCCATTTGCCCAGCTCCAGTTCTGGCATGACACTGGTTCCACCCCCTTTCAACTCCCCCTCCCCCTGAGCCTGAAAACCAAAGCACCTTTGTTAGCAGTGTCAACACAAACCTTGAGCTCCCAGTCCAGGTAGCATGGACTGAGCTGTTTAGCTTAGCTGTTAACTTACAGTGTAACACAACATGATGGTGAAGCTGTTATTTTGAAGCAGAACAGTTAAAATAGGGCTTTAAACAATAAATGAGGAGTTTTGACAATATATTGGATTTTTTCATAGTTATGTCATGTTTCTGTCCATATGTGTATTATTTTTATAAAGTCTTTATTTAGTTTTGAACACTTGGGCCTCCATAGTTTAAAGCAGAAACGAGCAGTTTGCGTCATCACGTGCTCACGCGCACCTTGAGCCTGTCAGCTCAGTTGCTGTTTCGCTGGAGTCAGTGTGTGCGCGCGGCTGTAGCCGCAGCACTAACCGCGCCCACACGCGGGGTGGCAGCAGAACTCCCGACGTACCACTGTGCCCACAAAGAAGACGAAGAAAACCGTAAACTGTCTGTTTACTTTGCTTTACGTCCACCGACAGTCGGTTGCCGGTAAAACGGGGCAGGGCCGCCGTTGTCTCCGTCAAGCTAGCCGGAGTTTAACAGACAGCTTCTCTTCCTTCAGGATGAACGCAGCGCCGCTGCGCAGAACGCGTCTGTAACGAGTCCACCGCTAACGAGCGTCTTCTTCTGACTTTACTGACCGGAAGCTGTGTCTGTAAGTGTCGGAGGTTTGACCCTGGTCGGGCCACAGTGAATGCACATCCACAACGCTTGGCTGAATATAAAGCAGAAACGTAAGCTAACGGTACATGTATGTGATACGAAGAACACAGAAGGAACCGTGGAACTGAACACACATGGATCCCAACCGGATAATCCAGGCTCTGAAGGGGACTATCGACCCCAATCTGAGGATAGCGGCGGAGAATGAACTCAATCAGGTGGGTGAGCTAAACTATTTTTTTGTTTGTTTGTTTTGGTGGTGAGGCATCACGGAACGTTTTGGGCCAGGAATGATGCCGGTGCTGGTGGAGGAGGGGAGGCCGTGTTTTCTGGGATCTCGCTCTGGCATCGGCCTGGTGATCCTCCAGCCCCGGTTTAGGAGTTTATATCAGGCCTGTGATCGGCAGTTTGACCGAAATGTTCCCCACACTGACTCCGGCGGCTGCGACCAAGAACAATAGAGTGAGATCTGACAGCCATCATGAGGCGTCAGGACCCAGAAACTTTTCTCATGTCAACACTGGAGAGTACAGACACACTCACACGCAGAGCTGTGCTGCTGTGCTGTCACAGTGGATTTATGAAACTAGTCAATATTACAAATGATCAGGCTAAATAAAAAGATCACGCTCTTTAAATGATTGATGAATAAAAATGTGATTGGTTTACTGCATAATAATTTGGTTCAGGCTTCATGTCTACTGAGGCCTTTGCTTCCAGAAGATGGACCGGTCTATGATGTGGACCAAAATATGAACTATAATCATTCAGAAACATATCTGTATGTCTCCATCTGCTCACAGGACGACAACTTCATCTAACACTTATGCTTCTACATCCTACCCTGTGTCAGTTTAGATGTTTTCCATATTTATTTTATACTTTTCCATATTTATCATTCTTAAAGTGGTTTACTAAAAGCTTTTATTATTCCATCAGGAATTAAATCAGTAGTTGGGCAATATTTAATATCTCTTCATCTGAAGTAAATTATTTTTCAGTCAGTTAATTATTTAGTCAATTAATTGTGGCAGTTCTAATTTTTATATTTCATTGTTTGTCTTGGTGGTATTTAAATTGATTGCCTCCTAAATAAAAAAAACTGGTATGTTGAGTGTATCTTTATATTCTGAAATATGAACTGCACTTTAGATTCCACCTGTAAGACCTGCACTAGTATCCAGGTTCAGGTCTTGTCCTGGTTTTGATCGTCTTTGGAACATGAGGAACCTGGTCAACACATGACATGATAACATTATCCAGGTATCTGATGGTCTGCAAACAGCAGTGTCTTTGACTGCTCCAAACTCAGACACTGTTCAGCTTCTCTTTCTCTATTTCCTGATGCTGAAATTATCTTATATTAGTTTTACTGTCTAACTGCTGCACACCTGTGCATGCACAGGGCTGAAACCTTGATCAGGCCATCACGTCCTGGTTTCTACTGAAGTACTGCAGTCTGGCTTTAGTTCATTTAAAAATCATTCCTTTCCACCTGATCCCTGTGATTCAGTCATGGATGAAAAACAGAAGATGTTATGGACACCTTTTATGATTTTCACCCTCTGACAAAGATAATCTTCAAATTAAGCATTGTATTACACACTTCTTTTCTAATTTTTACGTTGAACTTCCAACTTAAGCTTATGATATCTTTATGTGATACGTACATACACATACATTTCAGATTTATCAAAGTTTCACAATCTCAGTTTTGCAACCAATCAAAATCTAACCCTAATCTGATGGAAAAATTATTTCATCCTGTCATAACTGTAGAACTCTTAGGTCTGATATTCAAATTCTGTCTAAAAATCTCTGTGTGTTCTACAGCTGTGTCTGTTTACAGTTTTTATTGTTACAAAAAAGAATTAATTTTACGACAACACAAAGACTTAGATCACTTAAAGTACAGTATGTTGTAGACATGTTAGTAATATCCATTTTCTCTCAGAGGCTCCAAGATATGATTTTTTTTTTTTTAGTTAATTGGAGAAAATCTCATTTCTTTTGAAGATTTAAATATCTGCTAAATCATAAAAAACTTTTTCAGAATAAGGACCACTTTGACAAAAAAAAAAAACAAAAAAAAAACTCTGGGACCACATAACTCCAAAAATATCCCTCAAAACAATACAGGCCAGCTCCAAAATGACAGACCATATAAAATAGAAATAACACCGCCTACTCACTCATTATTGTCTCTGCTGCATCTTAATGGTAAAAATGGTGCTGAAACATCAGTGAAGCGATGTCTGGCTCGACACACTCATCAGGGTCCACTTTAAGCCGGTTGTGCTGCTTTGTCTTCAGTTGTAGGTGGTTGAAAATGGCATGAACAGTTGCAGAGCAGTCAGCCAGCTCAGGATGTTCAGGTTTGATGTGGACAAAACAGAATGTCAAACTTTTCTCTCTGAAAGTCATCTTCAGATGTGTTGTCCACAAAGATGACAACCTGTCTTTGGTCTGACATGTTCATTGTGTGTTTTGTCCCCAAATGGAGTTCTGATCCACTCGGAGTTGTTGTCTAATTCAGGGAAACATCCCAGTTGTAAGTGAAGGCTTTGCAAATGTTCCCTGAGGGCTGCAATTGTGTCTCCACCCAGCCCATCTTCTGCAGCAAGGAGAGAATCAGCCAGTATCAAAACAATTGAATTTCTGCCGATTGAAACAGGCACAGCACAGTTGCATCTTGAGGTGTGCAGCTTTAATTTTGCCCTGGATGTTGAAGACGGTGACAGCTTTTCCTTTCAGCACTAAATCCAAAGTGTTGACAGTGCTGAAAACATCAGCCAGGTATGCTAATTTTGCAAGCCACTGGAAATCATGAATTACAGAAGTAACCATCACTGAATCTGCTGATCAGATTTTCACGATTTTGAGGGTTTCGTTTGACAACAAATCATCCTCCCAGGACTCAACAGCAATGCTAGCTGAACCACTTGTATTAATTCAAAGCACTTGGCCTGTTGTGTCTGAGGTTTCATTTGATTTTCTTTTAATTGACCCCGTCTTAAGCCATAATCCACTATCCTGGCAGTGACCACTGATCTTTTTTTTTTTTTTTTTAAGATTTCCTTTGTCATTTTTGAGCTTTATTTGCCAGAGACAGCTTGAAGAGTGACAGGAAATGTAGGGAGAGAGAGAGAGATGGGGAATGACATGCGGGAAAGAACCACAGGTCGGATTCGAACCCTGGGCTGCCACGGCAAAGACTAAGCCTTTGTACATGGGGCGGATGCTCTGCCAACTGAGTTGAACGACACCCCCCATTAATCTTTTTTTTTTTGGCCTTTTCAAGCTTTATTTCGATAGAGACAGCTGAAGAGTGACAGGAATGTGGGGAGAGAGAGAGAGATGGGGAATGACATGCGGGAAAGAGCCACAGGTCAGATTCGAACCCTGGGCATCCGCAGCAAGGACTGAGCCTTTGTACATGGGGTGGCTGCTCTACCAACTGAGCTAAATGCCGCCCCCCCACTGATCATTTTTGACATGAAATGTAAAACACATGCCAGCACAGTGTTGCAAAACGGCTGTCTACAGCACAGAATACTCAATTTTAATGTCTGGATTTACATATGAGTCATGTTAATATTGAAAACAACACACGTATGGTACTCATGACAAAGCTTTGGTGTCTCTTGCAGAGCTTGAACAAAACTTTGCACATAGGTCCAAAACTAAATAGCTACTGCAAATTGTTGATGAAAATAAATGATGAAATGTAGATGTGGTGTGATAAATGTATTTCAAAACCAGAATATTTGACTATTTTAAATTATATCCATGTTTAAACCATGGAAATTTTGGTTTGTCACTTATGGAGCAATCAGTCTTTGTAAAAATAAATAATTACAGACATCTCTGTGTTGTCTAGATAAAATAGTGATAACTGAGACTGCTGTTATCTGAACGTCTTCTCTGTGTCACTCAGCATGATCACAAAGTTCTATTAGTGGCAAAGGTTGTGAGTTCAAGATCTTTTACATTATCAGACAGTTCTGTCAATTAAAGCCACGTGACTTCTTTTACTTCTTCCTCCTTGAAATGTTTAGCTCAGGATCTGGGTTAGATATTCTGTTTTATGTTTGGAATGAATGCTTTAATGTTAAAAACACTCCATCTGTCCTGACTGAATCTGCTCCGTGTGTTTCAGTCCTACAAGATCATCAACTTCGCCCCGACCCTGCTTCAGATCATCGTGTCGGAGCAGGTGGAGTTTCCTGTTCGTCAGGCAGGTGAGACTGCTGATGTTTTTAAGGACTGTTTGTTCTTCATCTCACTGCTCATTATGTTCGGAAGGGACTGGAAGTCAGACACAGATATAGAAGCTGGGTACATGAAATAAACACAGCCAGAACACAACAGGTAGAGTATGATAGTTTAGTCCATGAATCCACCTGTTTGAAAGCCTCCACTCTACTGAGGCCTTCCAAAATCTGGTCACATATCTGGCTTGAAGACAATTCGTATGTAACCTAATAACCTAGTAATTCTTCCACATAGCACACAGAAAGTCCACCATTGGCTGCTGAGCGCTGTCTCCTCCTTTGTCAGCTGCCAAACAGAAGCTTTTACAAATGTCATGATAAATGTAGCAAGGTTATGATTGAGTCGATTGTCACATGAGGTGAATTTGAGAACCAATAAAACCAATAATACCAGTAATAACATACATGTTAAGAGGTCTATCTTTTATGTTTATTATGTCAGTGAAGCAGTTTACTTCAGCTTAGTTTTGATTAGAGCCTGGCAGCTACACTCACTCACACTGAACGAGACAGAATAAACTGTTTACTTGAACTTGAAATGACATGTCATTGTGTTTTCAGTTCATTTTGTGCACCTTTCAAATGATTTTGATGATATCAGCTTTTGTTTGTATACCCCATTTTGGCGCAGTCGATGTGTTTGCTGCGAGTCCATTCATCTCAGATCAGATATCTGAGGACATATCGTCTTCTAGTGGCATCTAATTGAACCTAATTTAGTTTTTGGTGACAGATTTTTGTGCACGCTATTCTGTTTTCTGTTTTACAGTTTAAAGGACACTGGCTCAATTTAAAGAGTAACATAACACCTTAAACTCCAAAATAAGAGTTCTAAGTACTGGCACAGCTCAGAGAGGAAAACACACACATAAAAGTTGTACAAAAGTAGTTGCGTGCAGAAGAATGCTTTATGGCCAGTGTCTACAGGAGAAATAATTACATTTACATGTAAATATAATTACAAATCTATGTAAATAATTAAATATTTGTTCGTGTTCCACTTCAACAAACCAAGTTTTAGGTGTTGATATGCATCATTTTGATCCTGTGTCACAGCTTGAGCTAACTGTTTCCATCAACTTCCATTCTTTATGCTAAGCTACGCTAACCATGTCCTGTCTATTATTTGGATAAATTTGAGCAAAACATGAGACAAGCTTTGCAAAAAGAAACGATCAGTTTCATTTCATAGATTGAAAATTGTATTGAAAAGACAAAAAAGAAAATAGAACAGCTGTTCAAAGCATCCTCCTGTGAAGTATTTAAACTTGATGGCTGCTTTAGAGAACATTGTGTTATTTCTTTAGCAGGTGTCAAGTAATGTAACATGTTTCACAAATTGCAAATATGACTTTGCTGCAGCTTGAAAAAAAATTTCAGTCAAAAGATTTTTATTTATTTATTTATTTATTTTTGCTTTAATCCATCTAGATGTCAACAAACTGAAGGAAATAATATCAGGATTACACCTGAGTGTAAATCCCAGAAGAATGTGTGTAGAAGCTGATTAACTCACACTCTGATTGGAAATACAGAACTGGATAATGTAACGCTGACAGCCTGTTTGACAGTGTTTTATGTTTTATCAATCTGTATCATGGAATATCATAAAACAGGCGGCACAACATCATGTATATTAACGTTTAAGTCTGGTTATTTTCTGTCTTGTTCGTCTTGTCAGTAATTCCCATAAAAAGACCCAAACCAACAATCTGTTTCTCTCTCAGTACTTTCTGACTTCCTGTCTGTGTCATACCAAAGATGTCTAAAATCTTTACATCTTCAAAAACACCTTTCAGTCGTATTTTTAAATGTCCTCAAACAGCTGCTTGCTGTAGTTTATATCAAATGTTACTCAAACAGGAGGAAATGGTGCATTTGTTGGGGACTATTTTTAGCAATGGATAAATCCACGTTAGTTTCTCTAGTGAGTATTTGTGGCAGCACGACGGTGTGTGACTGAGTCAAAATAAACTACAGTGTGCGTTCATGGTAATAAAGGAACATGTGAACATAGAGATTTATTGATAATATCAACTGACCTGACTGTGTGTGTGTTTATGTGTGTGTGTCACACAGCGGCCATCTACTTGAAGAACATGGTGAGTCAGTACTGGCAGGACAGGGAGCCGTCTCTCGGTGAGGTCGTCTTCCCCTTCAACATCCACGAGAACGACCGGCAGCAGATCAGAGACCACATAGTAGAGGGCATCATCCGCTGTCCAGAGTCCATACGGTACATAGACTGAACACACACACACACACACACACACACACTGTTATTCAGGACCACTGTTTTCATCTCTGATCACTGCAACCATATATTAACTTAGTAATTGAGGACTCGACACGTCTTTGCTCTGTCTGTAGCGCTCAGCTGACCATGTGTCTGCGAGCCATCATCAAGCACGACTTCCCCGGTCGCTGGACCGCCATAGTGGACAAGATCGGCATGTACCTGCAGTCTCAGAACAGCGGCAGCTGGTACGGCAGCCTGCTGGCTCTTTACCAGCTGGTCAAAACATACGAGTGAGTAAACTGTTCACGTTCCTGTGTTCCACCACATCGCTTTGGGGAGCCATTAGCTCTCACATCACAACGTCACGACTACAGATCACCTCAGATGATGTAGTTTTAGCTGAGGTGTTGTGTTGGAAGTTTGTCTTAGTGAACGACAGCAGTGAGGTTGTCAGGTTTAGTCAGGAAATAGTGGCAGCATGCATCTCTCACTTAAACTAATTTTTACTTTGCTGTTTGTCAAACAAACGAAATCTGATCTATTTACTGGTACACTTTACAGGTGTCGATAGGTGTATCTTTGAATCCTGGCAGCAACCACAACTCGTATTTTCTTCCAGTAGTTGTTAATAGAACGAGTGTTAACATTGACTGTGTGTGTGTGTGTGTGTGTACTTCAGGTACAGGAAGGCAGATGAGAGGGAGCCGTTGCTGGCAGCAATGCAGATCTTCCTGCCGAGGATTCAGCAGCTCATCAGCCAGCTGCTGGCCGACTCCACCATCTTCTCTGTCCTCATCCAGAAACAGATCCTCAAGATCTTCCATGCTCTTGTACAGGTTTGTGTGTGTGTGTGTGTGAACACCTGATAATAATCTATGAACAGTGACCGCATGATTCAGAAATGTTGGAGGCAGAAAGCTGCAGTGTTGACCGGTCGAAACACTCTAAACAGTCACGTGCAGTGATGTAGTTGGTGTCAGTGGATATTTCAGCTCAGAGCTTGAATATCACTGCATATGAAATAGAAGAAGAAACTGCAGAATTCATTTATTTGGCAAAGTTGTGGGACTTTAATTAACACCCAGCAGCTAACTTAGCTGGTGTCCGTGGGTGTCAGAATGCATCCTGGTACATGTAGGCACTGCTGACACAGCTCTGTGAGCAATGTCAGCAGTGTTTCCAATGTGTTTCCAGTGGAGCTGAGAGGTTAAATCTACAATCCTGGTTCTGAGCAAAAAGCACTCCAAAGTTTAGTTAAGGAAATTATGAGGCTTCTTTTAACAGTGGAGTGACAGCAAGAAAAAGAGGTACTTTCATGTAACTAACTGTAACTGGCTGTTCTAAAAGCAGCCACTGGAGATTTGACAAGCTAAGTGGCATGCGAGGCCAGTCTGCTTCAGTTGAGCTGAGGCGGGACAGTTCACACCCTACAAACTGTTTCACCGTGGATACCATTGGTCTAAATTGGACTTTGTACACAAAATAAATGAATTCGGCTTAATAAACCAGGAAACACTGTGAACGAGCCAATTTTGAGATGTTGAGGAGATTCTTAAAATCTTTCCTCAGATCAGGCTATGAAATATTTTAGCTTTGGTGGTCAGGAGGAAGAGAAAAC
Organism: Sciaenops ocellatus; assembly: GCA_033000465.1. Lineage (NCBI taxonomy): Eukaryota > Metazoa > Chordata > Actinopteri > Sciaenidae > Sciaenops > Sciaenops ocellatus. The sequence continues at coordinate 6,729,290 of CP136889.1, forward strand.
ACTTTCAGTATTAATGAGAGCTTCATTTGTCAGACTGACACATTTCAGCTTGTTCATTCATCAGAGATGATACATAGCTGCAGATTTCTCTTCAAGTATGACAGTGCATTAAGGAAATGAAGACATTGATAGAAGAACAGAAAACTCTTCATCACGTCTGCTTCTGGACAGACAGAAGAACAGACGTCTTCAGTGACAGTGACAGATCTTACAGAGCACTGTGCTTATTTCTGTAAATAAAGCCACGACAAACATTTCTGTACCTGACAAACAGAGACAGGAGATGAGGTCAGCAATATTACATATTCCATGTCTGTAAAGGGAAAGAATATATATAGTATCAAATATCACAGTAGTGTGTGTGTCTTTGTGTGTGTCTGTGTGTGTCTGTGTGTGTCTGTGTGTGTGTTTGTGTGTCTGATGATCATGGTGACAGCATTAACCTCATTGTTGTCCTGCAGTACTCGCTGCCTCTCCAGCTGATCAACAACACAGTGATGACTCAGTGGATGGAAATCCTCCGAGCTATAATGGACCGAGATGTCCCAGCTGTAAGACACACACACACACACACACACACACACACACACACACACACACACACACACACACACACACACACACACACACACACACACCTTTTTTTTTTTTTTTTACCAGTTTTAAGAAATGTCATGTTTGGGGCATGAACATGCTTTGACTAGGCACTGAAAAGACCTAACTTGTAACTTTTCTCTGGACTATGATAACACACACAGGGTCAGTAGAGTTAATGTAGTCCAGAGCTGTGAGTCTGTGCTATTAACCTTGGTCCGACCTTTTTAATAACGATACAACTACAGGAAATGCTGATGATGTTGATAAATGGGGGATGGATTTACTGCACATTTTCCTGTTCCTGAATCTTTATCTCTCAGTCACATATTATCCAGGAAGTCCAAACATCAAAAAAAAAAAGGTTTGTTAAAATAACATCAACCTGTGTGTTTCTTTTTCACTCACTTAGCACACACCAGATATTCTTCATGTTATTATGTCTTGACTCAGCTCAGGAAGTCAGAACAAAAGGGAGAGGAAACTGTAGAAACATTTACACACAGCAGCTTTATTCCACAAAAAGCAAATGAAATCAGAGTGAAGTTGCAGAAGTACTGAATTAAAAAGGTGATCACTAATTAAATTAGGTGTGGATGTCAGTGAAATCAGTCCCGGGCTCAGGTGGACTGAGTTGCTGCAGTCAGTCCTTCACTGCTAAAACCAGTGGTTCCCAACTTGTAGGTCCAACCCCCACTAGGGGTCACCAAAGCACCAAAGACACAGTTCTCTAATAGCTCATCATTTCATTTATTTTTGTGAACAAAATTAGAATAGAGTTTAGAGTTTACATAAGCTCTATTCACAGAGCCTTCACTGTCTGCTAAACAGCCTCACCCTGTAGCCTACAGTTAAGACAACCAAAGAGCTCATAGAACAAGATTAGAGAACACTGAATCTGTCAAAAGAAAGCTATTAATATGATTGTTTAATACACAAAAGACAGAATTGTATAAAAAGTCCCTAAAACAGGAAAACTCATCTTTGATGAAATATTCACAGGGAATAATCATTTGACACAAATTTCCTGCAGTTATTGGGTTTATTTGTTATCAGTGTTCTATTCTGTTATTGTCATGCATTGAATATAATATGAAATATCCATAAAATATGTTGCTTAGTCAGTTTACTCAGTGATAGAAAAGATACGTGAAGGTTGGGAACATGAATCTAAACTTAGAACATGATGATGTAGATATGTGGCAGAATGTTTTTTGTATTATATAATGATGATGATGATCTGTAATCATATCAGGTGTGAATCTGGTATCAGTGATTGTGTGTGTGTCTGTGTGTGTGTTAGGAGACATTGGAGGTTGATGAGGACGACCGTCCTGAGCTGGCGTGGTGGAAGTGTAAGAAGTGGGCGTTGCGCATCATCACCAGACTGTTCGAGCGGTGAGTCCACAGCTGCTCTCGCATCAGAACAAAGCTGATCAGTGGTCAGCAGAGTGACCTTACTTACTCTTCGGGTCTGACTTGCAGGTATGGAAGCCCCGGCAATGTGACGAAGGAGTACTACGAGTTTGCTGACTTCTTCCTGAAGACTTATGCAGTGGGCATTCAGCAGGTAAACCGTGTCACTGAGACTGGTTTCCCGCTCATCTGTCGTTCATGCTCCGGCAGTTTTGGTTTCACTGTTGTCCCTGTGGGGTGCTGCGTTGTCCGTCCAGGTCCTACTGAAGGTGGTGGACCAGCACCGACAGAAGCAGTACGTTACTCCTCGCGTCCTGCAGCAGTGCATCAACTACCTCAACCAGAGCCTGTCACACTCACTGACCTGGAAACAGATGAAGCCACACATGCAGGTAGGACAGGACAGGCATGGAGGAGTCTGATCCAGAGTGAGTGAGTATTTGCATTTAGCTGCCACATTAAAGGTCCAATGTGGAGGATTTAGTGACCTCTAGTAGTGCAGTTATTGATTGTAACCCCTCGCCTCACCATCTCTGTGAATGAAAACAGTTATTAATATTATATCCCATATCTGATATATTCTGTAAATAGAGCTCCATAAATATGACACACTGGACTTTTTGAAGAAACATACAGAAAATGTGACTCTGCCTGCCTCTGTCTGTCTTGGCTAGAGCTTTGATTCTTATCCGGTCGTGATTAGACCAGACCTGATGGGTTCAGGTCATGTAGGTGCCTTCGCTTCAGGCTGGGGCGTTTCCACTGCAGGAACTTCACCAGGGTACCAAGAACCTTTTGAGGAACTCAGGAACTTTTAAACCACAAGAACCAGAGACTAAAATGTAGTTCCATCAGCGTCAAACTACTGTGAATAAAAAGAACAGCATCAGTCTGTGTTCAAACACAGCCATCATTCTTAGATGTGTTATCGGTCTAATTTCACAGTTCTTCTAATGTGGTGAAAAACAAAAACAAAGAGGACCTTTAGGTCTTAGTGAAGTATCTGGTCCCTGGTTCCTGGAACTTTTCCAAAACCTGACAAGATATGAGCTCGTATGACATGGTTTAAAGGTTTGTGGTCATCACTGATGAGTTTTCTGGTGACCAAAGTTCTATTTACATTGACTGATTCTTATGAGAACACATTGTGTGACTTCTTGAGGCCTAACCCACATGTTGATTACAATTATTGATGTTTGTTTTCATTATCTATTCATCTGTTGGTTTAATTTATTTTTTTGATTGATCACTTAGTCAATAAAATGTAGCAAAACAAAAAATGTAAATCATAATTTCCCAGAGGCCAAGGTAACAGCTTCAAATAAAGATGATAATCATCATGTAATCAGATTTGTCAGCGATTATTTTTCTGTTGGTGAACTAATTAACAATTTGAGTTTTAAGAATAAATCATTTAAGCACTGTGTTTAGTGATCATATTAGATTGTGCATTGTTTGCGTCCATGTTTGCTAGCTTGCTGTCTTCACTGTATTGTAGTTTATGAGAACTGTCATCCGTTCCAGGCCATATGTCAGGAGGTCATCTTCCCTCTCATGTGTTACAAAGACGAGGATGAGAAGCTCTGGCAGGAGGATCCCTATGAGTACATCCGTATGAAGTTCAGTGAGTACTTGAACGCACCATGAAATTATACCTGACTGCGTGTGTGTTATGTACAATAAATTCTGAGAGTTCAGGAAGAACTCAGGAAAAAGTGAATGGGCTTTTGTTTATGAACTACTTTGTAACTAATGTGACCTTTCAGCTGCATCACTGCCATTGTATTCAGTGGTGGAGGAAGGATGTCGGCCATGTTTTTCAACAAGTGTGATCCCATTCTTTGTGTGACTGAGTGTGTATGTGTGTGTCTCTGTTGCAGACCTTTATGATGACCACGCTCTGCCGGCTACCGCTGCCCAGAGCCTCCTGTGTAAAGCTGCTCGTAAGAGGAAGGAGGTGAGGAGGAGCACCTCAGCACACGTCCTGAGGAACTGACTGCTTTTTACTTCTACTTAGTTTATGATGAGTTTACTTTAATTTACTGTGTTTGTTTTAAGGTTTAAAATTTTACTTACAAAGCCTCTGTGCTTTTTATGGCCATATTCTTTATGTTTAATGCTTATTTGTCCATGTTTTATTTAAATCTGCACTAACAGTGGATCTAATGAATGTGTAATGCAAAAGGAGTTGCAACAGACCAACATCACAAACTCTGCAGTTCCCACTATGGTTATTAAAAGTATCAATATTTTATGCCATGGTATCCAAAGAGGTATCAAGTATTGTCGTTTAATACTTGTACCAAAGATTAAAACTCTGGTATTGTGAGTTGTTTTAGCCTCTTTTATCTCATTGTTTTGGTTTTCCAGCCTGCAAACACCTTCTGTTTCCAGCTGTAGGATGCTTCATGCTCTGATAAACCCACTGTACTCTATCTGCAGAGCTTTACACTGTGGTCAAGCAGTAGACAGCATAAGTTCAAATTAGCAGCCAGCTGGTGAACAGAGTGGAACAGTGAGCAGCTAAAGACCCAGATGTTTTTCTGGGAAGAGACCAAACATGAAATATGACTTCAAATCAACAGTAATGTAGCTCTGTGTCTGCTGGATGTGTAGATGTAAACTGTCGTAGGCCTTAACAAAACAGTCATTTTGTTCCACCTCTGTTATAACGGGATAAGATGTCAAATTTCTAAGATAAGCTTTAAGTAAACTTTATAATTCTAAACTTTTAAAGAGATAGTTCAGCTCTTTATTAGACATTCAGCTGTGTCTCAACAATAAACATCACTTTCTTTCCTACATGTAACATTTTGCGTTTCGCTCCCTGCAGGTTCTTCCTCAGATGATGGAGTTCTGCCACCAGATACTGATGGACCCCTCTGCTGACTCCCGCAGGAAGGACGGGGCACTGCACTGCATCGGAGCGCTGGCTGACCTCTTACTGAAGGTACACACATCTGCAGATACATCTCGGTGTGTGTGTGTGTGTGTCCTTTAGAACAACCTTTTTAAAGTTATTTTAATCATCTCTGTTTGTCCGTCTCATCCTACAGAAGCGGATGTACAGAGAACAGATGGAACTGATGCTGCAAAACTACGTCTTCCCTCTGCTCAACTCTCCTATGGGTTACCTGCGAGCCAGGGTGAGTGAACAATCCCACCCCTCCTTCACTGTTTCAGTCTGTTTTCTCTTTGTGCAGTCTCATAGTATGTCACATGATGATCTGGAGAAGTGTATATACACCCCAGGACCTGACTGATGATGGTTCCTCTGTTGGTGTTGTGGTATAAAATCAGTGGAACTGTGGGTATTGTAGTTATCTCCTCACACTACATACTGAATCCTTTTGATGCTGACTGCACTTTAACTACTAGCAGACATGCTGTGCAGTGGATGTTAATAATTTATACCCCTTTTTATTTTAAAGGTAAGCCAAAGTAACAAAATGGAAATATCATTTCATCATTTCACACTTATGATGCACGTCACAGTACAGATATTTGATTTGATAACTAGTGATCATATTTCTCTTTGTTACTGCAAGTGATTAATCACATCAGAGTTGCTGATTGGCAGATAAAGCGTGATGAGGTTCATTATGCAGTTACTTAGTTAACTTCAACACATCAACAGCAGAAGAGCTGTCATTGGCTTCCTATGGGAGCTGCTTCGACTGTTCTCAGATCCTAATTCAGACGAGGTTTGTTTGAGTTTGGCTGTAATGAAGTGAGCTCAGAGACGTGAACTCTGCAGCGCTTCCACTTCAACTGAAAGTTCATTTGCTTTGAGTAGCTGCGTTACATGCACAACGTTCCTTCAACCTGTTTGAAATCATTTGATCCCAACTTCACTGTTTACGTGGATGTTAAATAAAGTGATCTGATGACATGTACGTTTACATGCCACAGAGCATGAATTAAAATATAATTTCTTTATCTGTGAAGCGTGTAGTCTATGCACTGCTGTTGACAATGTTGGAATCAATAAAAAGTGCTCCGTCTTGGTTTAGGCTGCGGAGCCTCTGTGTTTGTATTTAATAACCCTCATAAAGACACAGCTCATAACCCTCGGCTACATTACCCCCATGTGGAGCAAACATGCACAGAAAGTATATATTTATTGCCAACAGAGAGAAACAATTGCATAAAGCGTTTACAGTCATTAGGCGATAATATTTTCCTTCAGAGGCGATTATTAAAGGTTTACAGGTTTACTCCTCTCTGGGGTGGAACTACAGAACCAGCTCCTGATTGCATGTTCTTCAGAAAGTTGCACAAAACAATGACGTCAAACTCACGAGTCTACGCTGGTTGAAACTTACAACAGCAAGGAGTCACGGTGGAGAGGAAGAAACTGTATAAAGTGTTGCTTCATTTCACAAAGAAGGATGACAACTAGTGCTAAAAATGATCATCTCATGTCAGGATGGAAACAGCAACAATATGCTGAAACATGATTTTACACAACACAGACAGACTAGCTTTCAGGCTAACAGGTTCCATATTAAACAGTGGTTAAACAATGGAGCTTTTGCCTATTTTTTTTTATAATCAAGACAATGAGCAGAATCATGCAGACAGTCTCTTCCATATTAGGTGGTCATGTGAAGCATTTTTATTCTAGTTGGTCTATTATTGACATTAATAGTGCAACATAGGGCCCATGTAAACATAGCTATTTTCAACTGACATGTCAGTGTTTCTAGGCAGCTGACTTTGTTGACTCTCAGCTGCTGTAATTCACTTCAACTACTTCCAGCACTTGCATACAAACTCACAGTTCAGCTGTGCCTACAAGGCATCAAGCTAAATTACCTCAGCTCCATACAACTCATGTCACACAGCCTTTTGTCCAACATTCAGTGTCTATAAAGCCAGGAACCGTGGGGACAGAGAGAGATTTGACATGCTACAGACGTCCCCATGTCTGCTGTTATGTCGTATACAGCTTAATATTTTGACTACAGGTGCGACACTTTTAACTATTTTTCTATCTGTTTTGGATTTAAGAGATTTAGTGTATTAAGAGTTATTAAAGGTATTAAATTTGACAAGAATGAAGTCAGATGTAGCAATAATGGACCTTTTAGACTGGAGCAGAATTACTACAAGAAGAGGAGATAGTTGTGTTGTTTGTCCAGGTTGTTTCCATGCGCAGGTAAATTCCACTTGAACCAGTGCTGTGATGTTTTCAGCAGATGGCGCCACACTGCTGCAGAACGGCAGACACATGGTCCTAATGTCCACCCCACATGAGGGTGGCTCTGTTGTTTTTTTGAGTGCCAGTAAAGGAGCTCTCGAGCCCTTTGTGCACGGCATGGTGAAGCACGCATCGACCTCAGTGAATAATTCATACACATGCAGCATGTATTTATTGTTTTCATGAAAGAACTGTTTCTGCTTTAACTCTTCACTGACTCTCCTCCCTACAGTCCTGTTGGGTGGTCCATTCAGTCCATGTGAGTCAGTGTTTCAATCTCTTCACCACTACAGACATATTGTAATGAACACTGACACACCTGGTGGGGCATCACTGACAGCGGCTGTAGTTTTCAGACATGTAGAAAAACACTGTGGACAGACAGACGTGAAACATGTCTGGGTGTCGTATTGATCTGTGCTTCCGTCTGCTTCTGCTGTGTTTTGGCAGTCGTGCTGGGTGCTCCACTGCTTTAGCCCGCTGCGTTTCCACGACGAGCTGGTGCTGAGGAACGCCGTGGAGTTGGTCAAACAGGACCTGATCGATGACAAAGAGATGCCCGTCAAGGTGGAGGCTGCCATCGCTCTGCAGACGCTGGTCAGCAACCAGGAACAAGGTCTGTGGAGGGATATGTTTTTTTTTTTTTGTTTGTTTTTTTTAACAGTGTTTAAAGATTAAATACTTTAATCAGCTGATACTAAGCTCTGTGTTTTTGTGTGTGTGTGTAGCCAAGCTGTACATCAGGCCGTACATCCGGCCGATCATGCAGGAGCTGCTGCACGTGGTGAAAGAGACGGAGAACGACGACCTGACCAACGTCATCCAGAAGATGATCTGCGAGTACAACCAGGAAGTGGCCGCCATCGCTGTGGACATGACCCAGAACCTGGTAAGAAACAGCACACACATTTCTTCATGTCTTCATCTGGTTCTCTGCTATTGCAGAAGATATCATGTAATCCTGAGGTGTGTGTAATCTGAGTGTTTGTGTGTGTGTGTGTGTGTGTGTGTGTGTTTGGCAGGCGGAGATCTTCACCAGAGTCCTTCAGAGTGAGGAGTACGAGGAGAATGAGGACAAGACCGTCATGGCCCTGGGCATCCTCAGCACCATCGACACCATCCTCACTGTCATGGAGGACCACAAGGAGGTCTCTCAGTCACACACACACACACACACACACACACACACACACACACACATACACACAGAGCTGTCACAGTAGTGTGATATTTGATACTATATATATTCTTTCATCTCCCTCTCAGATCACTCAGCAGCTGGAGGGGATCTGTTTGCAGGTGATCGGCCTGGTCTTGCAGAAGCCCATCATAGGTATGGCAGGTGTGTGTGCGCGGGCGGCCCATTATTTTTTACATACAGTACACTCCCTTACACACAAACACACACACTTTCATTCAGATTCCTGCGGTTTTGATATTTTGCCACCTTCGCTTCATCTTGTAAATGTGGAATTGTTGGTTATTCATCGCTGTATTCATTCTTTTGCTCTCTGACATGCTGCTGCGTCCCCTCCGGCTATCTCGCACAGTGTGAAGAGATAAATGTATTCTTACTTCTTTCCTCCGGAGAGCGGAAGTCAGTTTTCTTCAAATGATCTGATTTAAAACACAGACTGCAGACTTCTGGGATGTTTCTACAGTCATAACCATCTTTAAAATTCTAAAATTAGAAATAATAAGACTCTCCTCAGCAAAAGAAAACTGTCTTTTATCAACCTGCTGCATATTTCTGTTCTCTCATTTCTATTTAAAGGCTCCCTGTGGAGTTGTTGACCTTTAGTAGACTCTGGAGCATTTTTTTTGGAGTCGTCGCTTTGTTTCTGTGTTTCGTAACTTGTGCACACACAAAAAGGATGCACATACATGCAGGTGATACAGTCCACACTCCTGCCAATGGGTTCACACTATTCCACTGATGTACAGGTGAGGGGGAGGACTGCAAGCTAGTAAACGTAAAAACGTAAACGCAGGATATTAAAAAAAACATCAGGTTTGTAAATGTTTTATGAAGGAAATGTGTTGAACACCAAAGTTTGATTCAGGAACACTGAATGTAAACAAAACTCCACAGACCTTGAAATGAATCTTCACTCTTTGATTAAAATAAAAATAATCTGCAGTCGTTTCTGATGAAAAATCAACGCTCATGAAAGAAACGTAGGATAAATGAAAACTAATAAATAAAGTTGAATCAAGTGTTTCTCCAAACAAAGACAGCAGGCTTCAGAGGAAAAAGGGCTGGAGCTGAGTGATTGATTTGCAGCGTTTAATTGTGCAAATAGACTTTCTGACACAACTGTGCCTTCATCAGAGTTCATCATTCATTTTAGCAAAACTGTATGATTGAAATATAATAATCACTGCAGATCTCTCAACCTTGAAAACAGTTATTATACAAAATACAGACAGGCAGCTAACCAACTGTCTTACGAAGTTACTTCTATTCACCAGATAGTCAAGAATCTCCTCAATAATAAAAGTACATGTTAGTTTGACCATCACAGGAGTGTACTGCAAAAGACCTGGCCAGAGGAAGTCATCATATTTAGGTCATCACAGTCCCTTGAGATACTCCCCATAGCCAGCAGGGACATGAGGGAGCTTCCCTGTTATCATCTTTCGGTTGTCTTATTTTATTTTTATCCGAACCTCAGTGTGGATTTTTGTACAGAACAAAGACTGTAGATCTTGTCCTCCAAATCTCCAACAAGACCTGAACTCCTGTCTGCCACAGACATTCTCTTCAGGCCCATGTTGGCTGAAGGAGACCAGTCCTTTTGTATTTGTATGGAATTTTTTACTCTTACTTTTTTACTCTTACAAAAATAAGTCATCCAGTGAGCGGGGCCAGACCCTGTGGCGTCCTGCAGGCCGTACGTTTGACACCCCTGCTTTAAGGTTAGGGTTAGTTTAAAGTCAGGGTAAGGGTTGGGGGGGTTGCAGGTGGTGTGTGTGTGTGTGTGTGTGTGTGTGTGTGTGTGTGTGTGTGTGTGTGTGTGAGAGAGAGAGATAGAGAGATCCTGGTAATTGGAGCAGTCTGCCTCATGGCATACTGTCCCACTCTCTTAATGAACAGATGAACTGATAACCTCCTGCTGTGTGCAGGCAGAGGCAGATAAAGCAGCAGGAGAGAGGTCATTATGAACAAAATGAAAGAAAGAGAGGTCAAACTATTCTTTGCTTCACTAGATCTACACACACACTCACACACACACAAACCAGAACAGCTGTGCTCTTTACCCCTTTATTGTACAAATCCCAGAGGAGGACCTGAACACATCAGTGCTGATGTTCCTCAGGGGTATTACAGCTTTGTCACAACTGCTGCCAGTGTGTGCCTGTTTCCTCTGTGCTGACACGGTGTAGTGTACACATCTGCCATTCAAAGACTACATTTTCAGCCTGTAGAGGGCAGCAAACATTGTCCTGATCCTGGTTTGTCTCTTTAATATCAGGGTATAAATATATAGTTATATAAATATAACTAAAGACGAAGTACAACTGCCTTTGACTCTCATTTCTAATAGTCATGACAACATTGTACTCACTACAGCAGCAGAGATCAGCCCACATCTGTCCACAGGCTTTTGCATTTACATCTGGTGTGAATGAGAGTGATTATGATCAGATCTCAATATGAGGCGTGGCAGACTTGTAAACATGTTCTGCAGACACACTAGTATAACCAGTAGCTAGTAGCTCTTCTTCCACTGTGTGCAGCCGATGTCCTTTCTTCTGATCTCTGGAGGAACACATTTTTGCATAACTTTGTTCTCTCTCGCTCTTGAACATGTTTTCCCATAAACAGAACGTTGTCTTGGTTTGTGCTTTTCCCCCAACATCTCTTCTAAGTGAACATCTCATTATCCCTGCGCTGGCACTTTCCTTTCACCGACATGGCTTCTCCTGCCTCGGCACGTTGCTCCAGGTGCAGGCTCATCAAAAAACAGTACATGTTGGTGCACTAGCTTACTGGCCTGGCATATTTCACGCTCTAACACAAGTTTGGTTTCTCTCAATAATTTCTCTGAGCTTCTTGTCTTTTCGCCAGTGTGTCAGATTAGGTGGGCAGATTAGGGGGCTCTGTTTGCAGAATATGGCAGAAATTGAATATTATATTCATAACTCTGTTTTCATTAGTGTTTAATGAACCTGAATTAACCTGAAAATAAGAAACAGTGTGTTTTTGTTACCTCTGTCATGTTTCTACTGTAGCCCAGTACAGACAAAACTAAACACTGGCTCAGCCACTGTTATTTCCCTTTCATGCTAAGAAGGAGAGGGTGAGCTGAGGGGGGTGCAATCAGCAACCACACTGCTAGATGCCACTAATTCCTACACACTGGTCCTTTAATGCATCGTCTTCTTGTGTCGTTTCATAACCTGTCCTGGTATCATGTAATATTTCATGATAGTTACACATATACAAACACCTATTATGCATGCTAGCTGGAGTTGTACAGGATGTACGGATGCGTGACATCATTTCCTGTCCAATGCAGAGTTCTACGAGGAGATCCTGTCGCTGGCGTTCGGCCTCACCTGTCAGACCATCTCCCCCCAGATGTGGCAGCTTCTCGGCGTCCTGTACGAGGTCTTCCAGCACGATTGCTTCGACTACTTCACAGGTATGTCTCCAGGAGATGATCTCTGTAACCAAAGTTATACTAACAGCAGAAAAAATCTGATGCAGGTCAGCTGCTGCCAAATACTGGCTGATCTGACCAAAACATTCATGAATATGTTTGGGTGGAAACTCCGCATAACAAAGAGAAAACCACATTTTAACCTTGACATAACTGAATTGATCCAAAAAAATGAGCTAAAAGAAGCTAAAATACTCAATAGAATTCCAGACAGCAGAGTTGTCAGTATAAGTGACACCTTTCACATTATATTATAATAAAGGGGACCTATGAGGCCTTTCCTTAGTTTCTGTCACATATAATGTTACAGGATGTTTATGTTAAAGTGTCAATTAATGAGAGGATCGTATGTGAAGATAATCTTATCTGACAAGCCATAAGATTGTCACCTGCTACAGGCACAGCACAGCTGACAAACGGCCACAAAGTACAGGGACTCGCATGTCCACCCACTTCTGTTGTGAAAGAAAGTTACGTACTTTTTGTTTATTCCTCTCTGCTTTGCCAATTTATGGAATTCACTGATGACTTAACTAAATAGCTAACCGCTAACTGCTGCTAACAAACTGGGAGCTCGAGACACTGGCACTTCAGATGGTCAGAGCTGTTTGTAATAGAAATGTAAAGTTAAACACTGACACTCCCCCAGTGTTCTGAACCCTTAAGTCTGGGCAGAGTCAGCTAATAGGGCAGCTAGCTGCATGGTCAATTAACTAACAGCAGCTGCAGTTAGCCGCTCAAGTAGCTAACCGCTAATAATAGGTAAAGTCATTTAGCCCGGACGATATATAAAATGTAAATAAAACAAAATCACTGAATAAAGTTATGAAGTTGTGTGTTTTTGTGCAGTAATCAGTAAGGCCCGGTCTACAGAAACACTCTGCTAAGTGGCGTCATTACAGATCGATCCCGTATGAAATCAATGAGAATGTTTTTGCAGAGTGAATCATGTAAAGCTGCTCCAGTGGACGTGCAGACTAAAAATCTAGAGCTGTGAATAAGCAGAAGAGGTCCAGACGTAGGCGTGCCCTGTAAACACCAACCCGGAGGGAATGGTGATAATGTGGCCTGTCTTGTTTTACAGATATGATGCCTCTCTTGCACAACTATGTTACCGTGGATACAGACATGCTCCTGTCCAACCCGAAGCACTTAGAGGTCATCTACAGCATGTGCAAAAAGGTCAGACTATACATGTTGATCTTGTTTTCCCTGTGTTGTTGTTGTTGCTGCTGAGTTGGCTTGTCAACTGTTGTGACCTTTGACCTGTTGTAGGTGCTGACCATAGATGCAGGTGAGGACGCTGAGTGTCACGCTGCCAAACTGTTGGAGGTTATCATCCTGCAGTGCAGAGGCAGAGGCATCGACCAGGTCAGACACCAGCTCGCACAGTTCACACCATTCATTCCCATGTCGTCACGCAAACATCGATCATAAATTTAACACCGTTAACACATGAAGTTGGAGGTCTGTGACTGATCTGTGAAGTTTTGGAGTAACAGCAGCCTGATTTCTCTGTGTTTCTTGCCTGCAGTGCATCCCTCTGTTTGTGGAGGCAGTCCTGGAGCGTTTGATGCGTGGGGTGAAGTCCAGTGAGCTTAGGACCATGTGCCTGCAGGTGGCCATCGCAGCTCTCTACTACAACCCAGCCCTGCTCATCCACACTCTGGACAACATGCACTTCCAGCACAACCCACAGCCCATCACTGCCCACTTCATCAACCAGTGGATGAACGACACCGAGTTCTTCCTTGGGTAAGGAGGAGGCTCCTGTTGTTTTTTAGACTGACTTCTGCTGCTGGAAATGAGTTTGTGGACCAGAAAACAAGCCAAAACACGGAGCGTACAGAGGCTGAAGGGCTCCATGCAGAGCAGATGACCACAGGTTGTCGTTGTTTGAGGTGGTTTGATTCTTGTGTAACCACCTGATTTCTTAATTCCACCGGGCATGGCTGCAATGTGTTGTAGCTTACCTGCTGTGGTAAAGAATAGATGACCACATCTGAGCAAGTTCATGAAGACTGACAGAGAAAACACTCCACTTCTGAAACCGAGCCACAGTCCACTGCACACAGTGGACTGTGTGTATTGTGACGCTCAATTTTCGTTGATTGAAGTTCCTGCATTTAAATCCAGCCTGGTGTCTGTGTGGAGTTTGTATTGTGTGTCCAGGAAATGAACATTTTGATAAATATACCTTCATTATGTCTACATGCAGTCTAATCATTAAATAATAATTACTGCAACAAGGTTGTAATCTCACTAAGCAAGTCCTTTAACACAGTGGATTAGTCATCAGTCTTATCTTATCTCAGCCACTCGCACTAATCTCACTGCAGTGCATACATGTGTACTCAGTCTGTTTTCATTTAGAGTCACCTCAGATATCGAAGTGTGTGAGTGTGTGAGTGTGTGTGTAATTTCTTGTGACCTGTAGCTGAGTGAATTCAGTTCATTTGGTCCAGTTTAGGATTGACTTTCTCTCAGAGTGAGATGATGAACTAGTGATCTTTAAAGGTGTTGGTTTGTGTGTTTCTGCATGACAACAAGCTAGCTGTCCCCCTGCTTCCACTCTTTATGCTAAGCTAAGCTAACTACATCCTGACTCCTGCTCCGTACTTGACACACAGACATGAGATTCTCTGATCCGCTCCTCAGGCTCCACGACCGTAAGATGTGCATCATCGGCCTGAGCGTGCTGATGGAGCTGCCCAGCCGGCCGGCGGTGCTGGACGGAGTCGCTGCCCAGATCGTCCCCTCCATCCTGCTCCTGTTCCTGGGCCTCAAACACCTCTACGCCTCCCGCCTTGTCAACAAACCGGACCTGCTGGCTCGCGCAGGAGCTCAGGATGAAGACCAGAACGGTGAGGAAAGGACAGAAATGGAGGAGGAGAATGAATAAAGACTGAAAGAAAGCAGAGAGAAGAATAGAAATTGGCTCAGAGACGATAATGAAATGAGATTCTCTATTTTTGCCACCATCGGATCTTCCACAACTTGAATCTTGATTCAGCCCTGAGCTCAAATTAGCTGCACCACATTTACTTGCTCGCCCCCGCTGGCTCTGCTTTGCTTCAGTCAAGCGTAAAGGAATTAGATTCCTAAACCTTGTCTACTGCTTGTGGGGCAGGCTGATAAATTAACTTAGTGCTACGGTGACGGCTAAAGGTTTCTCCCACGGCCTGGTATTTAAAATGCGTCGATTTCACCACATAAAATGCTTCAGAATGGCGTTTGTTAATAGAGGAGCTTACATTTTCCTCCAGTCAAAGTTGAACGTGTTCAGGTTTGAAATCTGCCTTCAGTCATGAGGGAGGGTACAACAGGACGATGTTATGGAGCGAATATCAACAACATTCTCCAAGCTTCAGTGTACTGCTGTTAGACAATATTTGTTTTAACTAATGAAGATAGAGCTCAACATACCGAGCTTTGTTTTCTTGAAGAAACCTGAAACTGCAGATTCCTTTTCAAGACTTTTGTAAGTCATGTTAAATAAGTGTTCTGTTAAAAAGATACAGTATTAGTATGTATCAGTGGATGATCTCTTGACTGACAAGCCTGTCGTCCTATGAGAGTTGGCTGTGGTGGTCCTCTCACCTTAGCTAGCTTAGTCAGTTGTCACAACAAAAAAGAAGAGAACTGGCATCATGCAGGCTGTGATGATCTTAATGGCTCAATCGTGTTCTCTGTGAACAGAGGAGATTCCCAGTGATGAAGATGAGGTGAACGAGAATCGTAATGCCATGCAGCAGCAGTCCAGCATGCAGCCGGGCCAGGGCGGCGACGATGACGACGAAGACGAAGACGACTACTGGGATGACGACGGCTTTGAGGGGACGCCCCTGGAGGAGTACAGCACGCCTCTGGACTACGACAACGGAGAGGACGAGTACCGATTCTTCACTGCCGCCCTCCTCCGTAAGTCATCAGTCTTCATAAATATCTACTTATTCACATTTCACACAAATCTGAACAATTCATTGATTACAGAATGGTTCATTTTCTCTTCTCTGTCTCTTTGGCCCTTCTTGTGTGTATTAGGGGTCCAGAACAGCGACGCAGCCTGGTACCAGTGTTTGACGGCTCCGCTCAGCGACGACCAGAAGAAACAGCTGCAGGAGATCTACAGCATCTCACAGCAGAGGAGGAGCACCGCCGCCAAGGGCCAATGGTGAGGAGGCAACACATAGTACGAGGAGGAGGAGGATAAATTCAGTTAGAGATCTTTCTTAATTGGAACATTGGCCTGAAGGGTTGTTCTGTCACAGTTCTCACAGCATGAAGTGATTTTAAACTTTCTGACACACTTTGTGGAACACTTGTGGACATGTGTTCAGACAAGGGAGGAAAATATTTGACATGTTTTATGTCACAAAATGACCAACAAGAAGACAAAGGTTCAAATCCTTCAGAATAAAAGCCAAACCTAAAAACCTTTAATGAAAACTCTTTATCACTCCCAGTGGTGCTGTACTGGTGTATCATATCTTTGGAGAATTAATGAAAACCAACGGCTGTTAAAGTATACTATACTTCATGTTCTGTAACAATTAAATTAAAACCAGTGACTGCCTTGAGGAGGTATTATAAAAAAAAGTAATTTCCTTGTTCATGACAACTGTACTGAAGATGAATTTTTATAGAACTCATCTGTTCAAATGATATTCAGGCTTAAAGTTATGCAGAATTAACAGTGTGAACACTTTGTTACAGATGGCTTGTTTGAGCGTCCAGGTGTCATTCAGCCCACCTCAGGTCTGCGATGATTCACATCTTAGCAAATATTTCGATTAGCCGGGAGGCGGAAGATGCAGGCCAGCCAACATGGCGGCAGCCAGCACTGCATATTTTTAGCTTCAAAACAGCGCTTCACACATGCGCTAGCCATTCTTTATATTGTCAGTGGGCTGCAATCTGTTACCTATGGTTGGCCTGGCAGAAGAGCGGCTCCTTGATATTAATGATACCTGTTTGTTGTTCGAGCTCCATAGTGAGAGATTTAAAACTATACCGAGTTGTTTTTATTCAAAACTTTTTTTAAAAAATGAAAAAAGTGCTGGACAAATTCTAACTGTGCTAATGAGGGTCGTCCGTTAGCATGTTTGATTAATACTCATTAAATACCAAATCTTGCAACCTTGAGAGAACTTGTCAGATGCCACTTTCTTTGAAATTGTAAATATCTTTACTGTTCCATCACAGACATCTGGAATGAGTCCACACCAACAGAATTAAAAAGCACATCATGTAGTCCAGTCTGGATCTGACCTGAGGCCTGTTCTGTTTTCAGAGCACTGACGGACACGGACGGACTGCAGAACCAGTGGAGGGGGACGAAGAAGAGAGGAGCTGGTCTGACCTGACCTGAAGTGGATTTCAGTCTAACCTGAATTATCTCAGCCCAGATCAGACCACATCAGACTTAATGGATCCCACCAAAACCAGGTCCCACAGTGCCATCAGAACTGGATGGAGGTAGCAGGGGCTGCGTTGGCATTCTATCAGTTTGGGACCTGGTGCACTGTAGAGAGCCCCTACTGGAATATTCCCATCACCAGGACAGGACCGCTGGCCTGTGTGTGTGTGTGTGTGTTTGTGTGTGCCTGTGTGCGTGCGTGTGTGTGTGGACTCCAGATAAAGGTCTGCATTATAAATATAAATGTCCTTGACCAGCAAAATTTGTTTGAGTTCTTGTACAATGCAGTCCTTTGGTCTGTGACTACGTAACTGTGTGTGTGAGAGTGTGTGTGTGTGAGGGTGTGAGAAACTGTAAAAATAAAAACACATCAGAGTGTGTGTTTGTACGTACTGTAAGCGCTTGTCTTTGTCTCTCTATAGCTGAACACTTTTTATCATCTCATGAAGCGAGGGCCTATGAGGAGCAAGGAGAGGCCGATTTTCAGACAGGGTGCCTTGAATTCAGACTGCAGATGGACGAGGAGGTCAAAGGTCAAAGACATGTGGCCTCCAGCCATGACGTCACATATGACATTTAAAATGGGAGTGGGGTCTCGGGAGAAGCCGCTTTTTTTGTTTGTTTTTTGTCTTTCTGTTTGTCTCTGGATTTTGTTTTTGTAACAGTTTTCTGAACTAATTTAAGAAAATCATAAAAGTTCATGTAACATTTTTCTGAGTTCTTTCTTCTCTCCTTCATACCTTCACCTTTGGTTTGTTAACCGTTGTTCACAGATGTTACAAAGTCTTCTTAATTAGCACGAAACACACAAGTGGAGCTGACATTGAGACAGAGTGAGAGACAGGTACAGGTCACCGGGAGGGCTGACACAAACTGCCATCGCTCACGGGCAATTTAGACTCACCAATTGACCTTTTGACAAACAACATTAGCAGACTCCACACAGGGAGACCCATATCACAAACCTAGACTCAGTTAAGGCCAAGGCCAGCTGGCAGGTTCGAAGGCCGCACAACTCCAAACACAGAACTTTCTTGCTAACCACTGAACCACTGTACTGCCTGAGATATTTCAGTCTGGACCCAAATGTTCAACTGACCAGCTAATGTTGTCATTTCTTCTTGTGTTTTGTGTTGCTCATTGGTTGGTGCAGTATTTTCCACTCTGGATCTCCTGGTGGCGCTCTATTAAACAGCACTGCATTCAATTATGAGATAATAGGAAACAATGGCTGCATGGAAGGAAGGAAGAAGTATGCTTCTTTCATTTCCATCATGAGGTAATTCTTGTGCTTCATACCATTGGCGAATAAATGGAAACCAACGGCTGCCTTTAGGGTATGAAAAATCCATGCTGCCTTCATTTGCATTACAATGTAACTGTTAAAGTTATATTTTATTTTCTGTAACAAGGAAATTAAAACCAGTGGCTGCCTTGAAGGTAGAAAATGTATTCCCCCTTTAAAATCTGTGAAGCTTCTCAGTCGTCCGGGTCATCTGTCTTTGAGGAGAGTTGAGTTTGGAGCAACTGGACCTGTTTGTAGATCCATGAAGATGTTTCACCTCATCCAAGAGGCTTCTTCAGTTCCCTCGCAGTTCACAACAGTTACCTTTATTGCCATTACTGCATGATGCAGGTGTGGAGTTTCAGTCTAGTCTTAGCTTTGACAGAGAATAAGACTTTGTGTTCAGTGTGAGAGTCTCCTCCTTAAATGGACTGGAAACCAGCAGCTGTGTTGAAGGTACAGTAAACATGATTTAAAGTTTAGTTTCCTTTAACTCTGTGAGATGGAGACAGCGCTAACTTTTTTGGCTTCAACATGCAGTTGTTCCTCTTTCATTCTCTAAATTGTGTACACAGTCTCTGTCTCATGCAGTCACCGCGTTGAACGGCTTCCCTCCCTCTCAGTTGATATTCCCTGTGTGTGCTGTAATGCTTGTTTTCTCCTCATCCCACAGAGGAGCTGTCCCGTGGTGGAGGGATGTGGGATTGTCAACAGCGGGTTTCTTCCCTGATGTTTGTGTACATTCTCACTCTGTGGCTTCTTGGTCATGAAGCACTGCAGGAGATTTACTTTGCAGCAGTGGAATCTGTCCCTCCATCATTAGATTTCAGTCTCTGCCTGCCCATCTCTCCCTCACACTCTCTCTCTGAACTTTGTAATCATTTGTCCTGCATGCGAATGACACCGGCTGGTGGAAGATGTTTTTCTTTTTTTCTTCTTTTGGCTGACATATCTAGGCCAAGCGAAGATGCTGCTGCAGCGTAACAAGCATTCCCACGCCAGGAGAGGAGAGCTGCAGAGGGGGGAAGTAAAGACCAGTGAAAAATGACCACATCCACTGCAAACACTGTAAGGGTTGAGTTGATTTGCAGCCCCATTTGCAGCCTCTCTTGACACATTGCTTTAGGTGATATGTGGAATCGTAAAATGCTGGAGTCAGAGTCGAGTCTAGTCTTTGCAGTCTATAGCTGTGATGACGATGAACACAGCAGAGCACCTCTGTGCCCTCTTATAACCAGTGAGGATGCCTCTAAATCTACACAACAAGCAGGTTAGCTTAGCATGTAGTTAGTGATAAAGCACCATTAACAGTAAAAGACCATCTTAAAAGTGCTGCTGTGAATTCAGTCAAATCAGCCAATTGGTGTAGGGCTCGAGTTATTTTAGCACAAGCAGCTACAAGAACTTTTTCTGTCTAAAATGTGTCAATATTTCAATTCAAATCAAGGAATAAGTAAAGACGATCATGGATCTGACCAGAGATTCTTGATAGATTTTAATATTCACTGTGTTACAGTGATAGATACATTGTTTATAGATACTCTCAGATGTGTGTGAGTCCATCTACAGGTGGGAGATTTACCGATTTTCTGACCTGATACAGACAGAACAACTTGGAGCTCAACGCTTTAAAGACAGTGGAGACGGTTGTGGATGAACCCATCAAATCACCCTGTGTCACTCACCACCAACATCAGCCAGGAGCTCTGCAGAGAATGAGGAAGTTCAACCTGCCAAAGACAATGATGGTGCACTTGTATACCTCCATCCTCACCTCCTGCGTCACCATCTGGTATGCTGCTGCCACTGCCAAGGACAAGGGCGGCTGCTTCTGCCAAAGATGGTGATGATCTGCCATCTCTCCAGGAAGCTGAGGTCTGCAGGTAAGATCACGGCTGACGCCTCTCACCCGGACACAACCTGTCTGAGACACTTCTCTCTGGTAGGGGGCCATCAGCAAGGCTCATGACCTCCACTACACCCGAGTTTCTAGAGAATCTTGTCACCTTCCCTGCGTCTGTGTACTACATTAAACCACACTGCACATTGTAAATATTCTTCATATTTTATGCTGTAAACTTTGCACGTTCTCCAAACAATACTGTAGTTTCTTGGAAGGACGCTTGGAAGGAGAGGGTGAGGCGTCAGGGTTCCAATCAGCAACATCATTAGATTCCACCAAATCCTACTTAGGGCTCCTTCAAGTTTGACTGTCTTTTAAGTTAAACTAGCTGAAACATTTTCCAACTTGGAAGCAAAGTCAGAGTCTGTGACTGCTGTCATGTTGGAGATAACCTGATGTAATATGTGGAAACAAGGAGACAAGAGACAAAGCCCTCTTGAGAAAGACAAACAGGGAAGCAGACACAGACATAATCATGAGACAGTGTGGACAAGCGGATACGGACGGCTGCAAAAGTCCAAAGAGAGCACAGTGGAAGCGCCGCTACCCTTCACCGTGACAGCTGAGGCTGTGTGTTGTGTTGTTTATGCCGTGTTGCGGCTCCTCCAGGCAGAAAACTCCAGTCTCAGCTGAGAGGTGTGTGTCTGTCAGAGGCAGTGACCCACATACATACATGGATGGATGGCTTGGGGCACACAGGTGGAGACGCAGGCCAACCTTTAGAGACTGTTTTTTTTATTCTTGCGGTGAATTAACATACCAGTGCTCTTCCTCAAGTAATTTGACAAGTTTTCTCTTTATTTTTCTCCAAATATGACAAAGAAACAGATTTCCCCGCTGTGCTCCACTAGCAAACTTTTGATTTGTCCTCTGATACACGAGTGCAACTCTTCTTTTGGGTGTATGTCTATCTGTCTGTGGAATTCCTGGTCATGCAGGCTTAACGCTAGCAAGAATCATCACTGCCTTCAGTCTGATTAAAGCTAACATCTGACTTATCATCCTATCATGTTATCGCAAACGTGCCAGCAAAGAATGTCTCATTTTAATCTGTTTTGGTCTCTTTAGCTGCTAAACGTGAATCGCTGTGAAAATAACTTTGTCTGGCTGACATTCGGTGCTGAGCAGGTCATGTACAGTGGGTTTATTAGAGCTGAAAACAGTTGAAGATAGCTGAATTTATGGGATAGAAAACCAAAACAGTGAGCTAAAAGAGGCTTAGAGCTCTGAAGAGCTGAAGAAGGATTGTAGAGTTGGTGAGTTTATCCCAAGCAGCAAGGGAAGTGAAGCCAATGTGGAAGTGCCAAAAACAACAGTTCCTCGAGCGGCCATTTGAGGCTGGCTACAGAACATGTCAGTCTCCATAAGTCCACATGTTAAAATGTCCAACTTCACATCAGAAGTAAACATGTTTACAGCCTGGTACAAAAAACAGTTTTGGTCTCTATAGCTAATTTCCAGTGTGGCCGCCTTGATTGACAGGTGGGTGCTGTTACAGATGGCCTGTTTGAGCATCCAGGCTTCATTCAGTCCGCTTCAGGTCTGCTGATAACCCTGGTATTTGCCAATTTTTAGGTGAGCTGGGAGGCGGAAGAAGCAGTATAGCTAACACAACGGCTGTTCAGAAACCTGTCACGCATACACCATCCACTCTTTGTTCATCCGTTTATCTCTACGAGCAACTCCTTTCACATTACAGTCATTTGATTCATTGTTAGGATAAAAATATTGATTAGCTTTAAACAGGCCTACATTTTCTCCATGGATTAAGTGAGTCATGAGCAGCTCTTTGAAAAGGCCCAATACAATCGTTTCACCTTTCATATTAAGTCCAGAAATATTGAATGAAATGAAAAGTGTGCATATGTGAGTAATAGTAGCCCAAAAACCAGACACAGTATTTTGCTCTTTCCTGGTCTGCACAGTGATCCTGCTGCATCTCAGCAGGCTGAGGACTTGCATAAATTAGCATGTATCACGTACAGTATAGTGTATGTGATGTAAATAAGGGACTTGTGCAGCTGAATGTAATCAGTGATCAACGCAATGCTCGTTTCTGTGCAGCGCGGCAGTTTCATAAATCAGATTTGCGAGCTCATCTGTCTGTCTCAGCGCTCATTTCAGGACTTTAACTGAAAAGACGTCCCCTCAGGTGGCCGTTGAACAAAGCCTCTCTGGCCCTAACTTTATCGACCGTCTTCACCTCATAACAGCTGCATTTATTATTTTACAAAGCAGTCACCTCCTCAGCAGCCTGCTTCGTGTAGCTCTTAATTGCATTAGCCGTGTTAATCACTCTGTGTGATTGCATATTAAATAACAGTCCTCCTCGTCCAGCCGCTTTGACCGCTTGCCCCCTGTGCTGCATCCCCGAGGGGCTCATCAAGTGCAGGCATCCCCGTGCTCTTCATAGCTGAGTGCCACTCTAATCACCCTATCCTCTAATGGCCTATTCAGCCTATAGCACTATGGGCAATATTTAACAGGCCCATGCCGGGCATGACAGGCCGAATCATAACGAGTGTCATCGCCGTTTAGTGGTAATCATCCAGCCGGCTGTAATAATGACATGAAATACCAGATTGGAGAACGCCCGCTCGTCCACTTCCTTAACAGCCATCATGTGGAAAATGAAGTATATCATTATTAAAGAAAACTTAAAACAACTGATGGTTATTCCTGGATAAAATAGAGAGGCAATGTGTCTCATACCAAAGCCTGTAACAGACCCACTGATCTGTGGTTTTCAGTCTTTTGTTGCAACCCCCTAAAATAATCAGATAGATGTCCCCTCTTGGAGGGAGCCATGTCAGTGCATGTTTTGGCTCGCCACACTTGTATGAAGATTCAGTACCAGCAGTAGTATAAATAATGGAAGAGGTGATTCAGTCAAACAAATTTGACCAGGAGACCCTGACCCCTAAATCCTACCGCGCATGGCTGCAACCAATGACAGTCTAAAGAACGGACAGTGTATGATTGACATCACCCACAGCTTTCTGAAGAGTTGTTTCATAGCTCAGAATCTGTGGCTCTGGCTGGTGCCATACTGCAAAAAATGGGTAAAGACGTGGATCGTCGGCGGATCTGAGGCGGGATGAATGACGCCTGGGTGCTCTAATAAGCCATCTATAACGGTACCCACCTGTCAATCAAAGTGGCCACTCTGTTAATTCTACATAACTTTAAGCCTTAATATAATTTGAACAGGTGAGTTCTATAAACATTCACCCTCAGTACAGTTGTCAGGAATGGGGAAATTAGCTATAGGGACAGTTTTTTGTACCAGGCTGTAAACATGTTTATTTCTGCTTTGAAGTTGGACATTTTAACATGGGGACTTATGGAGACTGACATGTTCTGTAGCCAGCCTCAACTGACACTTCCACATTGGCTTGATTTCCCAGCCACAGAGGTTGCTGCTTGGCTGCGTCATGTTCCCGCTGCGCTGTGGTCGATAGAGCTGGTCACAGCCGCAGACAATGCCTTCGATTCCACTAGAAGTCAAAATTAATTTGTCAGGTATGATATTTTGCAACCCAAAGAAAGTGCGGCCTCACTAAGCTTTATTCTGAAGGTGGGTTAGCTAGGTGTTGCATATTGATTATTGTGAACATGGCCACAGAATGAGTGGAAAACATTGATCTTTCATAAATCTGTGAGTGATATACTTAGAGAAAGCACACACTGAATCTAAGATTTCACTGACTCTGAGAAAAAGGAATGTGATTTTTTAAACCTCCATGAGCTGACTATTCAATAACTGACTCATTCTACTTCCTGTTGTTTTTAGAAAACATTTATACACCTCCCCCATGTCATTTTCTAACAAGGCATTTGTTAACAACCTTATCATCTTTGAGGAAACAAAGCATTTGGGGGAGCATTTTTCCATTGTCTGTCAGTGTTCAGTCTGCACTCGGGACCTTGAATGCACAAACCTCTCAACAAATGAAGAAATCAGCTGCGGCACAATGCTCCTGTTTCAAACAGCTGATGGTGAAGACTTCCTCCTGGCAGTTCTCCTTGTAACTCCGCAGGAAGCCGTGAGAGCAGAGAAGAGCGATGGAGGGAGCAGGTGCTTTATTTTCCTCCCTCCTCGGGTCTCTGGTGATTCAGACGGAGCGTTGAATAGCTGATGTGGTGATTACAGAGGATGCGAGCACAGACGAGAGCTCGATAACAGCATGCAACCTCACAGGGCTACCTGGATACAGGTGTTTCTCTCCGCCAGCTGAAGGGAAACTCACGGCCGAACAACCTACGGGATCAAGCAGGAGCAGCTTTCACCCGAATGATGATGCTGATGAAGAAGGCCGGGCAAAGTGCAATAGGCCAGAGGGGGGGAAGTGTGGAGATGAAAGGAGAAGAGTGTTGAAGGCTGCTGGTTTGCCCTTTCCTCCATCCTGTCTCTCTTCCTCCATCCTGTCTGTCTCTCTCTCTCTTCCTGCTCTTTCATCTGAGCATTTTGTCTCAATGGGCCCTCTCCAAATCTTCACACAGGCTCTATGATGGCTCCTTCACTGATGCTAGCTATCTCTTGGTAGTACTTTTTGTTTGCCTCTTCAGCTTTCTGAGCTGACTGAAAATGAGTTAGTCATTACATTGTTACTTTGGTCTAATCTTTTACTATCCCCTTCCTGCCTCTTCCGCCTACTGGCTAATCTAAAAATCAGCAAAGATGTGGATCATCGACCTAAGTTGGGATGAATGACACCTGTTTGCTCTAACAGGCCATCTGTAACGGCACCTACCTGTCAATCACATCAACTGGCCACACTGTTAATTCTGCAGAACTTTGAACAGGTGAGTTCTATAAAAATTCACCCTCAGTACAGTTGTCATGAACGGGGAAATTAGTTGGACATTTTAACACGGACACTTATGGAAGCTGACATGTTCTGGAGACAGCCGCAAGTGGCTGTTTGGGGAACTGCAGTTTTTGGCACTTCTGCATTAGCTTCACTTCACCATCAGGGAAGTTGCCGCTTGTTAGCAGCAAGGGAAGGGCCGTCTGACAGCAAGGTAAAGCGGTGAGAATATGCTCATTATATCATACAACAGATTTTCTTTTAGGTGGTCCTTTTTTATGTGGCTAAAACACGTTTTTCTGCTGACCCTGTCCACAGCACTGCTTTGCTATACTCATGCGGACCACTGAATACCACCAACACACTGAGTATGGATGAGTACCTCATACAACAACACTTAAAAACACTGAACCATCCCTTTAATTAACATCATTCCTTTGACATCATTTCAAGCAGACAGGATTGTCCTTACAACTAGCCAATGTATGAAGATAAAAAGTAAGCAGTTGGCAGCAATTTCACTGAAGACACAGCACGTAGGACTGCCCATTTGAATGACTTTTTGAAGGTGGACTCAACTCTGCCTCTACAGTGCTGCTCATGATTCAAAACTGCTTTTCACCTGCAATATTCTTTTCATGCAGAGGATGAAGAGAGCTGTCTCATTCCTGTTAAACTTAAACACTGATATGTAATTTGACAAGAAAGGTACATAATGTGTCCCAAGACTTTGATGAGTTTCCACGCAGGTAGAAATTGAAAATACACATGAATGTATAGACTCTTCTACATACACACATAAATATAACGTAAATATAAATAGATCACTAACTCACTGTCAAAGGGAGACTCCATCCAATCAAACTTTAATTGCTGCAAAGATATAACAGTGAATTGAACATTCTGCAAACAGTTAACACTATACAACACTGCTGTAATGGTGAATGAATGCTGTCCTCTGTCTCACTTACAACAGTATTGGAATATCTTCTGTTAATAACTGTTGATTACAATAACCTGGATAATGAATTGACATGATTGTTGCAATATATTATTATCTGAAACACACACACACTCCTATCCTCCACCTTACAGAGTTCAGTAGCACATGTTGAGGCTGACCATCTTGTTTCCTTGGCATGCTTGCACAGCCCTCTGGGAAAGGAGTTTTCCCTGTAACCATCCCAAACCCTCCTAATAACCCCTCCCACCCTGCAACTCACTATTAGTGAGTTGTGTGTGTGTGTGTGTGAGAGAGAGAGAGAGAGACAGATGAGAAACAGATGTGTACACACATTGCCACCAGGAGATGCTGTGTGTGTGTGTGTGTGTGTGTGTGTGTGTGTGTGTGTGTGTGTGTGTGTGTGTGTGTGTGTGTGTGTGTGTGTGTGTGTGTGTGTGTGTGTGTGTGTGTGTGTGTGTGTGTGCGCAGTACAGCGGTGGCTTGTACCAGCAGCAGTCATGGATAGCAGGCAGTCTGTCAGCCCGTATCGCTCCAGTGGCCCTCATGTACTTGCTGACCTGACTGCTACGACCAGTCGCTCTCAGCTACACACACACACACACACACACACACACACACACACACACCACTATGACAAGTGAAATGTCAACAGAGAAGTGAATTTCCTACAGAAATGCCTCCATGCCTCATCCGTCTTTCCGGGATAAACAAATGTTCTAAAACAAGTGATATTCATCATCTGTGGAAACTAGATCCCTGTGTTCGTCACAGTGTTTTACAAAAGTGCCATCACTTCTGTCATCCTTACAATACAATCCATCATCTGTCGGTACATTTGTAGAAGAGCATGAGTTTTTAAGTCAGACCTGCCAGAAACAGTGAAGATGTGAGTCTCAGTCCAGAGGCTAATGCTGGAACAAAGGGGCTGATGGGAACCAAAAGAAGTCAAAGTGTTGTCAGAGATGGTGATCATTTTCTGTGAAGTCTTCACTACAAGCAAGCCTCTACACATCACACGCATCATAGTCACATAGTCAGAGGTAACAAAGAGCTGTTAACATTCACTGGCCTTGCCTTCATCTCTCAGTCGGCTGTAGGAGAGAGGCTTGGTGTGTTTGCAGCGTGAGCAGCTGTTGCAGTGTGCTGTGGTGGCTCAGACCGGAATGAGGTCTGTTTCAGAGCAAGAGGCCGAGCGCTCAGTGACCAGCTGGCCACCACGCAACAGGAATCGCGATGAGTTGGTCAGGCCGTGAGGGGATACACCAGATGTTCAGCATGTTGTTGACTGACTCTGTGCTGTCTGCCCTCAAGGCTCTGCCTCTCACCCCCACTCTTCCTCTTAGCCTCTCTCTCTCAAACCTCACTTTCTTTTGCTTTGTGAAGAAAGCAAATTTCATTTTGGCTATTACATACCGCCTTTTTTGCTCTCCACACAGTGTTGCAACCAAAACCTGCTCAAACGTGATTGGTTGATACTGCTCAAACTACAAACAGAAACCAGAACGCTTCCAGTGCCAAAGTCTTGGTCCCTTGCTGACAGATTCTGCATTAAAATGCAGATGTCTGTTTATAGAGATTAGCAGCATGTTACTAACCAAATTCTGACTGAAATAATCAGCCACTGATAAAATAATAAATTAAGTGATAAATGAAAAGACCCTAAAGAAACAGATATTAGTTCAGTGGAGCACCTCATCACATTGTTAAGGCTGCATTCAGACAGGATCCAGTGCTCCGGCGAAAACTGAGGGTTTTCCCATTCATTTTAGTGGGGGTCGTCTGTCGGCTCCAGCAGGATGATTTCTGTGCGGAGTTTAACACTGGAAGACAGTTTTCACATTCATCTGCTGCGCTTGCCTCAAGTCTGTTTGTGACGTGACTGTACCAGCAGGATTTTGTGACATCACAGCTAGTTTGTCGCCAATCATGATCCAGTTTGTAACTTCCACAAGTGTGATGTGGAACGTTCCAGGTCACACACACACTGAGAACTGACTTTTCAGCAAGGTAGGAGATGTCTTGTGTTCAGCAGTTAAACTTATAAATATGAACATCCTGCATAGATATTATGGATTTTTCAGGGAGAAGGAAATGACATACTGTTAAGAATTTGTAAGAAGTTTATTACACTTTTCCTTTAAAACGTCATTAATGTGTTTCAAAACAAGTCTGAAGGGGGCCTTTAAGCTCAAAGATGGTCCATGTCCAGCTTTACATTCATGTAAGTATGACCTTGTTCATGACATTTAGTCTACATGCGCCTTTCCTGCAGGAGCACCGGTAACGTGTCTCCTCCTCTTTTCGGACTCGTTACTTTGTGATGAGTCGGGATTCGGAGGAAAAAAATCAACTCTGTGTCATCCCCATCATGCGCTCCTCAGCTTCCACCGAACAGCATTGATTTTCTGCAGCTGATGTTTCTGAGACGACCAGGAGAGGCAGCGTCCTCCTGCGCATGCGTCCGCAGGCGGGTTCTGGGAGCTGATGTAGCGTTCTGGTACTTCACAAAAGCTCGTATTTTCAAGACTTGTATCTCCACCATGGTTATGTCCAATATAAGTGGGAAGTATCCAGGCTTAATTTCCTTCTTCAGAAGAATCTTTTTGGCCCAATTTATTCTTACTGTATGAAAAGTAATGTATGTAATGACAATGTTGTGTATATGTCAATGTATCAGTGCTATTATGAAGATCTACTGATTTATTTATTTACATAAATAAAAGTTAATGTGGGAACTTATTTGTCTCATTTCATGTCATGCATTATGTTTTCTTCTTATGAATGCTGACAAATCAAGTAGAGACTGAATTATGATTTTATTTCTTGTCAAACAACTAATTTTCAAAGAGGTCAAGCTTGAACTTTCAGGGATGTGAATTTGTACTATAAGACAAAGAAAAGAAAAGGCTACGTTAAACCACAAATAGAAAATAAGTTAATTAAACGTTCAATAATTAAAGTCAATTCTTAAATAAAACACACTACAGAATTAAAGGTCCAGTGTGTAGGATATAGTGGCAGGGTAGTCACCACTCAACCACCTGTTCCAAATGTGAAGGAAAAGTTACGGTGGCTGTGAAATACAAAAAATGCAAAATGTCCCTCCTGGACTACTGTAGAATCATAGCGGTTCAATATGGCGCACTTCATGGAAGAGGACCTGCTGCATCTGGAGATATAAAAGGTTCATTCTAAAGTATCAAAAACATTAAATTCTTATGTTCAGGTGATTCTACACTAATGAAAACATAGTTGCACGTTGTATTAAATTCCTGCCATATTCTGTAAATAGAGCTCCATAAATCTTACATACCAGACCTTTTAATGTCCAATTTCCTTTTCCTTCATAGGGCGCCGACGTTTTCCGACTGCAC
Source organism: Sciaenops ocellatus (assembly GCA_033000465.1). Lineage (NCBI taxonomy): Eukaryota > Metazoa > Chordata > Actinopteri > Sciaenidae > Sciaenops > Sciaenops ocellatus. The sequence continues at coordinate 6,758,926 of CP136889.1, forward strand.
CTGAAAGCAGCACAACACATGCACACCGTCCCCGCAGTCCACAGCACACACAGCCGCTACCTGCCAGGCGGAATGGACATATCCTCCGGTACCCACAGCTTCATCCTCAGCCCAGCGGAGCCGCGGGAAAAGCCAGGCCCGACATGACAGCACCGGGACGGGAGAAGAAAAGCCGCCAGCAGCCGCGGGTGACCGTCCGTCCGGAGGCGGTGTGGGCTGCGGGTCGCTACGCGGTACTGGCCGCCCTGTGCGCCCTGTGTTACAGCAACTCTCTCCGCGGGGAGTTGGTGCACGACGATGTGTGGGCTATCATCAACAACCCGGACGTCCGACCGGGCTCCAGCCTCAAAAACATCTTCAGTAACGACTTCTGGGGCAAAAGGATGGCGGACAATACGAGCCACAAGTCGTACAGACCGCTGTGCATCCTCACCTTCAAGTAAGTTCTCCCTGCTTTCCCAACTCGCCCGGAGCTCCGTCAACAGACACTTCGTGCTAGTTTGACCGCAGTGTTGTCGGTGTGAGCCCCAGGTGACAGTCCGGCGGCTAACAAGCGCGTGAAACATAACGTGCAATTAAAGCTGACGTCATACAGCTGTCCCCTTATGAGAGAAGCTGATGCAGCGTCGTAGTTAACTTTAGCGGGATACAAGCGAAAAATATCAGAAAACAACTCCTCAAAGAGTCTTATAGTGGCTTCATATGAGGCAAAAAATACCGCCAAGTGTGCTGTGGTCGTTGTAAACAACACTCATAGGAATATCACAGATATCCCTCCATACTTAAAGCCCCTGCTCCGTTTGTAACAAGCCGAAAAGTGGAGAGCATCTCTGCTGACCAGCTGCACACTGAACGCGTCCCAGCACATCCCAGTGCTCGTGCCAACAACACTGGTTTAATGCGACTTCACGTTTGAGAGAAATTTAGACCAGAAAGGGTTCATGTGGAACTTGTTGCGCAGCTTTGTAGGACTCTAACTTCCGTGGTAGTGGAGCTGTGGTGGAGGTAGGTGGACAGCGGAGGATGTTGGGAGGTGATGTAAAAGTTGTGGAAACAGCGGTCGACGACGGGAAAACAGAGCGGAGCTCCGGGAGGGCGGGTCTGCTGCTGCGCGCAGTTTTGGCGCTGGATCTCTGTGTCGGTCTGAGGGACTAGGCGAGCGTCCAGAACAGGGTGGGAGCGTGTTTGAAATGATGTTATGTAGTGATTGCAGAAGAACAGGGACTGCCCACATAGATGAGGGGAAATGAACCAAACCGAGCCTACTAATGCAAAAGTGGATTGGAACAGAGCCAAAAAATCAGTGGCTCCAAGTCTGTCAGCTGTCCTTTTCCTTTTTAATTGTATAGTATAGATGATGCAGTACTTGTGTAAAGGCTGTGATCTGAGAGTCCAGAATATGAGAGACAATGTTCACTCTGCTCCTGATTGAACTGAGGTGTTTCTTGTCTAGTCTTTGATCAGATAGTTCCTGATTCCACTCCAGATTTTTTATCAGTTTTAGCCTGTTGTTCTAATCTGTTGTGGATGCATAAAGATAATACAATGATATAATAGAACTACCTTTTGAACGAGGATGTCTGATTTATTTACAACCCTGATTCCAAAAAAGTTTGGACACTTTGACGTAAATGTAAGGTAAGTCAGTCAGTCTCAGGCGAGCTCGGGTTCAGTGTGTGTGTGTGTGTGTGCAGTGTTTCTGGAAATTGTTGCTATGTCTTTCTTTTTGCGTGGCAGAGTCTGAACTATATTTATAGATGCAGAATGAACTGTGTTTACTGACAACAGTTTTCTGAAGTGTTCTTGAGCCCATGTAGTGATATCTTTTATACAATCATGTTGGTTTTTAATGCAGTGCAGGTCACGTACTGGTTTTGGGCCTTGCCTGGCTCTTATGTGCAGACATTTCTCTGATTCTCTGAATCTGTTAATGATATTATAGATTGTAGATGGTGAAATCCATAAATTATTTATAACTGTGAATTAAGAAGAGTTGTACATGAATGACTAAACCTGTTCACCTGTGGAAGCTTCAAACAGGTGTTTTTTGAGCATTACACAACATTCCCAAACCATTTCCCAGTGTTTTGTGGATCCTGTCAAAACATGTTGCAGGAATCATATTCAGAAAAAACACAAAACACACAACAAAGTTGATCAGTTTGTACATGGATTATCAAGTATTCAACTGAACGTAGGTTGAAAAAGAATTTTCAGATCATTGTACTTTGTTTTAATTTACGTATTACACAGCGTCTGAAATCATTTTTATTTCTACCAAACGGTGGCCTGAATGGGACATTTCACAGCAGAAACATAAAGCTCAAACATCCTCAAACATGTCTTTGGCAGCTCTGACCTAGAGTTTGTGTGTAACTTGTTTGTTGGCTGACATGCGTTGATCCTGATATGTTCTCACATGAAGTCTTATGTTCGTACTCTGTGTAACATGTGACACCTTTGGCCTCTTTTGTTAAATGAGCACTGGCCTCGGTGGCGCTGATCGATGGAGTCAGCGCCGCTGTAGAAAATACATTGTGACCCAGGCGTGAGGTGCTGCGGGCCAAACTTCCCTCTGATTGTTGTTCAGCAGAATCACATCCTGCTCCTGCAGAAAGTCATCAAGCTGCATGCTTTGTTTGGATTCTGGTTAGACGTACAGTAAATGCTGCACACACGAGGGAGTGGGCTATTAAATGGAAATTACTCATATCATGTTTGATGATTCCATCCAGCTCAAGGTCATAAACATCAGCTGTATCTTAGCTTGCATATGGAAATGATATATTGATCCTGTGACACTGAGGCACACAGGGATCAATGTGTGTGCAGAAGAAGCATGTTACTCTTTGAATACAAGTATGCTGATGTACACATAATAAACTTTTCATCTAATAATTTGAAACACTTTAGTTTGTGACCAGATATCTGCACAGCTACTGACATTCCCATCAGCCTCAGCTGTACTTGTGTGTTTAGTGCTAATTAGCAAATATTAGCGTGCTAATATACTAAACTGTGGTGGTGAACAATGTAAAAATCACACCAGCTAAACGTCAACATGTTAGCATTATCATTGTGAGCATGTCAGCGTGCTGACATCTGCATTCAGCTCAAAGTGAAGTACAGCCTCACAGAGCTGTGGACTCACACACACTCACACACACACACACACACACACACACCGGGCACACACAGGAGGTAGAAACGCCCCGATGCATGGCCTGCTTCATTCCAGTGCACATGTTAATCAGCAGAGCTCCACCGCCGGCTCGTGACCTGCAGTGATAGTTTCAGCATAATTCATGAGGATATTACAAAGATCAGCTGTACGTGGGATTAGGAAGGAGCCCTGCTAGCTCACCTGGTAGAGCGTACACCCCGTGTACAAAGGCTCAGGCCTTACTGCAGCAACCCAGGTTCCTTTGCCGCATGCCATCCTCCCATCCTCCCACCTTCCTGCCACTCTTCAGCTGCTCAAAAGGACCAAAAAAATCTTTAAAAAAAAAAGAGAAGAGCAGAATCACTTGTTGACCGGTGCAGATAAATCACCCTCTGGTGTGAACAGTTAAGCTCGGCTCGCTTGTGATTTGACCTTTCACGGCGCTTTGTGGTTCTTTTTTCTCCTGTGTGTCGCTGAGGCCTCTTACAGACTGAAACGTAAACTTTAAAACATGAAATTAGCGACGCTGGCTCTTTAAAAAAATCATATTTTATTTAAAATCTTTTCTCTGTCATTTCTTTGATTAATTAACAGTAACAGTAGTATTTCCTGCTGGACTACATCTCTTTAGCATCACAACCTGTTTATGTCAGCTTCATTATGTACACTTCTCACCTCCTGTTATTATGCCTTAGAATATGTTAAGCAAATGTAAAAGCAGTGTTTAATTATCTGTCCTGCCATCACACAAAGGTCAGAGGTCAGTCTGAGCAACAGGTAAGCAGCCATGTAACTTGATAGGGATTCAGTGTATTGCTCAAGGGCATTTCAGCAGCAGCAGGGAGAATATTGGCTGACAACGGAGGTTTGAAACCGAGTGTCTGTGACCTTGCTGCCTTCATTCTACCAGATAGAATGAGAAGTGACAGACTGCTGGAGAGACGTCCTCAGTGAAGCAAACAGCCCTGACGGTGATAATCTGTTCACAGATCGAAGCTCTGAGCAGACAGTGAACGCAGCAGCAGCAAAGAGAAAGCAGGAAAGGTTAAAAAAAACAAACAGAGGACTGCTGACACAGACTAGAGCTCTGACCACAGGCTGCTACACACAGTATGTACAAGACACTGTTAGAAAAGGACAGTGTGTGGTGGAAAATATACACTGATGTGGTGCTCAGGTGCAAAACATGTTTAATATCAGCTGCAGCAATAAGTCATGAATCCTTTCAGTCAGTTCTGAAACAACAACAACAAACATTCTCACGTTTCAGCTTCTCAGATTCTCTTTATTGAACGCTTTTATGTTTTGGACTGTTCAGGTCAATCAAGCAAACTGAAGGCAGATTAATCAATAATGAAAATCATGATTAGATACAGCCTGAATGAGGACATCCAGGGTCACATGACCAACGGAGGTGACTCTGCTGGCGTCAGAGAGGGGTTTGAGTTCAGTCTGTTTTTTTACAGTGCTGAAATGTTTTGTTTTGTTTTGTTCGTTTAGACTTCCTCCTGAGTGAATCATTTGTGCACATTATCAGTGAAATGCAGGAGAGGGTTTGATAATAAATAAATAAATAACAATTTAATTAACGTTTTAACAAACTCAGAATTACTAAATAAAATTTGAAGTATTGTATGCTGTTGAGTAACGTTTTAAAGACACTGATCATTTTCTGTATAACACTGGTTCTCAAACTGTGGTACGAGTACCACTAGTGGTACGTGACCTCTCTCTCGTACGTGGAGAAATCTCAGAATTATTAAAACAGAAACATTACACTAATGAATTCTAGTGTTGGATGTGTAGATAGGCTGTTGTTTGTTAACAAGTTAGCAAAAGTAATAGATAGTTTGGTGTGTAACCTGCTATAACACCACATAATTGTTTTATACTTGGTCTTGGTTTAACCTTTGCGTAGAGGCAGGCTCATTCCCAAAAAGTGCAACTTTGATATCAAGAAAACTACACCCAGAACTATCAGCTCTTCTCACTCTGGTTCTAGTTTTCCTACATTTCGAAGAATTTAGTGTTGTGATATGTGATTGGCCGGTCTGGTGACAGACATGATGTGTCCCCAGGCGGAGCTTCATCAGCACACTCTGCACTTAAGATAACTGAGAGTCCTTGGCTGTGAGTGTGTGTACCCTGCTGTGTGTGTGGTCAGGCAGTAGGATGCTTTCATTGTTTGATGATGCTCAGTCTAATTATCCAACAGCTTTACAACCTCTCAAGCAGCTGCTGGCCGCTCCCCCCTCCCCCCCTCTGGTATTACAGTTGTTGAAGAAAATATTTGCGCCTTAATGCTTCTCCGGAGAGAGGACAGTGAAGCAGGAGCATCTGCTCTCACAATCTCACACACACACACACACACACACACACACACACACACACACACACACACAGCCTAATGAAGAGTGTGTGCCGGAGACAGCAGAACCACGGTAATGTCCAGAGACGATGGAGGAGAGGGTGATCCTTCAGGAGTGACAGGTGTTGCCTTATTGCTCACTCGGGGTGAGATACAACCCCTTCCACCGCACCATCTTCATTAGCCTGTGGTGTGATTGAATGCGCAGCTAGCTTCACTTTTTGTGAAAGCATGTGGAGAGAGACGTAGCTAAGAAAAGGCACACACACTGCTGCTCCGTGGGGAAGTGACGGTTAAAGGGTAATTCAGGTCACAGTGACTGCTCATTCTTCTCTGGAGAAACTCACCAACATTCAACTCCAAATGCTGTCAAGACTGTGCATGATTAGAAGTATTAACAGATAGCATGCGGTGAATGGAAAACTAAATATATCTGGGAAAATTATTGATAAGGCCATAACTGGATATAGATAAGACGACTATGTTCATGTGGGATGTTTTGCATCTGTCACATTCATGGCAAGGCTCTAAAATCACAGCACAGGAGTTTTCTATGCACTGCAGCTGCTTCTGCATGATGGATGATTATTGTCCAACAGAGGTGAAGATTTTTGGCTCAGTATCACAGACTGGAGCGTGTAGACCTACAGCTGAGAGCAGGGATTTTTAACAGTACTACTATTACCGATACTGCTGATTGATCTGGAACCTTTACAGTGCTCTTAAACGTTTAGGAGAAACTTATAACTTATACTTATATTATATAAATGAACATTCTTGACTCCTGCCCCATTAAATATTTAACTAAAAATAATAGAATTCATGAATAACCCAATTTCATATGCCCGTCATAGCTGGTTATGTAGTAACTACACTGCTTGTATGTTATCGAACAATCTGACGTGACCTCTCATCAGTCCGGACTGAGTGACCAGAGGAGGATTGAGCACTCTGAAACTGAATTTTTCTTTATGAATGCACCCTCATTTATACCTAAACAATCAGCTGTCTAATGGTGACTTTTAATTATGAACCTATATATATATATATATATATATATATATATATATATATATATATATATATATATATATATATATATATATATAGTTTAACTCTCACCTGCTAGCATAACATACCTCAGGTGAATGGGACAAGAGATGAACTAGGAGCAGTTGAAAACGGTATATGTCTCCACCTGTATGTGATGCACTCTAGCTAAATGTTTAGAGAGATTACTCCTGTTTCACCTTCACGCTTAAAAGACATGTCAAGCATCGTCTGCATTGGCTGAGTGAAGTGTAACCAAACATTTGAGTGTTTAATATCAGGTTTCAGTACCCACGCCCTGCTGAGAGAGGCTCGGTGCACAACTGGGTGGGTGTCTTTGTATAAGGCAAATTTTAGAGGCAGCGCAACTGTATACAAATTTAATAGAAAGATGTAATTAGATGCAAATTGGCCTGGGATGGCACAAACTGATGCTAACGTCTCCATGAGAGCTCATTATGAACATTTCTGTGTGAACGCACCTCAAAAATTGCTTCATTTTGCAGCTTCACTGCATGAACTTTACTTCACAGGTGCTGCTGCATTTCCTACTGCTGACTGTGTTGATAAGACCCAAATCAGTCCGACAGACTACAAGAACTAACCTACCTACTAGTTATTTTCAGGACATCGGCCTGCACCATTGCCTTGTGTCTCTCCCTGGGGAGGCTTGCCTTAGGGTGTGAACATGTCTGATTTGAAAGTGCACAGAATGCAAAGATAGCAGGAATGTTGAATCGTTGAACAGAATGTGTGAAAATCAGCCGAGCGTTGTAGCTCGAGGTACTGTTGAGACGCACCCAGGTTGTGACATTCCAGACTGTCGGGATGTTTGAGCTTTTTCCAGTCAAATTAGCCGGGCTGGTATCACTGCTATCACATGTATCATGCATGAAACACACCATGAGCTGTTACCTAAATAATCTGAGGATTTTTATGCATGCACAGGAACATATGGATCCACTCCTCCAACACCTGTGGCCAGGGGGTAACTATTATGTGTATTTGCCTGCTTTACACGTGGGTAAGATCACACCCCCGCCCTCAAGCCTGTGGTGGACCTATGGGGAATGTGCAGTCAGTCCTGCGTTGTCTTTTCTGTGCCGGTGAACACTGCAGGGATTTTTTTCCCCATCAAGGTGAAGGACACACACAGAATGAGTAAATACACACAACGCAGCCTCAAGGCACTTTTTATAGCCGAGGCCTGATGTGCACCACGAACTGAGCAGTGATTGTGGTGAGAAAACAAGTGAGATAGGGAGAGAGAGAGAGAAAGGAGAGGGGAGAGAGTAAGAGGCCACACGATTAAAATAGAAACACGAGGACAGATGACACAAGACAGGGGAAGGAAGAAGTGGTGACGGATGCTCTTCTGGTAAATGAGGAGGAGGAGGAGGAGGTGGCGGAGGCGGAGGAGGAGGACACAGTCACAGCTGATAAAAGAGTGAAAAATAAGAAATGACAAATAAGAAGACTTAGAAAGTGATAGATGACGCTGCTGGAGTCCGAGAGAAGCTGACTCAGGCGATATGAGAGCTTCATTTCCCAATTTCTGTTTATCTTTTTCAAAATAAAAAAAGTTATTTCCTGAAACTCAAGGATCCAGACATGATGCCACTTTGACAACCATTTAATGATCTGCTATTCTTCATTTCACAGAGTTGCCTGCAGTGTTTTATTCAACCTATTTTATATTGCAGAGATTTGGCAAGGCAAATTACCATAGCTGCTAACTGCTGATGCAACGCTCTCCAGAATAATTAACAATCTATTTTTTAGTATTCTCACAGCCTTCCTTTGGGTCGTGGCCCAGTCTCCAGCATAAGAGAACATATGAGAGTAAAGGACAGGAAGTCATCACGCTGCTGCATGGTCACTAACCAGCAGAGAGACGTAGCAATTATCTCTCCTTCACCTCTCCAGCCCGACAGTCACAGAGGACACTGTGTCTGTCTCTCTGGATGTGGTCACACCGTGACCGAGCATTCTCGGTTTCAAAATGTTGCCGGTGTCAGATCATTTTACGTTTGCTCTGCTAGTGGCAGAAGAAGAGAAGAGAGGTGGTGTTCATCAAAGAGCAGAGAGATATACTTCAACAGCTACTGGTGAGATTACCTTGAACTTTGCTGTGGATATTCCTCAGGACTTCAGAGAATGATCTCCCATAATCAGGTCCGCTCCCTGACTTTTCCCTTTAGTGATGCTGTCCACTTGCACTCTATCCATCCATTTATGTGTTGTGGCCTGCGTTGTGTAAGGTAGCCTAGAAGCCCTTCTCCCCAACCTGTCCTCCAGCTCTTTTTGAGGTATGCCAAGATGAAGGCCGCAAACCCAAACACATTGGCCTTGCAACATAGTACTTGTTTTTACCATTCAAGACTTTTTCCCCATCTCCATGCGCCTACCTTAAGTGGCTCTTTTTGTTGCAAAGGAACAATGGTTCTACTCCATGGGTGAGCACATCCACCACTTGAAGGAAATTAGTTTTGACTGCTTGTATCCGCAGTGTCATTCTTTTGGACATTATTGCTGATGCAGCATCAATCCACCTTTCAGCCTTGCATTCCATTTTACCGCCCTTCCTGAACGTGACCCCATCATATTTGATCTCCTTCAGCAACAAACCACTAATTTCCCCGAAGAGTATCATGCCTCAGGATTGGAGGCGCATTTTAAGCATCATTGCGTGTCAGAGACATTGTGCACATCAAGTAATATATAATGAGCTGATAGACCTAAAATCTAAGATGCATATTCATGCTCTCCACTCTTTTTCACAGATGTAGTGGTGTTACTAGCTACAGATGGGTAACAAAACGGAACAAAGCAGAGAAACATAACGAATGCAGATGCTTCCATACAAATTATTCTCTGCGGTGTGAATAATATAGTGACAGTTATGGTGGCGGCAGTGGGGGACAATACTGTGTCTAAGAACTTTGCTCTTGACATTCATGCTGTGAAATAAAAAATAATTTTAATATTAATGGGGCCATGACCTTTCTCAAAAAAGCATAAATAAATTATTAATACTTCACCTATTTCCCTCCACAATTTCACGCAGAGAGGCTGACCATTGTTGTCTCAGAGGGTTCTCTGCTGTGTAGACTTTTGGTATTGTTTTGGCGAGTACGTGAAACCTGTGGGGTCAGCTGAGATTTGTGTCATTAAAATTTATAGTTTAGATTCTCCTCATTCACCTGTGCTGTTGTAACAAAGTAATTGGTAGATTCCAGCTCATTCCTTGCTTTGTCATACCAACAGATGAAATGGTACTAAATGTGCAGAACTGTTTACTGTTGTGCCTTCACAATATGAAAGCATGGCACTATATGGCACTGAGTGCTCTGATGTCTTGGATATTTTCAAGTTGCGTCTGTTTTGATAATGTGTTAATTTTTAATTATAGCGTTTGACTAGAATGTGCTGCCTGACATTGTGTTGTGCTTGTTCATGACATTTCCTTGACTTGTTACAGTTACCATTGAATTTTAGGCAATCTCTTAAAAGTTTAGAAGCTTTTAAACTCCTTGTCATTCTATGACTGATTCTTCCACTGCTTTTATTTTGTCCTCTGCTTAAGGATAAAACTCCCACCAGAAGTCAATGTGGACTGACAGAAATGTTGAAAATACTCTGACACAAGCTGTCACATCTACTGCGGCCTTCTCAAATATGTTTCTGTTGTGTGCCGTGGGATGTTGACTGGATTGAATTGTTTCCCCAAATACCAATCAAGTCATCTTTGTCTTACTTCCCATCATCGTGTCATGTTTTCCTCCATGCTGTCGCTGGCTCAGCCGAGCTGTCATGGAGCCAATGACAGTTTTGGATGAGATGGATGACTTAAGACTAACAATGAGGTATCCGTCCCTGCATGTTCAAGACAAGCACAGTAATAAGTAAAGCGTACTTTCCAAACAGTGGTGAACACATCGACAGCTGTGACTCTGCTTGTAGGACATGCATCCTTAAATGTCAGTGGGAGTGTTGTCAGAGCTGCTTGCACTGTCAGCATTGCTGTCATGTTATAAGCACAGGGTGGTACCCGATGCCAGCCGCTTTTGTGTTAAAAGACCAAACATAACATGATCTGAAGTGACATCACATGTGGTTGTGGCCATGGTTTGCTAATAGCATGGTTTTCATCATTGTGGTTGTTGCAACAGCCCTTAAATGATCTTCCCTATCCAGAACTAGAAAATCTAAATACTTAACTCACAGAAGACTTGTATTGTCTGTTGCCCCTTGATTTAAGTACTGTATGTGTCTGCAGATGCCACCACAGACCTGCACACTCCAAAGGACCTCAGTCTCCTCAGTAAGTGGAGGCAACTTTGACACTACGCCTCTCTTGTCCGACAAGTCCTGTTTATTTTTGAGGTGAACACCCAGATATTTGAATGCTCCCACCATCCCTGGATGTTCACCGGTGTGGTCTGTGGCATCCTCCTCTGGAAGCCGATCACCATCTCCTCCGTCTTGCTGGCGTTGATGTGTGATGACCCTCCCCGTACTCCTGCTATCATCAGAGAACTTCTGTAGATGACAGCTGTCGGTGTTGTGTCTGAAGTCTGATATATACAGGGTGAAAAGATAAGTAGAGAGCACTGTACCCTGTGGAGCTCTGTACTGCAAAACACCACATCAGACACTGTCATGAAGCCTCACATACTGTGGTCTGTTGGTGAGCAAGTTCATAGTCCAAACGTAAATAAGTCTAAATTGACTAAAGTAAGCACAGGAAAGGGTTATCTATTGTAGCCAAGAGCATAGGGATCTACTATCAGGACAACTTGCTGGCTAATGTGAAGTTAATTCTGGACCTTGCAAATGGTAGTTTGTGGAAAAATTTAGTAAGTGGACCTCAAATTCAGCTCGTTTTGTCTATATTTTGTGAGCATTGGCTAACATTAGATGCCAAAAGCTTCTTTGAGCAAGGTTGTAGCTGTGCTGAACTGAACTGAGTGCATTTTATTTTATTAATGTGTTTTGTCCTTCAAAAGTTACAGCCTAGCAGTAAAATCAGATGTCCAGCCAATAGAACTTAAATAGAATGAAATAAATCAGATCAGAAATGATCCAGAATAATCCCCATGATATCATATATTTATATATCATCATGCAGGCCCAGGCTCATTGTTATTCATGTTTGATAGCAGTGGTTATACAGGCGGCCCATCACACAAAGGTCACACAGTAGATTCCTCCAGCAGCCAGTATATGTGTCCATCAGCAGCCACGCTTCTTGTCAAAATGTCCTTGAGCGGGACACTGAACCCCGACCCGCTCCCTTCATTGTAAGTCTCTGTGGATAAGCACATCAGCAGAACGCCTCAAATGAGAAATTTAAATTCCTCTGAAGCCTCCGCTCGGCGGATGGGTCAGGACCCCGGCTGGGCCTTCAGGGGAAATTCATCTCATGGCCCTTCACTTGTTCCACACTCATCGCAGCATCAAGCTTTGAGGGCAGATCAGCATCAGCTGAGGTCAGGGTGAGATAATGGAGAGGGTAAAGGCTGTCTCTGCAAGTTCAAGCAGGTTTTATCAGTTGTCCTCATTGAATTGTGAATAAAAGAGGGACAGTAGAGGCCAGAGTCTCCTTCATCACTTGATGGACTGGATGAAGGCTCACAGAGGACCCCATTAGAACTAATTACGGTCAGAGATAAGGAGTTCAGATGTGAAGGCATGTTCTGTTCAGCTCTCTCTGTTTGGTATTGTTTTGCCTTAGAGGTAGACTTCACATATAAAGACAGTTTTTACCCATTTTCCTCTTCAGTAGTATAAAGAGGAAAATGATCTAACTCTCCTCTGAAGCTTGACAATGTTAAATATTAAAACCCAGACTTTATGTTTCAATGTCTGCTGGAAAAATGGAAGTACTCGCTATCTTGTGCACATTGTTCTAGAAATCCAGACATATTTGTGTCTTTGGAACCTTTGGGATCTCCACTAGAGTCTAGTACTGTCTGCTCTGTAGAGTTGGTAAAGACTGGCTTGCCAGCAGGTCTTGGGGGGGTTAAGGGCTTTACTTGGTTCTGCACAGAATTTAAACTAAGACCCAAACCTCTTTAAGATCTGACTGGACAGAACCTCACTGGTCCTACCAAATGCAACACGTCAGAAATATCTTAATAAAATACATTTGAAAATAACCAAGCCCAAACCTACCCAAATCTGAAACGTTACCCAACAAAACTATCTGAACCTGATAACCTGGAGCCCACTGTGTTCTGGTCAGGTAGCAGTACTCTATCATATGGTCTAATAAATGAGAGAGAGATGTTCATCCTTCCCAGAAGATGAATCCTGCTGACAGTGAAGCAGTGAAACCATTCTGACATAGTGGCCAACTGTGTAATGACAGCAATGACATCCATCATGTGATGTACAGGGCCCAAAAAGACTTTTTCTCATCAGTTTACATTGTGAACGAAATGGCTGAAAAATGGTGAATACTTAACTTTAAGCATAATAACCCCAACGAAATGACAAACAAGGATTTAAAAAGAAGATAACATTTGGGAAGTCTAGAAGAGCAGTATGATTAAATCATTTTATCCCCATTCAAGTTAGCGGATGGCTAAACAGGAAGTTAGCTGCTCGGCTGGCAGATGGCTTTAGTCCAAGGGGCCACAGAACGTGGAAGCATATGCAGAAGATCTGGGTAATCTTGTGTCCGTAAATCTAACTTTTTTGACTTCACGTGACACTGAGCAGCTTCCATAACCCCCAAATTCCACCTGACATGGTTGCGCTGTGTTCCATGTGCGCCGCTGCCGCCGGAGCTATATGTGACCATTCTAATCAATGTTTCAAACTCTACCAGCCACCAGAACTACTACTACTGCTACTACCCACCAGAAACTGCCTGTCAATTTTCAAAATAAAACACCCTGTGCAAACTGCTGGTCGTAAACAAAATCCTACGTTTTACACGTCTAGAAGCAACTAAACCAAGGAAAACAACCAAATCTGAGCAAGTTAACAAAGTCTGGCGGGCTAAACAGTCCATTTTTGAAATGCTCCCGGTGGGGTTTGAAGTTCGTGGAGGACGGACCAGAACAGCCAGGCAGAGACATGCCTGGTAGAGTTTTAGGGTAAGAATGAACAAACCCCCTCCTCTGTATCCATTTCTCTTTATGGATTAATGCATTGCTTGCGTAAATTATGTACTGGACAATGACTTCCAGACTACTGTAGTTGTGATGTCATAAATGGTGCAGACACGCTCATGTATTAAACAGATTTAAGGTGAGCACAGAGAAACTTTCCTCCTGCAGCACATGGTGGAATATAAATACAAACTCTGCACAGAGAAGAGTTAACATCAAGGTCAAGTAACAAGAAGACATTTTTGTGTGGACTCATAACATCACAATAATCAGACTCATCAAAATCACAATTCAATCTTTTCCACCCCAGGTGGAGGTTATAAAACATCAAGTCTGAAATCATAGAGCCTGAACCTCCTCTACGGCTTCAGTCTTTCTGGGTTTGCTGTTCTCAGGTTGTTTATATTCTGGTGGGTGAAGAGGGAATTGTCACAGTGTAATGCCAATTATGATAAACTATGCGGAAATTGCATATCTCACTGTTATTCCTCACAGAGGGATTAGCTGCTGAAAGATCTGTGAGCAGGGTGTGATTTGGCATCGGGAATGCGACATTCTGTCTCTGAGCAGTCATGCTGTTTTCATTTGAAATTCATGGCACAGTGGAAAATAGATTGAGATTCTGTTCAGGATTATAAAACAATCACTTAATCCAGGAAATATAAAGGTAATTTACTTTAGCGATTCCCAGAGTAAATCCACAGAGCAGAGTGATTGTTTCAGATTCACATGATTAGAGGTCATGGGAAAATGAAATACACTGTTTCTGTCCTTTTTGTATGAGGATTAATCCTTTCAGATATTTTTCACACTGCTGATATAACACAAAGCTCTCTGTCTGTCTGACTGTCTCTCTGTCTGTCTGTGTGTCTCTCTGTCAGGTTGAACATCCTGCTGGGCGGCATGACGCCTCTCTATTTCCACATCGTCAACGTGTGCCTGCACTGTGCTGTAACCTGCCTGCTCATGCACACGTGCGAGCGCTGTGCGTTTGAGGACTCGCGCCTGGCCTTCGTCACGGCACTACTCTTCGCCGTGCACCCCGTCCACACCGAAGCCGTGAGTACACGACACCCACACACACACACACACACACACTGGCTCAGAGAGGAGGTGGGGTCATGCAAGAGCCGAACCTTTGACATCTGCAACACAAAACTGAAAACAAAACAAGTCTAAAAATGAGGAATGGTTTACATTTTCTCAATCTAATTTGGAGCACTGACCTTTCACAAAATGTCGCATTACACTGAAATAGCTGCTGTGAGAACACTGACCTTTCCCTGCCTACCACTGCCACCCAGCTCACCAGCTCCTGCTCCCAGCAACCTCGGCTCCCGAGGAGCACGTTTAATTGTCATTTTTAAACTTTGATTTTTGTGGGGTCTCCTATGAAGAGAATCTAACTTGTTAATTATTATGATTATTTGCAGTAGAAATCAAGAAATATTGATCAGCATATGTTGAACAACAGTTTAAATTGTGTTCCAGGCACAACAGACTGTAGACATGAATAGACTACAGTTTTTTGACACACTGTGATGGGGTAGCATCCTGAACGACCGAACAATTTGGGACGCCACTGTGAGCCAGGGGTCTTCAAAGCTTGATCAGTATAGCTCTGTGGAACCAGTGGAAGGGATGTCACACATTTACACACACAGCTACACCTGTAGCTGTGTGCACCTCACCTTACATGTCTGAAGTACGGAGTGTGGTGAGGTGGAACATCTCTCCAAGTCTCATCAGTTGAGTTCAGTGAGAACCACTAACCCTCCACGAGAACATAATTACATTCAGTATTTATGCTGTAGGCCTACATGCTTGGCTGATTGGTTGAAAGCATTGTGCGATGACGATGGAGTAAATTGATCGCTTGTGGATATTCCTCTGGCTGTTTTTTTTTTTCTGAATTAAATTGCGTTCATTACTTTTACTGTTTAAAATGCAGCCTAGTGCACGACAGCCAAACGGGGAAGTAGACTCATGGGCTGAGTTTATGCTCACGTTGCTGCAGAATTTATTCAGGGTCTAAACACAGACGACATTCCCCTCGGGGGCTGCTGGTTTTGTCCCAGTTGAGTATTTTGTGCTGCTGGTTCCTATGAGAAAAACAGCCCTCTCATACCTATTCAACAGTTCTTTTTCTGTTACTTTGAGGAGCTGGAAAAATATCTTTATCTACCTCTTGACCAAACAGAGTATTTATCAGTATTTGTCTGTCTGAGATATGAAAACGTGTCCATGAGAATGATTATTTAATGATCATTATCCAAAGACATGCAGGTTATTAACTCAGTTAATTGTTTAATCTATAAAATGACCTATTACAATGTCCTTAAGCCCTTCATGTAGGCTATGTTGATGCAGTTTTATCCTGCTAATGGCCAAATACCACCTGGTACGGATGCGACACGTTCCACGTTTGCTGTGGCCGCCGGAGCTAATCGTGGCCGTTCTAGTCAATGTTTCAAACCCCACCAGAACCACCGCAGTCTGGATGAGAAGCGTCCCAGAAGCGGGCTTCTGCTCGGCTCCATGGGGAATGGAGCCGAGCAGAAGCCCGCTTCTATTTTTGACGGACACTGTGAGCATCGCGCATCAATCTGCACAGAGCAGCTCGAGGAAGTCAGACACAGAAATGGCATAGAGAATTTGGTTGAAATTTCAAAATAAAACACTCTGTGCAAACTGCCAGTAGTTAAAACAGCCACTGACGTATTATTCACATATAAATTCAAGCATTCTTCAACATATGTTTGTATTGTGTGTGTGTGTGTAGCTACTTGACAGTATAATCACTCTATCACTGCAGCATTACTGTGTTACTATTGTCAGATTCCTGTTGTCAGAACTGTGAAGCAGCTGCAGGCACATTCTGTGTAGTAGATGATGGATTTTAAGGACCACACATGGGCAGCAGGAGCTCCAGTCTTATGAATGTTAGCAGTTGTTGCATTGCAGCCTGGTCAATAATAAATACATACTGCACATGATTTATTGTTAGGGTTTTCTGCAGCACATTATAGTGGAGGCGGTTTGCCTCATGGGAGATAAATCACCCCCCAAAAAGTGTAAGTATTTTTGAATGCCCCTGAGTCTGTAAGGAAAGGTCCCATTCATTGTTGTGTGTTATGTGACTGAACATCAGAGCTCTTCTACAGCTTGGATCGGCATAAAACTCAGACAAACAGCTGTGTCAGAAAATATCTACGGTTGACAAGTTTTATCACGATATGATAATATATATAAATATATATCAATTCTTCAGATAACGATACAGTACAATATTTTCTGATATCACAAAGTATGCCTTTGGTCGATATGAGACAGTTACGTCATGAGGGGAATATGGAGTGTAACAGCTGTCTAGATGGTCAAAAATCTGAGCAGTCAGTAATAGTTTGACAGGTCATACTTATGGAGATAAACAGTCAGTTCCCAGCAGCAGTCTGTCTGTGTGACACAGAAAATCAGCCCTCACTCTCTCTATGCTTAGTTGATGACTACCTCCCTTCACACAGACGAACAATAAAGTGATTATGTTTTCGTCTGACTCACAGTTAATCCCTGCTGCTGTGAGGTTTTAACAACACGGTTTTGTTGTTGTTGCCCAGATTAACTTTCACTTTGTCCCAGCAGCAGCACATCCTTACCAGAAGATGTAACTTATACCTGGAAACGCTTAACTTGCTTTAAGAATAATAAACTATGAGTTAAAGCAATGTTAACATATAAATTGGTATTTTTGTGTTTTAGTGCTCCCAGTTTCACAGTATAATCCCACTGTGGTAAATATGGACAGCTGTACACGAGTATTTGTTCTGATTACATTACTTATGATCAAAAACTAGTGAGTGACAACTTTGCTAACAGCCAAACATCAAGCAAGTGCAACAACACAAGACATAGCAGCCAGCTAATATTATTTACTAGTCCAACAGCAAGAAGCCCAGCTCGGCATCTGTCTTTCAGCCTTTTATTTCACCAAGCTCTCACCAATGACGAAGTCAGTCCCACATTTACTCTTGTCCGGCGGCTTCTTGCTTGCTCGCTCTCCTTTTATCTTCTTAGCTTCCTCCGTCAACGTCCTCTTTGGTGTCTTCACCTCTGCTATTATGTCCATAGAGGCTGCTGATCCCGGTTACATTGTCTGCTTGTCCAGCTCCGGTTCTGGCACGTCACCGGCTCAACTTCCAGTCAGCATTCCCCCATTTGAAAACCTCTTTTTCTTCCCGATGGTCCAAAATACCTGTGGTACAAACACTAACACTTTCTCCGGGCTCTGTGCGTACAGTCTGGGCAGCCCAGTTAATAAACTGAGTTACTTAGCAGCAGTTTACTTTACTGTCCATCAGGAAACTCTCTAAAACACAGAGAGCTGAGGTGGAGCAGCCGGAGGACTTCAGAGAGAAAACCAGAAAACATTTTCTCCATGAAATAAATTTGGAGAAAAAAATTGGTGGTGTGCGACTTAGTGCCCTAAAGTGTTATGTACTTCTCGCAAGTGATTGTAACCGGAGCCCAAAGTTACATGATGTGAGAACACTATTCACCTGATTACAAGTCAAGCTTTTAAAAAGAGGTATAAGCTTGTATAAAACAGTCACAGGTTGTCTTTTGGCCAGCAACAACACACAGTCCACCTGATCTCATGTTGAAGACACAGCTGAGGATAAGGGGAAAGAACAGACTCCCTTTTGTTTCTGTGAAGAGAATCAACTCTGTTGGAAGCATATGTCTTCATTAAAAACTGAAACATGGAAATAGATAACGGACATTAGCGTACTGTATACTGTTTTGTTTATGTGTACTCAAAATAAAGGCATATCATAATGATATGGATTTATGTTTTCACTTATTATCAATCCTATTGGATCGGTGATCATTGAATCGTTGCATCCATATGGATCGATACACCCCTGAAAACATCTGCTTCTAAAAGTCTGAGATACAAGTGTGTGGACATAAAAGTGTGAGACGTTGAGGACATTTCAGATGCCAGCCTAAATGTTTACACTGTTTACACTGTTAGATGAATGAGGTTGTCAATTATGCTGCTTTGTTTTGTACCCGACAGAAACAAGTGTTTTATATTCGATACATACTTGATTTTCACAGCTGACAAGCCCCGTCTCCATAGCTCATGGGGTTTGTAGTATTATTACGAGACCAAAGTGATGGAAAAAAATGTTATCCAGGAGACTCTCGTCTTTCAGAAGCAGTGGCCCCTTCAACTTTACGATTCTTTTCTACCTTTCTGACATATATTGAACTTATGGGAAGAGGTGCTAAATCACACATCCAAGGGCACATACTGTATGTAAGGAGTGTCCCGACTGGTTAGACCTGGAGTTCCTTAAATTTGACTGATGTGTGTGTGTGTCACCCAGCTGAGAGGTTTCCACGTTGATTCTGGTTCTTGAGTGTACTTAATCGTAGGAGGGAGAAATGAGCCCCAGTGTCAGCCTGTCCTCTGCCCTTTATTGTAGTAGTTGTCCACTCTGCAGAAGTATCTTTGAGGAGCAGAGCAGCTCCTTTGGGATCAGTACAGTATCACATTATTATTTCATTCACTCCTGCTTCCATTCCTCTGGCTCCTTTTGTGTCCCTGTATGTCAGCCTAATTCAGCTCTCACACACCTCTTGCCATTTAGAACCTCTGCTCCACTTTCCATGTTTCCCAAAGGGCAACGTTTCCAACTGTGTGATGCAGAGAGGTGGAGAGTCAAGTTGTGGAATCTATGCAAAAGAGCGTAGCAGAGCAGATTATTATTCATCTCCCTCGCTTCAACAGGTGAGGTGACAATAAGAGCTCAGATGTTCAGCAGGCGAGTACTGCAGAGAAATTGGAATGGGGATGAGCACAAGGAGGGAGGGTGGAGGGTGGAGGGGTGAGATGAATGGAGCAGAGGAGTGTGTGTGCTCGGAGAACGAAAGGAAGAGAACTGCATAAGATACGGTGGAGGAGGGCGATGAAAGGACCGAGAGGCAGGCGGAGAGGGAGAGAAAGGGAGTGAGCGGGGGGAAGAGATGAATGGAGAGCAGCAGGGGTTGCAGCAGGACAGGCCTCCCGTCGGGGCGCTCCCCTGACTCCCGTTACAGAGAGACGCAGAGATAGGAAGAGGAAGAGAGGAGCGAGCGAAGGGAAGGTTCAGGGTAGAGGGAGAGGAAGCGAGCTGGGAGCGGGGGAACCAAGTCGACAAGACAGGAAAGAAAGTGAGAGCAGGAAGCGTGAAGGAGTCGGAAATAAGGTCTCAAAGTCTCCAGGCCGGTGCAGGCGAGAGTTTGATTTCCCAGCTCATCTCCCAGCATGCCAGTCAAACTGCCAGAACACGCAGCAACACCCGGGACTCCTGCTTGTGACTGGTGGAGAGGGAGGGCTGGTTACTGGCTCTGTGCACCAACCTTCAAACATGTCATGTTTGCTCTTCATTCCAAAGCAGTTTACGGATTCTGAATCAAGTTTGGAATTTTTTCTTGGAGTCTGTTTAGGCAGAGTTTTCAAAATTTAGTTGAGTTTATAAATGGCTCAACTGAAACTTAAATTTTCAGTGTTCAAGGAAACAAGAAAGTGAGTGCAGAGGGTAAAGTAGGTCTCACAGGCTCACAGAGGAGCTGACCTGCAAACCTCCCAAAAAATCAACAATGTGGTGTATTTCCCGGAGCGTAAAGACACCAACTGGTCGAGTTTCTGGCAGGAAGTGGGTCGATGTGGCAGAAAGAAGAATTTTCAAAGTAGAGCTGCAACAATACATAGATTGATTGATTTTTGGCAGAAAATGAAGTGACAACTATTGGTAAATGATAAATTCAGTGAAGTGAAAATCATTTGATGCTTCTAGACTCTTAAATGTGAAAAAATTCTGCATTTCTTTGTCTTAACATCACAGTAAATTCAATATTTTTGAGTTTTTGACTGTTAGTCGGACAAAACATGATCTTTGTTAACTCTGCTTCTGTTTTACTGTTTTAACTTCTATTGGCTAACTTGGTTAAAGTTGTGATTTGTAAATAATCTGCAGATTAATTGATTAATGAAATAATTATTAGCTGGAGTGTTTACTTATTCATATATACAGTATATTATATCATATCAGCTTCATGATATGCCTAACCACTCCCCTCAGCTCTTCTAAACTCACTGTGAATCTCTGCTGTGTGTGGCTTATGGCTTTCATGAAACAGTTTCTACAAGTATCATGAATGAAATAAAACACAGCAACAGAAAATGTGATCAGTTATTGATAACAAATAATTGTTCTTCTGCCATTTAATGTAGATCTTCAGCATCATTTAGCAGAATGGTTGCCTAGCAACACACAGACACAGTGGAAAGCTAGCTTTAAAATTGGGGTGATTATTAACATTTAGCTGTGTTTTGACATAATTTGTGGAATTGTTGAAGTAGTGATCAATAATGCTCGCTCTCCTTTCTGCTGGTACACAGTGTCAGACATCACTCCAGCATCTCCTTTTGTTGGAGTTTGATTCATATTTCTGGCCCGTCACTGACATAATTTCTCCTGCCTCCAGGCAGCACCAGAGCTTTTCTTTGGTGCTTTACAAGCAGTGGTTAGTATAGATGGTAAGCTCGCTAAACTTACATCGTTAACGCTTTGGATAGAGAAAAAAAGGTAAATTGGGCGATGGAACGAGAAGTGTATCTCCAGTGAAGCAGGACAGTTTGTTCTCTGGCTGCTCAAACATGAATCCTCAGAGTCAATTGTTTCTTTCAGCGTCTTTGTGGGTTTTTGGTACGTTTGTTGAATGACAGCGTTGCATACCTCTACCTGTTCAACAGTCTCAACTTTATTCTTTGATTTTTTTCAGCTCTCCAATTTCTTTGTCATTCATTTCAGCCTGTTTTCTTTCTTTTTTGTCTTTCTCCTCCATCCAGTCAGGCTCTTTCATCCACACTTGGCCCACCTGGTAAATCATTTTGCAACAGTCTGTTAGGTGCAGTAATACTGATGTGCTGCAGTCACAGGTGTGTGTTTATTAGTTCAGTTCACTTTTATTTATACAGCACCAAATCATAACAGAAGTTATCTTGTGACACTTTCCATATAGAGGACTTCCTTTAAGAGGCAGAACCCGGCTCATGGTGGGCAGCCATCTGCAGTGACCTACCGTTACAGGGTATTTTACAACTTCTTCAAAAGCTGCTAAGCCAATCATAATCAAGGACCAGAACTCTCGGTTTCATAGTCCTTTAGAAGCTTCAACCCTGCCACTCCTTCTGTCCTCCAGATTTACCTTGGAGTCAGCTCTCTGTCCCATCACTCCATCCAGACATCCACACACAACACTTGCACCGTCTTATTTTGAGTGATGTTGCCACATTCAAAGAGATCTACACTGGATGGCTTGAGCTGTCAAATGGACCTAAGGTGTACTAACCTGTAGTAAACAGCGACCAAGAGTTTCATTTTGGCATTTTTAGGCCTGTCACTGCCGATAAAATGTTATTCTGCTGCTACCACTGTTTGTCCTTTCAGGTGCAAAAGCAACACTCATTCCTAAAAGGCCTGCTACCTGAAACTGGTGTATATTGCTCTTCACTTCTAAAATGAAAAAAAAAGCATTTGTTGCTCTAGATCTTGGAGAATTTGGATCTCCTGCCAGCCTGGAGCAGAATTCTAGTTAAGTAAGTAATCTATCCATTCTCCATCCTAATGTTTTAATCCACCTCTCAGGAAAGTGTCCACTTTCCATAAGATACTCTTATGCAAATATTATTAGAGTAAAGTAGATGGAGACTTGCCTATACACGCACCCGAGCGCACACACACACACAGCTTGATGAATCCTAGACTGTACCTCAGTATAAACAGTCTCCGTCATTAAGACCAGATGGGGTTCATTTTTCTTATCGTGATAAGGAATGAGATTGGTTGAGACACATCGGGGGAAGAAACACATTTTTCACTCAGGCGGCTGCTCTCATGCTCGTTTTTTCAGTTGGACTCCTTCCTCGCTCAGCAGCCACATTTTAGAGAATCAGAAACCTTTCTAGAAGAAAGAGGATGGTGTGTGCGCGAGAGTTTCTAAATCGAGGCAGCCTCCAGTCTTCTGCAAGTCTACAGAGAGAGTCTTTATCTAAACTGAAACACTTAGCGGCCATTCACACACACACATTATTGTTTTCACTGAGGTTCAAGCATCGTGCTTATTGCTAATAAACCCTCAGCAGCCTTTTCTTCTCTGACTAGTCTGATAGAACAGAATTGGTTCTTCCATTAGCTCAGTTGTAAACAACTTAATAAAAGCTTGTTAGTTTGTACCCAACCTGTTCCTCTGTCAGAGAATTACAGTAAACAGCATCATGCATGACTTGTTGTGTCTGAAATGGATGTTAATTTGGTTTCCTCTTTAGCTTACAGCATTAGGTGATATCATTAGCTTCAAAAGTGAAGTGATTGACCACAGCCTAGCATCAGAAGCAAAAGGATGCTGCCAGTAGGCTGTTCAAGATGGAAAAAACATGGAGGATCAGCATTAGTCATTGTTTCTTACAAGTTTATACCGTACAATCAGTGCAGTTTGAATCCACCTTCAACCAACTTCAACCACCTCCACATCAACGGCAGCAACACGAAGGAGATGGTGACTTAAGGAGGATACAAATACCTGGGTGTTCACCTCAATAACAAACTGGACTAGTCTGACAACACAGATGTCCTGTACAAGAAGGGTCAAAGTCATCTCCACTTCCTGAGGAGACTGAGGTGCACTGGAGTGTGCAGGACTCTGTTCAAAACTTTCTATGACACTGTGGTGGCATCTGCATTATTCTGTGCAATTGTCTGTTGGTGGAAGGGGAAGCACAGAGAGAGACAGAAAAAGATTCAACAAACTGGTGTAGAGGGGAGAGGAGGATGTTAGCAAAGCTGACCTCCATCATGAACAACTCCTCTCACCCCCTGTATGAGACTGTGGTGGGCTTAAACAGCTCCTTCAACAGACTGCTACTAGGGATGCACCGATCCGCTTTTTTCACCTCCGATACTGATACCGATATCTGAGGTTTAGTATCGGCCGATACCGATCCAATACCGATACAGAAAACAGCGCGGAATTACGGTAACAAACGGTATGTCTCATTGTGTGGAAAAGACTGGGATCATTCTTTTGTGCAAGGCAGCATCAGACTTAACTTAAACATTTCTTTCCTATTTTTTAAAAACAGATAAACAGATATAAATGTACTGAATTACTTATTTATTTAATAACAGTGCACCAGTACAACAATCTTAAAAAAATCTTAGCTTCACAAGCTTGATAGACATTCAAAATAAACAGTCAGTTCTTTGTAATGGTTTAGTTTAGTTTTTTCACCTCTTCATCCTTCATTCCTTCATCTCCTTCAAAGTTAGCTGCTTCATACCGCCTCCGTTTTGTTTACTCAGTTCAATGAACTCCGCGTGCTCTCTGGCGTGAAATTTCTGTAGGTGCTTGATTAAGTTGGTTGTGTTATAACTTGAAGTTTTACCACCATGCCTCGGAACATTTACTGCGCAGGTATTGCAAGTAGCCGTCGAGTTTGTTGGCTGAGGTAGTGTGAAAAAGTCCCAGATAGCCGATCCTGTCGCTCACTCCATTTTGAAAACAATGTGGGCTTCCGCATGGCGTGTTGCTTGCGTATGACGTCACTCACAGTGCACAGCATAAAATTAGGCTGAATAGATCGGCCGATATGGATCGGCCCATTGTCACCAATACCCGATCTAGAATTTTCTTCAATATCGGGACCGATACCGATACCAATATCGGATCGGTGCATCCCTAACTGCTACTCCCACCATGTAAAAAGGAGTGCTACCACAGGTCCCAACAGCTGTTGCACTCTTCAACAGCAGAATGACTTCATGACTTTCTTCAGCAGGACTTTATGACTTTTTCTATATATTTCTTACTTGTGAGTAATTTCTTATCAACCTTGTGTGTACAAGCTGCTGTGACAAGTGAATTTCTCTGTGTGGGATCGTTCTTAAATCAAGGAACAGCTTTAACTGATCATATGATCTCAAACACATTCTGAAGTCTGAAAAAGATTCTTGTGTTTTTTCTAGGTTGTAGCAGCGTTTGTCGGTGTGTGCACCACTGAAACATCTCAACAAATATTGAATGGATAGCCGTGAAATTTTTATACAGGCAATTATGTTCCCTACAGGATGAACTCTAATAGATTTGGTGATCCCCTGACTGCAAAACTAACGACATTCTCATAAACGTTAGCCGTGCTGACACAATAAATTAAGGTGGCAACCGTAACGTAATGTTGATACAGGCGACACAGTGACCACAGCACATTAGCACAACGGTATTGAGCATACATCAATATCAAACTAATTCCAGAGTGTTTCCATGACGACCGTATTGACTTTTTTTATTGCATTCCTGTCTGAATGAAGAAGTGATGAAGAGTCATGACGATGCCTTCAGTACAGTTCTCCTTTATTTGATTCAGACATGTTCAGCCAGAGCTCCGCTGTTCTCAGTCACGGTTGTTCTGAGCAGATGTGAGTCGGCACAGGAGACGTCAGCTTTCTCTTCCTGTCTCATGTTTTGAGGGATGTAAACAGGAAGTATAATGTTGGCATGGATTCAGTGAGTTACTCGAGAAAAAAGCTGTAATCTACAAGTTGAATTCTGTTTTTTAGTCTATATTTGTTCACAAATTGGTGATTTGGCACCATTTAAGAATATCTATGGATTAGGTATTAGCATATTCCTCTTTACAGTGTACACACTGTCGCTGGATTACCTTGATAGTAAAGAAAACATGATTCTTAAGTGAGTTCTGGAGTGACAGTCTTTTTTTAGATGATTTCCAAGTGGATTTATGGATTTAAATTCTGACTGTGATTTCTGATGTTAGTTGTGTGATTTATGAGCTGTGTGTCACTGCTGGCTGTGTGGTGAGCAGCAAAATCGTTGGGTTACTTAACGTAATCCCTGGTTCTTTGATAACAGAGTGAGGTGTTTCACTATGGGAATCGCTTCTGGCGAGACCATTACGGAAGCTCCAATGACACAACGTCTGTCTCTGACAGACAGGTCGACGTGTGGGGAATGCCCCGCCCCCTCTCTATACCACGGTCGACCGCCCCGTCCGGGCCATTCTTATCGGTTTCTTCCCTCATACATGCAAGGAGGGAATTGTTGGTGAAACACCTCACTCTGTTATCAAAGAACCAGGGATTACGTTAAGTAACCCAACGTTCTTTTTCTAACTTCGCTCGGTGTTTCACTATGGGAGATATAGACCACTCCCGGAATGCATAATCTCCCGAAGTCATCTGGCTCCTGCCCCAGACTGGGATGACATCAACCAGTTTCTGAAGCACCAGACTCCAGCACTGCGTGAGCCAGGGATGGACCTGAGACATCCAACCTATAGAATCTCACGAAAGTGTGCGGTGAAGCCCAACTCGCCGCCGCACAAATGTCCTCCACCCTAATTCCTTTAAACAGAGCCCATGATGTAGCCATGCTCCTGGTGGAATGTGCTTTCAAACCTGCAGGGGGCTGCAGGCCCCTGCACCTATAAGCCAGCACTACAGCATCCACAATCCAATGTGACAGTCTCTGTCGAGACAGTGGCTTCCCCTTGTGGGGCGTGGCCCAAGACACAAACAGCTGATCGGTTCCCCGGAAGCTGGCTGTCCTGTTCACATACACATTTAATGCACGCACAGGGCACAGAGTGTTCAATCTTCCCTCCTCCGCTGACCCAAACGGCGGAGGATGAAAAGCCTTCAATTCCACTGTGGGGCATCTGTAAGCAGGTTCCACCACCTTAGGTATGAACGCCGGGTTGGGCCGTAAACACACCTTAGACAAGCCCGGCGCAAACTGCAAGCAAGCCGGGCGGGTGGACAGCGCCTGTAAATCACTCACTCGCTTCGCAGTAGTCAAAGCGAGGAGGAGAGCGGTCTTGAGTGACAAAAACTTCAGACCCACCACCTCCAAAGGTTCAAACGGGTGTTGTGAGAGAGCATCTAACACAACTGCCAAGTCCCATAATGGCACCGTAGGCCTGGAAACTGGCAGTTTCCGGCGCACTCCGTTCATAAAGCGGCAAACCAACGGATGCTGGCCCGCCGGCTTATCCCCCAAGCCTATGTGGCATGCTGAAATAGCGGCCAGATACACCTTGATTGTGGAAAAGGCTTTACCCCTTTCCAGTAGGTCTTGGAGAAAACAGAGAATGTCTCTCACTGAGCACTGAAATGAAACAATGCGTCTGGCCTCACACCACTCCTCAAACACTCGCCACTTACAACTGTATAATGAGCGAGTGGATGAAGCCCTCGCACACTGAATAGTGTCGATCACGTTCTGAGGCAGTCCAACATCGCCCAAATTTAACCTCTCACGGGCCAGGCCCAGAGAACCACCTGCTCTGGATGGGGGTGGTAAATCTCCCCCCTGGCCTGAGACAAGAGGTCCCTGCGCAGCGGCAGGGGCCAAGGTTGACCTGATAGTAACTGCACTATCTCCGCTATCCAGTGTTTGGACGGCCACCGTGGGGCTATCAAAATCAGCGACAGGCCCTGATCTCTCACTCTGGCCAGTGTGGGGGAGATCAGACTGAGAGGAGGAAATGCGTACAGCAGGACGTTTGGCCATGGGTGCGCCAGCGCATCCACACCTAACGGCGCATCCTCCTCTGTTAATGAGAAATACAGCTGACAATGCGCGTTTTCTCGCGAGGCGAACAGATCTACGACAGCCCGGCCGTATCTCTGCCACAGCTGGCTCACCACCTGGGGATGGAGTTTCCATTCCCCGAACAGAGGGTTTCCTCTTGACATGAGATCTGCGCCCCTGTTCAGCACTCCCGCTACGTGCGTCGCCCGCAACGACCCGAGCCGAGAGACGCTCCACAAAATTATTTTTCGTGCCAGTTTGTGAAGCCGTGGAGAGCGCGTGCCTCCCTGACGGTTCACGTATGCCACCACCGTGGAGTTGTCGGATTTCACCAGCACATGCTGCCCTCTCAGATGAGGGAGAAAATGTCTCAAGGCCAGAAACACTGCCATCAACTCGAGATAGTTTATATGCACCTGAGCCAGCTCCGCTGACCAGATGCCATTCACTGCTCTGCCCTTGAATGTCGCTCCCCAACCTGTCATGGACGCGTCCGTTGTAATGACAACCCTTGACGCCACCGTCCCCAGGCTGACACCCTGAGAGAAAATCGCCGGATTTCTCCACTGGTGGAGAGCTGCCGTGCACTCTGGAGAAACTGTCACCGAGCGAGAGAGGTGACGGCGGGGACACAGTCTTAACGATGCTACCCATCTCTGCACATCCCTCATCAGCAGGAGGCCCAGCCTCATCACTGAAATGACCGATGCCATTAGACCCAGCAGCCGTAGACACATTCTGAACTGCACCGCTGTCCCCGGTTGAAACCGGGCCAGACACTGATTGAACGACTGTAGCCTTTCCTCCGATAGCGTGGCACGATATCTGAGGGAGTCTATATTGAGACCCAGATAGGAGATGCATTGTGCGGGCAGCACTCGGCTTTTGGTCCAGTTTATTCTGAAACCCAGGCCACTGAGGTGAGACGTCACAGTCTCCACATCCCTGAGCGTCTGCTCCCGTGAATGAGAGCATATCAGATAATCGTCTATGTACGAAAATATTCTGATACCCCTGCTCCTTAACGGAGACAGTGCTGCTTCCACACATTTGCTGAAAACCCGTGGAGCCAGCGAGAGACCAAACGGGAGCACTCGGTATTCGTAGGCTATGCCCCGGTGAGCAAACCTGAGGAATTTCCTGTGTGCAGGGAAAATCTCGATGTGAAAATATGCGTCTGCTAGATCGATTGTGGCAAACCAGTCGCCGGGGCGGATAGACTGACACAACACTTTTACTGTTAACATTCTGAACGTGTATTTCCTCAGATGACTGTTTAGTACACGCAGATCCAGAATGGGACGCAGTGATCCCCCTTTCTTTGGAATGAGGAAGTAACGGGAGTAAAATCCCTGTTGACTCTCCTCGATCGGGACCACCCTGATCGCTCTTTTGAGTAAAAGAGAATCGATTTCTTTCTGTAACACCTGTGCAGCTTCCCCCTCTGCTACTGACATCAAAACACCGTTGAATCTCGGTGGTTTTGTAGCAAACTGAAGCCTGTATCCCCTGGAAACAGACAACATGACCCATGTATTCACTGCGCATGCGCGCCATTTCTCCACCTGAACAGCCAGGGGCCCTCTCTCCAGAAGGGCGATGGCACCCGCTGGTGGCCGGGATGAGGTATGAACCTCCCTCCCTGGGCTGCCCGGTTTTTGATTCAATATTTTTTGTGTGGAACAACCCGCCCTCGGCTCTTGGCCTGGCTGCGGGGTTGTTAACTTTATTTCTGAGAACATGGGAACCTGAAAATGAGTGTTTGGTGACACCCGGGGGGACAGCTCTTGGCTGTAGTGAACGACAGGTGCTTGGTGACACTTGTTGAACCGCGCACCGCGGTGCGAACATGACAGTCTCTCTCCCCCGTCTTTCTGAACTAGCGGGGGTGGACCGTGGCTGCTGGCTCCTGAAAACCGAACCGGAGCCGCTGCTCTGAACTCCTCTCTTCTCCTCTTTGCCGGAGGAGGAACAGGTGATGGGCACGGCGCGTCAGGTAGACCGCTTCTTCCCACCCCCCGGGGGTTGAGGCGAGCGGCGTTTCGCCGCCACCGCGGCGAAAGAGTGCTTGCCCCAGGGCTTGTTATTCCCCGCTCTCGGCTGCTGGTCGCCGCGACCGGCACCGGGTCTGTTAGCCGGTCTCGCATCCCCCTGTCTGCCTCTCGCTGCTGCGGCCGCGGCAGCGAAACCGGTGCGAGGTGGGGGCCGCGGGATCTGCTTTCGAGGCAAACACAGCTCGAATGCCTCACCCTCCCGCTTTCTCTGTGTGCTGGTTTCCCGCATTTTCTCCAGAGCTGGGCCGAAGAGACCCTTGGTGGGGTCGTAGGCGGCGTCCATGACCTCCGCTTTCTGAGCGTCACCCAGTCCTGACAGGGAGAGCCACAAAGCCCTTTCTCCCGCGACTGCCAGGCCCATGACGCGCCCACAGCCCTGCACAGCTCCGCGGGAGGAGCGCAAGAGGAGGTCGTTAACCACACAGATTTCGTCCCACAGCACCGGGTTCGGGACCCCCGAATCCAACTGACGGCCCATCTCCTCCAAAATCTCCGCTTGATAAGCCGCCAACAGCGTGCCGGCGTTCAGCGAGCAGACCGACTGTGCAGCATATTTGTACATACGCTGATACACACCCGCTGCTGTACGCTCCGTTTTACCGGGCAGGGAGATGTGCGAAGACGCTGAGATGGACCGGCGGTTCGGGTGGAGGTGGTAGGCCAGTGAAGGCTCCACAGCCGGGGGTTCGGCCAGCCCCAGCTCCGCCATGCCATGCACCTCTAGCTTGGAGTAGCCCTGTGTGGCTACCTTGCTCTTGAACGGGCTCGACCAGAACCGACTCATCTCGGCCATGCAGGCCGGGACCGCCGGGAGCAGCTGCTTGGCCGGAGGGCGGGCCGGAGGGAGCCTTTTCCCGTCGTACAGGTCCCTCGTCGCCCCCTCCGTGTCCTGAGCCGCCGGCCAAGGGATATTCAGTTTAGCCGCGGCTCTTTTGCAAACCTCGTACAGGTTGTTATCCACCGGAGCGGCTGCTTCGGTTGAGCTTGGGGGTCTGGATTGCGTGGGGAAGGTAGAGTCCTCCTCTCCTTCCTCCATGTCATCCAGTTCGAGGATGTCAGAGCCGATCTCACCGTCTGCATCATCGTCTTCCTCCCGCTCGAAGACACCTTCGAACAGCGGGGGAATGGGCTCAACCTCCTCCATCACATCCGCCCAGTCCCTCGGGGCTCGCGGCTGATGGGTAGCGTGGATCTCCTGAGCGGTATCTGAAGCGGCGAGGGAGGGGTCCCTGCCGTCAGTACCTGTCACAGCCACTCTCAATCTCCTCTCCAGGATCTTCACCGGCATGGTGGAGCAATGTGCACAAACTTGCGGGTCCGCTAGCGCCGCCTGAGCGTGCTTAGCTCCCATGCACACAATACACATAGGGTGGGGGTCTCTGCCCGAAATCGTTGCTCCACATGATGTGGGGCAACGGCGGGAAGAGCCCTTCCCCTCCTTCTGCCCGGCTCCTATGACGGGGGCTGCGGGGACAGACATACCAACTGGGGGAGAAATGTGGTACTAGGGGTGAGCCTAGTTTAAAATTTGTTTTAATGGGGTATATAGTTGGTGTGAGCCTAACTATAACCTGTCGTGTGGAGAATAGTCCGCCGCTACGCGTTAACTATGCTCCGAATGACGGTGGCTAACAAGCTAATGTCAGCACCTAGCCGAGCTCGAGTGAACGTAGCCCAAAGCTAGCACAGGACACCCGGTAGGTGAGTACCTGGTGACCTGTCGGGAAGCTCGCCACAACGCGGTCGCAATCCCACCGTAAGTAACCGTCAGCACAGTCCAGAGGCTGTCGGTGCCGCGCTAGGCAACGTTTCCCTTAACGGGACGTCAGATAGCAGTTAAGCTAGCAACCGACTTGACCACCGGATGCACTGAGGGAGCTCTCGTAACTTCTCTGAGGAAGAAAGCGAGAATGGCCCGGACGGGGCGGTCGACCGTGGTATAGAGAGGGGGCGGGGCATTCCCCACACGTCGACCTGTCTGTCAGAGACAGACGTTGTGTCATTGGAGCTTCCGTAATGGTCTCGCCAGAAGCGATTCCCATAGTGAAACACCGAGCGAAGTTAGAAAAAGAACAGCGGCCACACAGTAACTTCATATTGTTTACAGAACAGTGGCACATTGTCTGTGCCTATCACCTCGTGCAGTACGTCGTGGATAATCAATTTTCGGCTCTCTAGGATTCTTTCTCTTCATTAGTTCACCACTGGTGAAGAGGTGGAGGTCTGTGGTTGCCATGGTCGCACAGCAAGATGTGGCGGAACTATCATCAACTAAGACTGAAGTGGTAACTAGCTGTGTGTTCATAAGAACGGCAACTGCAAAATACCTTTATTCTCTGAAGTCTCAGTGCTGATACAAAATTTTGAGCCATCATAATGGTAAATGGACTGTACTTATATAGCGCCTTTCTAGTCTTCCGACCACTCAAAGCGCTTTTACACTACATGTCTCATTCACACACATTCATACACTGATGGCATTAGCTGCCATGCAAGGTGCCAACTGCTCATCAGTTATATTTGTATTCATATTTGTTTTTGTAGCATTATTCAGTTGCTGAGTCCCAATCTGTAATCAGACATCTCTCTTTTCAGTCATTTAGAATAGACGGACATTTAAAAAACCCTTCTGGGCTGTTTGTATCACAGTATCAACGTCTCCTTTTTCCTCCTGTTGTTCATCAACAAATAAACTCAGCCTGAACCTCAACAGACCCAGGGTCAGTGTGTCTCTGGGTCCAGACAGTCTACTGTTTTCTGTGTCCAACATGGCCGGTCTGGCAGTCAGTCAGCCGGTCTGTATCCAGTGAATGAGGCTCCTGTTTCAGAGCTGAAAAGCTTCCATTCATCCATACCTCCTCTCCTCTTTCTGCTGATAGCATGCTGGCCATGTGTGGATCCCATCAGCCATATGTGTGCTGTGTTGCTCTGTGGCCGCGCACACACACTCGCATGCACACTCGCGCGCGCGCACACACACACACACACACACACGCACACAATAAAGCTGTCTCGGGGTGTTTGGGCTCTTGGTGAAGGCTAGGACAGACAGTGCCGAGGGACAGGTGACTGGAGATACACAACTCTTCTTAGAATGTGCCCGTGGTGACAGACTGCCTGGAAAAAGTCACACACATGCTGTGTGTGTGTGTGCGTGTGTGTGCGTGTGTTTGGGTGTGTTTAACCGGCCTGCACTTTTACACTTCCTCTCCCCCTGTGCTGGGGTTTGGATGCAGAGAGGCAGCTGCAGCTGAGCTCAGATTCCTGCAGAATTATGTAATAGACCCAAATTAGAGAGAGAGAGAGAGAGAGAGAGAGAGAGAGACAAATAGGTATGTTTCTTTCCTCCTCTGCCTCCTCCTCTCTTTGTCACGCTGGCTGCTTCCATACAGAACCTTTTATTCCACTAATAATCCAACTAACAGCTGAATTACAATTAAAACACCTCCTGTAAACACCTTGATCATTGATGATTAGAGCTTTTATTTTATTGCACTGGTATGTAGTTGTGAACATGCAAACACAGACACATTGTGACCCTCCCTGCCTGGTAAATGTTCATGTCTCCTCCAGCTCCGAGCTTCCAGCTTGTAACCCAAACTTTTTGTGAAAAAGTTGAAGCTTAACCTTGATGAAATCATCAGTGTTATTATATCCAACTTGATTTGGTTCCTCTAGAGTCACAGAAGACATTATACAGCTGTGAGTAAAACAAGTGGCTGTGAAGTGAAGCCAATGTGGAAGTGTGGAACCAAAAACTGCAGTTCCTCACATGTCCACTTGCTACAGAAGTGAGTCAGTCTCCATAAGCCCCCATGTTAAAATGTCCAACTTCACAGCAGAAATAAACATGTTTACAGCCTGGTACAAAAAACAGTTTTGGTCTCTATAGCTAATTTCCCCGTTCATGACAACTGTACTGAGGGTGAATGTTTATAGAAATCACTTGTTCAAATTATATTAAGGCTTAAAGTTATGCAGAATTAACAGCATTACCGCTTTGACTGACAGGGGGGGCTGTTACAGTACCCAGGTATAATTCAGTCCGCCTCAGGTCCACTGATGATCCATGTTTTTGCCCATCTTTAGATTAGCTGGAAAGCAGCAGAGGCAAGACCAGAACAACCACACTGAGCTTCTCAACGACTCTTCACAAACCTGTGCGTGACGTCACAGAGACTACGAAAATATCTTAAAATATCATTGTTACTTATAATACTATAATGTTATTCTGTTACATGACATTTCATGGTCAGCACTTCATAGCAGTGTAATGTGTGTATTATATATATTGCACATATTATATACTCATTACTATTATACTGTATAATGTAGTATAATTTACTTGTTATTTATACTTATACCGACTTACATTATATATAGTTTATACTCATTGATATTAGGTGTAAATGCACAGACATGAGCAGATGTTGTTATCGGTACCCGGCAGGACGATGAAGGACAGTGAGTGAAGACATGATGGAGTGATGGAATCAGAAGGCTGACAGTGAGAGAGCATAGAGGAGAGAGGGAAAGGTCACACACACAGGAAGTGGGATGGAGTGAAGGAGAAAGTTTGATCACTCCAGACAGCCTGTCAATACAGAAAGGCCTGTGTCAAACATTAGAAGCCTTTACTCTCTGTGTGTGTGTATCTAAATGGACAGTGTAACTCTGACAGCCGCTCCTCTCCCTCAGCTTTAAAGAAAGTAATCTGTTTACTGCTGCTTACATTCCAAACATGTTGTTATTCATTATGTGTGTGTGTGTGTGCGTCGAGGGAGAGCGAGGCTTCATGCACAGATATTTTATTCATGCAGAGAGACACGTCTCTCTCTCACCTCCCGACTCGTCCTTTCATCTTGAACCTCTCTACCTCTCCTTCGATCACTCTTCATCCCTCACTTCCTCCTCTGTTCTCCTTCCTTTCATCTCCGTCCATCCCGGGCCGTCTTAGTAGTTGTGGATGACTAAGCAACGTCTTTTCAGCACACACACACACACACACACACACACACACACACACACACACACACACACACACTTCTAACAGTCAGACACCATGCACTTAAGGATGTAAATAATCTCCTTTCATCTCACTGATTCCAAGAGGTTTAAGCCAGGTTTAAGTGTGTGTGTGTGTGTGTGTGTGTGTGTGTGTGTGTTTGTGTGTGTTAAAGGGATACTTTGCCTGATGGACAGACACACAAGCTCTGTGTTTTGCAAAACTGAACATACGAAGCAGCGAACACCAAAGTAAAAGCTCAGTGTGCACGTGTATATATGTGTGTGTGCGTGCACGTGTGTGTGTGCATGCATGCATGCGTGCATGTGTGTACGTGTGAAACCCTTGTCTCCTGTTTTCCAGAGGGCTGCAGCTGCTTTCAATAGAAGTCTCTTGCAGGCACACCCTTCCTGCTCAGGGACATTTGGCTTTGATTGTACCTTTTAAAGGAATAATCCGACACAAAAGTGTCTGCTGCAACGTTCTTTGTATTTCTAACTCCATTTTGGTGTTTGATTAATGTTCCTGTGGATAACTGTTTATGATTGGACAATTGAGTTTGTTTGAAGCGGCAACCGCTGTGGCTGTGAAGTGAAGCCTATGCCGAAGTGCCAGTGTCAGTCTCCATAAGTCCCCATGTTAAAATGTCCAAGTTCACAGCAGAAATAAACATGTTTACAGCCTGGTACAAAAAACAGTTTTAGTCTCTATAGCTAATTTCCCCGTTTATGACAACTGTACTGAGGGTGAATGTTTGTAGAACTCACCTGTTCAAATTATATTAAGGCTTAAAGGTATGCTGTATTATCAGTGTGGACACTTTGATTGACAGGTGGGTGCCGTTACATATGGCTTGTTTGAGCAACCAGGTGTCATTCAGTCCGCTTCAGGTCTGCTGATGATCCGCGTCTTTGCGAATTTTTAATAAACCTGTGGGTGATGTTGCGGATACGCTGTCCATTCTATGTACTGGCAGTGGTTTCTTTTAGAGATGTTCTGATACATTTTTTTTACTTCCTGAAACAGATTCCGACATACGATCTTTGTGTAGCAGCCGATACCAAGTCTTGATCCAGTACCACTGCCTTACAACAAAAATACTTACGTTTTTATTATTGGAATAATGAATCATCTTTGTAGCTTTGTGCTGTCTTTGTTTCACTTTCAAAGTTCGTTGCTGCAGTTTGTCTTCTTTTTGATGAAGTCAAGATGCAGTTAGCTTGGCTTAGTAGATGCTTTATAAGAAACTACAACCTTTCATGCTGTACACATAACCGTTTTAATGCTGGGACTTTCCAGTGTAAAATACTGCCAAATCACAAGCACACGCACAGCGCATGTATGACCCACACTACTCTGCCTTTACTGGGAAGCAGCATGGTCCCGTTTCAGGGCTCATAAATTTCATGCTATTGGATTGTTGGATTGGTGCACAGGCATGCATACTCGCTGATACCCGATCCCACATTTTAGGCAGTAGTGGAGGCATTTCCGATACTGGTATCAGTATCTGAACAGCTCTAGTTTTTCAGCCACAATAACGTCCATACATATATGCATACTTAAAGAAGAAGAATATAAAACAAACAAACTGTAAAATAGATAAATGAATACACAAAATTGAAGAGAAAATGAACGTAGGCCAGGTTGTAAAAAGTTAATTATGTATTCTACATATACTGAAGATAAACATGAAGACAACTATTTTCTGCACATACACAGGTGATGGGATATGATGCTGATGTGTTTGAGATCTGTGCTGTGAAGTTTAAAGTATAATAGGATGGTAATATTATGTGAACTGAAAATGAGCAGTGCAGCACTACATTAACACCACGTGCTGTGATTGCTGAGTGTGTGAAAACTCGTAGAGAAGGAGTCTTGTCTTCAATGTGATTTTCAAGCAACCAGCAGAGACTGTCTTCACTGCCACTGTTTGCCAAGCAACAGTTCCACTATGTACCTCCGTCTAAAACAACGGATCAAACAAATGTGATACAACATGTTAATTTAGAGCTTCTGGAAGGCGAATATTTGAACAGAGCCAAACTGGCTGCTTTCAGTCTTTCTACTAAGCCAAGCTAACCCTGTCCCAGCTCTTGCTCCAGAGAGCACAGGCATGAGATTGATAGTGATCATGGAACCTTCAGCCAGAAGGCAAAGAGTTCCCAAAATTTCTAAAACTGTTCCAGTAATAAAAAGCTGCAAATATGTAAAACAAACAATCCCATCTTATTTCGGCTTAAATTCAGTCCATCTGGTGTGACTACAAGGCTTATAATGGGGATAATTAAATCATGAATGCTGACAAAACGGACCAGCTTCCCATTCTTACCAATCTGCCAACATGGTGTGAATGTAGAATAATGTTTACAAGCTGGTTTTGGTTGTTGGATCCAGTTACAGAACCATGATATTTCAGAGAACTAATCCACCCAGTCACCCAGCCTTATGTTGAGCAGCAGCTGAGGTGTGCAATGGGATGGCTGTTCTATATGTTCTGTTCTTTTTTTATTTCTGCAAAGAAAATCTTATCCACCAGCTGGTTCTCTTGGAAATCCCTTTATTATTAAAGAACCTCAGCCGTGTTGTCAGCGGTCACAGACAGAATACCTGCAGTGACATCACTTTTGTGTTTCTGTGTCATTAGTCATGAACAGACTGCTGTTGGAATACCTTTACTACATTTGAACCAGTATGTATAATATATCACTGAGAAAGAACAGAAAGCATGGTTGGCTGATTGTTGGTAATTTTTTATCATTAATAGTTACAATTATTT
The DNA here is from genome assembly GCA_033000465.1 of Sciaenops ocellatus. NCBI lineage: Eukaryota > Metazoa > Chordata > Actinopteri > Sciaenidae > Sciaenops > Sciaenops ocellatus. Next base: position 6,796,128 of record CP136889.1, read on the forward strand.
TGATTGGATTTATTACAGAATTTGTAGCATAAATACCACTGACAGTATAAAGAATGGGCCGCATACCTGTGACGTACCTGTTCACTTCACAGCCACAGAGGTTGCTGCTTGACAAATACAAATCAGACAAACAGAAGAAAAAAACTGTTCTAATCTGATCACCAGTGAACAATGAGCCGACTGATAATATGTATCAAAGTAAATCTGAAGTCGAATGTAAAAGTCTAAAAGTGAAAGTTCAATTCTTCTCACTTTTTGTGTAAGGAAATATAAAGTACGATGATACTGTAGCTATTGTATATATTGTTTCCATATTTTCAAAGAGGGTGAACCCACTCTTTGGACTTGTTTGTGGAGACAGCTTTCAGCTTCAAGTGTTTCCCGTGCTGACAGTTGACTGACACTTTCAGAGGCAGAGTTGCTAAAAGAGAAGCACCGTCAACTTCTGTGGTGCTCTCCTCACTGAGGAACAGCCTACACGGCACTTTCTCCCTTTTTCAGCAAGCCCTCATAGGGCTGGTTGTCGGCTGTTAGCGGTTTTAGCTGTCTGTCCCTTCACAGCAGCGAACACTTGGGGGGGACCCATTGTGCTGTTCAATTTGTAGTACTCTTGAAAAGTAGATGGCAGCAAGCTTGGATAATTAGCCTTCACTTGGACAGTGCAAACTTGTTAGCCTAGCTTGGCAATGTTAGCATGTATTTCAAAACCTGTTGAGTCACTGGCAGCTCCTGCTACGTGTCGTGTTCAACCTACACTTTAGAAAGGAGACGGGCAAGCTAGTGTCAGTGAACAATCTTTCATGGGCTAGTTGTCCTACAACCACAGAACTAAATATGTTTCTCTGTGATATAGAGATCATGACACAGGGTAATGTGTGCAATCACGGAATAATGTAGAGGGTGCTGAACACAGATGAGATGTAGCATTGGCTAACGTTGGCCACATAGCTGCTTAAGTGTCTGTGTGCATTTATATTTACATTTAGTCATTTAGCAGGTGCTTTTTCCCAAAGCGACTTACAAAAAAAGGAAACAATCAAGGTACAGTGCAACAAGGACATGTTAGTGGAGCAGAGTAGAATCAAGTGACAATTGTAGAGGGGGATAGATTTAGCATGTCCAGTCTTCAGGAGGTTTTTGAAGGTAGAGAGGGACGCCCCTGATCTGGTAGGAACTGGTAGGACGTTCCACCAATGGGGAGCAACAGACGAGAAAAGTCTGGATTTCCCTGAGCGTTCGGGTGGCAGAGCCAGGCGTCAACGGTCGGGAGGTACAGTAACATATGTCTGTATAAGGGCATTCAAGTAGGTGGGTACAGAACTGGAGACTACTTAGTAGGCATCATTAGCGATTTGAATTTAATGTGGGCTGCTACAGGTAGCCAGTGGAGCTCGATGAGCAGCGGGGTAACATGTGACCTTTAGGGTTGATTGACTACCGCATTCTGGATCATCTGAAAGGGTTTCACTGTGCAGGCTGGGAGGTCCGTCAGGAGGATGTTACAGTAATTGAGTCGTGAGATGACCACAGCCTGTATCAGGAGCTGGGTAGCATGTTGAGTCAGGTATGGTCTGATGGCACTCAGGCATTGTGATTAGAGAAGGTTAGTTGGTCATCGATCATGACTCCTAAGTTTCTTGGTACCCTGGCAGGGGTGAGACAAAGGGAGTTAATGTTGGTGTTGACGTCCTGGTGTATAGTAGGACAGCAGTTCAGTTTTTGAGAGGTTCAGCTGAAGGTGGTGTGCCTTCATCCATGTAGACATGTCTGAGACATATCTGTTTGACCGTTGAAGAGATACTATTGATAGAGGGTAGGGATAGACAGCGGTCAGCACACTCCCAGTTTGAAGAAGCAGACTGTCCTGCTACAGAAGTACAGCAAAGGACAGCAAAGCTGTGGACATGGTCAACAGAAAAACGTGTTTTAGCCAAATAAAAATATTAGATTTATCTGTTAGAGCATATTCTCACAGCTTTATCTTGGCATCAGATCGTGGTGTAATACACCATGTGTGGTACAGTTGGTCTAAGGCGTAGAAATACGTACGTATGGTTGTGACAATGTAGCGCTAAAGGGAAATAGCTCTCTGACGGCATATCATGTACAGTATATTGTATAAAATGAACTTTAATTTAATTGTGACTTTAAAGCAACGTGCAATCTATAACATTACAAACAAAACTGTCTTCTGTCTTATCGTCCCCTGTGTCTATTCTCTCCTGTGGTCTGATACAACCTTGAATAAAACAACAAAAACAAGGCATTTGATTACACAGTTTGGCATTGAATACCTTGGCAATGTAGGCTTTTGGGTATTCTAGCCAGGACTAATTATATCCTGTTGTAATTTAATATCTCTCTTCTGTTCTTTTGTTTCCCGCTGACTCCCCTCCATACTTGTGCCTTGTGTGTTTGTGTGTGTGTGTGTGCGTGTGTGTGTCTTCTTTTTTTATGCGATATCACATGAAAGACCATCCTCCTCCTCCCTCTCCCTCCTCTCCTGTTCCCTCTCCCTTCACTGCCCTCCATCCTCATCCCCCTCCAGGCATGCTCTTTATCAGTGTCTGCTGGACATGTTTACTGCTCCTTTGTCAGGCTGTGGCTGACTGCCGCTCCACCACACACAAAAACCACTGGCTGGAACTGTGGCTGATACCGTAGATCAACTTTATGGACAAACGCTGCTGAATTTGGGCAGATAGGCAACACATACTGTCTATTACTCCCCAGACAGGAAGCTAACAGTTTTGTCCACTTTTCCCAATAGCAATACATCCTTATATGTCCCAGCTGTGAAGGTGGCTGGTAGAGCAGACAGATCAGCCTCAGACTGGTAAATTGTCTGATTATTCCAGTCAGTGTTTTACAACAGCGAGCAAGCTGAACTGATCGGAAATAAGAATGCTGGGACTAATCATAAACTGTCTTATTGTCCTATGGAGGAAATAAATGGATGTAATGCTGCTGCAAGACGTATTGTGATTTCATTATAATGGCTGTGGCTTATAACTTTCAGTTATTTATTTATAACTGGAAATGAAGTTACTGTACTGCCTATACTATACAATCACTAACACACTGTTACCCAAGACCTACCAAAAGGGTTTGAAATGTTCTGTTGTACAGTCTCAGAGAGCAGCTCTGTCCTGTACAATCCAGTGTTGGTAATATTCAAGACAACAGTTGTGAGACTCACAGGAACATTGTTCAAGGGTCTCATGACTCTTTGGTCCACACTGAAATGTCTTGGCAAGTACTGACCACGGGATACAGAGATTCATGGTCCTCAGACCATGAATCCTTGAAATGTCTGATGCATAAATCACCATCAGGTTTGACAGAGACCTTCAAGGTCTCCAGAGAATGATTTCTAAATTATTTTATCACCTGACTTTTCATTTAGCACGACCAGAAGGTCAGCTTTTTTAATTATCCAGTGATGTCTTGACAGATGTATGGTCATCGTCTGACTTTTAGCCCCCTCATCAGGTTTCAAATTTTCAATTTTTTTTTTTTTTATAACCAAATACCTGCAAAACTAATGACAAGTGATATTTGTACGGAAGCTCTAAGCAGTCATGTATTTACACATTTTATTTCCTCCATTTTCTTGTGAAAACTCTCCAGTTAATTTTGTTTGTTTTCTGAAGATAAGCAATAACCGAGGTAACATTATAATTAATTTGAGATCTCAAGATAACGAATCAAATATGATAGGCCTGAGAGTTTCATCGCATGTGACATCACGCCGTGCTGACTGATGGATGTGACGTGCTGATATATATATACTCCTGCTCCTTGCTACATTGAACGATGTTAACAGTGTTAATGATGTTAACAACGGGCAAACAAAATCTCGTTATCTCAAGATCGTGAGAAAACAAATGAGATTAACTCATTATCAGAGAAAATGGAGGAAAGAAAATGTATGAATGCATGACCGCTTAGGGCTTCCATAATCTTGCAAATAATTTGCTAAACTAAGATTGTGACATCACGGCTGTGACTTCATGGAAAAAGAAACTTATCCTGTGGTTTTGTGGTTAATTGTTAACACTGTAATGGAATAACGAGACTGACCCTACAAAAAGGATTGTGGTGATGACCGTAATGAGCATGGTAGACATCACATGACCGTAATATTGCAGTCATGCAGTTATCATTACAGCACAAATCGTGTGACCATGTTAGCATTTAGCTCAAAGCGCTGCTGTGCCTAAGTACAGAGCCACTAGCATGCCTGCAGACTATTAGACTTGTTTGGCTGTGAAACATGTACAGCATGTCCTCTCTTCTTTCTTTCATCCGTTTCCTTCATCTATATCAGATTAAACACGAGTAATATTATTGTATATGTGACTGGTTGCATGGTTGCTGGTGTACAGTGCCATCTTGTTTGTTAGCTCGTTCTGTAGCCCTGACACAACTACCAAGCCTTTTTCAAAGGCTGTTGAATGACGCACACTTCTTGCAGGACACATCACTTAATCAGAAGCACATTGCAAACAAGTGTGAGGGCTTTTCTAGGAGTTGTTAAAAAGCATTGTGGGAAATGTAGTTGTTATCAGAAGTAACTCCTGGAATGCTGTGCTTACAGTATATTTGTGAGGGTCTCTATAGCAGATTCTATTAGAAGTGTTGGGGAAACAAACTTGATCACAATCATTTCTGCTCTTTCCCAGTTATTATTATGCAAGCTCAACTTCAAAGGAAACTCCACATGCGTGGGCAGCATTAATATTTATTCTTGGCTGTGATAATAGGCACCTGCCTGAGCCATAATCACAGTGATTCTGCTGGTTGGTATGAACACAGCAAGATTCCATCGAGAAAGTGATGTGCAGCGGGACATGTTGTACATTTCACTGTAGCGTAGCAACATAATGGGCTCCACATGGACGTCCAGGCCTGTTTCCTCACCAGAGCTGTCCGAGTCATGTCATGAGTAATCTTTCAAATCTTTGTGTGTTTTTGTGTGTGTGTGTGTGTGTGTGTGTGTTGCAGGTGTCTGGTATCGTGGGCAGAGCTGACGTCTTGGCCTGTCTGCTGTTCTTACTGACGTTCCTCTCCTATATCAGGTAAGATGACTCTGTACCACCATCGCACCTTGTACACATCCACATACATGGACTCTTGAACACAACTTTAAGTGCTATGTTCATATATATGATTGGTTATATCAGACAGTGTTTGCTGTTCATGTTCATCATGTCCCCATTGGTTAGTTCTAACTTTTTAAGACTGCTCTTGTTGTGAAATGACAATTGAAGAGGTTGCTTTGGATTTTCGCATTTTTTCTGAATTTACAGATTGGTAATCCAAAGAATGAATTAAATCTGTGAGGTTTTTACTATTAGCAAATATGGTCTTGCAACAGCATCAACCAATAAGGTACTCTGAAAACTGAAAATAGAACAAACCTTTATTCAAAGAAACTCAACTTTAACTGAACAGCAGGGTTTAATAACAGGGTTTAGTCCATGAATCCACCTGGATAGTCTCGGCCACAGTGTGGCGTCAGGCTGCGTTTTTCCAAAAGTTGGATGTGGCAAAACTTCTCTGCTGCAGGTCACTGTGGAGGACACTCCTGTGCCCCACACCACCGCAGCAAAAATGGGCGACCCCCCACTCAAATGAATGGAAATAGCTGCGTTTTTTGCTGCAGCGGCGGATCCTGTCTGAATGTGGCCTTAAAGGTCCAGTGTGCTAGATTTTGTGGCATCTAGCGGTGAACTTGCGGATTGCAGCCGACTGAACACCCCTCACCTCACACCCAACCCCACCCAAGCTAGTGGGAAAACCTAAAGTGGGTATGAAACTCGTGAAAGGCCCTATCTAGAGCTTGTGCTTGGTTTTGTCTGTTCTGGGCTACTGTAGATATAAAGGGCTCTTTCTAAGGTAACAAAAACACAACAATTCTTATTTTCAGGTAATTATACACAAATGAAAACATACTTATGACTAGTATATTTCATACTTCGCCAATAAATTCCCCTAAATCTTTAACACTGGACCTTTAAAACCAAGCATGATGGTTAATTTTGCTCGGAAGAAACAGGACTAGTTGATTACAGCCCTATAGCTGAGGATCACCTATCTGTTCTCTTAAAGACTGGACATCCAGCTGGACTGATGAGGTTATTTAATAGTTAAAATGATAAATTACAGTTCAAATCATGTCCTGTTTTATTCCTGACAAATGCAGCTAATTAGCATTCGGCCTTTGTATCTCTGTATTTTGTGTCTGTGATCAGGTCACTTATAACTCATGCTACTGTCTGATTCCTGAATATGAACATTAAATGTGGCATTTCCTACAACATGACTATTACACTGAATGAACAGTGTCCTGTCCTCTCTGTGACTGCGCTGAGGGTAACCTGGTAACATCTGTCATCATAAATCACATTTGTTCTCCCTCTTCTCTGTCTGTGTCTCAGGAGTGTGGGTGTGTGCGTCTCCGATGACTCTCTGCCCTCCACAGTGTCGGTGGGGTGTCTGCTCGTCAGTTTGTTGCTGGGCACCTGCGCCATGCTGGTCAAGGAGACGGGCATCACCGTGTTCGGAGTGTGCGTGTTGTACGACGCCCTGGTGCTCTGCCGCAGGCCTCTCATCTAGTAAGCACGCAGTGTTTTTGCTTTGTTTATGTTCTGTTTATTCTTTTTTTTTTCTTATCTTGATTTATGTGGCAACGGTCTGCTGAGCATGCACACACTTCTTGGCTTTATATTTACACAGCTAAAGTCATTTCCACCTGGGAGCTGTAGCCGTGCAGTTTGTTTTGGAGATGAAGAGTGTGTTTTTCTGAAACTGTGCACAAATAGCCACTATGAAGTGGACTCTGTCTATATATTGATGTGTTTGTGGGTGTTTGTGCGCTTTTATCCATTACCATACATTTATGCCAAACATGGCATCATTTTCAGTCTTCAGACTAATTGGACTAATTGGAGATTAAATTCAGGCATATTGAGATGATGTAGGTACAAGTAGGAGTTTAAGCAATGTAATATTTTTTATAATTGGTGATGTACCTTTCTTTCCTCTTCTTTTTCATCCGTTTTATTTCAGTGACTTGCAGTTTTTCAGGTATTCTAAAACATAAGCCGTCCACAGAACTGTAGGCTTGATACTGGACTCAAGTCACAAAAATTACGAACATAGACTTTACTTAAGAAATGTTGTTAGCAACAATTGATGAGTAAATACTGCACATATGAACACTAAACTGCTTTGCTGGTTCAGTCTTGTAGTGACTAAGATATCTACTGAAAAATCATTTTTCCATGGTTAGATTTAGCTCCTAAACCTGTGAACTTCACATTTCTATTAATTTCTAAGCTAATAGCGCTGTAACGATAATAATTATGTAATCATTTCCAAAATTCACATGGTTTTATGAAGAATGAAATATTCAGCTTCAGTCCATATTAGTCAACCTTTAGTCCTTCAAAAACAACATTTTCTCTGCGCTCACTAAACTGTTTGATCTCCGACGTGTTGCACAAAAGGGAGATACACACACCTGTATTAACGAGGTACACACCTGTGACACAACTGATTCTTATTTTCAGGTGACTATACGCTAATCATGAGTATTGAATATTATATTCTGTAAATAAAGCCTTCTTAATCTGACACACCGGACCTTTAAACTACACACTTTATTATCCCCACACTGCAGTGGCACATAGACAGCTCTGTCCGGGTAACACAGTTTCACAAAGTGCTATTTGGAGCTCTTACGTCTTTCACGCAGACACCTACACTGATCACACCATTCAGGTCTGTGAGGGTTCAGTACTCTGAGCAAAGAGAGGACACAGGAACTTGATTCAATGTCTGAATTGGATGTCACTGTGAGGAACAGAACTTCTGGGCCTTTTCTTCAGCTTGTCTTTATACAGTATTTGTCTTGATTTCTGTGTCTTGATTGCAATCAGTGTTATAAATGACATCTTTGGGGAGTTCTCCATTTTTTGATAGCGTAAGCAGTTCAATATTTGCTCATTTGCTTGCTGATACAATGTGTTAGAAGAGCTGTAATACCTCCTTTAGATGCTTCCTTTGGAAAGAGAAAGCCAAGTGTAAATATTTCCATGAGGCAGGTTGAGGTTGAATACTCAATAGTTGTAACTCTTCTTCGAATACTGAACACCACAGAGGACAGAAATGTCCCAATGCCTCAGCACCAGTGTTCCTGTGTGTGCCTGTGTGGCTTTACACAGATGCCATTATCCATGTCCCACTTTTTACTTGCACGCTGTGCTGCTGTGTTTCTCCATCGCCTGCTTGGTCCTTTTTAAAAGAGTCCTGCAGTGATAATGGAGGACAGATGCCTGGAGAGCAGTGAGCTTCAAATAAAACACACTCAATTTCAGCCGAGGCCAACTCTCTCCTGTCTCTTCATCATTCCAGCAGCGTTCCTCCTTTTTTTTTTAATGGACCATACCAGTGTTTTGTATGTTTTAGGCCATTAACTACAAATCACACATATTTTACGTTACTGCCGGCCAGCTTCCAAAGTACACCATCGTTTTTTAGATTGATTTCTTACCTTCCAGGCAGCCGCCATCATTAGGGTACACCAGGAAAATCAACTTGCAGAGACTTGAAGCATGCTACAGACAGATCATCCATCACATCTAGTCAGCTTTTTCTGTTTCTGTTTTTTTTTTTTGGTTACATTACAGCTCCCATGTTCAGTTAGCTTACAGTCACAAAATTTCCTGAGGCGTATCAGACAAACATGGAATGAAAGAACACATTACAGTAATTAACCTCATGAAAATATGTAGCATATAAGCAGATATGCAAGCAGATGGATGGATACAGGATATTTTCGAGAGAGTTTATAAGATATTTTATTTTCATTCTAAAAATGAACATTCCACTAATGTTGTTATTTGCAGCTGTGCATATTCCAATGAACATAAAGACGTATGTCCTACAGCTTATATTATTTATTGTATCCAAGTGGCAACCTCCATGGCTGGGAAAAGAAGCCACTTGAGGCTGGCTCCAGAACGAGTCAATCTCCATAAGCGCCCAGCCTGGTACAAAAAAACAGTTTTGGTCTCTATATCTAATTTCCCTGTTCATGACAACTGTACTGAGGGTGAATTTTTATAGAGCTCACCTGTTCAAATTATATTAAGCTTAAAGTTATGCAGAATTAAGAATGTGGCCGCTTTGATTGACGTAGGTGCTGTTACAGATGGCTTGTTTGAGCAACCAGGTCCGCCAACGATCTAGGTCTTTGCCAATTTTTAGATTAGCCAGGTGGCTGAAGAGGCAGTACAGCCAACATATAAAGCATATTCAAAAACCCAAACCTTTACCTAGTTTAAAAGTAGATGTATTTGTGGAGTTTTCTTTTGTGCCTAACAAACTGATAGCTGGTTGGTTCATTTATAACGCACAGAGCTGACAGTAAACAGCCAAGAGGCCATATGTCAAACTGTGGTAAAAACCCAACTGACGACCCAAAGAATGATAACCAGAATAGTATTAACACATCCCATGTCTTAATCAAAATACTAACACCTAAATTGAATAATCACTACAGTATATTGTCATATTTAAACTAACAGTGGAAAATTAGTGTCATGTAAATGGTAGCTAGGTTGACTAGGCGTGCAGTGTGTGCTACACATCAGTCACTCTGCATTTGAAATGGCACAGCAGTCCAATGTGGGACACATGAATGGTTCCTCATGGCTTTATGCCATTGGTATATTTCTAGTTTTACATTCAAAAGCCCAGTTTAGGATGTTAGGACTACAAAACTGGAGGTTACAGGATACAATGTATGAGACAAAGGAAAAGGGAACACCTAAAATAATGATACTGTAATAACACCAGTCGACTCCCATCACTGTTTACAAAAAGGAGAAAAGATTCAATCAAATCAAGCCACAACATTAAAATGCCTCAAGACCACTGGCCTAACTCTCCCCAGACCTTTGTGCATATTAACATGTTCAGATAAGTAATTGTTGAACCTAAAGGCAAGTAAATGTGATGGATCATCCATCTGCAGCAAGTTTCAAGTCCCTGCAAGCTGATGTTCATTAAGTCCTGACATTTTGGAAAGCAATGGCTGCCTGCGAGGAAGGAAACATTTATTCATCAATCTAAACAGAGATTTGGAAAACGGACAGCACTGATGGATGGACGTCTACGTAAACGAGCAAACACGTGAAGAAGACTGCTCTAATGCTGCACTGTTTAGTCAAAGCAAAGATAATTCTCCATGCAGAATGTTTCAGTGTTGGCTGAATGTGGAGGGAGGAGTGTGTGTTTTTGTGGATGTGTGTGTGAAGGGGGGCTATCCTTGGGCTTATAGAGAGCCTCAATTTTTACAGCCAAAACTAAAAGCTGTGTTCTGGCGTGTGTGAGTGTTAAAGCATGTGTGTGTGTGTGTCGCCAAATTTGCATAAGTGTGTGTGCATGCCTTTATATGTGAGCCTGGCCCATGCTGAAGCCAGGTCCAGATGTTTCAGGAGCCTCCCTGCTATGTTAGCCGGCCTGGAATGTACTGGAATTAGCCCGCTGCCACTGTGCTGGGCGAACTGATAACACACTAAAACAGTACGTGCTTGGGGAGGTGTGTGTGTGTGTGTGTGTGTGTGTGTCTGTGTGTGTTCAGTTTAATCTGTATTAGAGGTTATTTTAGGAAAACTTCCCCTGGGCGTCTGTCACTTAGAAGTGTGGCAAACGTCCAGAAACTGCAGGGCTTTCCAGAGAATGAGAATGTGTGTGTGTGTTTCTCCCTGCATGCATGGTTGTTTCATTGATAAGCATTTTTTGATATTTTTTTTGTCTTCAATAAGAAATCTCATGTGACATTTTGTCTAAAAACAACTGAATTTTGGTGATTATTCACTTATATAACGTTTTAATGTATAAAATGCCATAAACAATGAATTTAGAAATTCATTACTGTGTGGTGTTAAAGGAGGTTTTGCCTGTTAACACCACAAAAGCTTTTCCAGGAACTCAGGAACTATTTACAAACTCTTCAGGTACTATTTTGTCAGACTTCACAGTCCCTTGCAGGAGTGTTGTCCAATAGCTGTGAACGTTTGAGGCAGAGCTTGTAAGGTTGAACGTTACTCACTGGTCAAACCCAAATGTTCTACGACACATGTACAGTTTCATTCACATATTGAAGGAACATTATGTAAGATTTGGTATAATAGAATAGAATATAACCCCACTGTGGTAAATATGGACAGCTGTACACATGCATTTGGTATGTTTACATTACTTGCGACGCAAGACATAGCAGCCAGCAAGAAGCCCAGCTCGGCGTCTGTCTTTCAGCCTTTTATTTCACCAAGCTCTCGCCAACGACTAAAAGTCAGTTCCAGATTTACTCTTGTCCAGCAGCTTCCAGCTCGCTCACTCTCTCCTTTTCTCTCCGTAGCTTCCTTTGTCATCGTCCACAGAAGCTGCTGAGCCCGGTTGCCCAGCATGACGGCATAAAAACCCTGAAAATCTTTTTCATTGAGCTGAAAATCAGGCTTTTTGTGTTAGTTTTGTTTATTTGAAACATATATTATAAATAAATAAATAACATGTATTTATGGTACCTGTCAAGAGCGGATGTCACAAAGTGCTTCACACACAAACATGAAACAACCTGCAGGCAAAAAATGACAAAATGAAATAAACCAAGTTAAACAAAGTCAGGTCTAAAAACAAAATTCTTGAACTGATTTTAAAAAGTGTCAGCAGTGATCCACGAGGCTCCTCATGTCCTCAGTCTGTGTCCAGCATGAGTTTTCTGCTGCTGGGTCCCAACCTTCCTCTACTCCGTCTTGTTTACAACTTCCTCTAGATTAGCACCAGCCGTGATGATAACACCTAATACTTTAAAACTGATGCACACCCACACACACACGCACACACGCAGCAGAAAACCTGTGTAATAGCAGTTGTAGTGGTGCAAAGCTTGCAGAGGGCTGCTGCACTGCGATAATGTCAGTGTGCAGCAGGCAGCAGCCAGCATGTGTGGAGGGATACAGAGGTGTCTCTGCGGGATTTGGATCTTTCAGTGTCTCTGTGTCTGTGACTCGGAGCTAAAGTCCCTGTAAACAATCTATGTTGACTTTGTTTTGTGCTTCAGCAAAAATTACAAGTGCAGTCAGGTGGGGAATGGTTTCACTGTGGCGACCTTTCAGCATTCAGATTGTCTTTGGATCCTGGTTTCACTCAGCCTGCAAGGTGGTCCGCTTCCTGAGAGACAACACACACAAACACACACACAAACACACACACACACACACACACACACACACACACACACACACACACACACACACACACACACGCACACACACACACACACAGTTCAAAGCATCAGGATTTTTTGTAGAGAGGATGGAACAGTTCAAACAGCACACATAAACATTTTGATCTTTTAAATACTACAAAGCACAAAGGTTGAAGCAGTTAATGTAAACTGAAACCCTCTCTGTATTAAACAGCGACAATAGTATGATCTATAAAGTCACCAAAAAACAGAAATCACATTTTGAATTTTTTCCCCTGTGATTCTGTTTTCACAGCTGCAGGTGAGCCCCGTGTAGAGGCAGATTGTTAATGATGTTACATCATTGTTAATGACCTAGCAACCTAGAAAGTGTCAAAGCATGTATACTTACATGTATAAACGCTCATAATACCTTTCAACCACTGACTAAGTGGCTACTCCTCCAGGTTGGGGCAATGTTGGACTAACTTTGTAACATTGAGGGTCACTGTGACTGATTTAGTTCATCTTTCCCCATCAACCAGTAAGAGGAGGTCGAAGGTAGGTAGCTGCTAAATATTGAAACATATACAGGAATGAGAACTGAGGAGCTTTAGTCGATCATATTATTGAAAAGCTGGATGTCTCCTGGGATGCTACATGTTGGGTAATGTATTGTGCTGTTAGATGCTAGTGGGTTTACTCATGAGAATATTTGGTTTGTTGATTTACATGTCTGAACAAATAGCCTGTTGTCACTCCCAGATTGTCTAATGGCACCTTGGCATTGCTGGTACCCATCTAGTGTCATTTTTCAAATGTCCCCATAACGTTTAGATGTGCCGTTAAAGTCTGGTGACGTAGTATTAAGAGCGAGAAGGTCCACATATGGAGGCGGATGGATGGGTCAACAAACACAGGACTTTCACCCAGGAGACTGCTGCTCCTGTGCTGAGTAAAACCAAGAGTCAACCTTGAGTTCTTTTAAACGCTACTTAAGTTACGTTACCTAACGTTACATATATAACATTTTTCCCAAACCAAGCCAAGTTCACAGCTAGCTTTATTTTGACAGTCTATCCCGACGTTGCATATAAACTGTCGCTAACTTGAGCCCTGTACGTCCAAATCAGACGCAGAAGGGCAACCTACAGCATCATAGTTTGAAGAGAGCATAGGTTCACTGACCAAGCGGCCTTGAACATGTTGGAATAATCCTTCAGGGGATGGGTTATATAAGTGACCAGACAAGAAAATTAAATAATTAATTGCTTAATTTCTACACATACACATATCAGGTGAAAGTGTGTGTGTGTGTGTGTGTGTGTGTGTGTGTGTGTGTCTGCCCACCCAGCATGCAGCCAGAGGCGATTCTCACTCTCTCGCTCTATCTGTTAGTGTGTTTACATGCAGGCTAATCATTTGATTACAGCCAGATTAACCTCTTGAACCCAACACACACTCTTTGGCAGGTTCCTAATTACAGACTTGTAGTTCAGCCAAACTCTGCTCAGAGCCACAGAAATGAGGACAAAATATATTTTAGTGGAGGCCCAAAATATTCTCATTATGCCAGATATGTCAGGATGAATTAGACATTAATGTGTTCCAAACCGTTTACAAGACAGCTTGAATTTTCAAATGAATGTACCAGTGCAAATCTGAAACATCTTGAATACTCATCAAGTGTGATACACTGTAGGTAAAGACCAGTCTTGAAATATTGCTGAGCTCCTGGACAAATGATACTCAAGTGTGGACGTTACTAAATTTTAATGAAAATGCAGCTAAATGCAATACCACAGGAAAATTCCATGTCACGTCTTCAGTTTTTTGTACCAAATTACAGTGTTGTAGTTCTCAAAGTTGGTCTTGATCTTGATTTATTTGTTAACTGTCTGGGAGGAGACATGAGCCAAATCATGTGGAATAAAGTTCAGTTTCCTAAACTGCAAAGAGTTCTTCTGCAAAACAGCATCCAAAAGAACACACAGCATAAATACTTCAAGGCGACGCTTTACGAGGCAACTCAATGTAGCAACCACACTTCACCCAAAGAGTTTTCGTGAATATTAGCTACCTAAGTAGCCTATATACTGTCTGGTCTTCACTCGGTCTTGATACACTCTGGTCTTGGTCTAGTTGGTCTTGATTACACACTGCCAAATTATAGCGAGTAGTATGAGTAAGAACATTGCTAAGTAAATCACAATGTTGGCCTGGAGTTAGTTGGTTATGCGTGGACTACAGAAAGTTCTCAGCCTACAGATATTCAGTTGACAATGACAAACGGCAAAGAAAAGCAGCAAATCCGCACAGCTGACAAACTGGAGAATGTTTGGCACAAACGATTAATGAATTATCAAGATGGTTGCAAATGATTTTTTCTGTCAATCAACTAACAGATTTGGTCACTAATTATTTCAACTCCAGATAAACGAGAATTAATGGAAGCAAGATAGTGATGATACCAAACACCCTTCCAGACAGGAACAAAATCAGTCTTTTATCAAAGCCATAATCTTACTCAAAGGACATACTGTTTCCCCTCAGAAATCTACCAAGGTCCAGTATTCCTCTGAGAGACTGCATTATTTCCCCCAAGGCCCGGGCTGAGGTGACATGGCATTGTATGAATGCTTGTGGTTGTTGTTGGATATGAGGGAATTTTCTTCTTCCTCAAGCCTCAAGAAAGCAAACAATTTCTGACAAGCCGCCAGAACAAAAATACAAATCAAATGGGTTTAAATATGAGAGCAGAGTTGAATCTATCTGTGTAAGGCAGGTTAGTAATACAGTATCTCTTAGTGCTGTTATGGGATTTACTACAAGTAGGCATTATGGGATGTTGACAGTATTACAGACAGTCTTTCCAGTCTGTCTCCCTGTTTGGTATCCAGAGAAGATTAAACTGCTGCTGATTTAATTTAAGCCTTAATTAAACCTCAACAGCTGCCAGTGGATCCTCTGAAAAGGCTAACTGGTTGACAGACAGAGACAGTTTGAATATCTGTCAGAGATAAAGAGATCTGGAGTGTGGAACAAGTGTCAGGAAGAATGAGAGATGAAAACCGATAGAGGAGATAAACAGACTGGAACTGTAGGTTCATTAACAACAAAACTGTTTAATTAATACTGACATCAGAGCAGTCATTTGCCTGAGAGTCGAGGGCCCATGGGAACAGTTTGAGTTAAAAATCTGGATTTTGAGCTTGTTCACTGCGTTCTGTTATTTTGTCAGATTCTGAGCTCTCATGTAGGTGGCAGCCTGTTGGTTAACAGGATCAAACAGGATATATCCGGGGGCGCAGTGGGGGGTAAACCCGAGTAAACTCAGTTTATCCAGCTCTTTGAAATGAGAGTTTACTCGTCTATTTTCAGATCAATCAGAGGAAAGTAGAGTTCAACCACCTCTGTGTTTACCACTACACCCCAGGATATATCCATATATCTAGATGATGATCTCCTGACTTCCTCTACCACCACTGTGAGTTGATATTCTTGGTTTTCAGTGAAAAACTATTTGAAATATTATCAATATCTAAATTGCCCTCTACTCGATATAATGTAATTACTTTGGTGATTCCACAACTTTTCTTCTAATGCCATCATCACGTCCATTCCCATTAGCCTCAGCTTTGTGTTTAGCGCTAATTAGCTAACATTAGCAAGCTAACATGCTGAATTACAGTGGGTAACATGCTAACCATGCTAGTTAAACTTCATTAAACTAAAATCTCCTGAATGTGTTAGCATTGTCATTGTGAGCATGTTAGCATGTCAACGTTAGCATTTAACCCAAAGCACCACTGTGTTTAAGGTACAGTTTCACAGAGCTGCTAGCATGGCTACAGACATATAGTCTTGTTATATTCTATCAGCTGTATCAAAATGGATTTTGTCAGTAAGCCAAACTGCACAATGAACTGTTAACACCCAGTAAACGTGCATTAAAGCATCACCAAGCATCAGTGCTTTACCAACACAACACTTACAATAAAGACAGCAGTGAAACAGAATATAATTACTTCATGAAATGATGTCAAATTGTTTGTTTGATATCACGCAGAATTTCCTCCAGCATGTTGAGAGAATGCAGCTTTTTGCTGTCGAGACATCAGACATGGATTCCTGAGAGAGAAATAGATAAATGGTAAAAGATTGACAGAGATATAGAGGGCGAGTTGTGCATAATGCATGAACAGCGAGAAAAACAGAAGGGGAGAGATGGAACTGAGAATAAACAAGATTCAGGCAAAAAATTAGAGGAATTCAGAGGCTCAGAGGGTGGCAGACTTTGGGTGGACAGAGATAGAATGAAAGGATCAGACAGTCATCACCCCTCCACCCTCCTCCTCCTCCTGCTCCCACCCGGTGTTCAGGACAGCCGGCCTCAGAGTCTCCGCGCAGCACATTAAACGCTGACCCATTGCTAATTGGGAGTTTGTTTGAAAAGCGTCTGGAAACAAAGGAATAAAAATGTGTCTTCATTTGTATTCAGCCGAGCTCTTTGTTCAGCAGCTGTTTGTAGTTGAGGCTACACACTGACTGATATAATAAAGACTTGTACTGAAATAGAAATGTGGAAACTGACAGCTTACAGACTGATGGACCAGAACGTTTCTTTAAATCACTAAAAGAACATAAATTACTGTTGGATTATAGGTTTACCTGCAAGCTCTCATACTATCTAACACACAGTCGAGAATCTCAATATGGAGAGATCAATTGGAAAAGTATAACAATACTTATTAAGATAAAGAAAGACTGTGGTAATAAACTCTATTATTATAGTATTTATAGCTATGCTAGCAGCAAAGCACCAGGCATGTTTCCAATAGTATTTTCATTTGATTTGCCAACATCTTTGTATCTTAAAATATATTAAACACTTCCATGTAATATAGTTTGTGCCTGTTTTTCTCCTCTCAATTACTGTACAACACACTGCTTCATTTTGCATCTGTATTTTCTGAATGTTTAATATTAACAGAAGAAATCATGCAGCTTTCTTTCTCCTGCTCCATACATATTTTTTATAAAGTAACATGTACAGAATTAGGGGCGTGTCACTGTCTGTATAAATCTACACTGTACTGTCTGTATAGGTCTGCGTCTCTGTTGAGTATAGCAGGTCTCTGACAGTCTGTGAAAGCAGGAGTGACAAAGGAACTGGAAATTGAGGCTGGAACAGGAAGAAGAAACAGAACCTCACCTAAGAGTTATGGTTGGGTCCTGAAACACAGTTCATACGATCAGTGTCTATAGGACTGAGTCAAAATGTAGATGACAGTAACTCATTTCGGTGCCTGAACTGTCGATTGAAATGGTTGCCCTCTGGTGTGGACTCTACGTGACTCTGGCAGCAGGTAGCCCTCTGTTAGCTGCTAACAGTTAATATGCTGAACTAAATGGTCTAAAATGTGGCTGTATTTCACAAAACCTACTGAAACCAACCAGTACTTCGTTATAGGCACTGGTAGCGTTTCAAAAGTATTGTTTTAGCACCCTATGAGAAAAAACCCAAATGATACCCAACCTTACTAAGAATGAGAGCCTACTCCAAAGTTTCTTTGATGGAAATACATACTAATTAGCATACAACTACTGCATTTTTATATTTGTATTGGGACAATAGAGTAATAGTAGAGTTAACAGTTACTTCATGTTTTAGTGTAGACCATTGCATGCGGTTTTGATGACTGACTAACCTGCCTTGGTGTAGTAGAAATATACCAGTTTATATAGTGCACAGTTTTTCTGTAGTTTCTGCAAATTCTCCTAACTTTATCGGAATGTTGAAAGGACATTTTACTTTGTTGGCTTCAGTAGTTAATATCTGCCTCACAATTCAACCCTGAATCAGCCTCCTCTTTGATGGCCTTTGACAGTTTGCTGCAGTTAACAGTTCTTTTCTTCAGTGAACACGATGAGGAATCTCCCAATATACTCGTCAGCAGGCCTTTATGAGCTCTGACCTCGTCTTCTAGTGTTTGCTTTGGTTTAACTCAGTCCAGATTGCTGTTTCTTCATGATGTGTGTCTGTTTTTACGGATGAGATGGTAGCGGTCCATCAAATCAAATGTCTTTTCTAAAGTTAGTCACGTAAGTCATGTTTTTTAATTCCATCCATAGGTTTTGTTTACAGATCATGCTTCATTTATACATGTTCTAAACATCTGCATTAGTGTCACAATGTTGAGTGGTAGCTTTAACAAGGTTTGTTTCAGGGAACGCGAGCACACACATGCTGGTATTTTCCAGAGAAAGCAGGGTGGATTTTGGTGAGGATTCTCTGCTCCTGGTGTTTAAGTCTTATGTACGTGTGCAGGATTTTTAAAGAGTAACTTAACAGAGAGTCAGTAAATGATCTGCACAATCTGCACTATAGCTCAATGGATTCTGGTCTAATTAACCAGCTAGCAGAGCCCTGGGTAAAAAGTGAGTTGTGGACCACCACTGAGCCCCCCATGTTCCTCAACTTTGTTTGGTTCTAAGTTGAATAACTGCAGCCTTGAGAGGGTAAGAAGCACTGGGGTGCACAGATTGATGAAAGTGCAAACACCCAGACCAAGTCCACCAACCCTAGGGCTGCAAAAGTCTGTGAATTTTCAAAGTGGGAAACTTTCCATGGGAATTAACAGGAATTTATGGGAATTAACGGGAATTTATGGGGATAAACCAATAATTTACAAAATTGAAGGTTGGCCCTTAACAGGGAACTTAAATATAGTTGGGGAAAATATATTTTAGCATAATCTTGACTAAAACAACCAGATTTTATGCAAGTACACTTCATCACATGCACACAGCATACTGCTCACTGCAGGGCTGTTGAGGCCACGCCTCCTACATGCACAGATGATTTCTGAACCTGGACCACACTTTAAGCCCAGAGCACAAGACCAGTGAAGCCACACATTTGAGCCTGTGGATTACATAATATTGTTCAATAAAATATGTTCTACTTTCAGATATTTATGTTAACTTTAAATGTTAATATTTATGTTTGGATATGATAAAGTTTGTTTAAATTACCCCCAATTTCCAGTTAATTCCCATAAATTCCCATTAATTCTCATGAATTCCCATGGAGTTTCCTATTTGGAATATTCCAAAATTCCCCAGTTTAACTCATATATAGTAAATGCTCAGTACTCCCAGTTCTGCCCAACATATAATACAGTTGTTCTGGACCTGCTCATGTTTACACTCAGACTGGACCTCTATACTCATTGTGCTGAAAGGCATTACATAATAACCATCCCCACTGAACCACAGAAGAGTGACCCTACAGGGCGACACATCTCTAATAAAAGTCAATAAAAAATAAACTTTTTTAGAATTGCCCTCATCACAGCCAACAAATATATATGCAATGTAAATATGGACAACCACCTACGATGGCTGGATGGATGAATAAAGATAGTGTAGAACCTGAAGGACCGGCTGGAGAATTAAAAAAGATGTGGAGTGGTTTAATAACCTTTCTGAGTCCATATCACAGTGCTCTTTTTATATTCGCACAAATATTAAACTGTCATGTACGAGTCAGACATGCTTATTTTATTGTGTTCTCCCTCTGCAACTGTCTAGTTTTTCTTGTTTTGTTCTTTAGTCTGTACAGTTTTTATTAATTTTTCTGTGAACAGGTTCATATTCCTCTGTGAGGAATGTGTTTGGGCTGTGAGGGGTCTATGATAATGGGATGGAGGGGTTATTAATCAGGCTTCTGTGTGCTCATAAAATCAACAATGTTGAAGAAGTTTGAGCAGAATAAGTGTATTATTGTTATTGTCACCTGTAATAATGTAAAACCCATATTTGATTTATGTGTACAGCACAAAAAAGAATAAAAATGAGTGTGAAGTTCCCCTTTAAAGTCTTTTCCATCTAAATTTATAGAACCAGTAAACAAACTACAAAATGATACCCCACTGGGCCACACTTTGCCTGGTAATCCAGCCTGGGCCACACTCCTCTGTGAAGAGGGTTATGTGTGGTGGTCATCCAGCATCATAGAACCATGGATACATGGAGTATGTAACTTAGAGTGAGACAGTAGGGTTGCAGTTATAGATTAGTGAAATGTGAGTTTTTACGTATCTGCTGTCAACAGCTATGTTGAGCCAAACAGGGACGGATCATTGAAAAATATATAAATCCATATATCGGGCTGATATTGGCTTATGACAGATATATTGTGTCTCTGTGTATGTCGTCTGACATTTGCTGATATGAAAGATTTGTCCTTACTTGAATATATATAATATTGGATGATATATCTATTGGGATATCTATTGGCATTAGTCCCAACAAGTCCAGTATCGGTCAGGCTACAAAATATGGCAAAACAATAAATACAAATTCAATCCTCGCTGCCTGAGAAGTAAAAAGGCAGTGTAAGAACATATGCTGTGCTTTAGTAAAATTGTCAGCCGTGATGTAAAGTAACCTGATTGCGAAATGTTCGTTTAAAGAGACTGCAGAGACAGAGAATGAATCAGCAGATTTGGTATCAAATAATGTCAGCTCACAGAACACAGTTTAAACTGACTGTCTGCTTGTTTATATTCACTTTACCAGTTCTTCATTTCTTTGAAGTGGGACCAGAAATGCTCCAGGGACTTCTGTTTGACCTCCCCGGCTTGCCGTAGTTGTTGCAACAAGCTGAGCTGTCTATGCCACCTCATAGCTCCACAAAAAAAAAAAATCCTAATTGGCAGAGAAGCACACACATAGATGCACACTTCCTATTGTGGAAGGTTATTATCTGTGGGGAACGCCTGGAAGAACGGGCCCGGCGGGATCCAGTGTTTGTGTTTTCTCCCGATGCTGAGGGAAAATGTGATTATAATAGTGATAGATGATGAAGATGACAAGATGGTGACAACAAGGCAAAATGCATCAAAGCCAGCCTCTGAAGTGTGTGTGTCTGTGTCTGTGTGTGTCAGTGTGAGTGTTGAAATGTCTTCAGAAGGCTGTGAGTTCTCTGAGATCAAAATACTTTGAAGACTCCTGTTTGTTCGGATAGAAACCTTTGAAAAGAGTCCAAATCAAATGCAGTGTAAAGTGTGTGTGTGTGTGTGTGTGTGTGTGTGTGTGTGTTTGTGTGTGTGTGTGTGTGTGTGTGTGTGTGTGTGTGTGTGTGTGTGTGTGTCTGCAAGCTCAGTCAGAATCAGTACAGTGTGTTTTTATTTCATTTTGTGTTGAAAATCATCAGATCACATTCTCCAGTTAATTCACATTTTTCTTTGTATTCATCCTGCACCAGTCCTAACTCACCTCCATGTAACCAGCAACAGTGTGATGGTTTCATGTATACATGCATCTTAAATCTTAAAGCTGGAGTGCAGGACTTTTGTATGTAAGTGAACGTCTGTTACATTCAAGCCCTCGCCAAATGAGTTCACACAATGCTGATTAAGTCTAACACCGCCAGGTAAATCTCCTGCAACATTTCATAACATCCCAGAGTTTAGTGAAGCTGGCATCAACAAGAGCTGAAGGGGGAGCAACCATAGCAACAGTGTAGGCTACAGCAACAAGTGTATGTCTTAGGACGCCTGCAGGAATATTGGAGTAGGAGTAACGCACAAGTGCCAAAAACTGCAGTTCCTCAAACGTCCGGTTGAAGCTGACTACAAAGCAACTCAACCTCCATAAGCCGCCATCTTAAAATGTCCAACTTCACAGCAGAAATAAACATGTTTATGGCTTGGTACAAAAAAACGGTTTTGCAGTGTGGTCGCTTTGATTGACAGGTGGGTGCCGTTACAGGCTTGAGCAATCAGGCTTCATTCAGCCCGCCTCAGCTCCACCCACACGCCATGTCTTTGCCCATTTTTAAATTAGTTAGGACCAAGGATTTCCTTTCTTCAATACAGACGTTGGTTTCATATGATTTCCTTATCGTATGACAATGAACAACCAGTTTTGAAATATCATACATCACATTTCAACATGTAGACTGTGAAAACCGGGGATCGAACCACCTTTTGATTAGTGGACAACCCACTCTAAGTTCATGTTAGCCTATATATCATCTGATATTATTTTTTAGACTCAGATATTACATCAATATTAAAAAAAAAAAAATCCTCTGTCAGTCAGGTGTACTATAAATGAAGCTTTATTTTTACTTTCAGCTGTGCTTGTAGCTTCTAAAACACCTCATATCATGAAAATACATCAGTATGCTGTTTAGTAATTTTCCTACAATTCAATTGAGAAACAGTTAAGATAAACAAATGGAAATGTGGTGTGTGTGTTAACTTAATACTTGACAACTCAAAGCCACTGATGCAGAAATCCTGTAAATACAGTATTAGCATAAAACTTCTATGCTCACAGATTTATAACATTTCCTGCAATGATCTAATACAACAGTTGTATTAAAGGGATGGATATCTGAGTAAAAACAGTCTTATAAAATCTTAAACAGTTGGCAGGTTAAAAATATCATAACACCATCCAACACTCTCAGAGGATTTTTAGATGCACCAACAGACAAACCTTTCCAAACAATTCGTCTTGTAATTGTATTAATCTTTTTATTTCCCACTGAATGGAAACGTGATGTGAAATCAGTCCACACAGACTCAGCTCCAGCTGCATGTTTTTATCATGGAAAATGAAAGTGAATTCATATGCTGCTTGTGTGCGTAGATCCTCTGAGATTTACTCTAAAATAGAGGTCAGCTGCTGCAGTGATGGACGTGGCACCGGACACAGACAAATATTTGACTTATTCACAAGCCGATTAAGAATGAAGTGCCGTGAGCACACACACAAAAAAAAAATGAAAGCGGCGCTAAAAGCCTCAGCCTTTATTGTGCAAACAGAAAAGGCTGAACTAAAACCAATGCTATGTGAAACAAAGAACAAACATCAAACATGTCCTCCAGCGGCAAACACAAAAATCACTTTTCCCAGTTGGATTAAAGCGCTCGCATGGTTAAATTCAAATCCAATCACCTTGGATTGGTTGCTCAGACACCATACTAGTATACATGGTGCAGCATCACTTGCCCATCAGTAACATGAAGGCTGTTAGCACTGAATGCCCTGCAGTCACGCTTGAAGACATAGCAGCAAATTCACTTCCCAAAAACTGTCACACAGCATGCCGCAGACAGCCATGTTAAAACAAGATGCCAGTAAACACAACATCTCCCTGCAAATGGTGCAGTGCTTTCAGGGTCATTGACTTAGTAGTCTATCACCTTATTTTGATCCATAAAAGAACAGTGGAGAGATGGTTTAGGGGTGTGTGTGACGTGTGATGGATGGACTCAGAAACAGGTGAGTGAAGAAATGGTCAGACCCAAACATGTAAAGGACAAAGAACATCCATAACCCAAAAATCACAATCAGCCGGGTTAGTGTCTGAAAAAAACAGACAACTCTTGGATGGTTTTCCATAAAATTTGTGCCTCACAGACTTCTGGCTTCATCTAGCATCATCAGCAGGTTGACATTTTTGGTTTTGTTGTGAAATATCTTGGCAACTGTTAGATGATTTGTTGTGACATTTGGTACAGATCATGGTCCCCAGAGGACGAATCCTAATGTGTTTGAACTTTTCATCTCACATCCCAGCAGACTTTCATTATCCAGTGAAATATCTATCTATCCTTTAGAGTTCTCCTCCAGCACCACAAGCAGGTTGAGAGTTTGTAATCCACGGGTAAATGTCTGAACAGATCTTCAGTGGATTACCATGACATTTGGGACAAACGTTGATCGTCCCTGGAGGATGACTTGTAATAACTTTGGTGGTCGCTTAACCTTTTATTTGGCACCATCATCATAATTTCAGTTTGACATTTCAGTAATTACATCCCCATCAGCCTCAGTTGTAGTTTTTGTTTCACGCTAATTAGCAAATGTTAGCATGCTAACACATTAAGCTAAGTTGCAACCATGGTAAACACTAGCATTTCTGCATTGTCACTGTGAACATAGCGTTCTTGATGTCCCTCACTAACCCTACCTTAACCCCGTCTCATGGAACACTCACATGTAACATGTGTCTTCCATGATTTTTAACTTTACTTTTCAAAAGTGAAAGCAGTGCTGCACCACTGCGATACACTGTTAAATCATAAATGTACAGGAAGTCTTCCCCTCATCTCTTCAGGGTCAGTACTCTTACATCCCCTCTCGCATGCTCTATCATTCACCTCTCCATCTCCTCTCTGTCTTCCTCCTTCCACATTCATGCACTCACATTTCAACCCACCCACCCTTCCTCCACTCTCATTCACTGAATAAATTTAGGCAGAGAAATCGACAAGTAAATAGACTTGTATTTAGACAGTGCCTGTCTGATCTACTGAACACACATTGTCTTTCCTCTATCTTTGTCTTCCGTTTGTTCATTTACTCTCAGTGATAAAATGTCTAGCACAAAACTAAAATAGTCTGTAATAAATGTGTTCTAATGTGAACAGTCTGTTTTTTTTTATTGTCAGCCCGGCAGATGACAGAATGATTAGATGGCAGTCCTGTCTGCAGTTACCTCTATTAATATTAGATGGCTGTGCTGTGCCTCCAAACACCTGGTCAGGCATGAACTACAGCTTCATTAAATCTTAATCATCTGCCGTGCGTATATATATTTTTTTGTGTGTGTGAATAAATGTGTTTTTCCTCTCTGTTTTCTTGCCTTGTGCTGAGTGTGTGTGATCACACACCAGAGAAATGGCAAGCGATGGAAATGGAGATAAAGGAGTGGAAGAGGGGGATGTTGGAAGGACCATATTTGTTTTCTCAGCTCAGTGGAGCATCTGCTCCATGTTCCTCCAGGACGTAGCTAATTGGTGACAGGAGAGGCAGCGTGTACATAATGCTGCTCTCAAGGATTTATTTCCTTCTTCCTGTCAGATATACTCTTTACTCCCACTGTCTCACTCTGGCTGCACTTACTGTACATATCCAGTGAGTGTCTGCCCTGCTGCCACGGCCTAATCCTTCTCTAGCTCTGATTCTTTATTATAAATGCTCTCTTCAAAAGATACTCTTTAATATACACTTACTGTTAGAGGCCTAGGAAGTTATTAAGTTATTACCAAATGATAACGGTAATTTGGTCCTGTCCTCTGGACCTTCTGGACCAATCAGATCCTGCAAGAGGGCTTATCTTATCAAGACGTTTGAGTAATATTTTTATGAAACATGGCATACAATAGCAGCTGAGCTGTTGGACATACTTGCCACTCTCCACCATGAACAGGAAACCACCACCATAGATTCTGATATGTGCTTTTCTTGTTATCTATGCATAGACAGCAAGGTTTGCAAAGCCTCTAATTCATTATCCATATTGAATTAGAGCTGGTTGTCAAGGCTCATGTTGTTTGTGTTCTTCCAGTCACACAATAGGGGCGTGATTAATCAGGATGTCCACGTCATTATTTTTAAAGGTCCAGACTAAAACCCTATCCTGGAGTTTAGTTCCTGGAGTCAAACTAAAACAAACCAGCAGCTTTTCCAAAACTTTTCGTTTCAGGGGTTTAAAAATGCCAGAGTAGTGTGGATGCTACCCTCCATACCCTCCTTCAGCACTTAAATTCCACTAGTCCTGAACACTATTCAACGATACCAGATGATAAGCCTCTAAAATAATTGGTGCCCCTACTCCCAACCTCCCAGCCCTCACACACAAAGCACAACACACACAGCCACCCTGTGTAGTCATGCTTTAATCTACTCCCATTTGGTTTCAGATACAGATCTCTGATGGTAAGAGCTTCATGCCCTCTGCCATCACTGCTCCAAACAAACTAACAATCACACTAACAGACTCATGTTCTTGTTGACTGTACTGTGTGTCCCTTTGGCTATTATTGTTGTATTATTGTGTTGTGTGTTGATTGAATGTTGATGTGTGTACAGGCTGTGAAAACAAATGTCCTCTATGGATGACAGTTAATCATCTATCCAGCAAAAGTTATGTGTTTTAAAACTAAAATGCATTAGGGTGGATGTAGCCTGAATTTCTGGGTGTAGAGGCCAGAATGACATTGAGATTGATGGTCTCCACTGGGGACAATTTGACCTTTAAAGCATTTCCCAAATTCCTGGGAGCACTCTGGTTTCTCTTCATCATAAATTCAGTTGAGACTAGAAGAAGCAAGCAGAAACTCACTGAAACGCATGAATCAAGTTGTGTCATATCTTGCTTTCAAAATAGTAACTGCTATCACAGGACACATGGAACGATAACAACCCATAGACCTTTCTCCCAGCAGGCATTCTTACTTGTCAAACAAGGTGTAACAAATAACATTTACAATGGCTGCCATCCATTTATGTGTTCCAGCACCAGGGCCCTGCTGATGTGTGCTGGCTAGCTATGCTTACTGGCTCAGCCCAATGGAACAGAGCCATTATTTGTTACACCTTTTTCTTTCTTGTTATGACAAGTCAAATCCTCTGCCATGAGGAAAGTCTCCTCACACAGGGGATCATATCTTTGTAATCAGTCTCTAAAATGACGGACATGTCTTTTAGATTAAAATGCTGTCTGAAATGTGGTTTTAACTTCTTGTAAAACATATACACAGTGACCTCAGGCTGCACACATAAACAAGAACTCCTTACATGCTTCTAGACAATCCAAGCATGTTCTTGTTCCAAACCACCTGACTGTTTCTCATCCTTTATGATCCTATGATCAGTAGGGAATGCACTCACTTTCCAGTTTGAGGCTCAAAAAGCTAAAACTAATGCTGTCTAATAAAGCAGTCCTGCAGCAGATCCTGTCTTCATGAAGGGGTTGATTGAACTTTCTGATCATTGTGGAGACGTTAGCTTGTGTTTCTGTTGAATTACAACCTACTACATCCTCCAAAATGAACATGACTGCTCTCTAAAACTGTGCCAATAAAAACTGAACATTGTAATTTTCATATTGTAGACTGCATTAGTTTTATCTGGGTGTAACTAACAAATTGGCAAATAAGTGTTCTTCTCATTAAAAATGATCATTAACATTTTGGAGTAAATGATTTCACCGGTCAATAGGCACACGGTTTGGGAAACATTACACTAAGTACAGAACAGTTTAAAAGCAAAGTTGGCTGCAAAGACGCCTCTAGCTTACTATAACTATTTGACTGTACAAGAAGAAGCATGCTGTTGCCATGGCGCCACATGGGTTACAGTAGCTCTCGATGGAAATCGATGGAAAGATAGTAGCCACAGGTAATGGTATAATATTTAAATGGAAATATGTTTGTTCCCACAGCAGGTATTTACTGCACAGTTCATAAAAAATTAATGAAGTGTCTGATTTTGACTAGATTAATATCACAGAAATGCTCAGTCATGACTGCAGTATGGAAATATTTGGCCATACCTGCACAAATTTTAGGCTTTATTGATTTGTGAAATATGAAACACTTGCTCTTAATTTGCATAATTACTGGACAAGTACAACAGTAGATCTGGCAAAAGTTTTGTGTCCTTATTGTCTCTCTAGTTGCAGTACAGAATGCAGTGTGTTCATTGTTTCTCTGGGTGCAGTCCAAAGGAATTCTGGAAATGCTTGAAATATCAGAACTGAGTGTACACCAGGCTCGTTAAGACAATATTGAAATAGCAAAACTAAATTAGAACTTGAATACTTGATGGTAAAAAAGTGTGTAGGCAGTTACTTTGTCACTGTTTCCTGTCTAAATATATTTCTGGAGTTGGTAATAACACCTGCTTTGTCAGAAGAGCACAGCTTTCCTCAATGTGATGTGCATTCTTGACATTCCTGTTTGTTGCTTCTGTGGATATATTGATATGTGGGTTTATGCATACAGTACATGTTGTGGCTTCTGTGGCCCATGGAGGCTTCTGGAGGAACTAATGGCTGGGTCACAGCAGAGCCAGCCATAGTGTGCATACAAATAATATGCTAATATGCTACAGTCAGCAGGAGGCCTCACCCACTCTGTCACAAGGTATAATTGTGTAAAGCTTCTCACATAATTATGTTTAATGTAAAAAGACAATGAGTTATAATAATGAGGCTATTTGAACTGGATCCTAATTAGCAGCCATCGGAATCCCAAGGTTGTTGATGTGAGGAACTCTCAGATGGTTCCTCATTAGACTGTGGAACCCCAGAGGACAGGATTTTATCCAGCCGAGCTCCACTTAAGAAGATTTATTTAGACAGAAAACAGGGATGCCGTGATCAAAGTAACTGCCCACACAATTTTTCATAAAGTGATATAGAAGTAAAGTTAGAAAAGTTTCAATTCTAATTTAGTTTTTCCATTTCCATTTTGCCTTAAACAGCCTTCTACACTCAGTTAATTCCTCTGGACTACACCCAGAGATCACCTAACTCTGTGCTGCACTGCTAACAAAGACAACAATGATGCTGAGAATGAAGTTCATTCTTGACCTTGTGAATAGTAGTTTGACAACACTAACTTAACTCAGGGTACAATTGTTTGCTCTTTCTCAGAGCCTTCAACTGCATTCTATGGTCTTCATCAATCAAATCTGCTCAGACCTTTTGACTACTATTTAGATGGCAGCTGTCCATGAAGTAACCTGCTCATTAAATGATAACCTAATTTTAATATTTGCTATCTGCCGATACCGAGTCTGATTGATTAAATACTGTTATTCACCTAAATGTTAATTTTGGCCTGAATGAAAGTTGAGTGGTGACAGTCGATAAGCCCTGCTCCTGGCAACACTTCTAGACAGTCCAAGCCCCCTCATTGTAACTGATGAAAGTTACATCAGCAACGGCTGAGAAGCTGCTAATGTTGTTGAATGTTTCCTCATAACCTGCTGTAACCTTCAGAGGCAGCAGAACTCATGAGATTGGAGAGCTTTTCTCAATGGAAAGGTTGTTTTCGCTCTTCTCCCGACTGTAAGAGTTTGACAATTATATGGTTTGTTGATCTGATTGGTTGAAGTTTAACCATGATAGATGATGACATACAGCTGGTTCATCCAATCACCTGCCAAGCATTAGTAATTGAGTTTAAAATTTCTGCCAAGACGTACTTCTTCAAGGGTGGATGTGAAAGATGACCTAAGCGTACTCAAGTGTATTTGAGTTTTCAGAGCTGTTTAAAACATTTAAGATGACAGCAGGGAGTTTCCCAACTTGAAGACGAGAAGAACAGGTGAAAACAGTGAAACATGATTCTGGACATGGGAAACAAAGACTCTTTTGACCAAGAAATCCTTAACTTTGCAGTTTTATTGCTGAACTCCCTGTCTTCCTATCCTGTCTCAGCTCTCTGCCTCGGCCTCTCACTGTCCTCTCCCTCTAACATGCATTATGCAGCAGTCTTACCCCCTGCATTCCTTCCACATTTATTTGCCTCATTCCACAATTTCCCTCTTCACCTCTCAGACATGCTGCATAACTCTTACCCTGCTTTCCTTGACACCCAGCTCTACATTTCGCTGAAATGTGATGCGATTTCCTGCTGGCTCAGGAGCAGACAGGCAATAATGAGGACATCAGGGAGATGTGAGAGGTGTTTTGTTTTTAAAGCTGTGAAGAGAAACGAGGTGAGGAGGAACAGAAACTGTGGCTCTGAGCTCCACCTCCTCCACCACCTCCTCCTCCTCCCTCTGTCTCTGCTTTGACGCTCCCTCGTTCCTCATTAGAATGCTTCTCAGACTTCACCCCCCCCCCCCCCCCCATCTCTTGATCTTTTCCCAGCTTTCCCTAACTAATGTCTTTATTCTCTTTTGCACATTTTCTGTGCTCTAATGGCCATACATTACTCAGCATCATGCTACCCAGAATGCTCCTCTTTTTGTCTCTCTCTCACACACACATACATACTCGCACACACATTGTTGTTTCTCCTGTACTTAAGAGAAGCGTTGAGTAAAGTACTAGGATTAGATACAGAGCCAAAGTCTCTTTTTCCAGCCCGGGTTTTGCACTTTTGCTATCAGCACTAATGACATGTGAGCACCAAAGTATGTTCTGTTTTCTGGGAACACAACACGGCTAAAAAGAAGTTCACAGTGCGAGAAATACTGGCAGTCAGAGGATGAGACAAGTTTGAAATAAAGTTAAGGTTTGCCAACCTTAAAATGAAGGCAGTCAGTGACTAACTGTCTGTTGTAAATATCCATCACAGTTTACAGACCCACTTCCTTCAACTTTGGTCTGTCATACTTACTTAGAGATGCATCAAAGAATTCAGTGTGATGACTGTGTGTCATTTCAACCTGTGAGAGCATCTGGAAATGAGACGCTGTTAGCTGAATATTTTGTTTTGAGAAAGAGACAGTTTAGAGAAGTCGGAGTGAATCCATAGCACCTTTCACAGCCTGTTCAATGTTGTTGCTGTATTCTGTTGAGTGCACTGTATTGTATGTTGTTGTTGTATTATGCCTTGCTGTTCTGTAGATGAAGAAGAAGATGAATGGGGCGGGATGTCATTGTTGTTTCGCTTCTAAACTGGCAGTGGAGGTAGTAACAGAGCCAAATCAACATTTTTATAAAAATGATCCAGCAGGACAGGACACGTGTGTGTGTCTGAGGGTGTGAGGTAGAACAGTGAAGTTGTCAGCTGAGCAGTAAATGTACAGTGTTCATTACAGTTCAGTGAATAAAGGCTGCAGCCAAAGTAAACTCGTGTTGTTTCTCAATTACTGGAATGGCGTCACTATGACGAAAAACAAAGCAGGGGCAACAAAGTTGCTCTTTTGCTTTCAGACTGCCTACAGCTGTCTAATATTACACACTGGAATGGCATTATTTAGCCATTGTTTGATTCAGTGTTAAAAAGTGAAGCCTGCTTCGTGTCGGACATACTTTACATTACATCATTTACATTTAGTCATTCAGCTGACACTGTTCAAAGCAACTTACAAAAAAGGAAACAATCAAGGTACAGCACAACAAGGACATGTTAGTGCGGCAATAAGAACTGTGACAGTACTAGAGGGGATAGATTTATCATGTTGGAGAGGAGGTCCTCTCTGAAGAGCTGGGTCTTCAGGAGTTTTTTAAAGGTAGAGAGGGATGCTCCTGATCTGCTAGGAACTGGTAGGATGTTCCACTAACAGGGAACAACAGAAAAGTTTGGATTGCCCTGAGTGTATAGGTGGCAGAGCCAGGCGTTGTTCATTGGTGGAGTACAATGGTAGCCAGCAGAGCTCGATGAGCAGCGGGGTAACGTGACCTTTTGGGCATGCTACCGTGTTCTGGATCATCTGAAACTTTTTACACTTTGTGGGATCTCTGTGTAAAAGAGGCTCATGTATTTTGTCAACCTGAACGTCAGAATTCAGACACATCGGTTCGCCCAAATAATTGTTCTGATTCATCTTCATTGCACTGTAGGCTGGAGAGCAGCACTGTGACACTATCAGGCTGATCTGGACAAAACCCAGCAAAGTACAGTAAAACAAAGGCCTGGTATTTGATTGTTTTTCATTCAGTCGATAGGCCTAATAATACATTTTGCATGGATCTGCTTCAATACAGATCTTTAGGATCAGCAGCTAGTCAGGACATCCTGACCTTCTTGATTCTTGGTAACTTTAAGATGAGGTGCTATATAGATAAACTATTTATCCATGTAGATTGTTTGATTTGAGTGGCCACGTTCTTAAGCTATTGCTTGTAGATGTCTCCTAAATATAAGGGACATAGATAGGAGCTGGCTTGCAATGCTCATAATGCCAAAAAAAAAACAAAAACATTAAAACATCTCAAAAGTAACATTGGAAATCATGTCCCGGTGCTATGGCTAAATGGATAAATCGCATTAAGGGTAAGAAAAATGTATTTTTGATTTGGGGTTAACTGTTCATTTAACCTTGCCTTACCCTATTATAAACCTTTAGACCAGCTTTCTCAAACAAGTTGGCTGGAAAGTTGGAAATCAATTCAAAAAGTTTTGGAATGTGTTGCAGTAACTTTTAGGGTGTAAAGGAGCGTGAACTGGACTGTCCACACTTCAGAGAATGTTCATGTTCAAAATTTAATTCTTTGTGAAGACACAGAGTCCTCGTAAGTACAGAAAGACAGTATCACAGACACACCTCGAACCAGACTTGGCTGATGTTCAGAAAAACCTCAAAGCATCCCACTCACTGAAAGCTGAATGTTCGGTTTGGAAGCTCCACTAAAGTTATAATACTTCTCCTCTCACCCACGCACACTTAAATCACTGTCTCCTCTCCCACTTTCTATCAAAGAAGCTATTCATCTTGAAGAAAGATGCCAAGTTTTTGTCAAATTAGTCTCAAGTGATGAGGACAGACGCCACAGTTTTGAGTCAGAGGTCTTAAACATTGGCAGTAATGCAGAATGAGGAGTCCCATTTTAGGAAAGCCATAGACAATGCTTCCACTTTGCATTAACTCCACCTGTAACAACAGGCTACAGATGTGGAACCCAAAAATAGACTCAAGCTGAAGGTTTTCGGTCCTAACCCCATCAAGTCCAGAGAGCTAATCCAAGCAGACAGCAGTCAGCAAAGAGTCAGGAGGTCATCTCAGCAGGGTCAGGCAGCAGTGCTCGAAAATTAGGATGTCCCGGTGTTCCAAGGACAAAAAAAATATTCCCTGAGACACAAAGACACGGCGTCCAGGACAGTTCATGGACAGTAGAGACATTTATAATTGCAAATTACATTTTTAGATGCACGGTCATACACGGAATATACTGTATATCATTTTAAGTGTTCAATATCAGAAAAAGTGAGGAGGCACTGTCACAAGCTCGACACTACATCTCACACACACACACACAAACACTTACCAATGACAGTATAAAGAATGGCAGCGCTTGAGGTCACTCACAGTTTTCTGAAGTGTCATTCTAAAGCAGAAAATATGCAGCGCTGGCTGTCACCATGTTGGCAGTCCTGCCTCTTCTATGTCCGGCTAATCTAAATATAGGCAAAGACGTGGATCATCAGCGGACCTGAGGTGGGCTGAATGACGGCTGGTTGCTCTAATAAGCCATCTGTAACAACACCCATCTGCCAATCAAAGCGGCTGCTCTGTTAATTCTGCATAACTTTAAGCCTTAATATAATTTGAACAGGTGAGTTCTACAAACATTCATCTTCAGTACAGTTGTCATGAACAGGGAAATTAGCTATAGAGACCAAAACTGTTTTTTGTACCAGACTGTAAACATGTTTATTTCTTCTGTGAAGTTGGACATTTTAACATGGGGACTTAGGGAGATTGAAATGTTCTGTAGCCAGCCTCAAGTGGCCGCTCAAGGACTTACAGTTTTTAGCACTTCTGCATTGGCTTCACTTCCCAGCCACAGAAGTTGCTGCTTGACACTTGACACAAATCAGTCACTGAGTGAGATCAGTGTTGTTCCTCTTGGCAACTTCTCTTCTAAAAAGGGATTAGCAAAAAAACCGACTTCTCCAACCAATCAGAAACAGGTTTGGATATGCAATGCAGTTTGCCATGAAGCATTTATTGATCAAGCAGTAACTTAATCAATGACTAAACTCAATATTGAAGTAACGTTAATAAACAAAAAATAAAAAATTATGTAAACTGAAAAAAAGACTGCGGATAAAAGTTAATGTTGACACCTGACAGGCTGAACAGGATAAAGGTAAATGACCGTGCTAAACCCTGTGGAATGATGGGAGGCAGGGCTACAGACAGGTGACTGGATCAGGTGCAGAATTTGTAGGTTTGTTGAATATTTCTTGATACCAGTTTATAAAATCCATTTAAACAAAAGAAGATGACATCAACACATTGTGGTACAATTGTTCAAAAAGCAGAGACACTGTTGAATAACTGGACCCAACGAAGAAAGTGATTATTACTATCAGTACAGTACTGGACTGTGTTATGACCCAGCTCATTAAGGCAAGAAGAAGCAACACAATACCAGATGGTAAAATAAAATTATTTATTACGAGGCTCAGTAATGCAGCTCAGATAAATAATGCAACAGAAATATGTCAGACACAGGGACAAAATGGGAAAAGGAAAATATAAATTCAGTACCCAGCCCAGCCTCGGAGATAAAAAAAAAAACAGCATGATTTCATCATCTGTTTTTCTAATTTCTGCTTTTGGCAAAGAGCAAATCTGCCATTAAGCACTGTTACCACGGTATTGTAGCTAGTTAGGGTACATTCAAACAGGATCTAGTGCTGAAGCGGTGTGATAGTGTGTGGAGGTGAGAGGGGTTGCTGGGGCTGCGTTAATTTGTTCATTGTGCTTAACATAACCACTGTGAAACTATCAGGAAATAATTTTATTTCAACGATTATCTGACTTTATTGAGGCCGGCGCTCCCTCACACTCATTTACTGTCTATGTCTCTCGACCACTACTCACTTTCTCTCACTCTATCTCTCTCTTTCTCTCTCAAACCATCGGACACAAACCAAATAAACTTCTTCGTATCACTATTTTGCTGCGTTAATTGCGAGCCAGACTCAGATTTAGAAGCTGGTACATGAAACAGACAAAGCCAGAACTCAACAATTAGAGTAGCTATTAGAGTTTAGATAGTCTCAGTTTCAGAGACAATTCAGACTGACTGTGGAGGTTTGACTGATCTGATCATCTGATTGGTGCCTGCAGCGTGACGTTGGGCTGCATTTTCCTAAAAGTTGGATCTTGCTCAACTTTCCATTCAAATGAATGGAAAAACCTGCATTTTCACTGCAGCGCCTGATCCTGTCCGAATGCGGCCTTACCTGCAGTTAAATATGTGTTGATCCCTTTCTTGCAGAGGAAATACAACACCCACCTTTTCTGTGATGTTTTCTTTTTGATGAACTTCAGGGTTTTAGAGGTAATTTACTCAATGGGTTATGAATAAAGATGCTATTTTTGCACACTGTGTAAAATGTGTGAGTGTGAGTGCTTGCATGGCATTTATTAGTCTGTCTGTATGGAACACTCCCTGCACTTTGGGCTGCCTCTCCTGTTACAGATGCAAGACATTACAAAGAGGAAAGCAACATGTTTCTCCATAAAGATCCTCAATAAAATCAGAGCTTAGTGAAGATGGATGGCTTTAATATGAAGACAGTGCTCTTTCTAACTGTGAGGAACACCTCCCAAGCTCTCACAGGAGAGATGGGGAGGGTGTGTGTGTGTGCGTGCGTGTGCGTGCATCTCTGTGTCTCTGTGATTAATGAGCAGGTTCTTTGGGCACTTCAGGCTGTATCTTCCAGGAAGGAAAGCTCTCCCTGGTATAATATTGAGCAGTGTTGGGGGCTATTGTCAGGAAAAGCTCTGAGGTTGTGAGCCTGTAGCGTTACCCGATAGTAATCCTCTCCTGGGTTTTATGCGATGCACATTTGACCTAATCTAGCAGGCGGATGTGTGTTTTTGGGAGGGTATGTGTACGCTCCAATGCACACGACCCTGATCATGACGCAAAATATGAGGGATTAAGGGCAGGAGTTGATTATTAAAAGATTAAAAAGTACATTTCAAGCCTTAGCAACAGCAGAACATTTATAATCAGGAGAAACTGCGGTGCATTTAGGCCACTATTCATGCCTCGATGAAGCCAAATTCTCCATTTTCCGGCTTCTCAAAGCTTCGCTGCAAAGACAGCCCCTGAGCGCAGCACCTCCAGCTTCATTCCAAACATGCCTGCATGCGAGAAGTCAGTGAGAGTTCATGTCCTTGACTCTGCAGCAACTCCTCTTCTCTTTGCGACTGCCCTCAGGCTCAGAATGTGTGGTATAACGTGACTGTGGCAACAACACAGTTTGAAATGGGCTTTGAAAATGTTTGAAGAGGAAGAAAATGCCTTCAACACATATTTAGACCTCAAGGATACCCACAATGCTTTTTGGTGAGGAAGACTGAATGCAAAGAAAACCTCACAGGCACCTTTAATTTTCTGATTTCTTCAAAAAGTTTGTAATTTGTAGAGATATATGGAAAATTCAAAACAATGATTGCATGACACACATTATGTTGTGGTAATGTAACTAAAACTACTTGGTCATGGTTAGAGTAAAATATGGATAAAGTAAACTGTGACAGTCGTGCAGAGGCGTGAAGCGAACCACAGTCCACGGTCTTGAGGTCAGACGCTTTGTATGCTCAACTGTCCAACCAGACCTCCCTGCAAGGTTTTGCAGTGGTACGGCTAGGGTTGCAAAATTCTGGGAATTTTCAAAATTGGAAACTTTCAATGGTAATTAACAGGAATTTTTGGGAATAACCGGGAATAAACCAGGAATTTATAAAATTGAAAGTTGGCCTGTAACAGGGAACTTAAATATCGTTGGAGAAAATATATTTTAGCATAATCTTGACTAAAACAACCAGATTTCATGCAGGTACACTTGAATATCTGCTATTCCTCAATCACCTGTACATAGCACACTTACTGCAGGGCTATTGAGGCCACGCCCCCTACATGCACAGGTGATTTCTGAACCTGGATCACACTTTAAGCCCAGAGCACAAAGACTATTGAAGCCACACATTTGAGCCTGTGGACTACATAATATTGTTCAATAAAAAAATTAAAACTTTATAAACTTGTATTATTTTGCATGGATGTCTGCTTATGACAAAACAAAATGTTTATATTTATGTTTGGATATGATACAGTTTGTTTAAATTACTCCCAATTTCCAGTTAATTCCCATAAATTTCCATAACTCCCATGTAGTTGGTTTCTGATTTAGAATATTTCCAAAATTCTCAAGCTTAACTTCCCATGGAAAGTTTCCAGAAAGTTTCAGGAAATGTCTGGAAACTTTCCACCCCTGTGCAACCCTTAATAATAATATTAATAATGGCTCTTCTGCAAGAGCCCGCTTGGATCCTTTATTTTACTTACCGTTCTGTTGGTGGCTTTCCTGTGAGTCCTGCAACACTGGCCTTCACAGCTCGAGTTTTTCATATCAATCTTATTATGTTGTGAACATTTCTCATATTTCATAAAAGGCTAACACTGAAGCCTTGATCCCAGCTCTGTCAGCAGAGTGACACGTCCAGGTTCAGATGGTATGGTACGGTATTATGTGGCAGTTGTACTGTAAGGTGCACAGACATGAGATAAGCTGAGGCTTTTCACACTCAGTTAAAAGACAAAAAGGGCACCTTGAGCCTGACACACACACACACACACACACACACACACACACACACACACACACACACACACACACACACACACACACACACACACACACACACACACACACACACACAGAGATAGCATGCAGTGCAGAGTGTCGGTTTTGTCAGTGTCAGAGAGCTGTGAAGCGTTTCAGCTCGGTGACTGCCCCGGAGCAGCCCTTCACACTACATCACACATCATAAGACATTGCATGGCCTGACATCAACTCTGAGAGAGAGACAGAAGAAATGTGAGGGAAAAAACCCAACACACACGCACACGCACACACTCTCTCTCTCTCTCTCTCACACACACACACACACACACACACACACACACACAAACACACACACACACACTCTCACACACACTGTGTGTGATTCAGTCTGAATCCTGTCTGAGGCAAATGTAAAATAAAGTGCGTGTTTACAGTGACTGGAGTGACAAAGGCATGCTTGTGCTGAGTGAGGAGAAAAAATGTAATTAAGACATCTGGCCATCAGTACTGAGTTTAGTTCCTTTTCATTCTTTGCCTTAAATTTGATTCGTTCTCTGTGTTGAAAATGTTCAAAGTTTGTGATGATTGGTCTGTGTCCTTTTTGTCAGTGCACTGATACTTTGTACTCGATGAAAGGTTTTGTTGTTTGGTGTGCGGTTGAAGTTTATGCTGAGTTTATATGAAGTCTTTGACTTTTGTCTCAGGGTTGTTGGGTGCAAGATTTATTCAAGATTTTGTTTTCATGACAATCTCAAACTGTAAAGTCAGAACAGATTGCTCCTTGGTCCACCTTGTTACAGATGACTGTATTAGGTTGGTTATATTTTTGATGGATGTGATTTTGGTTAAATTCCAAGCCAGACCTCTTTATTACTTCTTGAAGAGACACACAAAGATTTGAATTCATGCTGGACAGAGGACACTAACCTCTGCATGTCCGAGGGATGAATCTTGTTTGGATCTGTGCAGCGTCCAGTTGTCCATGTTGTCTTGCCTGGCAGCATTTCTTATAAAGTGAACTGAAAATTTAAATAATGCCCAGTTTTTATATGTGAGTCCTTCTCTCAGTCCCTGCCCTCAGTTGTTAGTCCTGGTTCAGCAGCAGCAGATTGTAGTGCTGAAAGCAGAGTTACTCAGCAGCTCCTCTGAGACAGCTCCTGATTTTCTCATAAATTGCAGAGACCTCAGTGAAGATGCTCACACTCGGAATGGATGAGGACGGTGAGCAAAGAAACTCTCTTGCTTGTGTGGCCAGAAGTGCCCTTCAGCCTGTCTCCAACATTGGAGTGTCTGTCGATGATGCTACTCAAAGATGTATAGCTCTCACTACATAAACAAACTGAATTATCTTGTTATACTCTACTGTATATCACTGAATGAAGTGAGACTCTAGCAGAACAGACTGATTTAAAAGCCTCCACTGAGTGAAATCCTGCAGTCAGTGACTTTGAGCATTTTCAGTGGTGTAACTGGGAAACTGGGGATGCTTGTCAGCATAGATCATGAGATGGTTCTGCAGTTTCAGCATATCTGCTGCCTTACCTTGGAGCCACAGCTCTGCTCTCTAACTGAAGCAGCTCCAGTGTGCGGGCAGCTTATGGCACAGTAGCCTTCTGTGTTGAAAGCATGACGTAACCAGATAGTGCTGTGAGCTGGACTACAGAGTGGCGACAACAGAGAGAGGCAGTTGCATCAGACCATAGACTGCATAAAACATGGGCACAGGTTTCTGAAGAGCTGTTGTGAAGCTCAGTGTGGTGGCTCTGGTCGTCTCCATCTTGGCAGTCCTGCCTCCGCTGCCTCCAGGCTAATCTAAAAATGGACAAAGAGGTGGGGTGTGGGTGGAGCTGAGGCGGGGCGGATGAAGCCTGGTTGCTCAAAAAAGCCACAACGACTCCTACCTGTCAGTCTTTAAACCTTAATTTTGTCAAACTAAAATGTGAATCCACTTTCAGCAATGTGCCACTCAAATGCTGATTCTAAGTGGTCCTAAGTGCTGCTCTCTCTCATACCTTTAAGCTGTCTTCACAGGTTGAAGAGACATTTTTGTGAAGATGTTTTCTCACTGGGAGAGGACAGAGGGAGAAATTGCCAAATTGACTTTCTCAGTGTGAATGGGTAGAATAAAATTTAATCACAGCAAAAGAGGAAGAATAATTCACTGGACATGTCCGAGCTCAGCTTCACCTCTGGCTCCATTCCATCCATCACTTCATGTTGAATATAAAATAGAGCATGTTACATTGCATGTTTACATTCTTTTTGCATGGCAGACATCATTTCCAGTGCATTTTAGTTGTCCCCTTTTTTAAGGCTCTCTATATATGTATTAATGAAAGACTCCAGTAATTCAAGAACATTATATAGGTTATTAAATGTCAGGGAACACCCATGACTGTCAGGGTTTAATCACATTTTTATTCATTAACATCGTATAACCATTTGGGGATGATTCCATCGTTCATCTCGTCATTATCCCGGCGTAAAACTGCTGATAGCGAGCAGCCCCGCTGAGTCAAGAGGCTTCCGCAGAGCACCCACTCCACCCATTCGCTGACTGTGTTTCAGCCTGAAGTGATGTGCTGCGGCCGCGTTTTGTTTCAGGCGTGGCGGCTGGGTGAGTGTGAATAACTGTGGCACACTGTTATGAAGAAGAAGAGGAGGAGGAGGGAGAGGAAGAGGAAATGCCACTCAGCTGGTGGAATGTTAAGAATTTCAGCTGTGAGTGAAGCATGGAGGGCTTCATGTGTTCCAGCTTAGAAAGAGAGAGGCCGAGCTGACAGATTTACTGGACTTAATCCACAAATAAGATGCTCTCACACTCCAGATGGGACAGTTTATTTTATCCGTGTGTGTGTGTGTGTGTGTGTGTGTGTGTGTGTGTCTTCTCTTCACGTGTGTGAGGAAGCTGACACTCCGACCTTTCTTCAAAACAATCAACCAAACTCAATTTTCTGTCTGACTTCCTACCTCCCACAACACCTCCCCCCAAACTCCCACCTCCTCCCCTCCATTCATCCTCTGCTGTTACCGCGGTCACAGTTGCCATAGTAAATTAGCATCCTGTTATGCAGATGACACACAATCGTCTTTCCCATGAGCCTATGGGAAAACTTGAGCCCTCGGTCTGAAGACACCAACAACATCTGTCCGTTCCTCTCTCTCTGAATCCTCTGAGAGTGTGTGTATGTGTGTGTGTGTGTGTGTGTGTGTGTGTGTGTGTGTGTGTGTGTGTGTGTGTGTGTGTGTGTGTGTGTGTGTGTGTGTGTGTGTGTGTTGGGGGCAGGGGCGTCTCATTCTTTCACTTTCCAGCGTGAAACCAATTTTCTCAGTGTTGCTCCTTCCGAGCGTTTTTTCAGACGTTGTCAAGCCTTGCTTTGCATTTCCAGCCCTGGAGCGCGCTGTCTTTACTCCAGCCCCCGTCAGCCTCAGGGAGGTTGGTTTTTAATCATCCAACCTCGAGAAGATGCGTTCATATTGCAGCCTCTGTCAGGCAGCACATGGCTTTTCATCAGTTTCAGCTCAGCAACACGTTATTAAAGCAATACAGCCTGTAAGAGGAATTTAATAAGGCCTTTCTATTTAAAATACTGTAAATGTGTGATTAAAGCTTCAAAGGAGAGTCTCAATGATGCATTTATTCTACAGCGCAGTGATTCCCTGTGGTGCTGTGTGAACAGGCCAAGATATGTTTATTTCTATTTTATTATTGTACATTTGTAATTGTGTTTGTGTACATAAAAACTAGACCGTTGCATCAATGCCATGTTCAACTATATAAAAACAGGAGAAATGAGCAATAAACGTCAAAATCAGATCATTTTGTTACAATAAACTATATTCTGTTATGCTGAAACTAACAGCTCAATACTGCTGGGAACGGCTGTGAAACATCTCTCAGTTCTGCGCTGCAGAAAATATGCAGCTGTTATATTTCTGATGGACGCTGTGATGAGCACAGAGAAGATCGAGCTAGTCACAGGTCAGACACAGAAACAGAGAGAAACATAGAGAACCTAGTTAATTTTCAAAATAAAACAACCTACACAGTCCTAAACAGACTCCCAATCATAAAAACAGACATATGGGAAACAATTTAACTACAAAGCTACTTACTCATGGTAGAAGCACATAAACCAAGATGACCAAATCTGAGCAAGTTAAAAAAATCTGTTGGGTTTCTGAAATGCTCCTGGTGGGACATAAAGTCGCCTGGAGAACGAACTGAAACACTGTCACGGCTGTACCGTCACAGACCCATGCCCAGTAGATCCAGGACTACGACTAGCTAACACTGACAGCTCACATTTACCTTTCAGAGGTTTTCAGGTTCAAAGTAATCAGAAATATGTCACTCAGATCAATGAAGAAATATTTGTCACATTTCACAAAGAACAATGTAAAAAACTTTCGGGTAGCAGGCTCAACACTGTGATAAGTATGATCAACTTTATATCAGGTCAACAGGACCAACAAAGTGATGAGTCTTCTTTCATGAAATTTTCAGCTAAGCACATCATTTCAGTATCTTCTGTTGTAACTGCTGAAATTGTTTCAGCTTATGAACTCAGTATGTTCGATCGGTTTTCAGAATTTGGAGTTCTACACACTGAAACAGCTGACGTAGCATACTTAATTTGGCTTTTGCTTCATCAGTTGTTTCAGGGTGTCAGATACATTTAACACTCTGCTCCCCTCATTGTCAGGTTGTAGCTCCAGGTTGTAAACATTAATTAGACTCTTTCCGCCTCCTAAGCCAACAGGAGGTGATTACAGAACCAAACTGAATCCTTGAGTAGCTTCCAGATGTTTGAAGCCAAAGCCAAATAGTTTGAATTGAGTAAGTGTAATGGAAACTGGGTTTGATAAACTCCAACTCAAATGGTATTTCAGGGCAGGTTCCATTCATCGCACTGGAACCTCCGTGGAACCTGTGATTAGTGGGTTTGCTCGTGGCAGCAAGGTAAATCTGCCGTCACAGAGAATTTGCACTATTGACCAGCTGACCTGATGCGTTTCAACAAAGAAGTGCTTTGACTCAGTTTGTCTTTTAACCACCTCTCTGAACGGGAGCCTAACCTTCGCTACATTTTAGCATTTGACACATTCTTTTGATGAATGGGACGCACACAATATGACACACATGAATGAGAATCACTGCTTTAAACTAAAAGTGACTTGTTTCTTTTCTGGAGAAATGATAAAAAGCAGAATGATGCTGTGACACCAGTCTTTTGACTCTGTGATGGGATAAAAGAACAGGATGATGCATGTCTGCTTGTAGGGAGGATTATTTAGCCCCTGTCAGGCATTTGATGTCTAGCATCTCAGCTCAAACGGCAAACAGGGAGTTTGATGCTTCTGTGTCGTGATCTGCCTTTACCATGACTCAGCTGATGTTAC
Source organism: Sciaenops ocellatus (assembly GCA_033000465.1). Classification (NCBI taxonomy): domain Eukaryota; kingdom Metazoa; phylum Chordata; class Actinopteri; family Sciaenidae; genus Sciaenops; species Sciaenops ocellatus. The sequence continues at coordinate 6,838,878 of CP136889.1, forward strand.
TCTACCTCAGTAGTCCAGCGTTCATGCCTTCAGGGTCCCCACATGTTTGTTGGCACTGCAAGGATTTCTAACAGCTTTGATTAAATTTCACATTGGCATGAAAAATAACAATGATGATACAAAAAAGTATGAATGTAGGGACACCTGAAAAGTCATAAATCCGTCTTTTACTAAACCTAATGTATTATTCCTTATGACCAGCATATGTTGAAAACCTCAAAGCCTTCTTTACCTTCTGTGATTTCATGGAAAACATGTTTTTGTGCCTCTTAAACCCATTAAAAATATCAAGTGCTCCGTGCTTCTCGACACATAAATTCAGTGTTAATCAGCAAGGAAAACAGCCTTGCTTCGTCTGGGACCAAACTCTTTCATGGTTACTCGGTCGAATGCAGCGTCTGCAGACTCTGACTCCTTTTTGTCATTCTGTCTCTCGGCACTGCAGACCTCAGCAGAACAGACAGGGCAAGGACTTTGTCAAAGACAAATATAGAAAAGGAGAAAAGAGGGGAGTCGAGAGCAAAAGGAGGAGAGAGGCAGGGATGAAACAGAGTGAGAGAGACAGAATGTGTGTAGAATTCCTTTGAGATCTTTCCTCCCTGCGTCTCAGTGATGCTTTGAAAGCTCTGCACAAGGGGAACATCTCAAAGTGATGGGGTGTTGAATGGATTCTCCATGCTTTCTTTTCACTAGCTATCTGTCTCATTCCCGCCCTCTTATCTTATTCTCTTGTTGCCTTTTTTTTCTGCACTCAGCTTTCTACCTCAGGCTAATGGAGAGTTCATAAATGACCATGATATGGTTGGATCGATAAAAATAAGACTGAATGGATGGTGACCTTGTACAATGCAGACCTGTAGACTGGTTTTGCAGGAAGGTCGACATGTGACAAAGGTACTGAGAGATCACAGAACAAATGCAAAAGGTTTGCAACCAGTACATAAATTGTATAGAGATAGACAAGAAGCAGAGAGAGAGAGATGAGGAATGACATGCAACAAACGTCCCTGGCCAACCCATGGTTAATTAACCCTGAAGCCTCCAGGGCAGACCAGGAAACAGAACATTTTAAACTGAATCATGTGCACTCTTCGATCGCGACTTGCTCATTGATTGACCGCTTAAAGTGCTCACTAAATCAATAAGCTTCTGTTACAGTCAAAAAGTCAAAGATAGCTGAACATGGAGTCTGTTTAGTCACTGCACCTGCTGGAACACTGCTTCACAAACCCGAGCTCAACAGCAACAACATTTTGAAAGATTTGTTACTTCTTTGCGATTTGATGCCCACAGTTTCTGAGTGTAATTCAACTGCAACAACACAAGACATAGCAGCCAGCTAATATTACTCAGTAGTCCAACAGCAAGAAGCCTAGCTCGGCGTCTGTCTTTCAGCCTTTTATTTTAACGACTAAAAGTCAGTCCCAGATTTACTCTTGCCCGGTCAATCTCTCCTTCTCTCTTCTTAGTTTCCTCCGTATATCCTCCGTAATATCCTCTCGCCAACAGGTCCTTTTGGGTCTTTTTGCCTCTGTCTTCATGTCCACAGAGGCTGCTGAACCTGGTTATGTTGCCTGTTGCTCTGGTTCTGGTATGACACCGGCTCCGCTCCCCGTCAGCAATCCCCTCTAGTCTATCCTTCTTTGCTAATTATGTTAATACCAATACAACATTTTCTCCATAAAATATGATCCAATTTCACCAAAATCAGTTAAATAGTTGGTAGTGTGTGATGAGTTGTTACGTACTTCTCCCGACCCGGAGCCCAAAGTTACATAGTGTGAGAACAGACGTACGAATGACAGAGACACCATCCATCTGATTACAAGTCAGTGTATCATCAGAATGATTTAACATCTGTTTCATCTGTTTATGGTAGAAAGGTTACACAATGTTACTTCAAAGAAAAAAAATATTTCTTTTTCTGTCTTTTCTGGACTCCTCCCTTTGGGATATTTAATAATTTTGCTTTTTTTTTCCTTTGCTCCTGCAGTTTGTGCTCACATAGTTTGGCCTCTTTGGAGCTCAGTTTGCTTTGAAAACTCACATATCATTGTAGTGAAAGCCTTGCTCTGCCTTTCTGTAAAAGCCACAGCTGTACGTCGTGTCGGTAATTTGCAGGATGTGTGATGGTGATCTAATGTTTCCTCAACAACCAGCCACCATTTTTGTCAGAACCATATACTGATGTGCATTTAAGCAGAAACACTGCCATGAGGAAAACAGATATTAATAGCTTGGTTGTTGCTGCTGCCTCATCTGCATCAGCTTGTTGTTGTTGCCGTATGCTGTTAGTTACTGACATGTAGCAAAATCCTCTTTCTGATCACAAAAACATCAGGTACTATTCTAAATTTCAGGCAGTGTTCAGCACTTCTGATCAGAAAGTTCAGCTGAGTTACTGGACGTCTATGGGCTCAAGTCACAGCTAATTTCAAAAGTATCAAACGCAGCTCCAAGATGGAAGGCAGGTTTAAGTCAATGACATGTTTAATTAGTTGCTAACTACACTATTGTTGCTGTTTCTGTGCATTCGCATGTGGTTTTGGAATCGTAAGCTCTAATGGTGATTTTTCGTTTTTGTCACAGTTTATAATAAAGTAAAAGTCCTTAAAAGACCTTAATATAAAACACGTTCAGTGGAACACGCTGTGGTGTACTCCATTTATAATAATTTGTGTGTTCAAAGTGAAAGAGACGACCATTTTAGTCACAGTTCTGACTGGAGGCTTGGGCACCCGGTGATATTTTTGTTCTTCGGTCAAACGTGTCATAATCCCTGTGAGAGTAGAAAAGCCCACAGATAAAGTCTGTCTGACCTTCTGTCTGTCTCTCTGTCTGTGCCCCTCAGTCATCTGTCTGGCTCCAGACTCGGGGACCTCCTCCACATCTGCAGTCCCTTCATCAAACGAGCCTGCCTCATCTCTGCCTATGTGAGTATTTTCTCTTTTTACATTTCAAAGTATCAAACTTTAGTCCGTTTTCACATTACTGTTGGCCATTCTCGATGTAGATGTCCGGGAATGATTGGTTTCATTTCATTTCAGGATGCTTTGAACTACAAGAAGAATCTATCACATTGAATATATTGTTGTAATCATGTTCATAAGTTGTGTTGCAGCTGAAAATGAGGGCTGTTGTCCTGCCTGAACAGCTGCAGGACAGAAAGCCCTGAAGACAAACTTCTCCCACGTGCAAAAACAAGACATACAATTCACATGCGAGATTCACAAATCTAGGGTTACTATCTAGACATGAACCTTGAATGTTAGCTTCCATTTTTAATTATTGCTTCCAATGAGTCACACAAATCCTTTGGTCTGATCGCAGTCTTTCAAGATTCATCTTCAGCATTTATCTAAAAAAAAAAATCAAACTTGGTTTCTTTTACAGAGGTAAAGGTCAACTGTCTCCAACCGTAACTCTGTTGTGCGGTCAACCTTCATGTCTGTCCTTGACTCATTATGCTGCCTCATCAACACATCAGCAGTTGAACCTTGTGTATCACAGCATTATGCTTAATTACAAATGACAAATTTCATACTCATCATGGTTCTCTGCAGCACACAGTTGGTTGGACTTCCTTGCAGTCAAGAAGAAATAACCATCTCATGTTATTTCATGATAAAACTCACCTACCTCACCTATCCCTGCTCTCATTTAGTATACAGTACACTACCTACCTAGTAACTACCTAACATTAAATATCTGTCATGTATGCACTAATGTTGGCAGAACTGGATCCACCCTATGGAGTGAACAGCGCTCAAACTCGACTCTTACATCCCCCTCAGAGATTTTAAAGCTTTATTATCTGTTTTCTATGAGCCTTGTAAGTGTTTTTACTAATCCCTTTTTTGTTGTGTTGTTTCTGTTTGCTGATCGTGTTCTTGTGAATGCTTCTTGTTCTCAGGTCTCTCCTGGAAAACAGATATTAATCTCATTGAGATTAAATAACTGGTCTATCGGATGTTTATTTAGCTGACAAACAGAATCAGAATCCGGTTTATTGCTGCAGGGAGCTGTTGGTGGATTCTTTATTGAACTGACAAGTTTCCCTGCCTCTCTCCAGGTGGTGATCATCATGTCAGTCAGGCTGTGGCTGATGGGAGGATCTATGCCTCTCTTCTCTGAACAGGACAACCCTGCCTCCTTCTCACCTCACCTGCTTACCAGGTCAGTGACATACACACACCACTGTGCTGCCTCACACAGCCACTGGCATGGATGTAGTCTCAAATTTTTACCTGACAGTATCATCGTAACTTTACTTCTGCCGCAGACTCTGTACAAGCCAGACACTGGTGTTATTGAGAGAAAAATTAGTTAACGTTGAGTTTGAGTTTGTAATGTGTCAGTTGGACTTTGTAATGAGATAATATTAAGTTCGTATTAAGGATCGTGGGTGTTTGCAGACAGTAGCGAGCTCTGATGATCCTCTCATCGTTGAAACGACATATAATCTATCATTAGCACTGCAGCAGTGAAAATAACTCTCCTCTCCTGCGGCCACCTGGGAAATTTATAGCGGATTCTCATGTCCCTCGTTCTGTCCGTCCCGCTCGCCTTCATTTTCTCCTCTCATTATTTCTGCTCCCTGATGTCTGGCTGAACCTCCAGTATTCCCTTATCACCACTCTGTCTGTCAGTGTGTTCTCGCTCCATCCATCCGGCTCTTGTCCTGGCCATTTGATACAGACAGTGTGCAGGTAGACATATAGAATAGCTTTTTAAAGGTAATTATGACTTATGGTCTCAGCTTTCCCCAGGGTTTGTTCTGGGGTTCTGCTATTCAACCTGTATTTGCCTCTTCTAGGCTAAAGCAGGCAAGACTATAGGATTGCTTATCATAGCTATGCATAGCTTACGTCACCTCTGTGCCTGTACTTAGACAAGACAGAAACAACTATTTGGCAACAAGGAGAAAAGACTGAAAGTCATTGCTTTGCATTTGATTTCAGAGCTATAGAAAGATGAAGACCCAAGTTAGAAATCCTGAAGTACCAGCCACACCAAGGCAAAAACTATATCAGCTTTTATCAAACTAAATAGCAAGAATTAGAGAACTCATGTCTGGTCTGTTACTCTGATGCTGTCTAAATTTATCTCATTCACCCATTTTCACACATTCATACGGTGATGGCATTAGCTGCTATGCAAGGTGCCAACTGCTCATCAGTTTTAGGAGCTAATCATTCATATGCATTCACACACCGATGGCGCAGCCTTCGGGAGCAATTTGGGGTTCAGTATCTTGCCCAAGGACACTTCGACATGCAGGCTGGAGGGGCCAGGGATCGAGCCGCCAATCATCTGATTAGTGGAACGACCTCGTTCAAAATATGCCAATGCAAACAGACTTTTCATTTTGTCTTTGATAATTATTTCCTTTGGATTATTTATATGATTCGCACTCAACAAAAATATAATATATATAAATATATATTGAGACTTCTGTAAGACGAGTTTTTATTGATTTGTCTTCAGCTTTTAATTGTATTCAGCCTCACATTTTACCAGACAGGTGAGAGAGCATCCAAAACATTGATCCTGTCCAGATATGTTGGCTGATGGACTTCCTACCGCAAAAGTCACAACGTGTGAAGGTCAATGGAGTTTAATCACGTTCTTTACTCTTTTGCTGGATCGTCCAGGGGTGTGTGCTCTTGCCTCTTTTTGTTTGTATCATACACTAATGCTTGCCAAAGCCAACATGTTACGTTCACAGATTCTGACCTTGTGTCTCTTCTCAGCAGTGATGACCCTGATCATGGCCCCATAGAGACGGCATTGGCAGACTAGTGCATGTCATTCTTTTTGGACATCAATGTGTCCAAAGCTAAAGAGATGACTTTAATTTAGGCAGTATCCTGATGTCATGTCTCCTGTTGTGATTAATGATCAAGCTGTTGAGTTCGTGCAGCAGCACAAATATCTTGGTAGTGTAATGGATGACAAGCTGATCTTCAAGTTTCATGTGGATTCTATGTGTAAGAAAGGTCATCAGCATGTTTATATCGAAAGTTTCAAAGTTTTAATGTTGTCGCTCCTCAAATTCTCTTTTGTTAGCTGGTCACTCACCCTCAAAAACAGGAACAGATCTCAGTATCTTGTCTTCGTAAGATGTGCAGCAAAATTACAGACATGACCCTAAGTGACCCTCCACACCTGTACTGTAAGGTGTTTGAAGGAGGCTCAGTCTGTTCTGGCTGATTCTAACCACCCTCTGTATGTCTAAGGAGTTGCTTCTATCTGGCTGCAGATACAGTCTGCAAAGATTCAGGACCAATAAACTTAAAAACACATTTATTCCTGCTGCCACTGACCTTTTAAAAACTTTATGGAATCCTTGTATTGTATTTATTGTTATATTTTCTGTTTAATGTTGTCTCATGGTTATGTGGTTGTGTAATTACTGCTGGCTGTACAAGCCCTACAGGGATACTGATGAAGAGATTCGTCCATCCATCATCTGTAACCGCTTATCCTCGTCATGGTCACGATGGGGTTGGAGCCTATCCCAGCTGACTTTGGGCAAGAGGCGGGGTACACCCTGGACAAATCACCACCTTATCGCAGGGCACATAGACACAAACAACCATTCACACTCACATTCACACCTACGGACAATTTAGAGTCACCAATTAACCTGTTAACATGTTTTTGGACTTTGGGAGGAAGCTGGAGTACCTGGAGAGAACCAGGAACCTTCTTGCTGTGAAGTGGCAGCGTGCCGCCCTAAAGAGATTCTTGATGTCCTTAATGTTGTTTCTGATAATTTGGGTGTAGCTGCTGTCACAACTGCAGACCACGTGTGACCACACCAGCCCAGAACCTCCACATCTGCGATCATTAGAACCAGCCACCTGGACAACAGTTAGTTTGCACAACCAAAGAATTTATGCACAAACTGTCAGAAGGAGTTAATCTTTGTGCTCGCCGTCATCATCGGAGCTTTGACCTAACTAAAGTTAATAAACGAATTGAGTGGGCAGATAGTCACCTTCAATGGTGTCTGGAATTTCAGAGAAGTGTTCTCTTCTTCTCTTGTGGTGGCAGTGGGTTTATGGTTCATGGTAAAGGCAGGCATAAGCTACAGACAATAAGTGAAGGACATTTTCTTTATTATGTTAGACTGAATATGTTCTTGTATAATATTTTTTTCCATCTTTGCCCTCGATAGAGCCACGTCTTGTTATCTATGTGGGACTATCAGACAGTGTTATCCACTCTGAGAGCAGACTGACTCTATCATGCAGATCGCAGCCTCATGAGTGATGAATGTGTTTGTGTCTTCATACAGTTCTATTGCTAATCATGCTTTGTAATGTCAATATGACAGTACCTGATGAAGATCTCTGTTAGATGGAAAGGTTGTTTTGTTGAATTAAATTTGCTTAGTTATAAGTGTGGAGATGTTTTGACTGACTTTTGTCTTCAGTTTATTTTTTTATTCAGCGCCTGTAGAAGTTTTTTTAGATGCACACGCTGTACTCTGTGTGTGAGGAGGTGTAGAACAGCTGACAGCGCTGCTTCACACCTGAAGCCCAGATCGTCTTCCCATCAGACTCAGGAAAGCAGAATGCCCATACGCCACCTGACAAATGACTTGTTTTCTCTTTCTGCTCCCTGATCCCTCACTACTTTTTTCCTTTTACCTCATTTCTCCTGTCTGTGAGCCTTTGTCGATGTATGTGTGTGTGTGTGTGTGTGTGTGCGTGATAATTTGTGGTTAGAGGGCCTTGCAAAGTGTGGAAAAGGGAATTGAATTTATGGTGCAGACCCATCAGATGACGGCAGGTGGAGAACATTCTGCTGCATGCTAAACGGCCTGTCAGCACCACCTTGGAGGACTGCCTTATCTGTGTGTGTGTGTGTGTGTGTGAGAGTGTGAGTGTGAGAGAGAGAGAGAGTGAGAGAGAGAGAGAAAGCTTAAGACAACCTCTGCAAGTCCTCTGCAAGTCTTTGTATGCCTATTGACCCGAGCCTGTGTTTATTCCAGACTCTGTCTCCCATGTCTCTCTCTAGCCGTCAATCTCTTTAATAGCCAATCTGGACAGAAGTCAGGGTAACAAAAAGAGACAGCAGAGGGATCATGAAGAGGGAGGAGCAATGCTTGCTTCTTTTCGTCTTCCTGACATGTTTTCATTGCCGTTTTTGGAGGCGATTTGGCCCGTGTCCCCCCCCCTCCACCCGGCCCGTCATCAGATGGCTTCACGGCCACGTTGAGCTTCTGACTCTTCCTTTAGATTGTCCAGGAGGAAATCAATACCTAACCTGTGACTTGACTATTCAGAATTCAGTCCAGCACAGCCTCTGTCAGAATCGATGAGGACTTAAGCTCGGTCTCTTTTGTGCTGTAACCTCGTTTTTGCTGGAGTCAGAGGAGAGAATCGATTTAGAGTGTTGCTCTGATTTGCTTGATGTCAGTTATGGGAAAGGAATAATAATGGCCAATGAGAGAATGGTCTTTTAATTAAATCAAGATGGTCTGCCTGATATTAGTTAAGTTATACTGACCATCCAGTTTTGATACGTTTTGTCTGTAAATGATGGTTTCTGCCACGTCATCCAGCTCAGTGAAGGGAAATCTTGTTGCTTCAGCATACAGTGATATTTAAGAAAACAGTGTGCTTCTAGCTTTTGGCACCAGTTTGTGTTTGTCCCTTTCCTGTATCAACATGTCAGTGGACAAAGCCAGCTTGATAAAGAAATGGACTTCTAAGTTTAAGTTTACTTTGGAAGAACTTGACTGGCCTGCACAGAAACCTGACCTCAGCCCCATCCAACACCTTTAGGAATGCAGACTGTGAGCCAGGCCTTATCGGTCAGCATCAGTGTTGAACCTCACTAATGCGCTTGTGGCTGAATGGGAGCTAATCCCTCCAGCTAGGTGGTAAGCCCAAAACCAGGAGAAGGGAGATTGTTACAGCAGATTAAAGGCCATATTTTGGGAATTTTCATTGTTCACATGTTCTCCCTGTGTCTGAGTGGTTTCTCTCAGGGTATTCCAGAGTCCTCCCAGCATATGCCTCTTGTCCAGTGTTACCTAGGATCAGCTCCTGCCCTCTACAACCCTGCAAAGGACAAATGCTTCTAGATTGTGGATGTTCAATCAATAACATTTGTCTTGAATATTTGATTTCCACATATTTTGAGACACATACTGTACTTTTGACTATACAATGCCTGTAAGAACATGGAATACAGCCCAGGAAGTCCAGTTGGAGTAACCTATCAACTTATCAGCCAATCAAACAATGCACAGCAGGATTTTACAACTCATCAAGATGTGGTGCTGGCAATTTTGTCTTTTATCTTGTGACGATCACAGATAAACAGCAGAAATAGTGTCATCATTACAAAAGTAATCCACTAGGAATATGCGCTTGTGAAAATATATATGATTGGCCAACACAATGCCTTGCTGGACAGTGTCAAGTCGCGTTGCAGCAAAAGCTGAATCGGGTTCAAATTTTTTGCCTGATGATCCTGCCTTGTTGTCTTTGAGGTCGAACTTGTCCACCAGCAGTCAGTGGATAGCCAAAGAAAGATGTGGTAATGGGCAAATAAGGTAACAGGAGGTTCCCAACACCACCAATGTGAATCAAAAACATTTAGAGGATAGAAATGGATGCATGCCAGTGCAGGCTGGACTGCTTTAATTACAGTTAATAGCAATGGAAACCATAAGAGTGGAGTAAGTTTTACCTTCTTAAAGTTAGTTGCAGAAAAGACAGAAAAAGACAGAATGTGTTCTCCCACCTGTACTGTAAAAATCATTTCTCCTGCAGTACATTACAATCAATCACCAGTCCACAATCCATTCCTCTTCACTAAAGACCAGAAGGAAACCAGTCTGGGCAGTAATGACAGGTCCCTCAGCCACTGAGCTGACTGACTCCATCTAAATGAATGTGTGTATTCTTGCACTGCAGTCTTTGTGAAAACCAATTATAGTTCCAATAAAAATTCAAGTCTGAATGAGGCTACGGGGGTTTGTTCTTGCAGTATTTAACCCCAAGACCGTTTAGTTTTAGTTAGGACTAGTTTTTGGCAGTCTGTGCTTCTTCAAGGTATTACTGTTGTGTCACTTAGGGGCTAGGATTGATGTGATCATTGGAAGGTCACAAGTGTGTTTCTGTTGTTGGGCGTGCAGAAGTACCCGACACTGCTCATGCCTTATATCTTTCTCTGCTTTCGTTCCTTTCATTTTCTTTGCCCGTCTGCTGTTTGTTGAAACAGACCAAGTGCCTCTCTCTCTGATCCTGCCATTGCTATTTTACCTGAAGCAGATAGCTGCCATGCTGAGGAGAGATCAATACTTCAGACAGCCTTGCAGGTCTCGAACCAAGTGAGGGAAATGTAGAGAAATTAGGGCTGGGCGATATATCGATATTTTAATCTATATCGATATATTTTCAAACTAGAGGGTCTGAAAAGTCGCTAAATATAGCGACAAAGTCGCTAAGTTGTCAACACTGGACCACTGATTAGTGTGTCAATAAACAACCGAATCAGCAGGGTTAGAGGTGGCGCACAGTTCTTGACCTGTGTGTCAGCTGTTGCAGTGCATTGTGGGATTTGTAGTATGAGTGGTGGGAGTGCGATTTACTGGCGGACCATTAATAATAGACGTATGAAATTATCTGACCACGGAAAAAATATCGATATATATTGAGTATCGCCATTCAGCTAAAAAATATCGAGATATGACTTTTGGTCCATATCGCCCAGCCCTAAGAGAAATGTGGAGATGAAAGATGACCACAACAACATGAACACAGCAAATGCAGAGGCACCACAATGCAGGCTTTTAGTATTCAGCACACTTGGCTTAGGCTTATTTGATTGGGCTCTAAATGTCAGGTTAGAAAATTACTCCCAATCAATATTTAACCTTGGACAACCTCCTGTTCATTGTATCCTCAGGTAAACTGCCAAACGCTTTAGCCCTGAGATAAACAGAATGATTAGAATGATTGATTGAAATTCTGATTAGGTTTGACAGCTGATAAAGTCGCTATGTGATTCAAATATTTCTCTTTCTCTCTTCCATCCACCTTTTCTCTTTCTCCACATCATCCATCTCTCTGTACCCACTCTCCCCAGGATTTTGACCTATTCCTACCTGCTTTCATTCAATGCCTGGCTGCTGCTGGCCCCCATCGTGTTGTGTTACGACTGGCAGGTGGGAAGCATTCCCCTGGTGGAATCGCTGGGCGACGTGCGCAACGTGGCCACAGTGCTGCTGGCCGTGGTGATGGTAGCTCTCTGCCTGCACTGCATCTTCTCACTGCAGGTAAGAACAAGACAAGTAGCTGGAAAGTGCCTAAGAGTGCATTTGCATAAATTCTGTCGCCTCCTGATACTTGTCTGTCCTCATCACCTCATGCATCTGCAACGTTTGGAGAGTGGGAAGAGCTGGCGACATCCCAAAGGTAGCAAGGTTCAAAGAAAAGGAAAAATTGGAAATTCGGTACATCTTTTCGCTCTAATTTCTACCTTTCACAAATCCAGCGTAAGATATCCCCACAGCTACTGGAGAAATTGCCATGAAATTGGGCCCCAAAGGATCACCCACAAAGGTTTCCTAACTCTAACCTTCTGTCTGGTGTAACCATTAGGCCAAAAATTTAATATAACCCCCAAAATCCACCGGGCCCGTCCGAGGCGCGTTGTGTGAGTGTCGCATCATCGCAAGTAATACACGGCCATTCTAGTCAATGTATCCAAACCCCACCGGCTCTATCGTGGTCCGTTCCAGACGCTCAGCTACGCGTGAATCACGCATCTGTTCTATTTTTGATGCTTGACACGAGCAGCACGCATCAATTTACACAGACCACCTCGAGCGGGCAGAAGCCAGACACAGAAAAGGAAAGAGAATCCGGTGGATTTTCAAAATAAAATACCCCGTGCAAACTGCCAGTTGTAAAAACAGACAAAAGAAACTAATTAACTACGTAGCATATTTACACATGTAGAAGCATATTTAGAAGAACATACATCGGGAAAATGGACAAATCTGAGCAAGTAAACAAAGTCTGGCGGGTTAAACGCTCGCTTCTGAAACGCTTCCGGTGGGGTTTGACGTCGCGTGGAGGACGGACCAAATACACGATGCCCCGCGGACGGGCCCGGTGGATTTTCGGTGTAACACTGCTCCATTTAGTGTTTCTTAACAATTAAGTGCTATGCAACCAACTGACACACATGGAGGCAGGTCTTTAGGTTCATTATTTCAAACCACTGTGCAGTGTTTTAGTGGCTTATAAACCTTTAAAGTCATAGCTGTATAAAGGCCTGGTCACACCACAAATGTCTGGTCTTCAAAGCTTGGTGATGTGGGGACTACTTGTTGGTTAAGTTGGTACACTACTGTAATTGGCAAGCTGGCCAGTAACATGAGAGAAAGCCAGGGTAGCGCGATTTGGTCAAATCAGTGTTTCTTTTCTGTTCTGTGCTGTGCTGTTTACTCCCGTGTGAAATTTTGTTCCTAGGTTTGTACATTAAGGCATTGCAGCGATTAATCACAGGGCTTTGTGTCTGTGTGGGATGTGTGGGGGTGTGTGTATTTGTGCTGAACGTAACACAAACCAAAGGAAGCTTTTAGTATCACTATTTTGCAGCTTTGACTCTGAGCCAGACACAGACGTCGAAGCTTGGTACATGAAATAAACCAAGCGAGAACACAACAGAGAGTATCATATCTGACCTCTGGATTGGACACAGCAGCATGAAGTCAGGTTTCGATTCACCAAACGCTGATTCTGTTTCCGCTTCCCTGCAGGTCACTGTGTTTTGTTTTGTTTTATTTGCTTTTCCTTTTCGGCATCCCCTTCAGTCCCCACCACTGCAGCCTAAATAAGTTACCCCATTCAAATGAATGGGAGGACTAGACTGGTGCTTTTCACCGCAGCGCCTGATGTGGTCTGAATCTGCCTAAAGTGCGAAGGGGGTGAATAATGTTATTAAAGAAAAAACATTGATAACAATGCTCTGTATATAAAAATTTCTTCATTTTGGGGATATCTAGCTCTCCCTAAAGAGGTGGTGGGACTAACCAGAAGTTGTTGATCAGAACTTGATATGATAGAAAAACTATTTCGGATGAACTTTAACACCTGCCCAAACGAACCAGATTATCCGAGAAAGTGAACTCTGGTCCGTTTTAAGTGGACCAAACAGCTCTGGTGTGAAAGCGCCTTTGAAAACAAAAGCAGACTGCAGAGTGTAGTCAAGGTGTGCTGCAAAATGACACCTTACACTCTGAACGACCTCCACAGTCTGTACATAGGTCCCTGTGTCAGTCCTGGCTGACCTCAGCCACCCCCTGAACTCTGAGTAGTTACTGCGAGGCCGCAGATACAGTCTGCAAAGATGCAGGACTAACAGACACAAAAATTCGTTTGTTCCTGTTGCCATTGGCCTTCTTAACAACTCTTTGTGACCTGCAAGTCTATATTGACGATGTTTGTTTTAAGAGTGCGCGCTCAACCCAACGTGGCCGTTCGACATGTCAGTTCAGATACCTTTGTTAGTGCTCGCCATAATACCTGGTGATCGTTTATGACAGAGACTGTCTTTGAATTGATTGTAAGAGTATTAGCAGCTCATCATTTCTCTGTTCACCACAGGCCATTCTGAGTGTTCTGCTAAAGAGCACAATGTGTACTTAAGGAGCTGTTAATCAGCTGCTTGCAATGCTTTTTCAGGTCCCAACGGGACTCTTAATTAGTGCTTCATTAAAGGCAAGTGTGCTGAAAAGGTCAGGCCAGTCAAGCGTCTCTATATTAAAAACACATAGACATAACATCAATTAGAAAAATATCCCGTGTTACAGCTGTAGAGTCGTTGCCAATAGAAAGTTCTTGTATTGTACACTGGGTTACTTATATAAATTCACTCTAAACTGTTTTTATGGATTTCTTTCTCTGTGTAGTTTTATTAAGTTAAAATCAATGTCTGGTCTAACTTTCATGCAGAAATCTGCACTGGAAATCTGTTTAAAAATGTTGATGTGTTGAATACTTATTTCCCCCTGGCTGGATACACTGTGTATTTTCCAAAGGTGTGCTGTCTGTGGGGAAGAGGTTTGCACTCTCAGTCAGCACCAGCTTGTTGTAATACCTCCTGCTCTCCCTCAGCGCTTTAAAGTCTTATGTCTTTTCCCCTCAAAGCCTCTCTGCTTATCTCCGTCTTACAATTCAGATGATATTTGGTTCAAGGAATCTTTACTGAACTGTGCTGAAGTTTCAGGGAGAAAATATTCCTCAAACAGAATGTTTCTCTGCAAAATATCATTTAGTCGCACGGAATGCTGCCAGGTGTAGCTGCTACTTTCTTCTCAGGCAGTTCTTCAAAAGATCTGTATTCATATATGGCAACTTTTTCCCACAGTGAATAAGTCACGACACTGTCATGCTCGTGAGCCTCGCTCTCTGAGAACTCAAAATATTCAAAATAATTTTCTTTTCATCCATCAGAGCTTCAGTGGAACAGGAGAGAGAGCTCTCCGTGCTTGTTAATGCACAAGTAGAATTAGATTTGCTTGGAGCGTTTTGTACATGGAGATTGTTCCTTGAATTTAATTGATGTTAGAATGTTAGACTTCTTTCTGCACTGCCTGAAGAGCAGACAGCTCTGACACACAACATAGTTTAAAGCCTGAATGAACTCTAATATGGCCGTGATGACATAAAGAACAACTTTATACATCATTTTAGCTTGAACTTGTTCCCTTCACTTAACAAAAAATGGTTTCAAAATACAGAACTTTGACACACAGAAATGAGATTTATTTCGATCTTCTTATTGACTGTAATTGTTAGCAAGAAAGGAAGAAAAGGTTTCTGTTCTTTCAACTTTTTGAGTTTTTTAATGTGTCAGTTTGAAAAATCTGTGGCTCTCCAGGATGCAAAAGCTGCATATTTTTCTCACTTTTTACATTTTATTTTGAGCTAATTTAGCTTGAATGAATGTGATTTTGCAAAATGAATCTGGGGTCTGTACAAATATAACACACCTGCAGATAAAAGATGTGTCAGACTGCAGGAGTGTCAAAGTTTTGATATTACATTAGAGTTACAAGAAACTTATAATGAACTTCTGCACAGCATTTTCACATTTTTCTACCCTTGCATAGACGTGCTCTTACACTAAACCAAATTTTCATACTTCCCGCTTCTTGCAGAATTCTTTGTGAACATCCTCATGAAGTGCAAATTACCAAGTTAGCTAACGGTCTCATGCACAGTTTCTACCTCAGTTCAGACTTCACATGGCTTTTCTCTTTGGGCATGGTTAACGATTAATACGTTTCACACAGTGTGAAGCCAAAATGTTCCATATTTACACATTTTAGCTCAACGATGTTGTGACTAGCAGGGCTAGTTACCGTGGCTGGCGAGCTAATGGCTAACACACTAGCCAGCTGAAACCATGCAAGCACCAGTCAGTCACAATAATCCTCTAAGCTAGCTCGCTCAGGGTTAGTTGACAAGCTAGCTAACGCTATCTCAGTGGCTAACATAAATAAGTTCACACGATAAGTTTAGAGACATAACTGTCAAATCAGTGCTACCTCGTCCACATCATTAAAGTACTGCGTACATATTAATTCATTAATAATAAATGATCCAATGCAGACACAGTCTGTTAGCAGTCACTAATGATGTGTTAACCTGCATTAGGACTGTACCATTTCCAAATCTCTTGGCAGTTCTTATGCAGTAAGTACAAGTATGCTGCACAACACTACGTCTGGGTCAGGCAGTGTAATTTGTAAGGACAGTTGAACTTGTGGAGGCAGTTTCATGTCAAACACACTTAGCTGTTTGAATCTGACCTTTAATTGTGGTGCCAACTTTAGTCTCGTTTGTAAGAGAGAGCTGCAATCAGATGTATCTGATGTATCACATCTCATCTGTTAGTATCCAGAGCAGGCTCTGTTCAGATTTTAATGAAACCAGATGAAGGTGAAGTGAGTTTTCCATCCCTGTTCATCCATTTCTTCTGTGACAGACTGGAGTTCGGAGTTTGACTCTCAGAACTCTGTATGCTACTTGCAAAGTGTTTTCGGCGAGGTGTTTGGGTTGTGCAGACCCTGGAGCAACACTGAGAGCAAAGAAATTCTGTATTTCATGATTGCAGGATGGGAGAAGAGTGTGTGATGGTTTGTGTTCAAATGTTAATAGTACCTGTGAGGAGTGTTGATATTGTTAGTGTGTGTGAGAGAGACAAGGAGACAGCGAAAGACGAGTGTATGAATGGTGTGTGTGTATACAGTTTTTACAGTCACCATACTTCGTCTTCTCTTTGTTGGTGATGTGTCTCATGAATGAAAAGTCACTCTCACACTTTGCCTCCTGTAAACTGCATGCAGCTGTCAGTATGAATATGTTTTCTCGACGGATGTGTGTAGTCCAGTTCTGTATAAAGTGCGCACTGCTGACCCCGCTGTGACCTCAGGAAGTAATTTGCGTTCCAGCATGGCCGTTCCTGCCCTCTCCCTCGACCCTGCGATGTGGCTGACTGGCGTTAACGACCTCAGGGCGAGTCCAGAGCCTCAGGGGATTCTAACTCACCTTCCTTCCTGCATTAATGGAGGGGGAGGGGTGAAGTTGCACTTCAAGCTCCATTTTTGTCCACAACACTCAGTGGAAAGCACATATAGAATATATTGTGCAGCAAGGAAGTCCTTGGCCTGCTGGATCTTGCACACACACACACACACACACACACATTAAAACAGAGTTATGTTTGGAAACTGACAAAGGAAAGGTTTACTGTATGAATTTTGCAGTATTTTCTGCATAGTCAAGGATTTTATGGCTACAGCATGCTGTGTCTGTGTCAGTGTGTGGTCACTATGTGTCCATTTTGTGCCTGTTTATGTCTGTGTCCACCCCTGTGCAGCCATTGTAGCTGTGTTTGGGCCTATGTGTGGATGTTTCAGTGCCAGTGGTCAGTTCTTGCAAGTGCGTGTGTGTGTGTGCACCATCTGTGGTTCTGGCTAGCCTCTCCAGTATGGGTGGCAGGTTCTCATTCAGTTTCTTTTCCTAGATGGTCCAGCTGGGTCCACTCACAGAGGTCTGGAGATAACTTTTAGAAAATTAGAATGAGCTCTGCAGTAGTCCTCAGGCAGACATTCTATTGGCTCTGAGGTTGAAAACACTCCCCTATGGAAATAACACCTCTGATTGGATTTCTGAAACAAATTGTCCCTGTAGCATCATTTCAAAGTTTGAAATAAAATACAACGGCACAAGAGATGGGTGTTGTGAATGGTACCTGCGAGATTTGCTGTCAGACACAACATCACTCTTGATACTAAATGGTAAATGTACGGTATTTATATAGCGCCTTTCTAGTCTTCTAACCACTCAAAGCGCTTTTACACTACATATCTAATTCACCCATTTACACACATTCATACATTGATGGCACTGGCTGCCATGCAAGGTGCCAACTGCTCATCAGTTTTAGGAGCTAATCATTTCAGGAGCAATTTGGGGTTCAGTATCTTGCCCAAGGACACTTTGACATGCAGACTGGAGGAGCCGCTTATCGAACCACTGATCATCTGATTAGCTGCCTGCTCTACCTCCTGAGTCTTAGCCATCCCTACGAATTTTTGTATACCACACGCAGCGTAAATCTACAGTGCCTTGAAAATGTATTCATACCCCTTGAACTTTTTCATATTTTGTGACCTTTCAGTCACAAACTTGAATGTATTTAGTTGAGATTTTATATGATAGACCAACAAAAAGTAGCACATAATTGTGAAGTGGAACGAAAATGATATATGGTTTTCAAAATGTTTAATGAATATAAATCTGAAAAGTGTGGTGTGCATTTGTATTCAGCCCCTTGTACTCTGATACCCCTAAATACAATCCAGTGCAATCAATTGCCTTCAAAAGTCACCTAATTAGTAAATTGACTCCACCTGTGTGTAATTTACTCATAGTATAAATACACCTGTTCTGTGAAGGCCTCAGTGGTTTGTCAGAGAACACTAGTGAACAACAGCATCATGAAGAACAAGGACCTCACCAGACAGGTCAGGGATAAAGTTGTCGAGAAGTTCAAAGCAGAGTTAGGTTATAAAAAAATATCCCAAGCTTTGAACATCTCAAGAACCACTGTTCAATCCATCATCCAAAAACGGAAAAAGTATGGCACAACTGCAAACCTACCAAGACATGGCCGTCCACCTAAACTGACAGAGCGAGCGAGGAGAGCACTGGTCAGAGAAGCAGCCAAGAGGCCCATGGTCACTCTGGAGGAGCTGCAGAAATCCACAACTCAGGTGGGACAATCTGTCCACAGGACAACTATAAGTCGTGCACTCCACAAATCTGGCCTTTATGGAAGAGTGGCAAGAAGAAAGCCATTGTTGAAAGAAAGGCATAAGAAGTCCCGTTTGCAGTTTGCCACAAGCCATGTAGGGGACACCGCAAACATGTAGAAGCAGGTGCTTTGGTCAGATGAGACCAAAATTGAACTTTTTGGCCAAAATGCAAATGCATGGAGCTAAATACAGGGCAATCCTGGAAGAAAACCTGTTGGAGGCTGCAAAAGACTTGAGACTGGGAAGGAGATTCATCTTCCAGCAGGACAATGACCCTAAACATAAAGCCAGAGCTACAATGGAATGGTTTAGATCAAAGAATATTCATGTGTTAGAATGGCCCAGTCAAAGTCCAGACCTAAATCCCATTGAGCATCTGTGGCAGGACTTGAAAATTGCTGTTCACAAACGCTCTCCATCAAATCTGGCTGAGCTTGAGCTATTTTGCAAAGAAGAATGGGCAAAAATTTCAGTGTCTAGGTGTGCAAAGCTGGTAGAGACATACCCCAAAAGACTTGCAGCTGTAATTGCAGCGAAAGGTGGCTCTACAAAGTATTGATGCAGGGGGGGCTGAATACAAATGCACACCACATTTTTCAGATTTTTATTTGCTTAAAATTTTGAAAACTATGTATCATTTCCGTTCCACTTCACAATTGTGTGCTACTTTGTGTTGATCGATCACATAAAATCTCAATAAAAAACATTTCAGTTTGTGGTTGTAAGGTGGCAAAATGTGAAAAAGTTCAAGGGGTATGAATACTTTTTCAAGGCACTGTAATTTAAAAAGTCATTCCCCCTCAGAGATTTTCTTGCTCCATACAAATCGCCACAAAAGATACACTGGTTGTGTCATCCAGATAGCTTGACAAAAAAAAACTGCATTTCGATGCTATGGTTGCGTGAGCTGTTGTGCTTGAAATGAGGACTCTGTAGACAGTAGTTTCTGAAATGGGACACATGTCTCGTGGGACTGAAGCACAGCCTCCTCACCCTGTGAGCACTGCTCATTACCGTGGATACAGATTCTTATCCAGTATGAAAACAGGGTTGCATATCTCGCTCCAGGAGAAAAATCACAGATTTCTTGCTGTCTAAATGCAACCATATTCAGACTGCAAGATTAGAAACTAACAGCACATCACATCTGATGTTGAAATTTTACAGCTATGCACCACCTTAACCTCATCTCTCCCTGCTGTTTATGGCTATGGTTATGTATTAGAAGAGACAGTTCGTAGCATTTTTCAAGAAGCATTTTACTCAACTCGGCTGTCTGGTGAGCTGTAGTTATCTCTTAAACGATTGCATTTCAGAATTAATGATGAATCTCCTTTTCACCTCGTTGATTTTTCTCTCTGTCATTGTCAGTCCACTAAATATAGAATGTTATGCACTCTATGTTTGAAATGATTGCGGTGAACTCTGCCTGCAGGTGAGAACAGCCACACCGTGAGATTGCAAACCGGTTAAACGGACCACCAGTTACTGGATGACACAGTGCAGTACACAGAGGAAAGCTGAGATGATGAAAGAGAATAAAGAAAGAAAAATAAAGGAAATCTATCAGAGAGGAGCAGAAGATCAAAAGATTAGAGAGTATACCGAGAGAAGAAACAGAAAGATTTAACGACCCAGTGAGGAGGAAAACAGAAAGTGAGGTAAGAAGAGAGGATAGTAGTCTGTTGCCAGGCAATTAGGATGGTAGCCACTGATTAGAAGGAACAACCCTCCAACTCCACTAGAACCACAGTGATTTGTTTCTTTGTCTTGGAAGTGATGAGTTAGTCACAGATTTGTCTCAGTAGACAGTTGCTGGGGTTACAGGCAGCATCAATTTGTAGAAATCAAAATTAGTTGAAGGTGAGTGCTAACTGTAGGTAACCTATTAATAAGACCTCTGGAACGCTACTGGAAAATGATTTACCACCTTCGGGTAAGGATTTATTCATTGTCCCAAGTGAAGGAGTTCAATAACCTTGGGGGTTTTGCTCATGAGTCAGGGTAAGATGGAAGGCAAGACTGACAAATTGATTGGTGCAGCATTCTTAATAATGCAGTCTCTGTGCCAGACTTTAATAATGAAGAGGGGGCAGAGCTTAAAGTTCATTTCAGTTTTCACCTATGGTCATGATACCTCATGATGAGGTACTGACCGAATGAATAAAAACATCGATCTTGTCTGAAATTTTCATTTAATTTTCCCTTGGAGAGTAATTGAGTACCCCCTAGAGACTAAGGAAGCTAAGGAGCTCAGACCTTGGAGTAGAAGTTCTGCTTCTTTATATAGAGAGGAACCAGTTGGCGTGGTTTGACCATCTGATAGGGACATCTACCAGATGTCATTGTGACCAACTAGGAAGACGCATTAGGTGACACCCAGAAAACCCAGGAGGGAGTATTTTTTACATGTGGCCCAGGAACACCTCAAGATCCTTTAAAAGGAGATGGAGGATGGAGGTATAGAGAAGTACATGCTGCCTTGTTTAACCTGCTGCCATCACTATCCAAAGAGGAGGAAAACATGTACAAATAGATAAACCTTGAAAGATATATATGTAGAGAACCTAATCAAACAAACTAATAGATGCATGAGATAACTAGTCGGTGAAACAGCAGTTAAAAAGAGAACTGATGAACAGAGGATAAGATCACAAACCACAGAGACAAGCAAAGCGATTAAAAGAGGAACCAATAGAAAAAGTGAAATAAATGCATACCAACATAACCTAATAGATGGACAGAAAACAGCAGCACCAGTAAAGATGAGGAGAGGGGGAGTTTTCCCTTTCTGTGGAACAAACAAGAGTTCTGTAGGAAATCAATAACATTGACTTTCTAACAAACTCTGAGTGCTGTCCTTTTTTTTCCATTATTGTTTCATTGACGTTCTTTCAAAACAGGAATTGAGGACAAGAAAAGATTCATAAAACTGACTGAATGAGAAAATACCTTTTTGATTGAGATGCTAGGTACTGAGTATTTATCAGGAAAATATATGACACTCCTAGTTATACCAGATATTAACGTAATCTGGACATGTTATTACGTTACACTGTGGCAGAGAAGTTGAGCCAGATTCGTTTGGAGAAACACAACCTGACGCCATGCTGCCGCTGTGTCCAATCTGACGATCAAACCCCTCCACAGTCAGCATGAAATGTCACTGAAACGGGGCACTATCCAGCTGGAGTTCATAGTTTAGGAGAGAGCAGTGGTTAAGCGATGTAGGCAGTGAATCAAAGAGAGGGAGCGCCGGTATCCAGAAAGCCAGTGAACTGGAGAAATGAAGAATTTTCGTAGCAGATCACATAGCAGATCTTTTTCACATATCATCATTGCTTTAGCAATACTGCTTCAGCAATATGGGTTAGTCTTAGCTTGATATCAGCTTGAGACAGCAAGAAGAGGTGGAGCTAGCTGACCGTACAGCCAGCCTGTACAGATATACATTTTCTATCATGCATGACTACTGTACAAACATGGATACACCCTACTCTTTCTTAATTTACTGTATTTTTTTTACTATGGTTTTGTTGTGGCACTCTGTAGCCTTCATATTTGGCAGAATAGATAATAAATGCACAAAGGGGATTTCAGAGCCAGTTTTAGTGTTTTGAAGTGAGTTTATTTTTGTTCGTCTGTCGATAATATCTGTGCACGATTACCCCATCTACAATCATAATTAGAGCGCTGCAGCTTGTTTGTGTGGATAATACTCGAGCTGTTCGCAGTCTGCTGTCGTATCACTGACTCTCAGCCTTCTGTGTGTTACTGTCTGTGATAATACTAGAGGTCCATTACCGGTCTATGAAGCCAGCAGTAGCTCTGTGTTTATGTTTGCAGATGTTCATAATGTTTATGGTAGCATCAGTGTCGGAGCACATCAGCAGCTAGCAGCGTGTTTGTGTTCTTCTCTATAATATCGAGGCTATTACCAGTCGAGGATCACATCAGTGGCTCAAAGTGTTTTTCAGTTTGTTCACCGTGTGTGTGTGTGTGTGTGTGTGTAATCTCACTATAGGTTCCTCCAGTCAGAGACGGTCTCAATAGCTGTCGATGAGCCTGACGACAGCAGAACAAGCCTCTGATTGGAGCGACACTAATCAGCACTTCACACTTTTCTTCACTCTCATTACTGCTAATGAGCCAATCCACTGAACCCAGTGAGGGGCCGCTGACTCAGCCAATTAGAGGCCTGTTTGTTCAAATAAACACAGCCATGGTGGGATAACACGGAAGGAGTGAAGGCAGTGGCTGTGGGCTTTATGAAATAGGACTTGCTTCAGATACGGGCTCTATTCTAAAAGAATTAACTGTAATTTGATAATTTGATCGCCTTAATTGCTTCTCTGTAGCACAGATGATTGTTAATATTTAAGACAGATTGGTCGCGGCTGTTGAACGTGCATGTGTCAGTGTGTACGAGTGTGTGTGTTGGCACAGTCTGAATGGTACATATTCAAAATACAGCCACGCTGCAGGAAGCGGTAGCCCTCGCAGCTTTTTGACTTGATTTATTGAAAGACGTAATGTGAGCTCTGTTTTGCTGTGAATCTACTCACATGTCTGTGTTTGTCTGTGCAGAGGCAGCAGAGCAGGGAGGTGTTGGTGGGAATGCTGTTCCTGGTGTTTCCCTTCATTCCTGCCAGTAACCTTTTCTTCAGGGTGGGATTTGTCGTGGCTGAGAGGGTTCTCTACATGCCAAGGTGAGTCAGTGTGTGTGGGTGAGTGAATGTGTGCATGGAACTGTTTTTATTGTGTATGATTTGAAAGAGGAAGTCGATATTATCTTGAAAAAATATGCTTGGTCTTGGTTTATTAATCAGATTTCTTTTGTTCTTTGATTTAATTTATACATCTTTCTGTGGCTGTGATCACACAGTGTGCAACAATATGACTTAAGTCACTATATTTGCAGATTTATTTCTCTTGACACAAGAAAAGATAATGTGTTCAATAAAGGGTGGATAATTCGTTTTCAAGCTTTGGGTTCCCGGGGCACTTGTTATTTTTTGCAACCTGAGTCTTGTGTTTGTAGTTTTTGGCCACCCCATCACACAGGCTGACACGGATTACTATCAATATTTTAGTGGACACATTAAAGCTAGGACACACTTGATTTTGATGTGAGTCTGTTCCAGTCTGCGTCAACTGACAGTTTAAAGAAATTCAAACCGTCATGAAGATTATTTTGGACACAAGAGCTTTGTTAGACCATTTATTAGAACAATAGATTGCGCATACAGTTAAATACTGTTAAATTAATAGATTTGGGACTGTGTCAAAAACAGCAAAAAAAAAACAACAGTAAAAAAACAGCAGTCACATGATCAGATCAGGCTGGAAACAACCTCCACGTTTGCCAAACTTTGTCAAGTTATTATCCACCCTGTCTGTTTTAAACATCTATTGTAGTTGTGTTCACACAGTTTTACAGTGCAGGAAGTGCAGTTTCGATCATCTGGATGAACTTGTTTACAACCAGTTTGATCGCCTGACTGCTCGTGTTTCTCATCACGGGTGACAGCCGTAGTGATGTATTCGTATTTCCAGCTTTCATAAGTTGCTTTGCTGGCTACAGTGTTATTACTGGTTGATATGAGGCACAAAACTCTGTCTCGTACTCAATATAAACACAATCTAAACAGTGAAAAGTCGCGAGAAGCTTGTCTGTGTGAACGCAGCATGTTACTGGCTCAGCGGTACAAGATGTCTTGTCACTAATGATATTAACGTTTTTAGTCATTTGCGATATTAATCATTTGAAGGATGTAATGAGGTGAGAAGCATCACCTCATCTTAGCTCTGCGGAGCACTGCAGCTCTTCTTTGGTGTGTGTGTGTGTGTGTGTGTGTGTGTGTGTGTGTGTGTGTGTCTCCTTGCATACTCTTACACAACTCTATCACTCTCAAGTCAAGAGCCTCTCCACTTTTGTTGGAGAGTCTCTCCCCATCGCTCCCTGTCCTCCTTTTCTCTGTCAGTTAACCTGTCCATCATTCACTCTCCATCTCCCCTCATTAACTCAAACTCTCCATCTTATAGACTTTTGTTTTCTTCCCCTTATCTCTCCATCTTTATCTCTTCCTCTGTGTCTGTTTCTGTTTCAAGTCTTCCACTCCGAACTAAATTTCTCTAAATCTCTCATAGCTCTGTTCTTTTCTCATTGTTCCTCTTCCTCAGAATCCATAGGCGGTTTATCATTTTGGTATTAGTGATGTGTGAAGCGTGTAAATGTTTCCCATGAATCATGAGATCCTCGGGGGCTGTGGCTGACCTTGATTAGGCTTAGAGGTTCCCATGGGGTCCACATATACACATTCATACAAGCACTCTCACGGTGAATCCTCCCTCTGAACAGGGGGGCTTCAGCTGGAAGCAGATGCCTTCAGGGGGTAGAGCTGAGAGAAATCCCCTGAATTGATCTCACTCTGCGCTCTCTTAACCTGCTGCATGGCTAATTGCTGTGTAACTGTCAGCGGACACTTCTGCTGCTTCCTGAGTTCAGTTCAAACACTGTCACCTCGTGCGTAGCAGGCCTGAGTATGATGCACGACATGTATTGATATATGGAAATATTCACTATTGCACAGTTAAATGTAATGTACCACAATACATGAAAAAATAAGCAGTGCAGATTTACATTTACATTTTCAATAGATTAAAACAAAACACCGTACAGGTGAAGGTCCTGGTCTAGAGTACAGCGTTGACCATGAATGGAAATATGCCAGGTTTACATCCACCCAGGCACATTTGCTAATTGTCATTTTCTGTCATCTCTCCTCTGTCAGTATCCAGTCAAGGCTTAACATACCCAAAAACACTGTGAAAGTACAACACTTTACCACAAAGAGGCCTGTACATTACAGGTAAAATGTGTTTGACATTAACTAAATAATTATTATTCAAATTATTTCTAATCAACTCATATTGTCATATAGTTTTATTTCACATCAATATATACATTTTTATTTCAAAAGGCCTGCAGAGGTTTGTTCAGCGTATGCACCCATTGACCTACTGTCATAGGAATGAATGCGGCGCCATATTTTGACATGGTATTCCGTTTTCCTTAATACATTGTTGGATATCACCAGTTACTGCCACCTCGTCTTTCAGCTAATCACATCACTCCGAGTCTTTCTTAAACAAGGAAACTGCTATCACACTTAGCCAGTTAGCTCTAACAACAATGTCAAAGCCATTCTGAATCAACCAACTAAAACCACTCTTTTTGTGTAGTGTAACAAAGATGGATACGCTACCCACTTAGCGGGCTAACAAGCTAGCCTGGATTGGGAGTTTGGATTATTTCTGGGTATTAAAGTGAGACAGCGTTAACGGTGGCAGCAGCAGGCAGTTGATTCTAAAGATGTTCCTCACTCAAGCCAACAGGAGCTAGATAACAATGTTAACACTTGTCTGACTTACCACTCGTCACTTTAATGTTGAGTTAGTTATCCATACCTCAGTCCAATCCATTTTTAGTCTGATTTGTAGATATTCAGATTAAACAAGAGTGAACAAAAGTCAATGAAAAGTGAACAGAAGGCAGCCAGCGACGTACCATCAGGAGGCAAAACACATCTTTAAATCAAGAACAACTAGCTACCAAATGTTACCATCTGCTGCTGACACTATGTTGTGTGATTGGACATTTTTTAAAACAAGAATTGGACATGAAACAAAATAAATAAAAAGCAGTATTTCTTCCTCCTCCCCCTCTGCCTCCCATCCTCTAACTGTCCTTAACCTCCCCCTCTCTTCCTCTTGTCTATTATTCTATTAATCTCCTCCCCCGCCTCAGTTGGACGGGGGAGTTTCTCTTACAGCGGTGGAGTCGTCAGCAGCAGGATTAGCCGTAATTTCCATTGAGACAGGTTTCCAAGCCCCACAGAGGGGAGACGGGTCAAAGTGTGGGGCGTTAATAACATCCAGTGCAGACCTCAGAGCACCCAGTCAGCACTGAAACAACACAGCACAACACAGCAATTCACCTGTGCTCCATCAGCTGTGTATTAGTAGACACAGAAGACAGCAGATTATGACAGTGTATTTTATGCATGTGCAAACACAACAGTGACCTTGTGTTTCCGTGGTGACAGATGATTCTGCTCACCAGCCCTGAGAATTAAATGCAAAAACAACACAACTCCGAGCATTGGAACACACTTTACAGCCGACTGGTTCAGTGGAGAGGCTGATACCGTCACTCCCACCATACACCCACACAAACATTCCACCTGTCAGTTTTCTTCAAATCCACCCGTCAAACACCACACATTCACACAGGACCCGTTCTGCTGATTATTCTGCTGGCTGCATTGATTCCCCAACACCCTATTTTTAACTTTTCTACACTACCTGTCTGAAGTCAACCAAATTCTCACCTCAACCCAATCCTTACTTCAGTCACACGTCTGCATACCTGATGAACACCTTAATCTCCAAAATGACACCCGTTCAATACTGTAAGCAGAGAAAATAAACTCATATAAACAGAATCCCTTTACAGTGATTCTGCAGTTCAGTTGTGAAAACAGTGTAATGCTACCAGTTTCTAAAAGATGAACTCATTGTAACTCTCAGAGAGACATTATGATTATTCAACACAGAGAGGAACTCATTTGAACGTACGATGTACAGGTCTAAAGCATCATGTTCTATTTTTACAGCCTGAATTCTTTTAGCTGCTCTCTGATATGGTATCATTACATGCACCAGCTTCATTTTGACAGCAGATTTTGATTTAGTTTTCTTCTTTTGACAAAAATTGTTTGTTTTAATCAAATTTAAAGGATCAGTGTGTAGGAATTAGTAGTTGTGTAGGTGCTGATACAAACCCTGCCAACCTCTCCTTCTTAGCATGAAGGAAAAAATACAGCAGCTGCAAAAAAAATGAGTTTGTCTGTTTTGGGCTACTGTAGAAACACGCTGGTTCAACATGGCGTACTCTGACAAAGTGGCTCATTCACAAAAACATGATTCTTATTTTCAGGTGATTTTACACTAATGAAAACTTAGTTATGAATATTTTTTAGTTATAATTTTTGTCAGTGAAATTTCACTTATCACAAGGTTAGTGGAAAAGCCGGAGTTTACACACACAGTGTGCGTGTTACGATACACTGTGTGTGTAAACTCTCCTCAGTACATCCAGTTGTGTTTCCCAAACTGTTTGAAAAGAGACGCTCTCTCTCTGTTCCTGCTCACACAACATTCCCACAGCTACCAGAGATCTCCACTACAGAGCAGCAACTCAAACAGAAAAAATGGCTTCTTTAGTTTTTACCACATACATTAATTCAGAATATAGAGTCACAAATCAACATTCTTCTCATATCGCTTCATCCTGAGCTTCTCCTCCCATCAGACAGAGACACGTCTCTACAGACGAAGCCACTTCAAAAACTCTTTGGCAAAGCGTGGCGGGCAAAACAGCTGGTGTGCCTGTGGGTGGGGAAGGCGATCAGATATGATTAGACATTGCTTTGCTACTGGATGAGGAGGGGGAAAGCCCTTAAAAAGCAACATACTGAAAAAACTGAAACAGTATAGTGAATACCACCATCTCAGAGTAATTGCCAGCTTACGGTCCACATAATGGAAATAGAGGTGATATAAAACAAAGGATAAAGACACAGGCATATGTTTCCTGCAAACTGACTGTATGTCACCAGTCAACAAGCAAAAGTATTGTGAAGATGCACACACACACA
Source organism: Sciaenops ocellatus (assembly GCA_033000465.1). Taxonomy (NCBI): domain Eukaryota; kingdom Metazoa; phylum Chordata; class Actinopteri; family Sciaenidae; genus Sciaenops; species Sciaenops ocellatus. Next base: position 6,866,961 of record CP136889.1, read on the forward strand.
CATACACACGCGCGCACACACACGCACACACTGTAGTGTAGAAGATAGACTGCATTTAGTTTAGATACACAGAACAGTGTATCTACTATGGATTTGCTGTGTCTCTGCTTTTTCTGTTTGACTTCAATTATTCTCAGTCTGTCTATCAGTAATCCACTCTGTTCGTCTGTCAGTCTGTACTCAGGGCTTTTGTCTCCTTGACTACTCATTTCTCCTTCCATCTCATCTCTGCCGTTGTGTAGGCCAGTAGCTGATTGAACAAAGCATCCATTTTTACGTCAAAACACTTTCACTTATTTTTCCTAAGTCCCCCATCTAGGTCAGTGAAAAATATTTTTCTTTAAGTGGGGAAAATATTTTACCTTTTACCACAGCCGAGCTTTACAGTGCATAATGAAAAGAAGGAAAACCCTGAATAACTGAGTGAAGAAATATAATGATGCAGAAGCTGTCTGAATGGTATGTATGGGAAGTATGAAAATGAAAACACAACTGACAGTCAGTACCACTATAATCAAAACACATAGAACACACAGTTATCCTTCAATATCTAACTTTCACCCTTGAAAAGGTCCTTGAAACTCTGGTTGACAGGCAACTACATGCTTATCTAGACTGTAAGTCTGTTCTCCTGCCACAACAGTCACGTTTTCAACCACAACATAGTTACAATTACTGTCATTACAGTTGTACTGAATGATATTATACTTTCATTGGAAAAGAAACAGCACAACAAGTAGAAAGCATTTTACTTAACACACTACACTGACTTGATTTGGATGTTTTGCTCACTACACCGGCGATCTGTGCCAGTGGACTCAAATCAGCCTCCCTTGGGATAAATAAAGGGGGTACCACAAGGGTCTGTGCTGGGCTCTTTACTAATTACACTTCAAGGACTGCACTTATTTATACTTCGGATAGATACAGCAAGAATATGCAATGAAAAATCAAGAGTAGCAAAGACATAAACAGGGTCATGGGTAGTCTTTCTCATGTACAGTCTTTCATTAAATATGCTGTAAATTATGGTTACAGTAGTCCATTTTTCTTTTCATCCATCACTTTGGGATGGTGGAAAGCTCTAAATACTACTATAACCATGACCCTTGTCCAGAAAGCTTGCTGGTATGCACACAGATGGGGGAAGACTGAAGAGAGTGCATCTCATAGGTCTCACTTTGCTGACAGCGTTTCCTTGTCTTGTTTTTCATGTAAACCAGAGATGAATAAGCTACATCGACTTCACAACTGAACAATGATGGATATTTGTGTACCAGTGTATATCAAAGCTGTCCGCCAGGTATCACAAAGTGTTCAGTTTGACAGTAGTTCTTGTTGGTCAGCTCAGGTTCAGTGGTCTCAGACTGTGTTGAGAGCTGAGGTGCATTAGCATTTCTTTGAGCTCCACTCAAACTAACAAATCTTTACCTCTCTTGCTCTGACAGTTGCTATTTCTGACTGCTGTGTACCTGTTATGAAAATCACTAGCTGGGAAGTGTTGTTGGGTTACTATGGCAACAGGCAACTGTGAGCTGTCCTGCCATTAGCTATGACATGACTGCATATTTAAATCCAAACAGTTAAAGTGTCCCTTCATCTGTCTCCTGCTTCATAAAATGCGAGAATATTACATTTAATCTTTTAGGGATTTGACACTGTTGGTCAGACAGTTATGCCCCGTCATTCAAAGCTTCTTTTGAGTTATTCAGCTGCCTTGAATATCTGTTTTAATATTTTCCCTAAAATTACCCTAAAAAAATAAAAAAAATCCTCAGTTTGAATAAAATCATCCTTCTTAGACCACCCCATTAAGACAGGTGTGTTCCTCACTTTGTGTGCAGCATGTGGGAGACCAGTTTTCTTATTGCACTGAAAATGTTTTTGAAATGCTAAACACCAACAATTCTGGACTAAAGTGGAATATTTCATTAGATAGAAACAGTCAGTCAGTGCTGGTACTATCAGACAACCAACTCTCTCTACCCAGCTAGACAGATAGACTGATCATTTTTAGTTAGTCTCATTGAGACTGAGATGTCTTTTGTAGAAGAGACCTGAGAACAGCAGGGGAAATAGACGACACAAGAAAACATAGTCAGTCACACATAAGCACATAACAAACAGCATCAGATACACTCATGGACGGAATGACTGATGGCTGCACACAGTGTTTTTTTTTGCACAGCTGATGGGGCATACAGTGAAGAACAGAGGGAGTAAATGCTATGGTCTCTATGCACGATCACGCTGGAAGACTCAATTACTGAAGAAAGGGCATGTTGAAGCCTGTTTGAAGTCGCCCATATGAAGAAGCCTATAGATTATGAATGTAGTGTGGTCACACGAGACAGAAAACAAACCTTTCGTCCAATATAACGCACCATGTTTGGAGGGGAAGTGGCTCTGCCTATGACCCTAAAGATGCCATACCTAGAGTGATGCTTGGAGGTGGAAGCATCAACCTGTATTACCACTTGGCTGACATTCTCTTATCGCTTATTTTATTCAGTCCTACCCCAGGTGAAAGAAATGGAACTGGTTCGTCTAATTTTATTTCCTGGAGCATCACAAATCTTTGTACAAGATTCACTGAGCAGCTCTGGCACAAGCATGCTCCAGCTCTTTGTCTTGTAGGGTTTAGTCAAATGAGTTCAACATGTGTTTGCCAGTCCTTCGCCACCCCGCTCACAGTCTGGGTTGTATGCAGCTCATTTGCTGCCCAGCTTTGTGTCTCTACAGAGAACCAAAATGAATTCTGGTTTTTGTTCCAGGAGCAGAAAAAGCCTCATTCAAACATCACATTAACATCTGTAATAACAGTAATAACACACATAGACTTACTCACCAGTGCGTTGTGGTTCACTGCATAAGTACATATGCAACCCATGGCAGGTTAAATATCACAACATGACAGAAGAAGAGTCCATGAGTGAGTTGTTGGGCTGCAGCGAGTTCAGACATGTCTCTAATAACAGGACAGAGAGGACTGAACACTGTAGAAGTGTTGAGACAGCAGAAATCACAACTATGTAGAAAATTATAAAAAAAATGACTTCAGCAGAGGGTGTTGGAGAGTTTTATGGATATGGACGAAACCAAGTTATAATAAGTACCCACGCTGCTGCACTGATACATTTTCATAAGAGCTGTGTTTTTCTGTGCTTACAAATTAAACTTTAAATCACAAAGGTTTCAATTTCTTAAAGAAAAGCTGATTTGTCTCAGAATGTGTACAGGAAACTGCAGGAACATGCTTCATTTTTTTCAGGAAGAGATTTACAGTCATTAGTTGAACAGGAAGTGATGTCATGACTTCACCTCTGTATTAGAAATGGAAACTATTCATACTTTGTACTGACATATAATCAACCCCCAATTTCATTTCTCTGGTTTATCAGTGAACTGCATGGAACTGCAGAGTCTCTGACTCATATTAATCTGTCTAATGCAGGTTAAATGCACATCAAGTGGACTCACATCATTAATTAATGTATGTAAGTGGCAAACACTTCAGTGCAACATTAGCATTATTATGCTAACAGAAGATACAGAATGTCTCCATTTAGCCACAAATAAAATAACCACTGGCAATCGGTGCACAACCTGCAAGTAGTTACCACCATCAAACTTCCAGTAACACTTACTTCACGAGGAGGTGCAAATGAATTCCACTGTGCTGCTTTCAGTGTGATAATGAAGTCTCTGTTTAACATCGTCCTGCAGAACTCCTCCAGCAGACTTTAAGCAGAGCACCTCCATCCCCCCTCCTCTCTTTCCACTTTCCTGTCTCCCACCTTCTCTCATGACTCTCTCTCTATTTTTGGACTGAGCCTTCCTCTAATCTTTGCTCTTATTTTTTCAGCCTTATCAACATTTCCAAGTCATGCAAGTCTGAACCTTCTTTAATATTTTCTCTCTGTCTCCTCTTCCCTTTTTGTGTGTGGTGTGTGTGGTTCCTATTTAAGTCTGGACCTGGCTGGAAACTGTGCAGTAGTGTGGAAGGAATGAAAAACAAAACCAAAAAGTGAATCTGCTCCTGTGTGTGTGTGTGTGTGTGAGTGTGTGTGTGTGTGTGTGCGTGTGTGTCAATACTGGCAAACACAGAGGACATTTACAAGTTTTTTTTTCATCATGTGGTTCAGCTCAGAGGATTTGGGGGAAAGTGGTTGAGATGTCACCCGCTGTGAAAATCTGAGCATCCACAGGAAGTGTGAAAGGGTGAACGGCACCACCAGGGTGCATCATACTGTGTCACAGTAGGTAGGTTTGAACTCACATCCTCCCTCCTCCCCCTCTCCTCTTCTAGTATGGGTTACTGCATCCTGGTGGCTCATGGCCTTGGTCGGCTGTGTTCGGTGGTGGGCCGTTGGGGCACCACAGTCCTCAGTGTCTCCATGCTGCTGCTGCTCCTCCTCTTCTCCTGGAAGACCGTCCAGCAGAACCATGTCTGGCTCTCGAGGGAGGCCCTTTTCCGGTAAGCAGAGACTCAGAGAACATATGCTTCAGCCCACACACCAACGCTGCCTTCATCATTACACTTCTGCCTTTGTGCTGTAAACAGTAAACTATCGAACATGATGCAAAACATCATTGGAAATCATCAAACTAAACACGTGATGCAGGTTCTTCTTTGTTAAAGAGTACAAACTGCTAATTCAATGTAGGCTTAGTGCAGTCTACATGCTACATGCTTTGTGTTGCAGGATTGTGTTGGAACAATCCATCCATTTCCTTGGAGTCTATCCCAGCTGACTTAGGGCGAGAGGCGGGGTACACCCTGGACAGGTCACCAGCTTATCGCAGGACACATAGAGACAAACAACCATTCACACTCACATTCACACCTACGGACAATTTAGAGTCACCTATTAACCTGTTATGTGCATGTCTTTGGACTGTGGGAGGAAGCCAGAGTACCCGGAGAGAACCCACGCAGACACGGGGAGAACATGCAAACTCCACACAGAAAGGCCCCAGCCGAGGTTTGAACCAGAAACCTTCTTGCTGTGAGGCAACAGTACTAACCACTGCCCCCTATTTGTGCCGCCTTTCAGCAGACATTCATTGTTAAAGGACTGAAGAGGCCAAGACATCGCTGCTTTTTACAGAGACCTTAGACTTTTTTTATTCTTTTGTTTTGACTTTGAGGAATATTTATATTAATAAGAATCACTTTATAATTTCTGGCCACTTCTTTATAAATTCTGCCCATAGCTTACATGTTACCCCTTTAAACAGAGGCTGACACCCAGAAGTGCTTTGACCTGTGAGGTATACTGTAGATCCTGTGTGAGGTGAAAGTAAAAAACTGCTGCCATATAGTGCTGCTACACATTACGGTGCAAATACAGCTTAATGCTCAGTGTAAAATGCCATCTATCACCAGACTGTTCGATTGATTTGTTTGTATGTGCAGCAACCAAAAGTGTGTGTGTGTGTGTGTGTGTGTGTGTGTGTGTGTGTGTGTGTGTGTGTGTGTGTGTGTGTGTGTGTGTGTGACTTAACTAAACCAGTGAACATGCGTTTAAGCCAGCAGATCGATGTACAATATCCATCATGGCGACATGTTGCTGTTGTTGAGCTTGTTATCTGAGTCGTCCACATGCCGTTCATTGATCCGTCCATCTGATGGCCTCCACAGTGTGACTCCACTCTCCCTCCATGACAGATGACAGTGACAACGTGAAATTATAAAACCCTTAAGTGCTTTTTTATTTATTTTCCAGTCAGACCTGCAAATGTTGGAAGACTGATTATCCATGTGTTTGTCATGTGTACAATGTATGTATATATGTGGAGGTCCTTTATTACTACTGTTGGTGTGATTAAAGCCCCATTAGACAGGATTAACGTCACAGGTGGAGGTGGGGAATGAAATATTCTTTATATAATATTCCTTTTTAATAATTGGAGAAATTACAGTATATGGACCTGAGGACATCTCAGAATAAACATCCACAAATCCACTGCATCATGTCTTTAAAGTAATGCAGTGACAGTTGTATATTAATGGGGAAACAGGAGCTGCTGATAGCTAATTTAAAAGAGAATACATCCCGTTTAAAGAGCTTCTCCTGATGGCTTTAATTGTGTCTGTCTCATCAGATTAGTAAGAACATTTTTGACGTCCTCTGTTGTCACACTAAAGTTCCACACTGAGCTGATAAAAGAAAAGACAAACAGTAGGTCACTGTGGCTGTAATTATTACTGAGGTGTAGATTAAAATCACTGACCAGCGCAGTGATGTTGAAATCCCTCCACCTCCCCCAGAGACACGAATCCAGTCCCAGTGAGGCTGCAGACTTCATGTCCTTGAAAGACTTTTTGTGCTCGCAGTGATTTTACACAGTTATCATCCCCTTCCTTATCTCCCTCCTCTTCCTCCTTTTTTCAGCTCTGGTATCCAGACTCTGCCTCACAATGCCAAAGTCCACTACAACTACGCCAACTTCTTGAAAGACACCGGGCGGCACCAGGAGGCCATTCACCACTACACCACTGCCCTCAGGTGGGACTCTGAACTAAACCACTCTGACTGTAGTTATTCACCTCATTCTGAGAACACGAGTGAAGCAGCTTCCTGCTAACAGAACTGTTCATGTATCCTATTCAAACATTCAAACCTCAGACCAGGTCATCTCTCATGCTGACTGTGGTTTAGGCCTGTGTCCTGACCTTCAATTCAGGCAGCTACCACAGCCTGTTTCTATCAAGATGTCAGAACTCCTAGGAATTGTGCTGAAAGCTAAGCTAACACCAAAAATACTCCAACCTCAGACTCATGTGTGAATGCAGCTGGTTTTTCTATAACCTGACACTGGAGGGTGGAGGAATTAATGACACTCAGGAGCTGCTCAAGCAATTAAAGTTGATATATTATTGCAGAAACTGCTGATGGTTGTGACAGACTCAAATCACTGTTTCAAAGCCACATTTTCGCCTGCCATTGAAAGGCATCCAGGACTTTCGTAAATACGCTTTTGCATCCCACACAACGTCTGTTGTGTTATAATTCAATCTTTGCTGAAACAGTGTCTCTTATTGTCTCTCCTCGTGCAGAATATACATCTGTCTGCTGCTCCGAACAGCTTAGAACTCTCATAAACATCAGCGCGGGCTGAGGACTGGAGTCATGTCCTGAGTAAAGAATTTTGATGAAATGTTTTAACTTCATAGTTTCTTATTCAGTGTCAGCTTTGCACTGCTGGAAAAACAACTCAGACGCATTCAAGTCAAATATGTGAAGTAAGTTAAAATATTTACTGTGCAGAGCGTCTTTCTCAGCCTTCTGTCATTGTTAGGCTCCTTTATCAAATGCACGTCACCACACATTTGCATAAAAAGTCCCGGCTGTACGTCTCCATAAATTGGTTCAGCATTTGCATAAAACATCTGATGTCAAAACACATTCTACTGAAAACCGCAAATATACTGTGACATAAGGAGTTTATGTAAATGTGTGCTGACGACAGAGATCCATGCAGATAGAATTGCAAACGATGACACGTCTTATGCAGAAGTATATTTAATGACTTTAATCCAAACATTGTGACATACAGATAGATTATACATGTGTTGATGTGTTGGGAAATAGAGTTTCAGTGATTTAGGAAGTTTGATAACATTTTTAGTGGAGGGAGTTTGGATAGAAATAATAATAAAAAAAGATCATATTGTAACAGAGCGCCTAAAAGCAAACGTTTTGTGACATGGGGAGCTTTGTGACTAAAATTTGCATAAACTGTCAGTTGAAGTACAAAAATCTAATTCAAATGTATAAATTCAAATTTCATGATTTATTTTTATGTTTGAAATGTATAATTACTGCCACAATGAAAATGAATCTGTGTTCCTGAACATAACACTACAGTAATGATCCTGGAGATTAGTGTTGACTAAAGGAACTAAATTCAAATGTAACTGCAGGTCCAGTTTGTGAAAACGAAATATAAAATTATAAAATTTCATTATTAGTATGCAATGTGAATACAGTATGTTTGTTTTATATATATTCATTTTGGCACAAATCTAAGAAAATAATGTTTTAAATGTTTTACTTTCTTTTATTCAGCGTGCACACACAAATGGAAAAGGACATTTCATTTTGATATTGACAACAGAAAATCAAACTTTATAAATAAAGACTTTTGTTTGTGCACACCGTCCACTCACCCACAGGAGAACATGTAACACTGAGTGAGATAAAATAATGCTACATCACAGGAAACCAACCATCAGTCTGCTTTCACGGTGAATACACGGAATCAACAGTCAGTAAGAAAAGGAAATGAACCCATTGTGTGTTTTTTACGTGTGTGTTTACATGTGTGTAAGACACTAAACACCATGTTCAAGATTCAGTTAAATAGAAAATCATACAAACTGCTTCCAGACAGAATCTGAGATTTTCAGAGAAGATGAATTTGTATGCATTTATAAAACATAAAAATATGACTGCATGAATTAAATTTTTACTTGCAACAATAGTATGTTTCTATAACAGAAACTAACAGTTTTTTTTGTCAGACACTCAATATGATGTTCAAAATAAGTATTAGTAAGCTGAGACTCTTTCAGTCACCTCATTATTTCAAGTTAGAGTCTGAAACACACCATCAGCTGTCTGCTACGACCTTGAGAAGGACATGATCTTGGTTTGGTCAACATTTAATAAAAGTAAAGATTAAAGATTGAGGAACCAGTGGCCTTAAAGCTGAGAGCCACAGAGAGTAGTGAAGTCAGAACGTGCTGAGAGATTTGGTTTGCATATGGAATTTGTTGCCAATAAAAAAAATATAGAAAAACACAAGCTTTGTTTATCTATACAGGTTTTATAAGAAGGGAGATGTTAGTAGTGTTATTATCGCATTTTATGAATCTATTTACATCTCCAAGTACAAGATGTGTCCCTTTCACCCTTTACTGGAAGAAAAATGTTTGAGAAGAAAATAGATGAGATGCATTTGGCACACAATGGATGACCAAGAACTGAAGGTCACTGCATATAAAATAAAGTGTTTTTATTTCATGGCACCTTTAACAAACCGTGCACCATTTGCCAGCGTTTATCCAGCGTGTCACTCTGTACTGACAGTCGAGTGTATCCTGTGTATTTTTAGCAGTCATCTCTGGTGGGAATTGAACCGTGGAAGTCTAACAGCATTAGTGGAACATCTACACACTCAACTGCAAAGCAACATTTTATTCTTTTTTTTTTTTTTTTAAAGGACCAGTATGTTGACAAATGTGCTTGTTTTTTTTCTCACATGATTAAGCTGCAGTTAATACACGTCAGATCAATGTGCTTACACAATTTAAGATGCATGGAATCCAGTGTGCACGCACCTTTGGGTGCATGTTCTCATGCGTGTAATGGCCTTGTTTCAGCCCGGAGCTGGTGATCTGTTCATCCATCACGCACACAGGCTGCATTAATGAAAGAGAGTGTCCATTAGTCGTGCCTGTCAGTGAAGAGGCTTCGAGAGGACCCACAAACATGTGGTTCAACCTCATTCAGATGAGTTCATCAGTAATCTGACAGCCAGTTATCTGTGACGTCCTCTCTTGTTGATGCTCATCAGTCTTTGGTCTGAAACCCAATCCTGTTCATTCATGATGAGATAGACAAAATTGCAAACTGTCCCACCTGAGAAGCTGGAGCTGTTGGTGTTTTTGAACCCAATGATTGTTGTGGAGAAATTGCTGAAATCAATGGTCAATGGTGAGGTCAGGAGGGAAGAAAGTGTTCAGGAGCCTCTGATGTCTTATGCTGTAATATTTATTGACACTTGGCCAAGGAGAATTAGAGACACTCTCAAAGTACATCAGAAGTGCCTGAGTCGGTCTCACATTCTGCCGAACTCATGCTGGTGGTTAGACTTTAAACCCCAAGATAACACCACAAATACTATACGCCCAGAATTAGTCAAAGAGAATGTCTTTACCCATGGAGGTGTTATTGTCAACATATTCTAGTCTGGAGAAACAGTCTGTTTACGCAGATTGGAACGTCAACAGCAGCTCTCTATTATGTCTATGAAGGCAGCAATAGGTCTCTTCGACCCTGACCACCACAGTGTTGAGATAGACTGGCACCTACTGTTCCCAATCAAAGCCAAACAACTAATACTGCCGAGGACCTCAAGGCCCACACGTGACCTTGTGTAACCTAAGGATAGAAAATTCCATAACAATGATTACAGATATTTATAGTACGACTGCAGTCTGAGGAAAAATTACAGTTTTGTGATTATATGAATTAATTTACTTCACAAGACTACGTCTGTATAAAAGGAACACATCTTTTATGCAGGTTTACAGATTGCATGCTGTTTAGTAAATAGACTTATGTTCTGTTGACCACTCCAAGCACTTTTACAACACTTATCACATTCACTGCTCATCAGGAAACGATATACCACCTCCCATCTGAAGCACTCACGATGATAATAATAATACTAATAATAATTCACACACACTCACACCATGCGGCCATTGGGAGCATTTTTGGTGTTCAGCATCTTGCCCAAGGGTCCAGTTGAAATCAAACCAGCGACCCTCCAATTACTAGACGACCCGGTCTACCGCCTTAGCCACAGCTGGTGAGCGTGGTGGTAACATTCTTTTATTTGTGCTGTTTTAAGTTGTTATAACCTTTGATAGTTAAGTTATAGTCTTCTTGTACGTACTTCTAAATCTCCAGCACCATTCTCTTCATCCTCAGGCTCTAAATGCCTCCATCTCTTTATTTATTTGCACTCTCTGCTTCCTCACTTCCTTCTTTCCTCTTCACCTCTCCTCTCCCCTTCTCTCCAGTCTTTGTGCAGAGTTGTGTGCTGCCAGTATGTGAGAGCTCCACAGCTCTCTTCTAATCCAGCCTGCCAAACCCCGAGCGCAGAGCCTGAGCGGCTTTCATCCAGCTCCAAACCACATCCCAGCTCATAATAACCTGAAACCCACCAGACCACTCACTCTCACTTTAATTAAGCAGCCTCAACTTCCTTTTTTGCTCCTTGTTTTTTCCCACAGGAAGGGACAGTGAAAGTTTTCTGACAGCTGTCTCCTTTTTTGGCTGTTTCTTCCAGTTTAGAGCCAGTCAGCTTCGCTCATAACCCATCAAGCCTAGTGAAGAATAGATATTTATTATGTTTTCTATTTTCATTCTCTGTAATTTTATTCTTTTAATTTTATTCTTCCTTTCATCTCCTCAGTTGTGTATTTAAGGATTTAGAGATTTTGTATCCTGATAACCTTGGTGGCGCTTTAAGTTTTCCTCTAGTGCCATCATCAGATCAAATCTATAATCTGTTGAAGAATAATGAGCTGTATTTGTAAATGTTCACTGTTTTCAACCAGGAAAAGTGGTTGGATCACAGAGCATTGTGAAAGGGTGGATTTATTCTTAATGCAACAAGCTAACACTTCAGCTGTTGGCAGCACCACCACAATGCTAAATAAATATATCATATATGATAAGGCTGTCTCATGCCTTAATTATAATTCCAACAGTACGCAACTTCTTCTTAGTTTCTTAGCTTCATCTTCACTCAGAGCTTCACCACCATCATAAACTTGTAGAAAACAACACAAGCAGTCTAGTTGACCAATCACAGTTGTACCAACGTGGAATCTCTGTGGCCGCTATAGCTTGTTTGTGTCACTAATGTGTACTTCAGTCGTTGGCAAGGTGTACATCAGCTACAGCATCTTTGCAGCCTATGCAAGGAGCTGCCATAATTACACTATAACATATGCAGATGACGCTTTAGTTTGTTTATTTGTTTTTTTCAAATTTGGTGGGCTGTTCCTCATTGAATAAAACATAACAAATATTGATCCTATTTCCATGTTTACACAAAGAAAAAAGACAAGACAGAGAACACAAAGGATAACCAATAAGTTATTATCCCTGGATGAACATCTAATCATTTCTTCAGTGAAATGATCAGAGTTTGTGACCTGGAGGTCTGTGGGAAGCGGAAGCATAGAAATCTGACTGTGAAGGATGTGACAGTCTAAGTGGATCTTTCCTTGTTTGTTAAACTCTACAGGCTGTTGATCCAGCAGCTCTCGTGACATGGAGGCTCTCAGTGAACAGGTCTGTTGATCAGTACAGTTCAATCAGTGCAGGTCTGGCTCCTCTTTCTGCACTGTGTAACACTGACCCCATCAACACGTGGAACAAAGTTACCATAGAAACTGTAAAGAATGTTGCCACGGCACCCACCCTCTTCTTGCCCCGGGCGTCTTGTCAGGCTTGTGTCACCATTATGGGCACTAACTATAAAAGTGTATTTCAATTACAGAGAGGTCTTTTGTAGCAGTGATGGAGAGCAGCAGTAAATGTCAGCAGAGAGGCTCCACACACTCACTGATTTATCTGCACCATTTGCTCTGAAGATAATCCTTATCACTGTGACAAGGCATTTAGTCCAATCAAGATCATGTTATGGTATGCTTCCCTCCGGAGGAGTGCAGACATTAGTGATTCCAAAGATGAGCACAGTTTGACAGCGATGCTCCGTTCCAGAGCTAGAAAGCTGCTAGACTGGCTGTTGCAGATGACTTTCTACACGACTCCAAATGAATGCTAATGTTGCTCCACGCTTGAGTAAATAGGCAACTGGTCGGTTGACAGTATCAACTTAAAAGGTGGTAGGTCAGTGCTGTGTTCACTGCTATTCTGCTGCCCCCAAGTGGAAAAAAATCCATTGCTACAGGTTTAATTTTCCTGAAGTCAAAGGTTGCATTTGTATTTTCATACAAAATAAATAAATGTTCCCTCCTCCTCCTCCTCTTCCCCCGTCCTTCCCTCTGCTGTCTTTTCTTTCCTCCCCTCCTCTCAGGTTATACCCCCGCCATGCCAGCGCCATGAACAACCTGGGAACTCTGACTCGCAGCCCAGAGGAGGCAGAGCGCTACTACAGGAAAGCACTGGACATCAACCCTCAGCATAACCGAGCTCTGTTCAACCTGGGAAACCTCCTCAAGTAAGACACACACACTGGAAGCATGTTGGAGAATAGATAGAGCACCTTTCATACAAGCTGAAATGAGTCTGTGAGTTCCACAGCACTCTCATTGGTACTTTTTTTCCTTAAAGAACCTGCTCTATTAATTAGAAAATGACTTATGATTTATTTATGAAAGCCTGACTTGCTTTATTGTTTTCTCTGGATATAAAACAGTTTTTCGTTGCCATGCTAAAAAAACTTTGAGGTATTCTTGGTGAGGCTTGGAAGCTCAGACTACGCTGAACTGTTGCACCTTCATTTAAGTCTTACAGTTTACATTTCCTGCTCTCTGTACTTGTTGTGTGTCCTCTTTAATTTTGGGGAAATGCTGTGTAATGACTTGATTAGGACTCAAAACTCAAACTCATTGTTAGACTTATTAGTCTTGAACTGGATCTTGATTCTGGACTTAAAATGGCCAAGATTAGGGACTTACTTGCGTCTTGTGATTTGCAACCCAGTGACTTTGTCTCAAGTCTGATAGTGGTTTGAAAGGTAAAGTGATCTGTGTAAGGACTATCAGAGATCATTACAAGTTAGGAGAGACACTGCATTTACAGTGATTAATTTGATTAATTTGACTATGATTGTACCTGTTTGATTAGATGTGTGGGTCAATTCATCTGAACAAAGAGAAAGCCTGTAGATGTTGGTGTCAATCTTGAAATATTAATCCTAGAATTAGAACTGGACACCCAAGTCTATTTGTGTTGTGGTCTGTGATTAAACTGTAGATTGTCCCCTAAATAGCTTTCAATCCACAAACCATTATTAAACTGTATTGACCATGATTCATCTCACTAATGATGCAGAACCTCGAAGTCATGGCGTGTCAATGTGGACACAAACAGAAATTTTCTGAAAGGCAGCCTCTGCACTCAGATGGAAATGAACGGTCAGCTGAAGATGTTGTATTAGTCATGCTGCAGTCGGAGGCTGTAGGGCTGAAAATGAATGATTCACCACGCTCGCTAAATGAGAGTCATCAATTACTCCGACGCCTGACACCACCGCTGTAATCTGACGAGCTCTTTATACAGCTGTGGAGTTTTTCTGTTTGTTTGTTTTTGCGGTCAAACCGCGTGGACTGCCCTGAGCTCTGCTGGCCTTAATAGAAAATTACATCAATAATAGAAGCTGAAATGAAGTCCATTATGACGGCTCAGCTCCATTACCGTCCCTGTGTTATCAGTGCAACTGTGAGAACAAACAGACCAACTGAGCCATCGATCTCCTGCTGCTGTGTGTACGTGTGTGTGCATGCATATATATGTGTGTGTGTGTGTGTGTCGTGTGTGTGTGTGTGTGTGTGTGTGTGTGTGCTGCTTGTTTTGTGGACATGAATAAATTATACAGAATGTGTACAACTGCATGACAATAAACCAAAAGTTTCTAATTCGTGATTGAAAGTATCATACTATTGCTACTAATGAAGATGATTATTTTTATAGTGATGATGATTTTTGATGAGGGTGCGAGTGTGATAATATTGTTGGTAGAGTCCAAATGATTGGCTGAGGATTTTTGAGGCTGATACTGATTTTAGAGGATAAATGTAAAGAAGAAATATTAACACAAACACTTCATTCTGCATTATATACAGAAAAAAAAAGATTTTAATATTGATGCATATCAAATATCAGATAATATAATTTATGGAGATATCAATATTTCTGCCATAGACCAATATCGATATATCAGTCAGGACTCTAATTATTGCTACTGATAATGATAGTGGTGATGATGATGATGATGTGTTCCAGGGCCCAGGGCAAGGAGGAAGAAGCTGTGACTCTGCTGAAGGACTCCATACACTTCGGTCCACATTTTGCTGATGCTTACTCCAGTCTGGCATCACTCTATGCCGAGCAGGTGAAACATCCAGAAAACACAAAAAGAACGCTCTCACATGTCACACGTGTACTACATTTGACTTTCGTGGCTGGAGGCATGTTGTGACTCAACACTGCCTCACAAATGAATGATATTAGCTTTAACTGTAGATGGTTAATCTCTCTGCAGACAGCTATAAAACACCAACAGAGAAGGCTGTTCAGTTGTACACTCCAGCTTCCTGTAACCTCGGTCTCGGTCTTGGTCTGGTTCATTCCAGTTTTAATCCTGAATTCATTTCCTCTGCTTCTCCCACAGAAACGCTTTGCCGAAGCCAATGAAGTGTATCTGAAAGGTATAGAGAACTGTCCGGACAGCTCCGACCTGCATAATAACTACGGAGTGTTTCTGGTGGATACAGGTGAGTTGAATCTAGCCGCTCTCTGGCTCAGGTGCTGATGGGTAAACATCGACGCCATAGCCTTGTACTGCATAGTCATACACATGTTCACATAAACAAACAGATTCAAGCACTGCCTACATATCAGGCTCATAATGGCTTTTTTAAAGGGCCGTGCTGGGTTTTACTGATGCATTGCAAGCGGTTCATCCTGACTACTGATTTTGCACATTAACAATAATTTGAAGCTTGAAGTTTTTAAGATTGATTTTCTACCTTCCAGACAGCTATTTGGCAGCAACTTGGAGCCAGAGAAATAAAACTTGCTGCAAAATAATTAGTCTCTATCTTTTCTGCCAAAATTACTTGTTTGTTTGTTTGTTTGTCAATTTACAGTGTGTGTCTGTTGAAAGTGTGTTGTTTTCTGCTGAATAGCAGCCTTTTTATTGCAAATTCCCAATTTTTCTTGTTGTGTTCTAAATTAGATTTCCAGCCACATAGCAGATGATTGCAATGCTTTGCATCAGCACACTCTAAAACTTCAGAAGGCAAAGCTACTTAACAAACCACCAAGCAACAGCCTCTGCTCCCAACTGGATTCCAGTCAGGAGAGACTGCCTCAAAGAAAAGCTCAAAAACAAAATGTATTCAGTGTATACGCAGAAGAAATCAGGAAGAGCTGAAGAGATTTTCAGGACTTCAGACAGGAAGACAATGAAATGTCCACCTTGGTAAAAAGTGTCTGTGTCAATTATGTTTATGAACACACGTTATGAAGCTTTATTTATTAAATCTGAAAGTAGAAGGCCATTTTATTCCATTTTCCATTTATTGAAACATTTCAACATTGAAAAAAAGTTAATTTCTGAGACAGGTGTCACAGTGAATGTCGGGGTTTTGTGAAATTGTGTTGTGGGCAAGTAGTTAAGGAACCCTGATGAGAATTTTACAAATAGTCACTGTTCAGCTACAGAAACTCAGAATATCAGTCCGCGGTGAGTGTGGAGGTGTGTTTGGTTGTTTTGCAGAACCTCGTGTCATTTGCATTTGTGATTTGATAAAAGCAAACACAGTGGACGGTCCTGTGTAATGGCACTGAGCTCTGACACAGCACTCATATCAGAGGCTACAGATTAATCTGCCATCTGAAGGCATCAGGAGGCATTATGTTATCTGATGGCAGATTAATCTGTAGATGGCTGCAGGGATTTAATGAACTAGTATAAAGCAGCTGTGGACAACAGATACTGTGAGAATCTTTCATTCATTTAGAAATAAATGCAGACCAACGTTTCTGCTTCAATCACATTAAAAGTTATTTTTTATATTGATTAAATGTAGCTACTCGCTAAACCGACTAAAGGACCAGTGTATAGTGACATCTATCTACTTTACGGTGGTCACGAAATGCATGAAAAATATGAAAGGTCCTATCTAGAGTGTTCTAAGCTTAGAAACATGGTGGTTCAACATGGTGGACTATTCTGTAATTGGAGCCCCCTAAATCTGCCACACTGGACCTTTAAATGAGTCAGAAGAGTGGCGTCACATTAGAATGAGACGTTTATTCTCAGTGCTTCAGTAGACACATTTTCCACTGAAATACTTAGAACTCACTTTGCACTGTACCAATGACCCCCTCATGTTTGTTTGGAGTGCTGCTTCAAAATAGGGTTAAGTCTATATGATTAAATGTAAAGAACTACTACTAACCAACTATGGAAAATGGTCAGCAGTGATGTGAAGTCAACACATTTTTTTATTTCTTGAACTGAAACACGCATCGTGGTCCTGTGAGTATCAGTCATTCACCTCTCATATGTACGGAAACCAAAAACGGCCGTGCCGTTATCTCAAGATCACAAGTTAATTATTTCGTTATCGTTAACAAAGCTCCTTTTCTCGTGAGAACAGTTCCATTTTACGCGAGGAAACAAAAGGTAGATGTCTTGTAATGAGGAGATAATTTAAGTGATGAGGACTGATCTGAATGTTCTCTAACAGAGACACACTGTAATCTTTGCCTGTGTTCGATCTTGATGGATCAATCTTGTAGAACAGAATGATGATGAATGGTTGATGGTGGTGATGTCATTATCATAAACACTCCTCTCCTCTCCTTTATTCCTTCCCTCCATTTTCCACTTCCTTTCCTTCCTCTTTGCTCTCTCCTCCCGTTCAGGAGAGGGGGAGCTGGCAGCCGCTCACTACCAACAAGCTGTCAGACTTAAACCAGCGCATTATGTTGCCATGGTGAACCTGGGCCGCTTGCTACGATCATCCAATGAGAACAAAGAAGCTGAGTCTTGGTACAAGAGGTGAGTAAAGTCATAAAAGCCTAAATATATGTCAGTTGCTTTTGACCTTGACCTCCCAGAAGACAAAACCAAAGTTGAAGGAGAAAGAAGGAAAAATAATTATCAGTAAATCTCCCTCCAGCCTTATGGGAAACTCTGAAAAAGTCAATGAACAGAATCCTATAAGAAAATCAGAAAGCAGTCATCAATAATCCAGTCTTTAATATTGATCTTCTAATTCATTTTCCACTGGTCTTGAAGCTAACACACAGATATTAAATTAATATCGATCTTCTCCTCCAGCTCCCAGAAAAAAGCCAAAATGTCTGAGAAATTTAAAGGGAAATATCCTGCATGTAATATTTTAGCATAGATTAATCCACATTTGATTTATTTGGTATAATTACCACAAACAGAAATTAGCACTAAGTAGTATATTTAAAAATCACTCCTTTATTCACTCATTCACTGCTCCCTACAGAACAGATGGTCAGTGGGAGGCAGAGAGGTTTTCTAGTGTCAAAGTGTCCTTAAGCAAGGCACTGAACCCCTGACCTGGTCCAGATTTTCACTTTGCGATCAATGTGTGTGAATGGGTGAAGTGTTATAAATCACTCTGAGTAGTTAGTGGTCTAGAAAAACACTGTATAAATGTAGTGCAGTGAACATTAGCTGACTGTGTGTACACGGCGTGGACACTGAAGTGGTGGACGTGGTTTTTGGCCACAGTGTTCCGGCCTGTTGTGAGTCAGCCTGTGAGGGGCTGAGCTGGCAGGCATGAGGGGTGAATTTTAAAATCACATCAGGTTTTATGTACTCAGAATAAAAGAAAAGGGAAACGCAGTCTCAAGTATTGACCAGAATCACTTTACAACACTTTATTTATAGTCGTGTTTGTGACCTTTGACCTTTGCCTGCAGGGCGCTGCAGGTGACGAGGAAGGTGGACATCCTGACTCCGCTTGGAGCTCTGTACTACAACACGGGTCGCTACGAGGAGGCCCTGCAGGTGTACAGAGAGGCGGCCGCCCTGCAGCCTGACAGCACCGACATCTGGCTGGCTCTGGTGAGCGCACACACACGCGCACACACATACACACACACACACACACTCACTCTCTCTCTCTTTGAATCATGCAATCATGTGTGTGGTTTTGGAAAGCTGTCACATCCTGAATATTCACCAAAACAACATCTGCCTGGACTTCAACACTTTGCCAAATCCTGAAAAAAACTGTTCTCTCGTTTCGCACTCACACACACACACTTGCTGACACACACTGTATTTGTATCCCAGGCTCAGGTCTTAGCCATGGCCGGCCGTACCAAAGAAGCAGAGAAGATGACCCTGGACATCATATCCAGAGAAGGCAGCTGTATCGAATGTTACCGCCTCCTGTCTGCCATCTACAGCAAGCGTGGCAACTACACAGAGGTGTGTGTGTGCGTGTGCGCGTGTGTGTGTGTGTGTGTGTGTGTGTGTGTGTGTGTGTGTGTGTGTGTGTGTGTGTGTGTGTGTGTGTGTGTGTGTGTGTGTGAGAGAGACTGTAAATGTGTGTGTGTCTCATGTCCTTGGTGTCTTTTGCACAGCATGTTAAGATGCTCACACTCTGTAATGATAAACTCTCAGCAGGAGACAGTTTCCGTGGAAACTAATCACCTCTGCTGTACATCAGACCAGCGGCCATTTGCTGGCGAGCTGCTGCCACTCATCCTCCCACTCTGCTCTATCGCCTCCATCAGCTGCCTGTCTGTCTTTAACTCTCTGTGTGACCCGGTTTCACAGTAAATCTGGATTCTGTGTAAATAAAATCCTCAGCTCGAGTTCATCAATAGAACATAAGTGTTCCAGCAGGAAGGGAGGAGCTACTTCCACTTGGACATTTCTTTGTGCAGCATTATAAGTGAGTGTAGAAAATACAAGTTAGAGAAATAACTAGCTAAAATAAATAAAGGGATTTATTTTCTTGTGTTTGAGCTTCATCAGTGTGCCTGAATGTGCTAAATAGTAATACATTCACAGCATGTGATGCTTGCTGCATATGAGATGCTACACAGAGCTGCCTGTGTGTGGGTGTGTGTGTACCCCTCATCAGTTTGTGCATGTGCATCTACTCTGGTCATTACTCTGACCAGTGTGGGGAAAAATCATTTAGACTGTGTCAGATTTAGAAGGATGGAATATAATAAGCATAACTTTATTAAAAAAAAAAAAAAACAGAATGGACAAACTAAACACTGGCTCCAGATAGATTTTAGATTTTATGTTTTTCACACATTTCACAGCCACCATAGTTTCTCCTTCACATTAGGGGAGGGGGTTGCAGTCAGCAACTACACCAGCACTAAGTCCTACACATTGGTCCTTTAAGTAAATGCAGAACATTAAATACCACCATTAAATACCAGCATTTGAGGGGATCTATTGGCGGAAATGGAATATAATAAGCATAACTATGTTTTCATTTGTGTATGTTAACCTGAAAATAAGAATGGTTATGTTTTTACTGTCTTACAATGAGCCTTTATCTACAGAGGGAGCTGGTCCTCTTCCACTATGTTGAACCACCATGTTTCTACAAACCCAGAGCAACAATCCAAACATTGGCTCTAGATAGGACCTTTTCTGTTTTTGTGAGTTTCATAGCCACTGTAGTTTATCCTTCATGCTTGGACTGGGTGAGGCGAGTGGTATTCAGTTGGTTGCAATCTGCAAATCCAACACATTGCACCTTTAAGTAAAAGTATAAAAGTATTATCAGCAAAATGTACTTAAAGTAGTCAGTAATTATGCAGAATGTCTTTCTATAAATTGTATGTTTTGATCATTATTATTGATGTATTAACACTAACTATAACTTTATTTACTAAAGTGGAGTACCAGTGCCTCCAAATGTTACTGTGTGAGCAGCAAGAAAGAAAGGAATAATAGACCATGTTTGCGTCACACACACACACTCACACACACACACACACACACACACACACACACACACACACACACACACACACACACACACACACACACACACAAACACAATCACAAATTGTCTCCCTCTCTTTTCTTTCTGTCAGTACTGTTCTCTCTCAGAGACAGACAAACACATCATCCTCTTCATCTCTGTTCTTTCTGTCTGCTTTAGACTTTGCCTCCTCCTTCAGAGGCCTTCATGGTTCAAAGCAGGAAGAAGTGATGTTTTTTTTTTTTTGCAGATCCTGCTGTGATTTGTGCTCTAAACCAGCAGCGACTCTCAACAGTCGCGCCAGGAAGAACACTCAAAAAGCACAAGGCCCAACTCTGAGTGGAGGGGATTTTTCCATGTGTGTTTGTGTGTATTGACTGTGTGTGTCTGTGCCAGGCTCTGGATGCTCTGGATCGGGCCCTGCAGCAGAATCCCAGTGATCTGACAGTGAGAGCAGAGCTGTATTTCTCCAAAGGAAACCAGCTGAGAGAGATGAACCAGCTGGACCGAGCCTTCGAGGTACTGATCTCTCTCTCTGCTGTCCCTGCTTTAAGCAAGTATACATCATCTACAGTCTGTGGCTGCTGATCAGCACAGGTAATGTTAGCAAACATGGCCTGTAGCAAATTACATGCACTGCTCATGTCAAAGTGCGTGTAAATGATATTCCAGTTCCAGTGTTCAAGTAATTTTTTAGGTGGAAACAGATAAAACTTGTAGACAGGGCCATTCCTGGCTGTTTTTGGAGCTTTTGGCCAGACATCGACTGAGAATCACTTTATTTTAACAAGAAAACATAACACTACCATAGTTCTGTCATTTTTCATGTGAACAGCTGAATGCAGCACTGTAAATGTCTTCATTCTGTTATCCACGGAGCCCTGGAGTGGCTGCAGACCAAAAAAATCTATACTGAGGCCACGTTTAAGACATCGAGTGCTTGAAATGCTTTTCTTCTCAAAGCATGAAGGACACCTGCTTCAAGTATTATATAAGGGATCTGAACACAGTCTGCCCACCAGATGTAACAACGCTGAAAAACCTGTCTGTTTTCTGACAACTGGACACACAATTGAAGCTCACACCAACCTCCTGCCCTGAAGTCATATTCAGCCCATTAAAAACAATGCAAATATTGAAGTGAAGGTCCAAGGTTAATGCATAAACACAAATATCTTACAACGTAACAGAGTAAACTATTTACGGGATGGCTAATGGTGCTGTTGAATGAGGTGGTGGGTATACTTGGACAGACGTGCCATAGTCGAGTGTTGATAACTGACCTATGTGTTCAATGTAGGCTTTAATATGGTGAAGAAATTTAAGCTATGGTTGATTTTATAGTTAAGCCCTTTGTCTCAATATAGTTGGTGCACTTGGTAGCTCGCTACATACATGTACTGTATAACATGTGGGTGCACAAACATGTTTTCGTAACACCTGAAACAGGTATACACTTCAAGCTTGAAAAATGGTATCTCCTGCGGGTTTGTGAAATAAAACCAATGAAATCAACAGTTCTGAATCAAACTGTTCTAAGTCGTCTCTGTCTTCCAACAACGTCTGTCTGTCTTTACACTCAAGTGAAAACACTCCCATATCTTGTGCAACAGATCAATTTCCCTCATAACAGTCTCCTTTCTCCTGCTTAGTTCTGAGTGGTTGCTGCGTACAATAGTTCAAGATTGAGATGATTGTGTCTGCTCTCTGTCTCAGAAGGACGTTCTCATATTTTCACATCACATCGTGTCATTCAGTAAGCTTCTGTTATTTTTAAAAAAAAGCTGTTAGCACCTTTTGAGTAGCTGTTACAACACGAAACTTCAGCTGTTAAATCATACTTCATTCCCCTCCATTCCCCTCTTTATGACAGCAAGGGTCACTCCGCCCTTAACAGCGGCTGTTTGGAACAACTATAAACATTTTTCATTTCTGCAATGGCGTGACCCAACACTAGAGAGTCACAATATGGGGGTGTTGGAGCCTGACCTCTGTGGTAATATTCAGCTTACGTTATGTCTCTTTTGTCATGGCTCACTCTTTCTATTCCTTTTGGAACAATTTCTCTTCTGTTGAGTTTTATTATTGCAAAGACCTTGCGTTTGGCAGGTTCAAATCTCAAATCAGCCGAAGTTGTTTTTCTTTCTACAACGAAGCCTTTACACAGGTGTCAAGGACAAAAACAACCTCTGCAGCTGAACAAAATCATCAGGACTGAGTTTGAAATTAATTTTACTGCCAGACAGATCATTTGTCAGTGCATGCATAGCACAAATGAGGTACACAGACTAGTCATTTAAGTGGAGATCACTTATTTAAAGCTCATATGGCTGCGGAAACAAAGCTCCTGCTGAAAGGAGCCTCTATGCACTCGGGTACCTATAATCATGTTATCAGCCTCAGCTTCAGCTGACTGTGAGGAGGTAATTGTTGGAAGCTTTGGAGAAGAGTGTAATGATGGCACTGACAGGTTTAGCTACGCTTGTTCTCTGTTGCCGCTTCCCAGTGGCCATTGCATATTTACCTGTAACACAGTGTGCATCGGCACAGTTGATTGGAGGAGTCAAACAGAAAAAGAAAATGTTCATATTAACTTACGTTTGAAAATAATCTAACCCACCCTGATGTGAGCTGGAAGCATGACACAAATAAAACGCCCACATCCAGGTCGGGTTTCTTAACTCTAAATCTGAGTCCTAAATGATTTTCAGGTGCTTAGTGTGTGCATATTCAGTTCCAAAACACAGTTTGTCAATGGAACTGAAAGTTTAAATGGACTGAAAAGAATGAGAAGAAAACCTGCTAAGACAGGTCCAAGGACATAACAACCATTGAAGACATCCAGCCCATTACTGAGATTACTTTTAGGGCTGCCTTGGCCTGCCACCCTTCACTTTCACTTTGGGAGTTACCATTCAAACAGACATATTGGCACACTGTGAATAACTTGTCTGCAGAGCCATGGCACAGATCTAAATGATGGATGTTTCTGGAAGGTGCTTTTCCTGCACAAGCCTTGATTGGCTTCCTGAGAAAAGGCCTGAGAGGGCAAACAAACTGAGGAGAGACTTTGTGGGAAACACAGATGAAGTGGAAACAAGACAGGAAGAGCCGTGGAGGTCATCTAAGGTCACTGCAGCTTTAAAGAGAGCAGTGTTTGTGCAGGGAAACTACTTCATTAGTTGATACAGATAATGGTGTGACGTTGTGTTATTTCTCAGTCTCCGAAGGAGCAAAACGAACACGAGGCAATCAGCCCGAGAACGTGTTTGATGTGTGCTTTTAAACTGGTTTATTTTAGGACTTTTATGTCTGTTTTTTGTCTCAAGTGTGTCAGAGCAGAAAGTCTGTACTGCTGCTTCAAACATCCACAGCACCGCCCCAGTCCCTGCAGATGAGACACATAAATAAATGAGGTGCAAATGCTGAGGGTTTAAATACTGCAGGCTGTTTCCGCTGCCGTTTATTGATCAGATTCTGGCCTTCATTTTTTGAGACTTGATTTAAAGAGAAAGGAAAAGTTACCTGTTTTATAAGGTTTGCAAAAGTAGTTTAATTAAAAATTTTTATTAGGAGTGTATTCATAAAATCTAAGCAGACAAATCAAATGCTCTTTGATGTGTTAACAGTTGTGGTCTTCTGTATGTAGGAGATACTTTCCCACTTTTCCTGAAGAACCAAGATACATTTGCAGTGGAAAGCTCTAACCCTCCCCTGCTGAGCCACTGAAATCAATTCTTTGCATGGGATAGAAGCCGTGGCTACCAGCTGCTACTATCAGTGAATGAATTCAGAGGCGTGTGTCCACTGAAAGCAATGGTCTAACATAAAGTGTAATGATGCACACTGCGTGTTTTCATATGCCACATTTATTTTCTTCTGTTTTATGTGTGTAAACTCAGTGAGTCTTCATATATCTATACATCCAGTACTGTGCCTGTGTACTGCAGACACAGATGAAGGACTGAAGCTGCTGCTATGCTAGCGTGCTTCTTTCACTCTACACAGCCTGTGTAGACACAGTGTTTTTGGTTGATCTTGAAGTAGCCGTAAATCTCTGTCCTGCTGAACAGCCTGGTCCTGTATTAGAAAAGAACAATTAAAGAAAACACTGAACTTACCCGAAAACTTACCTCTGCTGAAATATTCACAGGAAATAATCTGCTCAAAATCAATTCAAATTGTTCATTTGACACGAACTTCCTGCAGTCACTGTGTTCACTGTTTGGGTTAATTGTTTAGTTTATCAGCTGTTCTTTTCTGTTGATTCTTCTGCATCTAAATATCCATAAAATATGTCACTTAGTCAGTATACTCTGATAGAAAAGGGGTCCCATGAAGCAAAATTGTTAGGACCACTGCTGTAATGTTTTTTTTTAATCAGTCAATGGAGAGGAGCTGACACCTGTCAGTTTTGTTGCAAAATGATTATTAGAATTATTATTATCTGTGGAGTACTAGTGTATAGTACAGTATAAAGAATGGACAGCGTATGCGTGACGCCACAAGAGCCACTTTGAGGCTCTGTGTGGTGGCTCTGGGCGCCACCATCTTGGCAGTCTTACCACTTCCGCCTAATCTAAAAATCAGCAGAGACGTGGATCATCGGTGGGTCTGAGGCGGGCCGAATGATGCCTGGTTGCTCAAACAAGACGCCTGTAATGGCACCCACCTGTCAATCAAGGCAGCCATGGTGTTAATTCTGCATAACTCTAAGCCTTAATATTTTGAGGAACTGCAGTTTTTGGCACTTCTGCATGGACTTCACTTCACAGCCATGGAGGTTGCTGCTTGGTAGCAACTCTTTAACTCACCATTGTTCCAGTTTTGAATCAATCATGTAATCAGCGTCTGGAGACCAGTTCACTGTGCAGTGATTCATTACTGCTCAGCTAAGAGGCGGTTGAACCATTTTTAGACAAGAGTCACTGATGAAAAACACTTGAAAAACACATTACAGCTCAGATTAACTATGTGCAGTTCCACTTTATCCAGAGTCGTGGTGAGACTGAGAGCAATTGCAATTGTGTCTGTCTTCAAATCTCCACCCCACATATAAAGCAATGCATACATCACTTCTCTAGTGTTTGCATATGGCAGTTTGACATCATTTCACACAGTGTGGTCAGGAAACATTAAGAACATATTCAAATGCTTCAAATGTGGTTTGGATGATCAGATTTTCAAAGGTTCTTTGGAGTGTTCTGAGCTGGGATCAGATCACAGTGTAAATCCTGTTGTTGTTTCTCAGATAAAAAATGTTCTGCCTAACACTGACACCAGACTGTTTTTGTTTTTAGAGCTACAAGCTGGCTGTGGAACTCAAACCTGACCAGTCTCAAGCCTGGATGAACATGGGAGGGATTCAGCACATTAAGGTAGCAAACAGAACTTCATTTCTAAAGTCTAAACATGGCAACAGTGTGCCGCATTGCGATAAGTGAAAAAAAACAGTTTTATGCGCTTTGCTCTTGCCAAAGGGAGGAAAAGGTATTATGGGACATTTTGCACATTAAACTCCAGACAAACATGCAGATACATAAACGCATCCTGGCCATCATTATCCACAGTTCTTGCTTTCCATAATTACCATATTGCATCATTACTGTGTGAGTGAGAAAACTTAATGTTGTTTGTTGTCATGATGATACAGAGGCCCAATGCGACCCTGCAAAGAATTAGCTGAGATTCTGTGTGTGTCACCTTAAAAATGACTACTGTGACAACATACTGTTGCATATTATCTCACAGTGGGGACAGACCTTTTACACAGCAGGCATTTTGACATGAAGTAGTAGGTAAACACAGGTGTTACCAATGATACTAACTAAGGTTCCATTCCAAACAGGCTGCTGCTGTGGTGCATGTTGGCTCAACTGGAAAGTCTCTGCTGCACTTAATGGAACTGAACCTTAGTTAGTAGGAAATACCTGCCTTGACCGTACTACGGTGTTGAGTCCTTGGTCTTTGTGAGACCACTTTTCTAAGGTCTCGTCTTGAATCGACTGCATTTTTACTCTCAGGCGCGGACAAAGAGGACTCAGGATTTTATTTCAAGACCAGTCAAGACCACAACCACGGCAATATCACTTAATTGCCTGTGCATTGTCCGATTTATTTGTTAACTGTCTGGGTCTGGGTTAGGTCTTGGTCACGTTTTAGTTGGTCTTGACTGTGATACTGCCCTTACTATTTCATGTCAAAATGGGAAAATGGCTGTGAAAAAGGTAGATATTTTTCTGAGGCTTCCAGCCTCGGCTGACCATTTTATCAGTTCATACATGGTTGTTTATCAGCACAGGACAGAGGCGTGCCTCATCAGGTAAATGCCAGTATTTTAAAAACAACAGGAAGTTAGTCATTCTAGTTAATTTGGCTGCTTACCAACACGTTCAGCAGCAGCAGAGACTGTGACACACAGTTCATGGAGGCAATTAAAGTGCTTAAAAAACCCTCAATGCTCAATTGCTACAATTTTAATCAAGTGTTGTCCTCCTCTGGGTCCAACTTTAGTCACATATGTAAACACCATATTTTTAGGATCACTTCCACTTCCCAGGGACATCTTGATGCATGAATCAGAAATAAGAGAAAAACGGTGTTCCATATAACGCTGACAGTTCTGACTGTCTTTTATACATCCATGGGTACATTACAAACTGCTAATAGCTAATTCAACATACATTTTACAGTGCCAATTAGAAAGATTGTCTCTCTCTGATCTTAAACCTTAGTTAGACTATGAAGTTTAACTTAAACCTCAAAGATGATGTAGTGGTATTTAGTAGCGACATTGATTCTCACACATCATGTAGTCGTGTAATAAACTCGACTCCAGATAGAGTAATTTTACTAGAGAGTAGAAATCTAGTCTAATAGTTTCTGACTTGTTTTCTCTCGTCATGAATTGAAGCATGTCGAGAGAAGCATTGTAGCATCTTGTAGCATTAATTTCAGTTGAGTTAAACTGAACACATTGTTTGTAATGTGTGTATTCTTTTGTGTGTGTGTGTGCAGGGAGACTATGCAGCGGCCAGAATGTACTACCAGCGAGCCCTGCTTCTGAGCCCTGGTTCCAAACTTCTAAAGGAAAACCTAGCCAAGCTGGACCGTCTGGAGAGGAGACTGACAGGGGGGGCATAGACCACCACGATTCTCCAGACGCTGCACCATCCAGGGCACAGATCAGGGGAGCAGGACACTGCCCGGCCCCTCCGGAGCCCAAACACCAGCCCCCAGGCTGCTGGATAAAACGGACCTGGTTAGTAAGATGACCTACCTGTGTGAGAGCAGAGGAGGAGGGTCGACCTGCAGCGTGTTCGGAGGTGTACCTAGTGTGCTGGACTCAAAGAGACTGGTCGAGCCACAGAAGCCTTTCCTGGAGTAAGCAGAAGGGAATGGCTGGTTAGAGACCACTGGGAGCTTCAGCTTTACTTCAACATGCACATCTGCTTCTGACATTTGTGTTTGATTGATTTTTTATTTAGGTTTATGTGAAGTCATATCCTTTATGGCACTTCATCACACACATTATAATTGTGTCATCTGCTCTGCCTATGAGTACTCTTCATGTATTTACATTAGTGCAGTGAAAGTGTGGAAACTGTTTTTATTATGAAGGGAATGAGCAGCTTGACCATTCATGACCTTTGGGAACTGTTTGTGTAACAAAATAAGCCAAGCTCAAAGGTCCACTTGCTAGCTATTCAGAGCCTGCATGTCAGAGTCTTCTTCAACAAAGGAAGCTTGCCTGGTCCTGTTCTACACAGAGGCATGTAGTGGTCACGCAGAGAATCCGTACAGTCACAACAAATTGGAGGTACATCTTGCAGATGCTGAAAATAAAACTCTGGTGTAAGTCAGCGGCTCACATTCCACCACAGAAAACTTGTGGTCATTCACATCCAACACCGACCCAGAGGTGGCACAGTGATTGTTTTGCAGGGTTGGGGAAGCCGCTTTGAAGATGTAGCTCATGAAGCTACCAGTTACTATCCTTTGGAACAAATGAATGTACAGCAACACTACACTTTTGTCTAAAGTAGTAAATTCACAGGACAGGTTGGCTACTTGTCCCACTCTCACTCTGTACCATACTTGAATTTTAAAATGGCTACATAACCCAGACGATGCTGATTTAATTAAACTAGTACTTCTGATGACTGATAATGAAGTTCTGAGTCAAATCAAGTCAAGACTAAGTCTGAAACTTGAAAGCTGATGTGATATGAATCAAAGTTTATGTGGGGCA
Source organism: Sciaenops ocellatus (assembly GCA_033000465.1). Lineage (NCBI taxonomy): Eukaryota > Metazoa > Chordata > Actinopteri > Sciaenidae > Sciaenops > Sciaenops ocellatus. Next base: position 6,895,721 of record CP136889.1, read on the forward strand.
TTACAACATGATACAGCTACATTGTTTCACTAAACACACACCATCCATAGACTCCTGGCTGCAGACAGCACATTAACCAGATATGACAAACATGAAAGTTTAATTCTTATTTAAACCAGCAAAAGTAATGGTCAATGGTAGGTAAATCAGAGTTTTTTCATGTTTAATTGTGATAATCTGAAGCATACTCTTTCCTCCTGCTCTTAGAATTGGCTGTTGTGAGATTGACAGCAGTGTATCTGTTATCAGGAAAACGATGAAACGAGGAGCCAGCTGCATTCACTGGAGAGACGCAGTCAAAAGCTCCAAAAAGCTGATAAGTGGACCTTTGAGTTTAAATTGTATTTTGAATTGTTGAAGGGAATGGTTTGACACAAGATTTATTTTCAAGCCTCTCTGTATTAGAGCATATCAGTGAATATAACAGAGAAGTCTCAGATTATATGATTTATTAGAAATATTAGAAAAGATCAATAAGAGCTACTTTCTCCTTAGACATAAACTATACTATGTTCATCTGACCTCCATTTCCAGAACTGGCTACAGTAGAAGACCTGATGTCGCGAGCCTTCTGCGAGTATAATAAGCTAGTGTGTGTGCTCCTGTGTGAGGAGTTGAACTTGTGGCTTTATGCATACATTAACCTCTGAAGATCGCCGTTTAGTTGCTTGTTGTGATTTTGTTGACAGTGATGTTGATTGTGAATGAATTTTGTTGTGGAATGACAATGGGATGAAAATGAAGTGACTAGTGCAATGACTGACTTGCACCAAGAAAATAAAGTATATGTTTTATTAAATGGTGTTTGGAGTTTTACTGTTGACAGCTGTGTTAGACACCTTACGGTCACCCATGAGACCTTTCCACTGTGTAGATCAATAAAGACGTTTAGATTACTATTCTAGCCTTGTACATACAGGTGAAGAGAGAAGCAAAGACATTTTTTTGAGTAGGTGGGTCGTCGTTCAATGCGCAGTTATGGAAAAACCTAGTTGTGCTGAAATAAAATTTATTTTAGTTCTATCGGTTATCACTCAGTGTCGAGCCATCTGAACTCTTTGAGAGGTTGTACACCGTTGTCCTCATTTGAATGATTTTTTGCATTCTTTGCGTCCCTCGAACGACTTTGACGTACCATAAACCAGGGGTCTGCAACCTATGACACGCGTCCCAGCATTGTTCAGAAAGCAAATACTATATGACAATACCATATAAGTCACTACTTTTTTAAATATTATGAATTAGGTTAGTAATAAAACAGATGAAACCAGCATGATGATGAATCAGCATTGGCAAAGATGCAAATCTGCAGTTACAAAATGTCAAAATGTAAAGCATTGTGTAAAAACTAAGCATGAGAAAAACTTCAAAGTTGAGTCAATAAAGCTGTGTGGAGTGGCGTGTATCACTTAACGTGGACAAGCATTCACAGAAGGAGAATACATGAAGGAGGCTTTCCTCAACAGTGCAGAGGTTTTGTTTGATAGACTGCCAAATACAAACATCATCATATCCAGGATTAAAGAACTGTTGAGAGGAGCATTACTGAACTGTGGAAAATGTCCACATAGAGAAAACTGTGCACTGACAAATACACCAATGTTCAGTGTGGCTTATCATTACTATAAACTACATCAAACTTCCAGTAATAGTATAATAATCCAATGAAAATAAAAATAAAACACCAGCATGTTAACATTGTGAACACATAAGGGGTGGGCAACCTTTTCTATGATGAGGGTTAGCAGTGTTTGTTATGCGTGCCATGCTAATAAGAAAACACAGCTGAGGCTGACGGGAAAGTGTCATGTTTTACTGGTGTCAAAAGTATTGGGGAAAAAATACATTTTTACTGATGCTAGATAAAAAGTTAACATGACACATGAACCAAATTGTATGGCAATTCAATTATTTGAATATTTGTAAAACATATTTCAACCAACTGAGCTGATTTCCATTTCTCGAGCCCAGCTGCTAGTCTAGCCTTCAGATCCTTTGTGCAGGGTCTTACAAAGGTATTTGGTGTTTTTCAACAGCTTTTCTATCAACCGGTTCCTCTGCACAACACTCTTGGCTTCAAGCACAAATATTAAATGTTGATTGAACATGAGCACCCTGCGTGTTTATTTTCAACTGCCTCATATCCTGAATTGAGCAGAGAAATTGGATCTGTTTCAGTATTGTGAAGGAGCTCCATAGTCCCACCCATCAGGCCTTAGTTTAGTGTTCCATAGACACCCAAACAAGAGAATCACTGGAGGGCTGTGGCGCACACCCAGCACTGAGAAAGTATGCCAGAAATCAGATTTGCCTAAGACGGAAGCCTCTTAAAAAAATGTCTGACTTTGCATCACCTATAATGGCTTGAAGGAGATTATTTTGGATACACAAACCCAAACCTATATCACCCAAACTATTACTCCCCAGGTAGCTTGAAAAGGCAGACACACACTGTCCTCGTCCCTGTGTGAGGACAAGTCTTCTCCACCTCTTGATGCTTACATTAACTGTGCTCTTCAAAGCCAAAAGTGGGTATAACTGTGTTATGTTATGTATAATTTGTTACTCACTCCCAGCGTTTTTTGTTTTTTTGATGCTAGTGTTCCTGCTGGAGGTTTGGGCTAACTAAGCTTAATGTTATTACTGTTACTGCCATCACTATCATGGTTACCAATGGTATGCATTTCCCTATCGCACCACAGTGCACTTAGCGGCAACTAGACCCCCTGCTGTTGTCCACTGATAAATTCATCAAGTTTATAAATGACCTAATTGGCACTAATCTAGATTTTAAATCAATCCCAGGTATGTCATAGACTACAATTTGGGAACCAAATTATTTCTTACTCAGCCTTTGAGGAGAAAACTCACAAAATGACTTTCAGAATTATTAACTGATCCTAAATCTGAATTATATCAAGAATGGCAAAAGGCAGCAAAATTATCAGTACTAACATCAACAGCAACAAGTCATTCTGTCTAGGGCAAGTCAAGTTTAAGTCTCAGTGTCTTTATTTATATGACTGTAGCGTTTCCACTGACTATAACAGCAAGACTGCCTGAAACAATCTTCCATCAACAGGAAAACAAACAGAAAGTGTGGACTCTGCAAAACAGTTTGAAGTCTTCTCTTTGTTCTAGTCTCTCAAAAACAGATTTTGGGCTGAGGTAAACATTCAAGGGCCTGCTAACCCCCTACAGATAATAAACTAAAAGAATGAATCCAATGCAAATGTTGTTTTCTTCAACACGACAAATCAAAACCAACTGAAATTATAGAACATGCACACGCATACAGAGTTCTTCCCAACTAACTGCTTCTTTCAACAATGAAGTTGTCTGAAGGAATGAGGGATGGAAGGTAGAGAAGAAGAAACAGACAATGCAGAGGAGCTCAGGGCTGATTTAGGGTAGAGATACACGGATAGAAAGAGGAGATCAGCATGGAGGTTCATAACTTATTCCTGTCTGTCTGAGAAATAGCTGTGTCAGCCATATTCACTGCCACACTGACAGAACAACAGACAGACAGGAGAGATGCTGCCATTTAAAGCCAATTAAGAAGCAGCGTGCATTGCAGATTTAGCAGAGACAGAAGCAGTGGAAACCAGATTTATCTCTATTCTAGCTTGACTTGCTCCCCCCATCAGAAACACAGAACTCTGACTTCTTAGGGTACATAAAAGGAGAGGTTGCAGATAACTTAGTTTTTACTGAGTTTATGAAGCTTTCTGTGCTTAAAACAGATGTCTGATGCAGCAGGAAACAAAGTCAAGTCAAGCTTGCAGGCTCTTAAGTCAAAACAATAAGCTGAAAGAGGCTAAAACCTAAGGGGAACTAAAGGGTTGGTGAAATTTCTCTGTGGGTTCATCATTGTGGTTTATGACAAAAAACTTAATAAACTAACTGCATTCTAAAAAGATAGTGACCATAGTAAACGTTACATTTGCTTAGTATCAGCATGTTAGCATTGTCTCTGCATGATAGCATGCTGACCTAAGCGTTTAGCTCAAAGCACCACCTATCTCACAGAGCAGCTAGCATGGTTATAGGGTCTAACTCTTATTCATACTGAGTCTGAGCCATTTATTCCTTTCACTAAGGCCTCGACTCTCTTAATATATAAAAATGTGTAAAAATTCAGTACTGTAAAGCACAATTTGCATCACATCATTTTTTTCAGCACAACAACAATAAAAAGTAAGGCCAAGAAGTCAGAAGAAAAAATAAAACAGAATTTAAATGTTTCAACAATTTATTCATTTATTTCTGCAACAAACAACTATGTGCAAATATTGATTTCACATTTGAGCCCAAGGCCTCAGGTGGAAACAAAAAAAATCTTTATTGACACAGCATCTATTACACTACTACACAATATTTTGGTGTTTGTATACAGGATTCTGACTGTGGCTTCTGTGATAAACAGCTTGAATAGGTCAAATGGGCTATAGCTGCTGCTGGGATTCAGCTTTTGACCAGGGGGTCTTGCTGGGAGGAATTTCTTTGGTGGGGGAGGAATATCAGCATCCATCTTTGTTCTCCAGGAGACAGCTTTCTGGGGACTGTTTCTCTGGAGTGACCGTGACCTTGTTTAGTTCCTGCCTCTTTGCACACCTGGCCCTCCAGGAGTAGACCTAGATCCAGATTATGTTTTAGGTCTAGAGACTTATGGGGGGCAGGTCATTAAACTCCCACGACATGGACGGGGCTGATAATCCTCAAAGCTGCTGCTGTGTACAGAGGTAGATGTGAAGCTGCAGCAGAGGTGCTAGGAGCATCCTCCTCTGCAGTGCCTAATATTACATTCTTTCATACAAAATAAAGAAAGCAAAATATTACAAATTACAACCATAGTGAATGCTTTCAAATGAGTAATTAATCCATTCATCCATAATTTATCCATCTATTTTTTTTTCTTTTTTTTTCTAAACTTATCATCATCAACTCCACCACTTCCTTCTCCTTCCTACAACCGTCCAAGGCCTGAAATGTTCAAATGTTTCAAAAATAACTATGCAGTCATGCATGAAGTAGGCCATTTTGTCAGTGGGTCAATTCAACCCAAATGATCTCTCTGTTTCTCAATTTCTGTCCAGTAATAAAACTGGACATACACAACAACATGATAGGACCCCAGAGGCTTCGGGTTAGTGGAGCAGTGCAGTGTTCATAAAATAAATAATTCGACACATTCATAAATAGAAATGTTAATAGAAAGCATTTCTACAAGACAATATACACCAATGCAGGAATAAATACAGGAATGAAGAGACCAAGGCAAAATGAAAGAAGTCCAACACTGTGCCCCCTGGTGGATTAAAAGAGAATTCCAATTCATTATAACTTGTCCTTTTTCATGCATAATTTTGTAAGGTTAAAATAACATTTCATTTACAAAGTTAATCACTGAGATCTGGGTACACGGTGACATAACAAAGACAACAGTACAGTAAACAAACCCACAGTGTATCCACATGATCTAAACAACTTTATTTACACATCAATGTGTACAGCAAGTCAAAGATTAACCAGTCAGTCTGTCAGTCAGTAAACTGTGATTGATGTCAGACAGTTTTTAATTTCACCTTTGTTGTCTCTTTCAAATAAGGTTGGTTAAACTCAGCTCCAGTCTCTGTGTTCACCAGCAGTGACAGCTGGTGATATTTTCCTGAGTGGGGCAATGAAAACCTTGAAAAGTTTAAATCAATAAATCAACTGACTCAAATCATAAATTCAAATACTGAATGTACATTCTGTCCTGTTTTGTTTGCTTCTGATAGTTACAGCAATGCAAAACCGCAATAGTGCATATAAAAAGTGGCAACAGCATATACAGTGTAGTGAACCATGCCATCTTGTAAGTAACACACTTTTTTTGTCACGTTGTTGGTGCTTTGATTGGCTGTTTTGCCAATCTCTCATGAATCCTGTTGTTTTATTGATTGTAGGGTCCTTTACAACATTGTAAATTACATTTAATGTGTACTGAGGATTGAAATTGAATAGAAAATAAACACATCTTTGTGGTTAATTTCATATTTCACATGTTAAGTAAGATTTAAACACTTAAAAAGTAAAATCAAACATGTTTGCTTATTTAAATGAATTAAATAATAATAATGTATTAAGCTTGCTGACTCTAATTAAGCTTTGTGACTGGTGGGGTGCTGCATGAGAAACAAAAGAAGGATAAAATCATTAAAAATAATAATTAATGGAAATACTGTATATATCAATGATAATTCAGTATTAAATTGATTAAATTAGTTCATTCCATGATGATTTCCATATTAAATCGATTTATGCATGTAATGTATTTGTAATTTAGCCAATAGAACATTTACACCTAGTTACACTGTGAAAAAGTTAAAATCCTTTTGCAAAGTTGTAGAAAGTTACATGTTGAGTGCAGTATGGACTGTACTTATATAGCGCATTTCTAGTCTTCCGACCACTCAAAGTGCTTTTACACTACATATCTTACTCACCCATTCACACACATTCATACACTGATGGCATCGGCTGCCATGCAAGGTGCCAACTGCTCATCAGTTTTTAGGAGCTAACCATTCATACACACAGCCTTCGGGAGCAATTTGGGGTTGAGTATCTTGCCCAAGGGCACTTCAACATGCAGACTGGAGGAGCCGGGGATCGAACTGCCAATCATCTGATTAGTGGACAACCTGCTCTACCTGACAAGACAGTTAGGGAATGTATCTTAGTCATCAAAATAAATACAGTGAAAGCAAAGGGTCATCACTCATACCACACTTTGCAATTGCTTGAAAACATTTAAATTCGATTTGGTCCACTTTAGAGAAGCTGTATGGATCTGGTCCACACCTTCCTTCTTTGATTATTCAGAGGAAATGTGGTTTGGAGATTGACTAGTAAAAACAAACATCATTTCATGTTAAACATATTGATGTGCACCACATAAACATACTGTATGTAGCTCAAAGTGTATCATCGTCCATAGTTATCCTTTAATTGCCATGTTAAACTTAAATTTGTAAATCGTATCATGTGGCAGATATCATATGATTTTACCTGGCAGACACTTCCCAGAACATGAAGACATCATCAGATAGCACCATGAAAGCATACCATAACATGATCTTGATTGGACAAAGTGCCTTGTCACAGTGATAAATATTATATTCAGAGCAAATGGTGCGGATAAATCAGCAGTGAGTGTGTGGAAGCTGCAGCCAGCAGCCTTTCTGCTGACATTTACTGCTGCTCTCCATCACTGCTACAAAAGACCTCTCTGTAATTGAAATATACTTTTATAGTTAGTGCCCATAATGGTGACACAAGCCTGACAAGATGCCCAAGGCAAGAGGTGAGTGGACACCATGGCAGTGCTCTTCACTATTTCTATGGTAACCAGTGGCTATGGAGTCATAACATCAGGAAAAAACCTAGTGTTTCTGATGGTTAGTTTAACTCACTTCATTCTATAAACAGTAGCCGGATTAGACACGTATCAAATTAATGAAGGATAGAAGAGTGGATAAAGTCTCTCCATCTATGTGGTTCTTTAGGAAGTCTCTCTAATGACAGCAGGGACAACTAATGGGCACTCTCTTTCATTAATGAAGCCTGTGTGTGATAGATGAACAGAGGTAAAACAAAGTCATTACATGCATGAGAACATGCCCACCCAAAGGTGTGTGTGGACTTCACCATGTGTAATCACTTGGAGAAAACTCATTGTCTATCTCATACACCAAATGATGACAACAATAAAAACACTCTTGGTTAAATGAACATTAACTGTACCTCATGAGACATGAACTGATAGTTTGGTTTAATAAAGGAACATGTGGATGTAATATAATAAATTCAACTTCATCAACTGCAGTATGAATGAATTCAGTATGGCACTGAGTTTGAATACAGTTTGCAAAATATTCATACTCATTCAACTTATTTGTACTGTTGTACTGCTTATACATGGTTGGATTGTTGGTTTATAATATTAGACAGACTACAGTTTGGACCTCCGCTATATTCTTCTGCTGTGATTTGCTGTTTATTTATGTCTTAGAGTTGGGGTAATGAATTTCCAGCATTGTTTGTTTCATACATACTCATCCATTTGAACATGTATTGAAATGCTGCCAGTTTCAGTGATGGAGTACTCAAGCTGCGTGATTTAATACCAATGAAATTAAGTTGGAAAACTTGAATTGTTAAATCACTTTTGCTTCCATCCAGATGGTGTTACATTAAACAGTTTGCTCTGAAATTTTCATCAAAGTGGTGCCTGGAAAACAAAGGCTCGCTTTATCCAGATGGAGTTAGTGTTCGTGTCTGAGATGCTTCCTCCTCTGTCTTTCTCCCATGCTCCATGCCTTCATCTCACTCTCGTATGCTGATGAATGGAAAAAGTGGAAAGTCATTTTTCACTCAAGACAGTGAAATGAAGAAGATCTCCCTATCTTCCCTCTTGCGGTACACGTACAGTAGATTACAAGGATTAATTGACTTGAATAGAAATCAGTGGATTAGTACATACTGAGGTCTAAATGAATATTAATCACCTTACTTACAACTTACTTACACACACACACACACACACACACACACACACACACACACACACACACACACACAGAGTGTGGATATAATAATGTATTGATTCATTCATATAATGCCCTCTGCATACTGTTAAAGATACAAACTTTACTCTCTCTTTCAGTCTCTGTGTTAGAATTACTCTTTACTTTTCTATAATAATTAAAACAGTAACAGTAGAAAAGTAAGTAAAAAGTCATAACAAACATTAAAAAAAAAACGTTTCACCAAAGTGTAAGTGAAATAAAAATGAGAAGATCAGAAAATAATGAAAAATAGTAATGAGATCTATCAGATTAACAAATTTAAATACAAATTTCATGCTTGGGTGGCACGGTGCTGCAGTGGTTAGCACTGTTACCTCACAGCAAGAAGGTTCCTGGTTCAAACCACCTTTCTGTGTGGAGTTTGCATGTTCTCCCCATGTCTATGTGGGTTCTCTACCCTGTGGGAGGAGGTGAAATGCTGCCTCCTATTTTTTGTGTGTGTGTCCAGAAATTATAAAGTGATTCTTATTAATATAAATTTTCCTCAAAGTCAAAACAAAAGACTAAAAAAAGTCGATGTCTTGGCCTCTTCGGTCCTTTAACACTGAATGTCTGCTGACAGGCAGCACAAATAGGGTGCAGTGGCTAGTACTGTTGCCTTACAGCAAGAAGGTTCCTGGTTCAAACCTCGGCTGGGGCCTTTCTGTGTGGAGTTTGCATGTTCTCCCCGTGTCAGCATGGGTTCTCTCCGGGTACTCTGGCTTCCTCCCACAGTCTAAAGACATGCACTTAACAGGTTAATAGGTGACTCTAAATTGTCCGGAGGTGTGAATGTAAGTGTAAACGGTTGTTTGTCTCTATGTGCCCTGTGATTAGCAGGTGACTTAATCAGAGTGTACCCCGGCTCTGACCCAAAGTCAGCTGGGATAGGCTCCAGTTCACCGTGACCCTGATGAGGATAAGCGGATTTCATGCTCCTGATGCAACAGATACTGTCTAATTTAATCAATAGACTTGTCAACAAACACAATATCCCAAAGACAGGTTTCAAGTACTACAACTTCTGGATATCTCCTATGTTCCCCTTCCCAAGAGGAGGCCCCCCAAAGTAGCTAGGTGAGGAGATGAGTCGCCCTGGATGCACCGATACAAGAGCAGGATGTGATCCTCCACTAGATTGAACTAGCAAACACGTATTCCCCCTCCTCTTTTCCTGCCACGTTGGCAACACAGTGGCGTTCGCACCCCCCTTTGTCCATTCTAGGCTATTGTAATAAATACGCAAGATGGCAGGCACCGTGTTGTTCAACCTGTAGTATATGTAGATAGAAAGGCTACATCTAAGGTAATTAAAACATAATGACTTGTTTTATAAGGTGATTATATATCACTGAAAACGTAGTTATACATATAATAATTCCATTTCTGCCAATAAATCACCCTAAATGTTACATACAGTACCTTTAAAACGTGAAAGGTTCCGTGTTATAATGTGATACGTTTGTCTTGTTTCAATGAGGAAAGGTGTGCTGAGACTGAATAAACTGAGAAATATGGCTTATTTACATGACTTGCTGGGGTTGAGATATGGCAAGATTCTGTTGTTACTGAGCACAGTGGATGATATTGTCATAAGTATGTGTACATTAAGATTTTAAAATGCGTGGGGCTGTATAGGAGGAAAAATCAGCCTGGAGGTAACGTTTCTCATTGATCAGCTGGAGGGACACACAGGTTCCACAGATCAACCTCCACCCTTCTCCACCCAAGATTAACTTATCACGTTATAACATTAAAACATAACATTAACATTTCACGTTAGACTGTGATACTGATACATTTTTATTTGTCTGGCGTGGCAGCAATACACTTCCGTACACTTCCTGTGTCATGCCCTCCACTTCTGCATAGCCTGCAGTCTCTTTGTGTGTGTGTCTGTGATTGCTTAAGTGAAGACAGGTGTGTCAAAGCAGTGCCAACTGCATCCCATCAAGTCTCCTACAAAAACTGAGCTTTTTTAAATCAATACAATTAGGAATTTCCTATTATATCCATTAGCTGTTGATCTGTTCGATCTAAAGCCATACTGACTGTCATTCAGCAATTTGTGCTTCTCAATGAATTTGTCCAGTCTTACAGTTAAAAGTTTTTCCAATATTTTGGAAAATTGGGAAAGTAAGGAAAAAATGGAATTCAAAAATGGATTCAATTAATTTCTTTCCCTCAGCTACACACAATACCCCATAATGACAAAGTGGAAAAAGTCTGAAATTTTTGCAAATTAAATTTATTAAAAATAAAGAAAAAAACAGTAAATTTAGAAACTGCTCTCAGTATGTCGCAGAGTTCTGTTTCAATCTTCTTTATTTCAAAAAAATCCAGGCTTATTCGGAAAAATATTGATGTTTTGGGATTTATTGTCCCACCTTTGTACAGGATGGAGTTAAGGGTCTGCAAGGACATCCGATTTCTAAGTTTGCTTTTTACCACACTCATCTAGCTGAATACTCTCTCGACTTCAGCATTCAAGTGTGGCAAGGACAACACAGACACAGCAGCCATGGCAAGTTCTTGAAACTGGTTGATATCAGCTGTGTTGCTGGATTTCCAAATCTCATTCCAGAAGCCCAGTGTGTTTTTTGTCTCATACCATTTACTAAGACAGATGGCACACCATTGCTGAACAAAGTTGTCTATCTCTGCAGGGAAGTAGCTAAGGAGCTTGGTTATCCTTCCTATTTCCAGGGCTCTTATTGTGCTTTAGAGTTTCTTCCACATTGAAGCTTACATGTACTGCAATGCTTCGATGTTGTCTGGCAGACTAACCCTCAACTCATTAGTGAGGGAGATGGTGAAGGCTACACACCTCTTTTGGACATTGTTTTCATCCTCAGGTGCAAGGTGGAGCTCACCTGCCTTTGACTCAAAAAGGTAACCAAGGTATGGTCTAGGACTGGGGTATCCATCTATTGGCCCTTGGAGTACATCAACATTTGCCGTTAGATTCAGCTCCCTGCTGCTCACAGACTTGATCAGCCTAACCAAGCTGCATTTTTGAGGGAGAGCGGGTATATCCTCTTAAACTACTTTTAAGAGGCTCTACCTGCTCTCCCTCAAAAATGTTGATGGCCAACTGTACCTCACCCAGCACTGATTTCAAGTCAGCTAAAGTCAGATAGAAGCTATTTTGAGGATCACTGTACATGGAGCATAAAACCGCAGCCATGTAGCAGTGTTCATTGGATTAGGTGTCTGCGAAATGCAGATTCAGCTCCTCCCACTGGTCCAAAATGCGTGAAACTGCGGGTTCAATGGAGAGCAAACATGTGGCACTCACCTCTGTTATCTGTAAGGGATTCTCCCCACAGTTGATGATCTCATATATATCCCCATCATAACAGAGGCATTGTCAGTCCCTATCCCCAGGAGTTTCTCTTTTTTTGCGCATTTTGAAATGGATAGCAGCAGTGGAGTCAAGAAAGCAGCTCTACATGCTTCTCAAATGTGATCACAACAAAGCAAGGAACAGTGTTTAGCAATAGCTAATGCCATGGTGGCCTCAGTGTTTTTTGCAGATCCAATTTTTTTTAACCATAAATGGCAGCTTGTTTTGGTGGAACTGTTATAAGGCTTTGCCTTTTGAGTATGTCTTTGAATTTTCATGTGTTTTTTTTTTTTTTTTAAATCACTAAGTTTGGTGTAGAAATCAGTCTTTCAATACAGGCAGTATGCCCGTGTATCATCTCCAATAAATGGCTTCAACCAGCCTTTCAATTCAGGGTTTGATTCCCACACCTTTCACCTTTCTGTATTTTTGAGTGTACAGTTTAGACTGAGACATGAAGAGTTAGCTAGCTAGATGTTTAGCTTATGTCACAGAGAGGCGCACACACAGTGGACGAGGCGAGTAAGTGACTGAGGTTGAGTGAATCAAACGCAGTTATTTAAGTCCACTGATTTATTTCAGACAAAGAAAATTTTACATTTACACTGCAGTCTGGGTGCAGACTGCTGGCTCTGACTGCAGCTGGGAGGGACTGCTGCACGAGGACCAGTGTTGCCAACTCCTCAGTAAGGAAAGTAGCTATTGGCTGTCCTAAAAGTTGCTAGAAGTCGCTAAATGACGCCATCACCTAATTTACATAATTGGTCATGTGCATGTATTTGTAATGGACGCTGTAGGAGAGAGGAATAACGTCGTGGGAGAGACAAAAATGAGTAAAAAGCACCCCAACTATGTTTAGAACCTCAAAATGAAATTTCTCCTGGGATCAGCCAGCGGCAGCTTCACGCATGTGCGATTCATTAGCAGTCTGGATGTAGAGGGGTGAATATCTCCTGCTCTGACTGCACCTGGGAGGGGCTGCTGCGTGAAGACCAGGCCACCTGTGAGTGCTTTGGGACAGGGGAGGGGCCCACAGCAGCACCGGCTGCTCCAAAAGTCTCTCCAATAACAGAAAAACTCACTAAATTTGTTGGTAGTCGCTTTATTGTAATAACAAAACAAAAACAAAAACAAAAAAAAAATAGAGGCAAAGTTGCAAAGTTGGCAACACTAAACTTGGCACGCAGGCTCTCAGATTCACAGCAGTCTGTACATATTATATTAGTGACTTAATCCAACTGTTTAGACCTACATTATCAACTCACAATACATTAGTACTTGCACACTCTCACACATGAAATACACACACAGTAGATTAGTATTGATCACATAATCAAACAATTTTATGGCCGAGAAAATGGTGGTGAAAATATAAAGCCTCGAAAGACCATCACAATATGCTGCGTCATTTGTGCTTACGCTACCTAGCATAAGTTAGCTCGCTAAACTAGCGGCTTAGTCTTCATTAAATTAACAAATAAAATGACAAACGTCGTCCAAAAGAAACTCCAATGCAGTCACCACTACAAATAACAAACTACATTTTACACAGCGATAGCAGGGAACGTTTTAAATATCATTTTAACATGATGAAACACCAAGCAAGCTATCTAAAATATCCCCATTTTTTTTATTAAAGCAAGCCACACATTATACGCTCATAATAATTGTACCAGCAGACATACTTTCGACAGTAGTTTAAAAGTTCAACAGTAAAAATGCTAACATTATAAGCCACAATTGTAAAAGTAGCATGCCAGCAAAATACACACAAAAAATACATGTACTCCTCAAACGAAGCGCCGGAGAGGGGGATTCCCAGCCGGAGTACAGTATATAAATCATTCATCCCGTAACTTTCCTCCAATTAAAGTCATCAAATGTCAGGCCATAGCAGCTGGTTGTTACCGTGATGACGCACGAAGGGGGGAGTGGAGGGGCAGTGAGTGAGAGTGAAGGGCTCATCTATATTTGTGTGTTACCTAAACTATACGGTTAATTAGCATTCTTAACTGTGTTTAATTTGGCGGATGTGTGATCCACTGACCACCACTTATTTTAGTGATAAATATTTTTTTCCCACCTATTCTCACGGTCTTCTCCCACTGAAATAGTGAGGCTAGTAGTGAGTTGATGCGACAAAGCTGAAAAGTTTATCTTTATGTATTATATTAATGCCGAATTGACAAGAATGCTGTTGAGAGATTTTTTCTTGTGTTTCTACAGTTATGTGCTTTAATGTAAATAATTGTTAATATTTCTTAAAGGGAGTTTGGCATTGTGCGCGTTTGCGCGCGCGCATCTGTGATTACTTAAGTGAGGACAAGTGTGTCAGATCAGAGCAGAGCCAGCTGCATCCCATCAAGTCTCCAACAAAAACTGAGCTCTGCCACATTCACCTTTCCAGATCATAGTACCTGCTCGTTCAGTCTGTTTTAAGCTGCTCTTGTTGGACATTTGCCCAGTCCTTTTTTTTCCCTCTCCTTGCTGTTCTGTCTGCTCTGCTCCTGTCTCCAGTCCTTATTTTTGTTATTTGAATCGTTTTTAAAACTTGTAATAATGTTGTGAAAAACTTTGTAAAGTCAGTTATATCATACTTGAGACAGCAATACTGACTGGAGAACTGGTACTTCCACAATTGGTGTCTGTAGAGCATTCAGTCTAAGTAACTTGTATTAACAACCCAATTTTAAACAGGTCTATCAACCTGGGTTACTTTTACTAATATTTGGCCTTGCAGTAGCCACGCCAGTAGAAACACAGTAAAACTATAACTGTTCAAATACTATTGACAAATTAAATGATGGTATCCCACTCCCAGCACTTTTCCCACTGCTGAATTGAACAGATGATCCATCGGCATCTGGCATTTAGGTAGCAGTCTCTCCTGAAGGCATAGGTTTGAATCCCACTTCTGCCAGCAGTTTTTCCACTGGAACCATTCCCCGTTAGTATGATATTGGGTTAACTGTGACAGGGTGACAAGCAGTCCGCCTCTGCAGTCACAACCTGTGCAAGTAAAGCAATGGGTTAGTACACATAATGTACCTCTTTACGAGATTCTTTGTAAAATAGTATTTCGAAACACTCACGCACTCACCTGTCATCACTCAATCATGATTAGTTGTGCATGAATTGCGATTCATCCGAATCATTCCCCGGATCCTCTTACTGACCTGGGATTAACAGTCTGTAGTCTCCATTAACCCGAATCCTTACTGTCCTATACACCAGGCCACATATACAAATTAAAACGATAAATTGCGTCATTCAGTACTTTTAACCTGTACAATCCCATTACAACATGTCTCAGTCCATCCGTCTAAGTAGCTGTCAGAAATCCTGCTATTATTGTAGACAATAAGCAGTTGTTGCCACCGATATAGTAAGTATAATGTCTATAATTGTCCTTATACCATGGACAATTATGACAAAATGACTCAAAAAAAGATTAGTTCAATTTACCGTCTGAGAGTAAGTGATCCGAGTCAGTTAAAAGACTCGAACTTCCCAACACTACTGCCACAGTGCAATGATCGTGTCTGCCTGCTGGGTGCTGAGACAGAGAGCAGTCTGTTCCCAGAGCTCTACCAAATACTTGGCCTGTCCACATGCTGGTTCCCTGGTTCTAACGTTTTTAAAATATCAATTTAAAATATATATATATATATATAAAATTTAACTAACAATATTTCCAACTATTTATAAAACAACCATTTAGAATTATTAACTATATACAACAATTTACAACTCTTTACTATTTACAATACGTACATGATTACTTGTGGAACTGTTTACTCATTTCCTCCAACCACTGGTCTTTAGAAAGAGCATCAGACAGGGCAGTACACTGTGCCGCAGTACTGGCTGTGTCCAGTGTCAACAGTGCGGAACTGGCCACACTTCTTACAAGTGTTTGCCTCTACTGACCGCCTGTATGGTCTCTTTTGTGCTGCTCCAGCTTCCACTGTGGTTGTAGGTGCACTGCTTTGTGGCTGAATTACAGACACAGGGAGGACTACTGATAAAAGATTAAGAGTTTGTCATGCTGGATTGAGGATCTGAGGGGAGGGAGTTAGAAAGGGTGCTGGGGGTGTGGCGAACAAATGTCCCTTTGGCACGATGAAGCGCGGGCGCTGTCTCCAAACTGCCTGCCTCTGCTGACCTGCTGTACTCTCAGGCAGCCGGTACTGATGTTACCCAGATAAAACTGCTTTTTCATGCCATTTTCTGTGTCACTGGCATTGTTGTACACCTTCGACGTAATTTTCTGTACATGGACATACATGCAAGAACGTGTCCCACAGCGACCTCTGTACTGCGTGCCAAGGTTCCATGGTGTAATGGTTAGCACTCTGGACTCTGAATCCAGCGATCCGAGTTCAAATCTCGGTGGGACCTGGTTTTAAAGTAGGATGCCCTCAGACTGAACACAACATGTTGTTTCAGGTACCAGTCAGACAGGTGAACACACTGCCATTGTTTCAGAAGTGAGACCCGTAAAAAACAAGAATTCGCGCTGCACTCTGCCTCAATGTCGCCCAATCCACTTGTAAGATCTCTGACTGTTGTTGTGTCGCTGCAAATGTGATACGACTCAAAAACCCAAGTAGGAGTGGAATGAGTTTGATACCCACTTTCCAACACTGGATTGCGGTGGGCCATGTCCAGTCATTTCCGTAACATTCTAGTGCATGCCTGATCACCCTGGGTCTTAAAACAACACAGGGAGAAGTGTCGAGGTAAACAGTAGAAATACGGCGTTAAGGTTACCAAGTAATCTACCAGGACTGTGTCATGGCACGTGTGGCCGACGCAGCTCCCCACTAGAAGACGTCGCATTGCGGCAAACGTTGAGCCATGATCTCTCATGATGACATAAAGTACTGTATTCTGATATTTTGCAAAATTTCCACAAAAAACAGGAGCTCTACAGTCAGGGTGGCCGAGCGGTTTAAGGCGCTGCGTTCAGGTCGCAGTCTCCTCTGGAGGTGTGGGTTCGAATCCCCCTCCTGGCAAGCTGGAACCATTACACGTAACACGATGTTGCTTAGCAAAAGTCAGCAGCTCTATGTACATGAGGGGAAAGCGTATGTGCTAGAACGTGGTTACTGGCCAACCAAGTTACCCTGGGCTAGAGGGTTTAGCTTGTAAATTATCAGGCAATATGTAACAAGTACAAAGAAATTACTGCCTTTAAGTTTCTTCCCTGCACCTTGTAATAGTGATAGTAACTTAGTGTCAATATTTTGATAAATGATTTATGTGTAATATGTGTAATGTGTAATCATTTTTTGCTTTTCTTCTCTCACCTACCTGCAGGACCAAAAACCTCACTGTCACAGGCTCATCACATGACTTGGATAGCATCTGAAGCCTCTCTTGTTAATAAAATACTATGTTACTGTTATTGTTGTCATTATTCTTATTATTAATATTATGACACTTTTGCTGTACACCAGTTTTGTTTGTTCAGAGAAAAAAGAAACGAAACACTTAAAGAAAAAAAGATTTAATTAAAAAAAAGGCCAAAAAAGTGCAACAACAGCAATGAAAAAGTAGAAAAATCAATTATTTACAGTAAGCACACTATATATATCTCAATACTTTAACAAACAATATTTTCAACTATTTACAAAACAACCATTATTTAGAATTATTAACTATATACAACTACTATTTACAACTCTTTACTATTTACAATACATACATGATTACTTTTTCCTCATTTCTTCCAACCACTGATCTTTAGGAAGAGTATCAGACAGAGGACAGTACACTGTGCCACGGTACTGACTGTGTCCAGTGTCAGCAGTGCGGAACTGACCACACTTCTTGCAAGTGTTTGCTTCTACTGTCCGCCTGTACGGTCTCTTCAGGGCTGCTCCAGTTTCCACTGTGCTTGTAGCTGCACTGCTTTGTGGCTGAGACACAGGGAGGACGACTGGCAAAAGGTTCAGAGTTTGTCCTAGTGGATTAAGGAGCTGAGGGGAGGGGGTTAGAAAGGGTCCTGGTGCTGGGGGTGTGACAAACAAATGTCCCTTTGGCATGATGGAGCGAGGGCGCTGACTCCAAACTGCCTGTCTCTGCTGTGCCTGACCAGCTGTACTCTCAGGCAGCCGGTACTGATGTTCTTGACGAGCTGGTGTGGGCATAGCAGGAAGCACTCTTGCATCCAGAAGAGGCTCACTGGACACAGGGAGTGCTGGTGGCAAAGCCCCAGTGCCCTGAAGCAGCACAGACAGCTCCTGTCGCTTCTGCCTCTTATTGTGCCACTGAATGAGGGTGTTTTGGTTGACCTCCACCAGCTGAATGGCTGTTCCCTGCATCACCAGGGAGTTACCAACGACGAGCTGTCTGATTTTATGGTAGTCCCTGAGAATTAGGGACCACCTAGAATCAGCTGTCCTGCCTCTCCGCACTGGGTTCGGGTGGAGATTGCAGAGCCTGATAAAAATGTTCTCCACCAAACGACAGCAGTCAGGCCACTGAGCTGGTGCACTGCTTGCTCCCAACATGCAACGGGTGGTGCTCTCCACACCAGGAGTTGTTGAGGGCTTCTTCGGTGTTCGAAATCGTCCACTCAAAAGTCTCTCCTGGTGTCGTGCTACATACACCACCCGCTGCTTGTCCACATCATCCAGGCTCCCCCACAGTGCGATGATTGTGTCCGCCTGCTGGTTGCTCAGGCAGAGAGCAGACTGTTCCCGCAGCTCTACCAAATACTCAGCAAGTCTGTCCACATGCTGGTACCCAGGAACATTCTGCTCATCAACAGCCTAGGCAAAGGATGAAACATGTTAGAAAATATTAATGTAAAACGTTCACTGACACTGAGCTTTCAGGACACTGTATTAATGCTGTGGGTTTTATAAAATATGTTTACAGATATCTATAGACTGACACTATTCTAAATTGAGACACTTACCACATCGTCAGAGGACGAACCAGTGGGCACAGTGGATGAGGCAGAGGCCGATGTGGCGGAGGTCACGGTGGATGTAGCGGAGGTCACGGTGGGTGTAGCGGGAACCAGGATGGATCTGCTGGGGGCCAGGGAGGAGACGCTGGAGGCCAGACTGCTGACCAGTGAACTGACAGCAGATGTGGTAGTGGAGGGATGAGGAGTCAGAGAGGCTGGAGCCTGAGGGACCTCCAGGTCCAGCACTGTGGGGTCACCTGTGAGGTCAGAGAACCCCTCATCCTCTTCCACGTTGTCCTCCACTTCATGCTGCTCAACCAGTTGAGCGGTCTCCTCTGAATCAGGATGCATGTCCTGCAGTGCCTGACCTGTCTGCCTGAACAGGTACTGCACCCCGATGAGCTCTCCTGAAACAATATATGAAAAATGGATCATTTACAAAAGTTAACAGGAGGTTTTAAAACCGAGCAGAAATACTAATGTGTTCACAGATACTTGCCAGTGTAGCGTGAGGGTGGACTGAACTCTGGTGCCACCTTCCTGCCAAACAGCTTCTGATAATTTCTGTTGACACAGTGAAGCAGGTCACCAGAGTAGCTACGTAAAGACGATGGTCCAGCAGCTAGAGCAGCACTACCCCGATCCTGGTTCCACCGATGCAGTCCTTCCAGCAGGTAGGCCTGAAAATTCAGGCTGTTGGCACTGGTTCCTAGAAGTACATTTTTAAAGATTAAATTCTGAAATATTATTAGACTAAATAAGCAACATGTCTGAGAGACACAAACCTGGAATGAAGCGGTTCAGGTGTAGATGAAAGGACTCGAGAGATGTGGAGCCTCGGGCACATCTGAAGGTGGGTAACCGTACCCCTCCCTTTGTGAGCTCCCCTGTTTTGGTGTACAGAGCAACACCTGGCAGGTCCTGGATGCACTTGACATGTTTCCTCTGGACACGCCAAATGTGCTCCATCCTGGGAACTCCGAGGGAGTCGTTCCCACTGGTCCCCAGGAGCCCCCGCAACAGGTCCTCCAGCAGCCGGATGGTGGTCTCCTCACCACGGGTCCTCCTCCGACAGTGAAGAGCCAGCTCCTCCCTGGTCAGGTACTTGTTGAGGTCCGTATCAGTGAGGGAAGACAGGCCCTGGGATTGCAGCTGCTGTCTTTTTGCTTCACGCAACAGAGCCAAATCAGCTGCATCCCACTCGAATATGCACGCAGACAGACGTGACATAAACAGAGGGTACAGCTGATGAGCATCTGTTGCACATCCCAGGGCCAGACGGCGCATGAAGTGCCAGATATCCAGCCTTATGGAGAGGGCTTGCCACCCGCTGAATCTGGCCTTCAGCTTTGTGTCCTCTGCCTCAGCACAGCAGCCACAGTCCACATAGAGGGCGACAGGAGGATCCACTTGAGCCTGCTGGTACCTCTTCACCAAGTCAGCTGCCATCAGGTCCAGGCCAGCTCCCTCCTGAGCGGTCAGCACACTCATGAGTATCTCGCCACGCTCATTTCCCACAGAGGTGAGCCAGAGCGCGGTCCCCTTGGCCTTTCCAGCCAGCTTCTTGGTGATCTGAAGAACACAAAATATATAGGCCCTCGGTGAACATGATAAAAAAAATACTGACATACAGGATGCATTTAATAATCAGTAGCCTACTTTTAAAGAAAAAAAGATTGTTTAACCTTTTTGGTTGAATCCATTTTAAGGATGGTGCCATAGGTAGATGTGATTGTGGCCTTGATGTGGTCCAGCCTTGTAAGAATGTCCTGGCTGTACACGGACAAGAGCCACTTACAACTTGGTACCACAGCAGGCTCTGGAGGCTCAGGGAATACCATGGGCAACAGTCCGGGGCGCTGGAGGAAGTCCACACACTCTGTGGTGTACCGTGCCACCCGATTCAGCCACTCCTCTGTGTGGTTCTCCTTCAGCTGCTTCAGGAGTCTTGTGGGACTGTTACCCAGGCCTCTCTCCCGCAGAAGCCGGATCACCCGGATGTCACAGGCAAACCTTGGTCACGGATAGGATACAATATATATCAGTTAGAATGTTTTACATCATTCTATTTGACAAGGCAAAGGAGAAAAGAAACGTTACTCACTTTTGTGTGAGGATGACCCGAAACTCTGAACGGTGAGCCAAGTCCAGCTGTGTGAGGACAGTCTGGCTCCATGAAATATGGTTGGCTCTACATTTGGTGCAGGTCAGAGTCTCTGTCACCATGTTGTAGATCCTGTCAACGTCCAGGACCCGTCGTGCCCTCTTGTGCAACCCTGCTCCTGTGAGTTGGTGCTGGCCACAGGCAGGGTTGGGACAGACCACCTTCACATTCTACAACTTATACGGCATCCAGACCAGCAGTGGATGCGCAAAGAAGCAGTCCGGTGTAGGAGCCTGGTGGTACAGCTGGCTTGGCTGTGGAGGATAGTACCAGACCTTCAGGTTTTGCTGAAGCTCCAGTTTCCCCTTGGGTCCCACCTTCAAGAGGGTCTTTGCAATCCATTTGTGGTCTTCAGTTGGCAAGCCCTCTGACCACAGACGGGGCAGCTGGGGAGTCGCTGGAGCTTCAGGTGTGTCAGTCCTGGAGTCCGCAGTCTTGGTAATGACAAAACAACATATGAACATACTTGATACTTGTGAAAAGCATTGCAGATGCTCTATGCTATATGAAATGACTACTTACTGACACAGAAGAACACACTGCTGCAGGGCCTGGTACAGCCACCTGAGCAGCTGTCTGAGGGTCTGGAGCCTGTAACAGCATGGCAAGGAACAAACACAGTCAAACCTTCAGTTAGTATTCTACACATCTACACAATTATTTAGCTTAGGTACTTTTTGATTTGAATGTTTTTTACTATTCTTAATAATCTTGTATAGAAACACTGTAATAAACTGTATTCAAACAGGTGTAATTACTCACTGAGACAGCAATGTTGGCTGCTGAACTGGAACTTGCTTCAGCAGAGTCGGTGACTTGGGTCTGTAAAGCATTCAGTCATAAGTAACTTACATTAATAACACAGCTGCATTAATAAAACAGGTTGCTTTTTGATCTCTACTTACCTGGGTTACTTTTCGGGCTCTGCTCAGATTTGGCTTTGCAGCAGCAACATGAGCACCACCAAATCTTGGCCTGGTGAACTGGAAGGGAATAAAAACAAAAGACTTTATCATTAGAGGACTATATTGTCAAACTATCATCCAGTGAAGA
The DNA here is from genome assembly GCA_033000465.1 of Sciaenops ocellatus. Lineage (NCBI taxonomy): Eukaryota > Metazoa > Chordata > Actinopteri > Sciaenidae > Sciaenops > Sciaenops ocellatus. The sequence continues at coordinate 6,917,821 of CP136889.1, forward strand.
AAATGTCAGACTTTCATGGTCAGTTGTGAGTGTGTAAGTGTCCAAATACCATTGCCAAATTCATTGATGGCCGCTGCTTCGGTCCTCCTGCTCCCAGAACCTGTCCCATAGCTGCACTTTGTCCTCCAGTGCTGTGGACTGGACCCACAGCTGGACTCTGCTGCCCCATGGTACTCTGTACCGGACCGGCTGCTGAAGTGGTGCTCTGGGTCAGACCCACTGCTGCAAGTTGTTGACCCAGGACGTTCTGAACTGCTGCACTCTGCTGTCCCAAAGTGCTTTGAACTGGACCCACTGCTCCAGTCTGTTGCTGTGTCGGCCCCTGAGCTGCACTTGCTCCGGTTGACTGTTGGTTAATGGGAGAATAGATTTATCACAATTAGCATGTGTACTGATATGCATGCACACACACACAAACATATGAACACACTGCTTCAGTCTTTAACTGACCAGTGTTACCTTCTGAGTGTGGAATCCACAGGTACACTTCCTGAGCTGACTGAATAAGGACATCTGTCCATGCGCCTGCATGGGACATTTCTCAATCTAAAAATAATAGTTGATATAACATGTTTATTAACTCATTGGCTTTTACTGTATTTTCTATCATGAGTAAAAGTATTATGAGAGTAAATAACAAGTAATAAAATATACTGTGCAGTGCTCATACCCTTTGATACAGCTCGTACCACTTCTTCTGTCTGGGAGCTGGCCTGTTCCCTTCACCTGCCGGCCAGGCTCCAGTGCTGGCAAACTTCCTCAGACGGGACATCCACTCTGAGTCCGCCATCGCCTTGTGTGTCTTTGGCTTGGATGCCTTCAGTGACATGAATGAATGAATGAATGAATGAATGAATGAATGAATGACTGCACATCTTTAACAGACATGAAAACAACAACATATGTGCCAGCTATAAAAGCCAGACCACCGGCATCATAACGCTGTAATAATCCTATGAATGCTAGCTGTATACACTTTATAATGAATACATTAGGACTGGTCACCGCTTCTCCTGATGGCACGCCATTGTTAGTTAACAACATGATAATTAGCACTATCCAGCGGTGATACTGTAACAGCAGAGTAGCTGGCTGTCATTTACACAAGTGATGAATGAAGCTAAGCCTACCATACAAATAGAAAATGATTATTAAGCTCAGTAAAAACGAGCGTTTATCACAGAGGTAGCGGAGTCGGGCTTGTAAAAAGTACACAAAATGGACGTGAGCTAACAGCATCGGAGGAAATGGAGACAGATAACGGAGCGGTCCTAACGTAGACAACTCATTCAAACGATACGACAACACGCGCACACACACACACACACACACCAGGTGAAATCACTTCTAGGCTTAAACTAACGTCTTATAACCTGAACAGAACTGTATTAAATATGTAAATACTCGCCATGTCGATTGAATAGACGTAATTTTCTAGTTCGTTTCGAATGTACTTCCTCGGCGCCGTATTCACTGCTCACTGTAAACGCCCCCTGTCGACCACAATATATAAAATTCTCGTCCAACATTTCCGCCCTGTGATTGGTCAGATGTTGGATCGGGGAAGAATCCGGCGAAATGATTGGTCGTTGAATGTTGGACTTGCGAATCTGATTGGCTCTTACAGTCCAACATTCACAATGTTGGACGGACGCTCCAGCGGCTGCTGCGTTCAGGTCGCAGTCTCCTCTGGAGGCGTGGGTTCGAATCCCACTCCTGACAAGCCAGAGTTTTTCACTGGAACCATTACACGTAACACGATGTTGCTTAACAAAAGTCAGCAGCTCTATGTACATGGTGGGAAAGCGTATGTGCTAGGACGTTGTTGCTGGCCAACCAAGTTACCCGGATAAAAACTGCTTTTTCATGCCATTTTCTGTGTCACTGGCATTGTTGTACACCTTCGATGTCATTTTCTGTACATGGACATACATGCAAGAACGTGTCCCACAGCGACCTCTGTACTCCGTGCCAAGGTTCCATGGTGTAATGGTTAGCACTCTGGACTCTGAATCCAGCGATCCGAGTTCAAATCTCGGTGGGACCTGGTTTTAAAGTAGGATGCCCTCAGACAGGTGAACACACTGCCATTGTTTCAGAAGTGAGACCCGTAAAAAACAAGGATTCGCGCTGCACTCTGCCTCAATGTCGCCCAATCCACTTGTAAGATCTCTGACTGTTGTTGTGTCGCTGCAAATGTGATATGACTCAAGAACCCAAGTAGGAGTGGAATGAGTTTTATACCCACTTTCCAACACTGGATTGCGGTGGGCCATGTCCAGTCATTTCCGTAACATTCTAGTGCATGCCTGATCACCCTGGGTCTTAAAACAACACAGGGAGAAGTGCCGAGGTAAACAGTAGAAATACGGCGTTAAGGTTACCAAGTTATCTACCAGGACTGTGTCATGGCACTTGTGGCCGACGCAGCTCCTCACTAGAAGACGTCGCATTGCGACAAACGTTGAGCCATGATCTCTCATGATGACATAAAGTACTGTATTCTGATATTTTGCAAAATTTCCACAAAAAACAGGAGCTCTACAGTCAGGGTGGCCGAGCGGTCTAAGGCGCTGCGTTCAGGTCGCAGTCTCCTCTGGAGGCGTGGGTTCGAATCCCACTCCTGACAAGCCAGAGTTTTTCACTGGAACCATTACACGTAACACGATGTTGCTTAACAAAAGTCAGCAGCTCTATGTACATGGTGGGAAAGCGTATGTGCTAGGACGTTGTTGCTGGCCAACCAAGTTACCCGGATAAAAACTGCTTTTTCATGCCATTTTCTGTGTCACTGGCATTGTTGTACACCTTCGACGTCATTTTCTGTACATGGACATACATGCAAGAACGTGTCCCACAGCGACCTCTGTACTCCGTGCCAAGGTTCCATGGTGTAATGGTTAGCACTCTGGACTCTGAATCCAGCGATCCGAGTTCAAATCTCGGTGGGACCTGGTTTTAAAGTAGGATGCCCTCAGACTGAACACAACATGTTATTTCAGGTACCAGTCAGACAGGTGAACACACTGCCATTGTTTCAGAAGTGAGACCCGTAAAAAACAAGGATTCGCGCTGCACTCTGCCTCAATGTCGCCCAATCCACTTGTAAGATCTCTGACTGTTGTTGTGTCGCTGCAAATGTGATATGACTCAAGAACCCAAGTAGGAGTGGAATGAGTTTGATACCCACTTTCCAACACTGGATTGCGGTGGGCCATGTCCAGTCATTTCCGTAACATTCTAGTGCATGCCTGATCACCCTGGGTCTTAAAACAACACAGGGAGAAGTGCCGAGGTAAACAGTAGAAATACGGCGTTAAGGTTACCAAGTTATCTACCAGGACTGTGTCATGGCACTTGTGGCCGACGCAGCTCCTCACTAGAAGACGTCGCATTGCGACAAACGTTGAGCCATGATCTCTCATGATGACATAAAGTACTGTATTCTGATATTTTGCAAAATTTCCACAAAAAACAGGAGCTCTACAGTCAGGGTGGCCGAGCGGTCTAAGGCGCTGCGTTCAGGTCGCAGTCTCCTCTGGAGGCGTGGGTTTGAATCCCACTCCTGACAAACCAGAGTTTTTCACTGGAACCATTACACGTAACACGATGTTGCTTAACAAAAGTCAGCAGCTCTATGTACATGGTGGGAAAGCGTATGTGCTAGGACGTTGTTGCTGGCCAACCAAGTTACCCGGATAAAAACTGCTTTTTCATGCCATTTTCTGTGTCACTGGCATTGTTGTACACCTTCGGCGTCATTTTCTGTACATGGACATACATGCAAGAACGTGTCCCACAGCGACCTCTGTACTCCGTGCCAAGGTTCTATGGTGTAATGGTTAGCACTCTGGACTCTGAATCCAGCGATCCGAGTTCAAATCTCGGTGGGACCTGGTTTTAAAGTAGGATGCCCTCAGACAGGTGAACACACTACCATTGTTTCAGAAGTGAGACCCGTAAAAAACAAGGATTCGCGCTGCACTCTGCCTCAATGTCGCCCAATCCACTTGTAAGATCTCTGACTGTTGTTGTGTCGCTGCAAATGTGATATGACTCAAGAACCCAAGTAGGAGTGGAATGAGTTTTATACCCACTTTCCAACACTGGATTGCGGTGGGCCATGTCCAGTCATTTCCGTAACATTCTAGTGCATGCCTGATCACCCTGGGTCTTAAAACAACACAGGGAGAAGTGCCGAGGTAAACAGTAGAAATACGGCGTTAAGGTTACCAAGTTATCTACCAGGACTGTGTCATGGCACTTGTGGCCGACGCAGCTCCTCACTAGAAGACGTCGCATTGCGACAAACGTTGAGCCATGATCTCTCATGATGACATAAAGTACTGTATTCTGATATTTTGCAAAATTTCCACAAAAAACAGGAGCTCTACAGTCAGGGTGGCCGAGCGGTCTAAGGCGCTGCGTTCAGGTCGCAGTCTCCTCTGGAGGCGTGGGTTCGAATCCCACTCCTGACAAGCCAGAGTTTTTCACTGGAACCATTACACGTAACACGATGTTGCTTAACAAAAGTCAGCAGCTCTATGTACATGGTGGGAAAGCGTATGTGCTAGGACGTTGTTGCTGGCCAACCAAGTTACCCGGATAAAAACTGCTTTTTCATGCCATTTTCTGTGTCACTGGCATTGTTGTACACCTTCGACGTCATTTTCTGTACATGGACATACATGCAAGAACGTGTCCCACAGCGACCTCTGTACTCCGTGCCAAGGTTCCATGGTGTAATGGTTAGCACTCTGGACTCTGAATCCAGCGATCCGAGTTCAAATCTCGGTGGGACCTGGTTTTAAAGTAGGATGCCCTCAGACTGAACACAACATGTTATTTCAGGTACCAGTCAGACAGGTGAACACACTGCCATTGTTTCAGAAGTGAGACCCGTAAAAAACAAGGATTCGCGCTGCACTCTGCCTCAATGTCGCCCAATCCACTTGTAAGATCTCTGACTGTTGTTGTGTCGCTGCAAATGTGATATGACTCAAGAACCCAAGTAGGAGTGGAATGAGTTTGATACCCACTTTCCAACACTGGATTGCGGTGGGCCATGTCCAGTCATTTCCGTAACATTCTAGTGCATGCCTGATCACCCTGGGTCTTAAAACAACACAGGGAGAAGTGCCGAGGTAAACAGTAGAAATACGGCGTTAAGGTTACCAAGTTATCTACCAGGACTGTGTCATGGCACGTGTGGCCGACGCAGCTCCTCACTAGAAGACGTCGCATTGCGACAAACGTTGAGCCATGATCTCTCATGATGACATAAAGTACTGTATTCTGATATTTTGCAAAATTTCCACAAAAAACAGGAGCTCTACAGTCAGGGTGGCCGAGCGGTCTAAGGCGCTGCGTTCAGGTCGCAGTCTCCTCTGGAGGCGTGGGTTCGAATCCCACTCCTGACAAGCCAGAGTTTTTCACTGGAACCATTACACGTAACACGATGTTGCTTAACAAAAGTCAGCAGCTCTATGTACATGGTGGGAAAGCGTATGTGCTAGGACGTTGTTGCTGGCCAACCAAGTTACCCGGATAAAAACTGCTTTTTCATGCCATTTTCTGTGTCACTGGCATTGTTGTACACCTTCGACGTCATTTTCTGTACATGGACATACATGCAAGAACGTGTCCCACAGCGACCTCTGTACTCCGTGCCAAGGTTCCATGGTGTAATGGTTAGCACTCTGGACTCTGAATCCAGCGATCTGAGTTCAAATCTCAGTGGGACCTGGTTTTAAAGTAGGATGCCCTCAGACAGGTGAACACACTGCCATTGTTTCAGAAGTGAGACCCGTAAAAAACAAGGATTCGCGCTGCACTCTGCCTCAATGTCGCCCAATCCACTTGTAAGATCTCTGACTGTTGTTGTGTCGCTGCAAATGTGATATGACTCAAGAACCCAAGTAGGAGTGGAATGAGTTTTATACCCACTTTCCAACACTGGATTGCGGTGGGCCATGTCCAGTCATTTCCGTAACATTCTAGTGCATGCCTGATCACCCTGGGTCTTAAAACAACACAGGGAGAAGTGCCGAGGTAAACAGTAGAAATACGGCGTTAAGGTTACCAAGTTATCTACCAGGACTGTGTCATGGCACTTGTGGCCGACGCAGCTCCTCACTAGAAGACGTCGCATTGCGACAAACGTTGAGCCATGATCTCTCATGATGACATAAAGTACTGTATTCTGATATTTTGCAAAATTTCCACAAAAAACAGGAGCTCTACAGTCAGGGTGGCCGAGCGGTCTAAGGCGCTGCGTTCAGGTCGCAGTCTCCTCTGGAGGCGTGGGTTCGAATCCCACTCCTGACAAGCCAGAGTTTTTCACTGGAACCATTACACGTAACACGATGTTGCTTAACAAAAGTCAGCAGCTCTATGTACATGGTGGGAAAGCGTATGTGCTAGGACGTTGTTGCTGGCCAACCAAGTTACCCGGATAAAAACTGCTTTTTCATGCCATTTTCTGTGTCACTGGCATTGTTGTACACCTTCGACGTCATTTTCTGTACATGGACATACATGCAAGAACGTGTCCCACAGCGACCTCTGTACTCCGTGCCAAGGTTCCATGGTGTAATGGTTAGCACTCTGGACTCTGAATCCAGCGATCCGAGTTCAAATCTCGGTGGGACCTGGTTTTAAAGTAGGATGCCCTCAGACAGGTGAACACACTGCCATTGTTTCAGAAGTGAGACCCGTAAAAAACAAGGATTCGCGCTGCACTCTGCCTCAATGTCGCCCAATCCACTTGTAAGATCTCTGACTGTTGTTGTGTCGCTGCAAATGTGATATGACTCAAGAACCCAAGTAGGAGTGGAATGAGTTTTATACCCACTTTCCAACACTGGATTGCGGTGGGCCATGTCCAGTCATTTCCGTAACATTCTAGTGCATGCCTGATCACCCTGGGTCTTAAAACAACACAGGGAGAAGTGCCGAGGTAAACAGTAGAAATACGGCGTTAAGGTTACCAAGTTATCTACCAGGACTGTGTCATGGCACTTGTGGCCGACGCAGCTCCTCACTAGAAGACGTCGCATTGCGACAAACGTTGAGCCATGATCTCTCATGATGACATAAAGTACTGTATTCTGATATTTTGCAAAATTTCCACAAAAAACAGGAGCTCTACAGTCAGGGTGGCCGAGCGGTCTAAGGCGCTGCGTTCAGGTCGCAGTCTCCTCTGGAGGCGTGGGTTTGAATCCCACTCCTGACAAACCAGAGTTTTTCACTGGAACCATTACACGTAACACGATGTTGCTTAACAAAAGTCAGCAGCTCTATGTACATGGTGGGAAAGCGTATGTGCTAGGACGTTGTTGCTGGCCAACCAAGTTACCCGGATAAAAACTGCTTTTTCATGCCATTTTCTGTGTCACTGGCATTGTTGTACACCTTCGGCGTCATTTTCTGTACATGGACATACATGCAAGAACGTGTCCCACAGCGACCTCTGTACTCCGTGCCAAGGTTCCATGGTGTAATGGTTAGCACTCTGGACTCTGAATCCAGCGATCCGAGTTCAAATCTCGGTGGGACCTGGTTTTAAAGTAGGATGCCCTCAGACAGGTGAACACACTACCATTGTTTCAGAAGTGAGACCCGTAAAAAACAAGGATTCGCGCTGCACTCTGCCTCAATGTCGCCCAATCCACTTGTAAGATCTCTGACTGTTGTTGTGTCGCTGCAAATGTGATATGACTCAAGAACCCAAGTAGGAGTGGAATGAGTTTTATACCCACTTTCCAACACTGGATTGCGGTGGGCCATGTCCAGTCATTTCCGTAACATTCTAGTGCATGCCTGATCACCCTGGGTCTTAAAACAACACAGGGAGAAGTGCCGAGGTAAACAGTAGAAATACGGCGTTAAGGTTACCAAGTTATCTACCAGGACTGTGTCATGGCACTTGTGGCCGACGCAGCTCCTCACTAGAAGACGTCGCATTGCGACAAACGTTGAGCCATGATCTCTCATGATGACATAAAGTACTGTATTCTGATATTTTGCAAAATTTCCACAAAAAACAGGAGCTCTACAGTCAGGGTGGCCGAGCGGTCTAAGGCGCTGCGTTCAGGTCGCAGTCTCCTCTGGAGGCGTGGGTTCGAATCCCACTCCTGACAAGCCAGAGTTTTTCACTGGAACCATTACACGTAACACGATGTTGCTTAACAAAAGTCAGCAGCTCTATGTACACGGTGGGAAAGCGTATGTGCTAGGACGTTGTTGCTGGCCAACCAAGTTACCCGGATAAAAACTGCTTTTTCATGCCATTTTCTGTGTCACTGGCATTGTTGTACACCTTCGACGTCATTTTCTGTACATGGACATACATGCAAGAACGTGTCCCACAGCGACCTCTGTACTCCGTGCCAAGGTTCCATGGTGTAATGGTTAGCACTCTGGACTCTGAATCCAGCGATCCGAGTTCAAATCTCGGTGGGACCTGGTTTTAAAGTAGGATTCCCTCAGACTGAACACAACATGTTGTTTCAGGTACCAGTCAGACAGGTGAACACACTGCCATTGTTTCAGAAGTGAGACCCGTAAAAAACAAGGATTCGCGCTGCACTCTGCCTCAATGTCGCCCAATCCACTTGTAAGATCTCTGACTGTTGTTGTGTCGCTGCAAATGTGATATGACTCAAGAACCCAAGTAGGAGTGGAATGAGTTTGATACCCACTTTCCAACACTGGATTGCGGTGGGCCATGTCCAGTCATTTCCGTAACATTCTAGTGCATGCCTGATCACCCTGGGTCTTAAAACAACACAGGGAGAAGTGCCGAGGTAAACAGTAGAAATACGGCGTTAAGGTTACCAAGTTATCTACCAGGACTGTGTCATGACACGTGTGGCCGACGCAGCTCCTCACTAGAAGACGTCGCATTGCGACAAACGTTGAGCCATGATCTCTCATGATGACATAAAGTACTGTATTCTGATATTTTGCAAAATTTCCACAAAAAACAGGAGCTCTACAGTCAGGGTGGCCGAGCGGTCTAAGGCGCTGCGTTCAGGTCGCAGTCTCCAATCCACTTGTAAGATCTCTGACTGTTGTTGTGTCGCTGCAAATGTGATATGACTCAAGAACCCAAGTAGGAGTGGAATGAGTTTTATACCCACTTTCCAACACTGGATTGCGGTGGGCCATGTCCAGTCATTTCCGTAACATTCTAGTGCATGCCTGATCACCCTGGGTCTTAAAACAACACAGGGAGAAGTGTCGAGGTAAACAGTAGAAATACGGCGTTAAGGTTACCAAGTTATCTACCAGGACTGTGTCATGGCACGTGTGGCCGACGCAGCTCCTCACTAGAAGACGTCGCATTGCGACAAACGTTGAGCCATGATCTCTCATGATGACATAAAGTACTGTATTCTGATATTTTGCAAAATTTCCACAAAAAACAGGAGCTCTACAGTCAGGGTGGCCGAGCGGTCTAAGGCGCTGCGTTCAGGTCGCAGTCTCCTCTGGAGGCGTGGGTTCGAATCCCACTCCTGACAAGCCAGAGTTTTTCACTGGAACCATTACACGTAACACGATGTTGCTTAACAAAAGTCAGCAGCTCTATGTACATGGTGGGAAAGCGTATGTGCTAGGACGTTGTTGCTGGCCAACCAAGTTACCCGGATAAAAACTGCTTTTTCATGCCATTTTCTGTGTCACTGGCATTGTTGTACACCTTCGACGTCATTTTCTGTACATGGACATACATGCAAGAACGTGTCCCACAGCGACCTCTGTACTCCGTGCCAAGGTTCCATGGTGTAATGGTTAGCACTCTGGACTCTGAATCCAGCGATCCGAGTTCAAATCTCGGTGGGACCTGGTTTTAAAGTAGGATTCCCTCAGACTGAACACAACATGTTGTTTCAGGTAGGTGAACACACTGCCATTGTTTCAGAAGTGAGACCCGTAAAAAATAAGGATTAGCGCTGCACTCTACCTCAATGTCGCCCAATCCACTTGTAAGATCTCTGACTGTTGTTGTGTCGCTCCAAATGTGATATGACTCAAGAACCCAAGTAGGAGTGGAATGAGTTTGATACCCACTTTCCAACACTGGATTGCGGTGGGCCATGTCCAGTCATTTCCGTAACATTCTAGTGCATGCCTGATCACCCTGGGTCTTAAAACAACACAGGGAGAAGTGCCGAGGTAAACAGTAGAAATACGGCGTTAAGGTTACCAAGTTATCTACCAGGACTGTGTCATGGCACGTGTGGCCGACGCAGCTCCTCACTAGAAGACGTCGCATTGCGACAAACGTTGAGCCATGATCTCTCATGATGACATAAAGTACTGTATTCTGATATTTTGCAAAATTTCCACAAAAAACAGGAGCTCTACAGTCAGGGTGGCCGAGCGGTCTAAGGCGCTGCGTTCAGGTCGCAGTCTCCTCTGGAGGCGTGGGTTCGAATCCCACTCCTGACAAGCCAGAGTTTTTCACTGGAACCATTACACGTAACACGATGTTGCTTAACAAAAGTCAGCAGCTCTATGTACATGGTGGGAAAGCGTATGTGCTAGGACGTTGTTGCTGGCCAACCAAGTTACCCGGATAAAAACTGCTTTTTCATGCCATTTTCTGTGTCACTGGCATTGTTGTACACCTTCGACGTCATTTTCTGTACATGGACATACATGCAAGAACGTGTCCCACAGCGACCTCTGTACTCCGTGCCAAGGTTCCATGGTGTAATGGTTAGCACTCTGGACTCTGAATCCAGCGATCCGAGTTCAAATCTCGGTGGGACCTGGTTTTAAAGTAGGATTCCCTCAGACTGAACACAACATGTTGTTTCAGGTAGGTGAACACACTGCCATTGTTTCAGAAGTGAGACCCGTAAAAAACAAGGATTCGCACTGCACTCTACCTCAATGTCGCCCAATCCACTTGTAAGATCTCTGACTGTTGTTGTGTCGCTGCAAATGTGATATGACTCAAGAACCCAAGTAGGAGTGGAATGAGTTTTATACCCACTTTCCAACACTGGATTGCGGTGGGCCATGTCCAGTCATTTCCGTAACATTCTAGTGCATGCCTGATCACCCTGGGTCTTAAAACAACACAGGGAGAAGTGCCGAGGTAAACAGTAGAAATACGGCGTTAAGGTTACCAAGTTATCTACCAGGACTGTGTCATGGCACGTGTGGCCGACGCAGCTCCTCACTAGAAGACGTCGCATTGCGACAAACGTTGAGCCATGATCTCTCATGATGACATAAAGTACTGTATTCTGATATTTTGCAAAATTTCCACAAAAAACAGGAGCTCTACAGTCAGGGTGGCCGAGCGGTCTAAGGCGCTGCGTTCAGGTTGCAGTCTCCTCTGGAGGCGTGGGTTGGAATCCCACTCCTGACAAGCCAGAGTTTTTCACTGGAACCATTACACGTAACACGATGTTGCTTAACAAAAGTCAGCAGCTCTATGTACATGGTGGGAAAGCGTATGTGCTAGGACGTTGTTGCTGGCCAACCAAGTTACCCGGATAAAAACTGCTTTTTCATGCCATTTTCTGTGTCACTGGCATTGTTGTACACCTTCGACGTCATTTTCTGTACATGGACATACATGCAAGAACGTGTCCCACAGTGACCTCTGTACTCCGTGCCAAGGTTCCATGGTGTAATGGTTAGCACTCTGGACTCTGAATCCAGCGATCCGAGTTCAAATCTCGGTGGGACCTGGTTTTAAAGTAGGATGCCCTCAGACTGAACACAACATGTTGTTTCAGGTACCAGTCAAACACACTGCCATTGTTTCAGAAGTGAGACCTGTAAAAAACAAGGGTTCGCGCTGTACTCTGTCTCAATGTCGCCCAATCCACTTGTAAGATCTCTGGCTGTTGTTGTGTCGCTGCAAATGTGACACGTACAGGTGATATTGATATTAGATATTTTTAATCAGAGAAGCACCTGCATTTTCTTGTAGTTGTGTGGTGAAAGTTTGCATGCATGATCCCTGAAGCATTGTCATACACACGTTAAGCCTACATCACAATAATAATACAAATAATAATACTAATAATCACAGTCTTGTACTAACAAAATCTAAGTGATGACAGGAAAGCCCAGTGTACACGTTAAAATCACTTTATTGTTTAATCTTTTTGATTAACGGTATGCTCTATTTACCAGTCACTATTAAATTCAATTTTTCATTATTATTGCTTGTTGTAAACTATGCATTACGTTTCGGTTTTCTTTCTTATTTGTTTAAGGCATTTACAGTTTTATACGTAGCCCCTAAAGTCCCAAAGGGTGATTTTACAAAATTGTCTTCAAAAACAATGGAATGATCGTGGCATTTCCCTCTCTCCCCATGGGATAATGTTGTGAATGCAGCAGTACAAATATGTTATGTATTGTATGTCTCTCTATATAATCCATTACAGTGATATATTGCAGTAGATGTCATAATCCCAGAATATCTGTGGCAGCAGAGCCATTTCCTGCTATGTGCGGACTATGCGGATGCATAGGACCCTGCAGCCACCAGGGGGCCCCAAGCTGCAAGTTCAGCCTCAATATATTTTGGGAGAAATAAAAGTACCTGTCTGTATTTGTAGCCAGGCAAACCCCCTCATTTGTTGAGTGAAGCACTTATATGCTTAAAAAAGCATATAAGCTTTTTTTATAGGTTATAAGCAAAAGTAAACTGCTATGACAGGGAAGCTGTGACTTGTGTTTGTGGGGTAATCAAGTCAAAATCATCTTTGGGCTGGGCTGTCATGCAGTGAGTGACGTCTGCCACCAGGTATGACAGGATGAATGATAAGGAGAATAATGGTAGGCCGTATTAACAAGTGCATCATGGCATCAAAATAATAGATAATAGCTTTTGTTGATTTCGGTGGACTAAAACGCCAGACTTGTCCAAAATGGTACTGAAGTGAGGTTGCAGTGTTACATGTAAATGTTTCTTACTACCTGAAACATCAGTATTATTCTTACTATTTTTTTTTTTGTTTTTGTTTTTTTATTGTTTGCACATTAATATGGATGCCATTGTATTTTTATTCATTTAGGTAAGTTATTTATTTTTCACTGTTTTGGATTGGTGTGGAGAGCGTTTTTATGTTATGTCACCTTGTTTTCAAAGTTTACGATGAACATCTTTCAGGAACATACTGCATCTGTTGCATTTATTAATGTACTCGAGCCTGTTTTCATCTTAAAATGTAACAGACTGTTGCAGATAATCTGAAAAGGTTAGGAATCTCTCCCTCAGAGTTTGACAAAATAGGGGCCCCCAAAAAGCATCTTGCATAGGGTCCCCAAACAGCTAGAAACAGCCCTGTGTGGCGGCACGAAATGTTGCTGTCGTGGCTCAATGGTGTAATTATTAATTCACTGTCGAATAGTATTTCGACAGTATTTCCACTTCTGACAAGTAGTAGCTTTTTAGTGAACTTTTTAAAACTCTCCACTTGGTCGATAAACCCAGCATTTCAAATATGTCGTGTGCTCTATAATGTGTGTACCTCTCTCCATAATCTGTGACGGTGATAAATTTGAAGATATGTCATATCCTACATACCTGTGGCAATGCGAACTGTTGCTGTGGCGGCTCCATGTAATTTCTCATTCCCTACTTAATGCGCTCAGGTCAATCGCGAAAAAGATATGCCATGCTATGAAGGGGTTTGTGTACCTGCGCATAGCCGAGTGATCCATGGTGAGGCGCTGTGTAAGGGTTACGGTTTCCCATGCACGCAGACGTTCGAATCCCACTCCTAACAAGTGTTTTTTTGTTTTGTTTTTTTGTATTATGATGTAAGCTGTGGCAGCTCATTTAACAAGTATACAAACAAACAGATGAGACAGAAAAACAGATAATTTAATCAAAATGAGGTTTGAGTTCCAGAAAAATTGAATAAAGATTAAAAACAATATAACCAGCACTTAACAACAATAGACACAGTCAGGAAATAGTAGAAGCACTTACAGTACATTGATAGACAAATTGACTAAAAATGACAAATGTGCTTTGGAGGATCTGCAGTGAGTGACCTGCTTCTCAGTGACGTGTTAATTCCACCAGATGGAGCTCTTGGGCCAAGAGTGTCTGACTGTGGTTTTCTTTTTTTGAGAGAGAAAAAATGAAGGTTACAGTTGTACAATGTACAGAGTTACGAGAAGTCAGACAACTTATATCCTATATTGCACCTCGAAATATAATTCTACTTTACCATACTCCTATATTTGTGTGTCAGTAACCCTTTTTACTTGTAATGTGCATTTACTGTGAATATCTTGATGACTTGCCTTACATAACAAACACAATCGGGTTTTTTTCATATGACCATTAATGCAAACACAGGCTGTATGTTTATTCAGCAGTATTTGTGACACACCATACTGTACACATGACAAATAATACTGATAGACAATAAACTGTCTTTGATGGTTTATCCTCTCCTTGTCTCATGTCCTTTGTCCTAGAGACAAATAACAGATAAAGGAGGATACCAATCAATACTTTTGTTACCTTTTGATCTTTGATGTTGTCAGGTAACTGGATAACATTACAGCAACTGTCACATGGTGATGGAAACACATAGTGGTCAGCATTTTTTCAACACCAATTCTTGTCAGCAGTTCCACTCTTTTCAACTGCTCCTGTCAGTCAGAATTGTGACGTCTGGTTTTAGAGGAGCAGCTGAGACATCATCATGACCTCCAGTGTCAGGAAACAAAATATGAAACATTAAATCTTTTTATTTAATGCAAACATCTGCCCGTTAATATTTAAAGTATATTTATTGTCATAATTTCAATTATTTTGTTTGAGATTAAGATTTTAAATCAAAGCCCGATAATTCGAATTCAAACATTTTGTCATTAACTGATTATTTGATAAACGGAAAAATATTACTTCAATAAATTGTTTATAATTTTAGTTGTTTCCTACTTGTCCTACTTGACCTCTTGTTGTAGGTATATACATCCATTATTTTCACTCTTTAGGAAATAATTGCCTTTTAATTTAAAATATTTTTTTTACATTGAGTAGTTGCCAGTTTAGATTTAAATTAGGCTAGTATTTCTTTTTGTCATCATCATCACCATTGTCATTAGTATTAGAGTTATTCTCATTTAATCCTTGTTTGATCTATGAATTGCTAAATGTCCATTATATTTTCCCAGAGCACATGATGATGTCTTCAAATAGTTTTGTCCAATCAACAGTCTAACTTATATAATATATAATTCGAATTCAAACATTTTGTCATTAACTGACTATATATATATATATATATATATATATATATATATATATATGCGCTTCCTGATTGGTCAATGTTCACCAGTGGGTTTGTTCGGAGGCGCGTGCAGGTTTAAATGAGAGGCGGTGCTTATTAAACAGATTGAGCACGTGAACTAATGAACATCAGGGTGTCGGGTAGTTTGACACGTCGCCCTCCTTCTCTATCTCAATTTACCGTGTTTTGACCTTTGACTACTTTGTGACAATGTTTGACTTGAAGAAGAGGAATAGTTTGACTCTGAACTGCGGTCGTGACACGGAGGAGTTCAGACGAGTGGCCGTCAGGCGGAAAGTCAAAGGTGCAGCAGTGGACTGCCAAGCCTCACATACAGGTGAGGTGCAGTAGTACCATTCAAGCTTTATTATTCACATTATGTGTGATTAAAACATGTTCAGACTTTTCAAGAGCTTAATACATGAACTATATATTACAGACATCTTTGTGACATTGAGTTAAATCATGCTAATACAGTAGTCTGCTTATGTATTCTCTCTGTTCAATGTAGGCTGTACTTCTAAATGTCTAGCAGTAACTAGATTCTGAGGCACTGTAGTCATTATTGCTATTGTTGAAAACACTATCCAAATATAACCTGAATATATTCCAACAAGTTGTTTGCGTTCACACCAGCCAGATTATCAAGGCATATGCATGCAGTAAATAAAAACAACAACAACCTTTCAGTCTTTAACACTCACTAAGACCAAGTGTGTGTTTTTGTTTGTTTGCCTCAACTTGTTGGATTACTACAGTGAAATCTCTTTCCCCTGATTCAGCCTGGACTTTGACTGTGTGTCTTGAGACCCCCACACACATACAAAGCTGCTCTGTTCCCCCATTGAGCCACAGTATCTGTTTAGATCAGAGGAGAATGTTTGCTCCAATGGTACTGATGATGCCGGATTCAACAGTGCCATCCATCTCTTTCACTTAATATAATGCTAATTATTCTCTGGCTTGCCAGAAGGCTCGATGAGGCTCGTCTTTTCAGGATAGAGTTATTGATGTTTAAGATGCTTGCTTTGGAAGAGTGATGTTAAAACGTGGACATAAAGACATTTCAAAAGGCTAGACATTGATACACATTGTAGTTCCTTTTGGATTAAGTTCAAAACGGTTAAATATTTAAATGAGAGATTTTAGGAAAGGCATGTATTCACTTTTCTGCATGAGAGCTATCAGAAGATTTCTATTCTCATTTCTATCCTGCAGCTGATTTAGCTTATTTTAGTATAAAGACTGGAAATGGGGGAAAACGGGTAGTCTGGCTCTGTCTGAAGGTTAAAAAAAAAAAAAATCCATCTACCAGCATCTATGAAGCTCACTAATTGTTTTATCTCATTTATTTGATCTGTACAAAAACCAAAATGTAAAAAGTCTTTCCTTTGTTCAAACAAATCCAACAGAGTGATATATCTTTTCTTTAGACGATTGTATTATTTCAGGTGTCACATACTCACAGTTAATCTTTCATTCATATCACATTGATCATTTAAGCTTATAAACTTTAATATTTCTGAACCAGGACCTCCAGGATTTGGATCAAGCAGCTCGTAAGAAGTAGGGTGTCAGATGTAGTAGCTACAGCTGCTATTTTTATTGTGTCAAATAATCAATATTTAAGTGAACATAAGTATCGGATTCATTAATTCTGTGATTGGATGAAGGGCAAAGAAACAGCCCTCGTAAAAAACAAACCCACAAACAAACAAAAAAAAAAACACAGTTTTATGGCGGGGGTTATGTGCTGGAATATTTCGTGGCCTGGACCCCAGTATAGTTTTATTTGTCCTCAATTTGTCTGTTTTTTTTTTTTTTAAATTCCAAACTGAAGCAGTTTGACTAGTATAGTATAGTATAGTATAGTATAGCAGCCTTTAACATGCATTTTTCTCTTTGTAATTTCCTCCCCAGCTTCTGTGCTCCACCTAGATGTCAGTGTTGTCTAAAAACTGCAAGATTCTGTGGGAGTGATGGTACTGTTATTTCTGTGTTGTCAATTGTTGAATGTTGCCTCTCAGACGCTGACATAACTTTACATGAGTGGAAAAGGTTAGACATATGGAGAAAAGAGAGAAGTAAGAAGAAAGCAGAAGTGTTACATTGTTGAGAAAGTAGGCTTTAGCCATCTCCATGTGACCAACAAATCTTTTACACTTCAGCAGAGCCAGGAGCGAACGGAATAGCTTTACTCTGTTAAACAAGTAACATATAATCTTGCATAAGTTTGGGAATTAACCTGCAGGTAAGAAACAGTTACACAATTTGAAAGTAAGTTGTTGTGAAGTAAGTCAGGATGTTTGTGCACAGATTTAAGACTAATGAAACAGCATTTAATACTGTGATAAGTTTAATATGCATACTGTTTATTGTCTTGTGAGGATCATGATTAGATCAAACACAAAACCAGTGTAGAACCAGGAATACTATCAGTATCATCTGCAGGGTTTCTGGACAGAAAGTAATCCACACCTGGAACAATCTGTACATTGCACTATATCTAATTTGCTCTTTGGTGCACAATTGAACATACAGGATATTGTCAGAAAACTTTGCAATGGCTGGCTAAAAGCTACAGTTTGTGTGTAAATGCATAAAAATGGAGTGGATAGTATATTTAATTTAATATTTAAAATTGGGTAAAACAATATTAACTGGCCAACACCAGTTGGTTAACTTTATCAGCCCAAAGGAAAATTGATTTTCAATATGGGTACAAAAGAACATGCACAATAGATAAATGGCACAGCAAGAAATGTGACATAATATCATACCAACAACCTGCAGTGCTTATAGGAGTACAAGATACAAGACCATAATGTTGGCGGCTGTAGCTCAGGAGGTAGAGCGGGTCATCCACCAATCCAGCTGCATGTTGGGAAAAATACTGAACCCCAAATTGCTCCCGAAGATTGTCAGCGAATGCCGTCACTGTATGAAAGTGTGCATATATGAATGGGGGAATATGATGTGTACGGTAAAAGCGCCTTGAGTGGTCGGAAGATTAGAAAGGTGTTATACAAGCTACATTTACTATTTATAAGCGCTAAAGAAACACTTCAGCAAGAGACGACCAAGAGACTAATGACACTACAGTAAGGTTGGTTTTCCACGTACATGTAATGTTTTTGTTAGCTGTTGAAGGCACAGGAGGAACCTCTGAATCATACCCTTTGTTTTATTTCGTTTTCCAACACTCAGCAAAATGGATACTCAATACAACAGCTCTGAATGCTGAAGCCGAGTTCAAAGATCCAACTTTGTCATTTTTGGGGAAATGTGTACAATGATTTTGTAAGACTTGGATTAGATTTTTCCACTTCTTGTAACGGTGCAATCAGATACATTGACATTTTGTGTTTCTGTATATCTGTACTGTATTGTACCAGAAAACATTGCCATGCAGCAAAATATGTATATATGGCTCAGATAGTAACTGTAATAGTAACTGTTTTTCTTTCAGTACTGAGCAGTGGGGTGTGTGGCTCGTACAGCTGTGGATCAGAACCAAACTCTAAACTTGGACCGGAAGGAGACACCAAAAGAAGCCCAGCTGAAAGATCACCTTTCAAACCACAAGGTAGGCTGAAGTCCTGTAGCCTACATACAAAAATAAATGATATCCATGTAAGTGTATTACTGTAAGTAATGTGATTCAATAAATCCCTCCTTACCTTTATTTGTGGTATTTTGTGAACTAAACTGCCCCTGCAAGACATAGTAAGGAGTTAGCTAAATGCACTGCCTATCTCTTCACAGTGCCTCCTAAACCAGCTCACCTCCAGAGTCCTCTGAGGGCAGGACAAACTCAAGCCCACAGTCCCACATCAGGAAAATTACTACCTCATCAAGTTAATGGCACAGAGCAAGACCAAAGTCCTAACAGAGGTTATGGACTTTGTGTTTCCTGTATCAGCCCAGCACACAATTGTCTAGGCTCCCCCAGTCCTGTCAGAGGAGGAGGGAACAGTTTTTTGTCCGGAGCACATGTCAGCCCTACCAGACACACTCAGGGGATTCCAAATATTACAAGCAGTCCAATTTTTGGATCTCCAAGTCCAAGCAAAAGAGGTTTTCAGAGCTGTTGCCCACTGAGGGAAGGAGGGCATAGCCCTGCTAAGTTGTCCCCAAGGAATCAGAGCCCTCTGGTAGGAAAACTGCGGACCCCCAGTCCTGTGCAGGGGAGGATTGGGAGCTACAGCCCTGCAAGGAACTCTAAATCCTGGCTAGGACTACACAGAATCCCAAGCAGCAAGATGGAAGGAAAAGAGAAGAAAGCAGGGAAATCTTTGAGTGTGCCTGACTTGATTGTTTATTTGGATGAGAGCAGGTTGGATTGTTAATTTGTTCTATTTTTATTAAATGAATGGCATCCTGTAGCATGTATAGAATTAATTTATTTTAGATTTCAATCATGTGTGAATATTGAACCTCTAAATATACTTTAAATGATAGATGCACTTTATTTCTGCAGGTTTCCAACTGAAAAAGTTGAACGATCTCCACTGCAACCATTGCAATCACCCAACTGCAACGGGCCAGCTATCACTGTCAAACCACCAGTTAACCATCGACGCAATCATTCTACAAGCGAAGCCCACCTATCAAGCAATGGCAAAGAGCATTCCCCACAACAAATGAATGGCATAGCGCAGGGGAAAGATTGCATGGTAGTAAATGTGAAAGGAATAAATGATGGACTGGAAGAAAGCAAGATACCAAAAGGATGTAGTTCCACATTTTCCTGCCAGTGGAATAATACAACCACAGGAGATGGCATAATTCACAAGGACTCTGAAAGTGAACAGAAAGATGAGGAGAGCACAGAGCAGAAATTGTACAAGATAGCCAATGAACTCCTGCAGACAGAGAGGGCCTATGTGGCTCGTCTCCACCTGCTAGACCAGGTCAGTGTGGTCATCTATTTGTGGTTCCCTCTATGAAAACACAATCCCCTTGATGCTAAAAGATTCAGCTATAGTTTACCTCTTTAGGTCACCACTACATTCTCATCAAACTTTTGCTTTTTTTTTTACAAAAGTAAGTCGGTATGTCAGTATGCTTTCAAACTTCTACCACAGGTGTTCTGCAAACGCCTAACAGAAGAGGCAGGTCGGGGCTCATTTCCTCCTGAGGTGATAAGAAATATCTTCTCCAACATTTCTTCTATCTACTCCTTCCATGGCAAGTTCCTGCTACCTGACCTGGAAAACTGCATCAGTCAATGGTGGGTGTTCATGTCATACCGTGGCAATAGTACTGCCCATTACAATAATGTTACTATTCTAGACCCTTGCACCCTTGAACTCACCACTTCCATCAAATCCAGGTGTGAGAGGCCAGGCCTGGGTAATGTTTTGCTGCAACATGCGCCCTTCCTGAGGATGTATGCCGACTACGTCAGGAACTTTGACCAGTCCATGGAGTTGGTGAGGACCTGGACCGAACGCTCCTCCGCCTTCAGAAACATCATCCAAGACATACAGGTATTCAGCAGGCCATATGTTAGCTCTTATTCCTAAAAGTGTGAAGGTCCAAGCAGAATGTTCTGTATTTATTGTCCTGGTTTCAGAGCCAGGAGGCGTGTGGCAGCCTGACCCTGCAGCACCACATGTTGGAGCCAGTCCAGAGGGTTCCACGGTATGAGATGCTTCTCAGGGATTACCTAAAGAAACTGCCCAAGGATAACCCAGATTATGAGCTTGCTCACAGTAAGTATGCTGCACCACTGCCACAGTCTATTCATCACTTAATCATGTGCTGTCACTGGCTTTATTGGTCAGTCTACCAATATTCTGGCGCTGAGTGTTTTAGTTTTTATGGTAGTTCTTTTTCCTCTTCCTCTCATAAAGTACCTGTCTGTCTCTGATAGGTCGTTAAAGTCTTAAATGAGCTCAATTCCTTTGTCTCTGCCCGCAGAGTCCTTGCAGACAATTTCCATGGCCGCCACCCACTCAAACACCGCCATCCACAAAGCTGTATGTTTATTCATGGTCACAACACATGCATTTTATTATGTCAAAGCTGCTTAACTGCGAATTTATTATTAAAATGCCAGCATTTTCCGTTTAATACAGCTATGATCACATCCATACAGATCTGTTTCTCTTTTTCCCTGTAGGAGAGCCTGAAGCGGCTGCTGGAGATCTATGAGATGGTTGGAGAGGAGGAAGTGGTCAACCCCACCAACGAGTTTCTGAGGGAAGGCCGTTTGCTCAAGCTGGCTGCCAGGAACACATCAGCCATGGAGAGGCACCTATTCCTGGTTAGTGTTATGGAGAAATTGCTGATCAGTGGTCAGGTCAGGAGGGAAGAAAGTGTTTAGTACATCATGTAGGTGCCTCAGTCAGTCTCATATTCCCACAACTCATGCTGGTGGTTAGACTTTAACCCCTACAGATAAAACCACAAATACTATACGCCCAGAAATGGTCAAAGAGAATGTATTTACCCATGTTAGTTCAGATAAGGTTGTGTTCACCATTAGTATATTCTAGTCTGGGGCCACTGTTGTCTGATTATTTTTATGGAATATCAGTGGCTAGCTATCTGTGATTGTCCAGGACGCCAGCATTCAGTTCCTTCGATCTTGGTTACAAGGCAACGTTGAGAGAGGCTGACGCCTGCCCTCCCCAAGCAAACCCAAACAGCTGCTGAAAATTCCACAACAGTTAGAACACTGATGTGCGTATATACATAATCTGCTGAAGATGTTCTAATTTCCTTTCTACCAGAGTATTATTTAAAATGGCTCTTTTTCTAATTCACTCTAGCTAATAGCACCATAAAGTGTAACTCTAATATGGGTTACAAATCATAAAAGGGTAAAACTTTGGTGTGTAACGTTTCTCCACAGTTCAACAACTTTCTGCTGTGCTGCACTCCTAAGTTCAGCCTAGTAGGGCATCGATATACTGTGCGCTGCAGGATCGGAATGGATGGCATGCAGGTGCAGCAGACCACCAATGAAGATCACCCATCCACCTTCCAGGTCTCTGGAAAGGAGAGGACACTTGAGCTGCAGGCCAGGCATGAATTTTAACCTCTATTTGTTTAGTTGACATATATAAATAAATGTTAAGGTTTGTACAGTTGAAAAGTAGATTAGTAGTAAAGTAGTTGTCTGTCAACATAATGTGATATTAAACTTCTTTTGTTTTCTTTTTCAAGCTCTGAACAAGACAGAGATGAGTGGATAAAGGTAAAAGTGTATTTTTATTTGTTTGCAACATATTAAATATTACACAGATAGGGAAAATATTCCAAAATGTCAACAGAAGTTTCTAAAGCAAGTTTTATTTCTAGGTAATTCAGGAGGCCATTGATGTGTTTCAGAAGAAAAATGAAACCTTCAAATTGGCTTCTAAGGAGCTAAATGCAGAGGAACCGGTAAGTCTGATAATATTTCAGAGTGGGGGGGTTGTCTGGTTGTCTGAATACCGTATTCAGACGATTCCATAAAACACCCCACTGATGTTCATGTGTTTTCCAGACAGAGGAACTCGGCCGACGTGCCCCTCGCTGGATCAGGGACAACGAGGTAACCGTGTGTATGAAATGCCAGGAACCTTTCAACGCGCTGACAAGGAGGAGACATCACTGCAGAGCCTGTGGCTGTGTAAGTAATGAGATGAGAGTTGGGTTTGTGCTGAACACACAACACAAACAAAATCTGTCTTCTATATTTTTAGGACAATGTAGCAGTGTTGGTGTTTCTGTTCCCCAGGTGGTGTGCTGGAAGTGTTCAGACAATAAAGTGGCTTTGGAGTATGACGGTAACAAGCTGAACAAAGTGTGTAAAGCCTGCTACTCCATCCTGACTGGTCAGAGAGGCGAGAGGGTGGAGGGAAAGAAGAGACGAATACTGGAGGTAAGCCGTGTGTTTCTAAAGGTTATGACAAGGATTTAGCTTTGAAATCAATGACAGTTCCTCCCAAGTCATGGCTGTTATGGGCACTTGATAAACTTGAGAAGTAAAGAAAAAGAAAGAAACAAAGACAAGCTGTCTCTTAAAACCAACTAAAGACACTTTTTAAAGCTGACAATTCTAGTCGGGTATATTCTACATAGAAAAGGGAAATCTGTCTTTTTAGGAGCATAAAAAGCAACATATCTGGATGCAAGACTGTAACAGCATTGTGTTTTCTGTGTGGTCCTAGTCGGAGACATCTCCAGTGTCTAGTGACAACATAATGAGTGGCTTCCTGCTGTATGGAGACAACCCCAAGACCTTGCAACAGGTGTGGTCTGTCATTACCAGGACTGAACCTCCAGTCCTCTATCTGTACACTGCGCCACAGGTAGGCATCTCTGTGATAGAGAATGATGTTAATGTAACTATGATCTACTGTATTATTCTTGATTTTTTTTTACTGCATACTTATTTCTCTTTGTATTTTACTGTTATTTGTGTGGAACTGTCTCTAGAGGGTATGCATGTGATGTTGTCATATGTCACCAGTCATCCCATAGTACAATGTAACAGTCAGCATCTGCAATCATGCACCCACATGAAAAAAGGGGAAACATGGCTAAAAGTGTCAAGAGCTGTTGTGCAATCAACTGCCCATACAGATTCTGAAATAAGTTTTGAGACAGCAAAAGGCTACAGAATGTTACCTGCTTCTTTCATAAAAGAAACCTAATAAACCATCCGCCACCTGCTTTTCTGTCCCTCCATTCACCCCCCCATATCCCCAGGATGTGAAACCCCTATCCTGTATACCTCTACTGGGCTGCAGTGTGGAGGATTCTCCTCAGGAGCTCCAGGATCAGCCATGTTTTAGTTTAAACCAATCCAAAACGACCCACACTTTCTCCTGTGATGGCTTTGACCTCAAACAAAGCTGGCTGACTGTTCTGAAAGTGGCAGTGACAGGAAAGATGCCAGCAGGCACACTCGGTGGTTATGACATCACCCCCAATGACTCCAGATGTGGCATTAATGTGAATGATAGAGTCTCTGCCGGTGATCAATCTATCATGAATGGCAACGTGAAAAACCACTGCTGAATGTTTGATTGTGCACTATGGAAAGTACTCACAAGCATGTACACAAACATACAGCAACAGATGAAACAGGCCTGTTGATGTTAAAGACGGTAGCTTTGAACTGCAGATTTTAATAAAATGAATGAAATCTAGAAGTGAAATTCAGGAATGTAAATGTTGTTAATACATAATATTCAGACTGAGAACTGTGTTTTCCTTACAAGTGGCAATGCACTTTATTTCTGAAATGGTTTACAGTAAAATAAATAAAGTGAAGGTGTTTTAAAATGACTCAGACTATCCCTTCTACAGGTTTTCTAAAGGTGCCATGCAATGTGGCGTGAAAATATGCTATAGCGGACAGTTGAACACATAATTGCATCAGTGTTTCAGTGATGCACAGAGGCTCCGGGGATCATAATTGCCTTATAAAACACATTCAGCTGATCCCATTTCTTCACAGATAATGTTACAGCAATTGAATATTTACACTTAACAGGATTTACAGCTAAACCAACTCTAAATAAACTGAATACATTTAAAAGAATTAAATGGATAACAATCAGTGGCAAACAGAAAATGACAACATAATAACCTTGAGTGTGTTGTAGGAATACATATCTTTAGTGTCACAAAGCCTGTGGAGTAACCAAAGCACCAGGTTAGCTTAGCGTTCAGCATGTTTCAGTCCGGCAGAAGAAATGGCAAATTAAAATATGAGTGACTTTAAGTGATGATATTGCAATTGAATTTTCTATTTCAGCATGTGTATTTTCATGTAACAGTTATGCAGTAATGGTTACACTAAAGGAAATTCCCCGAAACATTGACCACCTTGCTGTTCCACACCTGATCTATGGAAGTATGCGAGCTGAAATGTCCCATCACTGGGGAAAGTTGCTTGAAGTTGCAATAATCAATATTTTTAGATTAACAGACTCAAATGACTACATGTAATGTGACAGAGGTCACTTATTGCCAATCTTCCAGTGGATTAGCATTAATCTCTGTAGCTCGGTGGAGCTTTTTTAGCCTCTTGGCTAGTTCTGGTTTTATGGAACATTTACCGATAGTTTGATTACAAGTGAGCTACTAGCTAGAAAAGAAAGTTGGACAGCTAGCAGCTAAAACACCCAGCTATTTTTCTCCGTCTAGATCTAGAAGAAACCAATGGATGTTTATGTTTGCTGGATGTATATTAGGCCATTGTTAGCTACATGTTAGCCATAAAAAACTTGTGATGTAGCAGTAGCTGTTATTTGTCTGTTTTTCTGCCCAAAATTTGATTAATGCAGCTTTAAAGTTCTCAATTAATTTCCCAGTAACAAAACCTGGTGGTCTTGTGTTTCTTTTTCAACAGCAACATAAGATACCAACACATGCAACTTTTCTGTTTTGCTGTTGAGGGAGCTGAAAGTAAATGCTGTGATGGTGTGCTTCAAATGTACAGAGCTTAAAAGTTATATAATTGTGTCTCTAAGATCTATTCTGCAGAGAGTAGCTGTTTAAAAAAAATCAACTCAGTGTCTCTGAATAGAGAGAATCATCTAAAGTTGTGAACTCGCCCCCTGAAGGCCTGCCTTTGTCTCGACACTAGAGTTACAAACACAGCTAGACATTTAAGAAAAGCAGTAAAGACGAAAACAGTGCTCACTGTGTAACAGCCTATTCTTCTGAACTGAAGGCCCAGCCGACAGCCAGGGTGCAAATAAGCCATTCTGAATAGCCTCTATGTCCTCGCGGACATCACTCTTGCTTGTTGGACATCATTAGAAAATCTGATTTGGTCTTAGCTCAGGCCAAAAGTAATTAGTTTCAACATTAAATGGCAAACTGGTAATTTGTTGCCACTTAAACACACTTACAGACATGGCTCATAGGTGGGTTGACCTGCTTGTAGTGACATAAGTTAGATTTCAAGAAAGGCGGACCTGATTTGGACATAGAGGCTTAAAAAATTAGATGTTTAAATCCAGCACTTAATACAAGGACAGCAACACTGGCAGAGAGGCAGACCCACATATCACACATACGCTGACACACCGTACATAAAGGGGGAAAAAAAGCAGGATTATTTACAGGAAAGCTGCCTCTCTTTTATACTTTCATACATTAATCCTCAGTACATGTTTTGTTCAATTACTGTCTTCACTCTGGAAGAAGTCTCAGAAACTCATTCATATTTATTTGATGTTCTTGTCATCTTGGGTCTGGACCTGCCATTCATTGCTTTAAAACACAGTTCAGTGGTGAAATACTGCAGCTGCATCTGATTCAGAATCAGTCAAGGCTGAGTAATCCATCTTTAGGGTGAGTTTATCTTCAGGAGGCTGTACCACATTACTCTTTATTGATGATTATAATACGTTGACTGTAATGTTGGTCTTACCATCAAGTTGTGAGGGAGCAGAACCACGGTGAACAAAAAAAGCACAAGTGGATATACAACAAAAAAAAGTTATACCAGAGAAATTTCTGGAGGCTCAAACTGTCTTGAAGACTCCAAAAAATCAGTAGTGCAGCACTCAAAGCTCAACCCCCTTTTAAAATCAGCAGTGATAAGAGGTGGAAAGCCAACCGTCTGTTGTCTCTCAACTGCAGCACAGCTGCTCCGACACCAGCAGGGTGTCATAGCCGTAGATCTCCAGCAGGTGGAGCAGGAAGAGCCTGTCTCCATGGGGATCCAGACCCATAGCCCTCACACTCTCCTGGGTCAGTGTGGGATCAGGACTCCCTGCCACCTCACTGAGGGTCTGGAAAATCCTGTTGTTCTCCTCCAAGAAAAACCTGGATAAAATTTAGAATGAAAATAGTTTGAGGTGTTGTTCTGCAGCTCCACAAATACTATTTGATTTATGTTTTAACAATCACCAAAGTTCACTTTTTCCATATATGTATGTATGCTTTCTTCTACATTCCTGTGGTTTTTATTTCCTGTCTATGCTGAACAGTGGCAGTGGTAACATGGAAAAGCACACACACAAATCAGCACAAATTTGCCCTTTGTGTGATTTAATAACTACAGTAACTGTCAACGGAGGAAAGTTTTGATCCTCATAAAAAGATCAAGTTTTGTCTGCTCTGTGTACAGTGGTTAATCAGGCTGGTTAAATGAATCATGTACTCACAGAATAAAGAGATCCTCTTCACTGGACACGCAGTCTCCATTCTCCTCCTGGGAGTACAGCAACATCTGCCTGTAAACACAGACATACATTTTTTTTCAAGCTACAGGCGAGACTGTTCTATCTCTGATTAATGGGATTCCAGGATATGTGTACTTGTGGGACTTCATCTGTGTTTCATGCTAATGTTTGCTAATACAAAGTACAGCTGAGGCTGATGTGAATGCCATTAATTTTGCAGGTATTTGGCTATAAAACAAAGTGAATCCTCATCTGACAGTGGCACCAGATGACCATCATTGTTGAAATTCATTGACAGGGACCATAAATGTATACATAATATGTGGTAAAAAAGTAGTGGACCAACTGTCCATCTGATGGAAATCCCTAAGATGCTGCTTGTAATGTAAACTTCTCAGTGAACATGCACTATTTTCACTTTAAAATCCAACCAGAACTTATGCATATTATGTAATTAAAAAAGAAAGAAATACAAAAAAAGTGATGTGCACAGCTAAAGAGAATCTACTGAAAATCTTTTGGTCACATGACTTTTGATCCTCCTGTTCTGTTTTTTTTTTCAATGTGTGACTTTTTGTTGGTTTTGACGATGATTTGAGAGTTCATGTATCTGACACAAACCTGCTCAATAACTGGATTTTTTTTAAATACACATTTTCCCCAATTACATCCCTCAGAAAAAAATGATTTCTTTGCAATGTATAAGACTGAATTTGTCACAATTAATAATTATCATTTTGTTGTTAAAGGATAAGGCTGGCTTATTCTATATTTGCATTTTTATTAAAAAAGTTCAATGCAAAACACCAAAACAAACCATTTTAGTCTGTCAGTACTTTTTGCCTTTCCTACCTTTCTCAAACGGCTATTTAAAAAAAAAAGAAAAAAGTAATTTACTTAAACAGCTTATGCATATCTTGGGGACTAAGTATTTACGGCAGATGGGCAGTGTATGTGTGATTGACTCAAAATAAACTACAAATAGCAATATATAGCCCAGCACCAGCCTTATCCTTTAATCCCCACCCTGGTAATGTTTGTGATGTGTAAGCAGTAGTCCTTTAGCTACCTTTGTTCAGTGAGTTTGCGATATTTCTCCCTGTCTGCAGTGCTGAGGCGGAGCAGAGGTTTCAGGCCATCTCTGCAGGTCTTTACATTCTGATTGTCTACATACACATCATAGAGATCCTTCTTCTCCTCAAAGATCTTCTCAGTAGTACCTAAGAACAAAACACAAGATTTGAGACACAACAGACTAAAAAGATGTATATTAGACAAACTAACCCCAGTAATTTTTCCGCTGGGTTTTTATGTTTAACGTGTTTTAAGTATCCACTTACATGCGACGTAGGAGAGCTCGTTCTCCAGGGCGCTGATATCAGCCACATTAACATAGAAGAAGGGGCGGAACTCGGGCACAGCCACGCCGATCCCGGGGATGGAGATGTTTGCCAGGCAACAGCAGCAGTACACTGAGAGGGAAGAGGGGGTGGAGGGTGAAATTAGAAAATGATGCACAAGTGTGGGAGAGAAATAGAGTGACACAAAATATGAATGTGTGCATGACACTAATAAACCTGGAAAGGAACTGCACGTATAAAATTCATCTTTCACACTGCAAGACCAAATTATTTTTTTCCAGCTCTGAAAACATGTAAATAATCACTATTCTCTTTTGATAATGATCACATATATATATTTATACCTTCAGACAGAGCTATGCTAGATGTTTCCTCTAGCTGCTTGTGCTAAGCTATGCTAACAGGCTGCTGGCTCCAGCTTCATAATGAATAGACACACACGTGAGTGGTATCAAGCTTCTCATCTGACTCTAGGCAAGAAATCAAATATGTGTTATTCCCAAAATCTCGAAATATTCCTCTAACTACTATTCAAACTCTTGGGAATAAATCCAGATGTTTCTCACCTCTGTAGCAGACCACGCCCACTGGTGGAGGGGAGAAGATGAGGATACGTCTGCGGAGGAGAGCCAGTTTCCACAGTACCATGATCTGCTCCCCAAAGAAGCGGATGAACTGGGACATACAGCCTGCAGGGTGGGTGATCTGCTCCAAGGGTATTCACACACAGATGTGCACAAGGTTACTGAGTGATATAGTGTAAAAAGGCATTCTAACCTTCGTAGCTGTAGAAGTGGAATTGTCCATCCTACCTTCATCTCAGGATGCATGCTGTGGTTGATTGCAGCTCCCCAGGCGTTGGCTGGACATGCAGTAACAACACCATCACCACTTGGGGGCAGAAGTGCTCTCTTGTCCTCATAGAAGGCCTCCAGAGGAGAGTAGTGGCCAGGGGACTGAAGCTGGAGCCTGGAGCAGGGGACAAAAAATGGATATTAAAGTAGATTTTTCTCTTAACTTCAGTTTAAAATTTACATATACAGCTTACAACAAGGTGCAATAAACCTATAATCACAATACAGCTTCAGTTCAAATTCTAGCACAGTGATCCCAACCAACTATTCAAATCAATCCCTGTATAATTTAAAAAGACAACTTATGCTCGCACAACTTATTATGCTCTTAAAACACAGTACAAACATCACCAAAATGTGTTTTGGTATTTACACACACCTTGACTCTTTCCCTAAATAGTATATTTTCAAAATGACTGAAAATTGTTCAGCACAGAGAGCTGTTTTGATATTTAAATGGACAGCTAAAATGGTCAGTAGAATGGATGTGGTCAACAGCTACTAATTAGTGCAGAGCCGTATAGTGAAACAAATGATCAGCTGTGGCTCTTTATAATACAAATTAATTTGGCCTGGAAACCCTCATTCAGTAACAATAGAGTGAAAAAAACTGAACTGCCAACAATATGCAGTGGGCTGGATGTCAGTCTGGGAAAAAAATATGCTACCGAAGTACAGAGAAAAAACAGCTGCCCTACATACACCCTGACTGTGACTATAGAATGTGATGGTTTTTATATTTTATTTATTCTATAACCACAATCCTGTTCACTCTATTCTAACTCAGAAATAGAAGGAAGGAAAGAGAGACAGAGAGCGAGAGGAAAGTATCCATAAAATCCTAAATATCTTAACCATCTCATGACCAACAGTGAGCCCTTTATACAACTGTTACAGCTGTCAGCAGATGAGGTATCTGGAGCAAGCTACGCAGGGAATGATGAGTAAGGAGCATGACCACTGTGTGACTGAA
The DNA here is from genome assembly GCA_033000465.1 of Sciaenops ocellatus. NCBI lineage: Eukaryota > Metazoa > Chordata > Actinopteri > Sciaenidae > Sciaenops > Sciaenops ocellatus. The sequence continues at coordinate 6,948,442 of CP136889.1, forward strand.
GGTCAGGAGAGGCCACAGTGTGGGAACTGATTGGGAAAAGCAGACGGAGAGAGGGGACTGAATATAGAGATAGCTGCGTTCATAACCAAGTGTGACAGGGGTGGGACAAATCTTGGGATGGAACAATGTAGTACACAGGACATCCCAAACCCGCAACATTATTAATGGTGTGTAAAAATAGCGAAGTGTGGTGTTTTTAAAGCAGAACGAGAAAATGGGAGTCACGAGGAGTGAGAGTGGTCTATTTGAGATGAAAGGAAGAAAGAAGAAGTAGGCTAACAGGAGTCACAAAGCCCTGCTAGCAGCCCCTAGAGGCCATTTTGAACTTACCTGGGAGTGTGTTACCACATCCCTCTTCCTAATGGGAACCAACAAGTGTGTGGATCAGCATACCGTCTTTATATATGTATTTTTTTGTAATAGGCATGTTTTCATGTAGGGCCATCATCAGGTCACATTTTCAATTTGTCCAAAACTTAATGATCAAACATCTGTTTAGTTGATGTTGATGTGAACATTCTAAACTTAGATAGTTAAACTCAGATAGATGGTTAACATTATGTCTGCTAAACATCAGCATGTTACCAAGTTGACATCAGCACTTAGCTCAAAGCACTGCTGAGCTTCACTGACTCACAGATTCTTGTTAATAATTCTTTAACCAACAAGGAAATATCTTCTAGTTTCACTTGTTCAGTCATTGTGACTAATGTTTTGTTGTTCCCCCATTGTGGGGATGTGAACACAAATGTATATACAGTTTTCAGTGAAAACAACAGTAAACATAATTATCTATAATTTTATTATAGTATTGTATTTTATGATTTTATTCTAAAAAAGTAGAATCTAAAAAAAAAGTAGATCTCCCTTATGAACAAAAACGAATCATACTGTACGGAGTCATTTTTTGCACAGTAATCCCAACTAACTTTAACCAGTACTAAACTGATTAGTCAATTAACCACATGACAAATAAGCAGAGTTAAAATGTAATAATAGAAAAAGATTTTGTTTTGAAATAATTCATCATTTTAAGAAATGAATCAAGTTGGCTTCTCATAGTTTGTTTTATTTAACCTTAATGTTTTTGACCTGAAATCTCAATTTTAAAGCCAACGTGGGAAGTCCTCAAAGTGAACTTGTACTCCAGAACAGTTACTAAATGGACTTTGTGGATGTTTTTAGGTTTTGGGATGTTGTCTGGACAAAACTATTTTTCTTGTCTTGAAAATTGTGATGAACATTTTTCACTATAGTTTCATGACATTTCATAGACTAATCAAAAAACTGAGATGAGATGAATCACTAATGAAAATTGTTATTGGTTGCATACCAAATTCTAAGTCTGTCGTTCAGTCATGTGCATGAGCAGACAACTCTGTTATACAAACTAGCTCCTCTTACTTGACTTGGTGCTCCAGGAAGCTCATGTAGCGGTAGAGCAGGGTGTAGGAAGGAGACAGGATCCCTACCGACTTCATCCTTGCCCCCCTCTCCACCGTGCTCTCCACCGGCATGTTGGCAAAGCAGGCGAGGCCGAAGTAGGAGCCCTTCCGGAAGTAACTGTGGACGGGCGGAGAGAGAGAAGAGGGAGACAGACGAAGCCATGAGTCACAAAAAGCAAAGGCACTGCCAGATGGCTGAGCTTTTTTTTTTTTTTTTTTTTTGCCAGGCAACACTTTCTGTACTGCCAGGAGGAAGACATGGAGCCGCATCCTAATACTCTGTATTAGCCTCCTCCACTTGGTTGTGTCCTTGAGGTTCTAAAGAAGGTTGAATAACTTCTTCTATTGTGCATACTGATGATATATACAAGCATACACACTTACATGAAATCAGTGGTGACTCGGTGGGAGCCGCTAGCGATGGCTTTGAACTCCACTCCCTCCAGGTCCATGTCTTTGGGCAGACACCACTCCAACATGTTTCCTATCACACCCACGCCACAGAGAGATAATATTAAAACACACAGGCAAGCACACAAATGCTGATACAGGACCAGACGGTAAATATATTATCACTATTTCATCTCATGCTTATGAAACAGCAGTGACACAGCCCGATTGGATTCCTTGGAATTCATTATGTGTCAGTTTGTGCGCTGATGCTCGAGCTGCAGCTGAGCAAACACGGCCTGATAGGAGCAGGGAGACACAGAAGGTGACTCAGCCTGTGTGGTTTTCAATCTATTCAGTAGCCACATGGATCAGTCTGCAGAAACATGAGTTGATCGGTCATCAGATTGAGCCTACAGGTCTGTATCATCCACTGGGACTAAAAACCACCTGCGGCCGAACACCAAAGATGCTCTGTTGTCACTATGACAGCTGTTACTTACTTGAAGTATTTAGCTTTAAGTGTCATGCAGAGTAAAGTGCCTATCAAAGCGATTTCCTGTACAGACTGACCAGTATTATAAGATCAAATGTAGAGACACGATGATTTGCAATATAACATGCATCTCTTGATTAAAAAAGATACAGATTATCATAGATAAAATAATAAAATGAACCATTATCCTATTAGAATTCATTGTCTACTTGTTTTAATACATTAATACAAGTCTCATTTGTTGCCATCTCTGTGGCTGTTTTGGTTGTTGCACTTTGTTGCATGTCTTCTCTCCCACTCTTTTATCTTGTTTCCTGTCAGTTCTCTGCTGCACTCTCTAATAAACAAGGTTTAAAAAAATACCCAGCGAAAAACTATAAAATATATTGTACATGGAAAAATGAAAACATTTTCTGCCAGAATAACACCCTCAGAACAAACAACCTGTATCAGGCAACTCAAAGTGCCACATCTGTATTTGAAGTGTTTCAGGGTGGATTATTCCTTTAAGTAAGCAGAAGTGTAAGTAGGGATGTGGTACATCTTTGATACTGCAATACCTAATATCTTTCATAATATCTTGCCAAAACACTGAAATAACTGTCATAATGTCGTTGCAATGTTAAGGCAGAGCTATGTTTTCCTTCATATTCTAGCATAAGAGTGATATTTAAGTGCACAAAATGACGATATTTTGGTGCAAATGCTAAAAATACTATGGCTATGGTTGTTTGTGAAATAGTGTAGATCTGAAAACACTGAATATATTGAATGAATGGGTGTGTTTTCTTCTACAGGTTCACATATAATGACATATTAAGCAAACATGTGGCATCAGCTCATTTGAAGCCTGATAGTGACTGACTGCACAGACCAGGAATTGATTGAGCTAATCTACCCGGAGACGTGTTACCTTCGACCTTCAAAGCTTTGCTGCAAAGCCCCATCAGTCTGTGTGTACAGATATCAGTAACATGTCCACTAAGTAAATATTAAAAAAAACAATTGTTATAACCTGTTCATCAGCCTGTTATTCTCCTGGTCTCATGTCAGTCTGACAGCTCCAGCTCCACCCTGTAGGGAATCTCCTGTGTCTTGATCAAGTCAGGTGTTCTCCATCAGTTTGAAACATTAAATCTTGTGATTTTTAAATTGATGAGCCCTCTGGGTATCTGACTGGCTACTACATCACAGGGGCTCACCCTGTCTTCAACATGCCCCTCATTAAAAATGTATAGGCCTACTCTGCAGACACTGCCAGGTGATTGATTTCCATCACAGCAGTCATCCTGACATTTTGACATTTTCAGCTCTGAAGGTAGAGCACAGAAGGTGTCATGGCTTTTAATCGTGTCTCTAAACTTATGGCCAGGTCAGAAAAAAAGCCACACCTGTAGGAGAAGGTTCTGCAGACTTGGTACAAACATGCGCTCTTTATTTTGGGCGTCAGACATAGGAGTTGCTTGCATTAGACGAAGCAGGTTTCATCTATTTTTTCCTTTTCTGTCTATAAACATAATTCCCCTTACCTGTAGACATTCTATTTAATATAAAAAATGATAATTCTATGTTCCATATTTTGTATCCCACCTGATCTGGTATTGAATGTAACCACAAAGACCGACACAATCTGGTCCTTTTCCTCCCATTTCACCATCCTGTCTTCCAGCGACACCTCCCTCGATCCTGCATCCGAGTGATGCTCCTCGTTGTCGGGACGCAGCGCTTCATCACTGCCCGCCGGGGTGCTGGAGGTCGCGGGTGGGGCGCTGCAGCCGTCTGCGTTGGAGACAGACCTGCTGTTAGTGGGACCCCCCGGACCGCTGCTCCACCCAAACCCCGGCGCGGAGCATCCTGATGAGGCACGACTGTTGGAGGGGCTCGACAGTCGTTCCTTTGCCGGCGGTGCCTCTCCGTCGGTCTTCTCCGCGGACGGAACCTCCTCCCAGTCCAGCAGAGGGGCTCGGTCCGACCGCTCCACCATCCTGTCGGCGGTCCCACCTCGACAGTCTCACCGCGGATTGTAAATGATGTCTCAGCCGACAGACACCAGGTCCATCCGTAGATAATTACACTTCAGATCAATTCCCGCATTGTGAAGTTAGTCTAAAATATTCACAACGGTTGCATTTTGCATTAAATTAACGTTACGCGTAGACGCTTTCGCATCTATCTTTATAATCTTTCTTGTCTGAGGTGATCATAAATTTGATGCTGTTCAGAGAGGGCAACTCCTTCGCCTAATGTGAGCTGCATTCAAAGCAATGCACCAGTTACTGTTCATTCCCTTGGCTAAGAAAAGCTACTGAACATTTGGGAACGCCTCTCCGTTTTGGCTTTTTGAACACACCCTGTAGCACAGTGTCCGGATGTACCGTCTATTCACAAACAGCACTTTCGATTAAAAACATTTATATTGTACAAAGCAGCGTAGCTATAACTCATGTGTATAACATCTAAAAGAATATTAACGTGTTTACCAGCGTGTGGAAAATATTTTCAAGTGTGGTTTTAAGCGTTTTGAATACAGTTTACATGTAAACGTGCCATTTAAATGTGTCGAATGTTGCACAACGGGGTCAAAGCGAGGGTTGGTGACACGTCAACCACACGGAAGAAGTCTCTGTCCAACCTGCCACCGTACTGCTGATACACAGACCGTCTTAACGAAATGGGTGAGCATTTTAATCGTTGGTGGATGAAAATATGTTTTTATCTTTTGAGTACCTGTAACACGCATGTCTATGCATAATTAGATACCGGTATCTTTGGAGTTTTGCGCGTGCCTGCTTCATTTAACGCGCAGCGCGAGCTAAGCTAAGCTAATGTTAGCTATTGACAGCGAACAGTGAATGTTTTTCATCATGTTGTTTGGTGACGAACAGCTCCTGAACGTTCACCTGCCAAGCTGTTCTGTTTGACTGTTTTATAATATATATATATATTAGCATCAAAGGCGTTGAGATGAACTTAGACAACTGGAGTTTTTAGTTATTTCCATGATGCCATACCGTCAGTTACCGTAGCTAAGCTAAACTCCGCTAACCTGCTCAACCACCTGAGTGACGACAGTGAGACCACTGTCATACAAAGCAGGAAAAGAGCTGGTTTTAAATTCCACATGTAGAAAAACTCACTTTCTCTATGTGGAATTCACTTTAATGTCTTCTGTTGTTCTTCTAGGACTCGCATTTATTATTTTGGCAGTTGATTAACTGTTATATTTGGACTAAATGACATATTATTGAGCTCATGCAAGGTCAAAATGATGAAAAATGAATTGTTTGGAGGTTTACTGTTCAAAAAGTTTAGCTTCTATCCATCCACTAATAAAAAGTTACATTTCTCATCACTCATTTCTCCCCTCCTGTGTCTGATCTTCAGGTGGTTTCTTCTCCAGTCTCTTCTCTGGCCTGTTTGGCACCAGGGAGATGAGGATTTTGATCCTGGGTTTGGACGGAGCTGGAAAAACGACCATTTTGTACAGGCTACAGGTTGGAGAGGTTGTCACCACTATCCCCAGTATGTACTGGTTTGCTCTGTTTCTTTATTTCCACACTAGCTTTGTGTTTATTTCTTCTCACACAGCTCTCAACTCTCAGTTGATAAGATGTACTATTTTTAACATAGTGGCATGAGAACAACCTTTTTATGTCCAGTAATTAGATTATGTATGCATAGACCGGTATTCATGAAGGCAAATGCTGCTGCATGGAGCGGCTTGGTAAACACAGACAACCAGTCTGGTCGGTATTCCTCTTTGTACGTGAGTGTTTTGATTAGAGAGACATGAAGCTGGTGGGGGGAAAAACAGGTTTCGCTGGCTTTAATTGAATTACAGCAAATCCAGTTTGTACTGAGTATGTACAAAGTAGCAATTAACAAGGCAGCCAGCGAGCACAGCTGTGATATCAGGAGGAAAAGAAATACTTAAAATAAAAGGCCATCAGACTGAAAAATGATCTGTACGGTCAGTTTGTGGTTTTGTATGTAAATGTAAGTGAATACCTCGTGTGCTCCTTTTTAAAGCAATATTCTTTGAGGACTGAGGAAACAATATTGTGGTCAATCCTGAATCGTTGATTGTGCAGCATTTCCCGTTTTTCACGTGACTGAGTTGAAGCTGAATATTTGCATGTCTGCCACTGTGGGAGGAGTGACTATAAATACATATGTATGACAATGCAAACATCCCATGTTGTGTCACTGTGGTTTGTTGAACTGAGGATCTTTGTGGAGCACCGAACATTTAGAATAAGGACAGAATACTATAGATTTGAAGTGGTGTGAGTAATCAGTGTTGTGCCAGTTCTTTCTTTATATGTAGTCTCTACAAAACCTAAGATTCAGCATCATTTTCTCCCACTATCTCCCTCACATTTATAAAGCCTGAGAATAGAAATTAAAATTATTGTCGTCAGCAAAAATATCACACTGTGCACAGATGAGACAGTGGTAATAATCAGGCTCATATTCTCTGCCCTCACTGTACCTGTGTGCTTTTCTTCTCTGCACAGCAATCGGCTTCAACGTGGAGACAGTCACATACAAGAGTCTGAAGTTCCAGGTGTGGGATCTGGGAGGACAGACAAGTATCAGGTAGGTGTAAGATGGTGGCTGCTCTGCAGAGCTCCAAAGAGTGAATGTGGAACATGGATGTAGCTCTGAACATGCTGTGCCTCAGTTGGAGATAAAAACAGAAACCAGGTATTGTGTATGTCAAATAGGGAGGCATTGATTAGCTGATATCACTATTAACCGCTATTTTAAATATCACAGTTTTGTCACCGGTGTATCAGGTTTTATGCCCTTGATGGTTTCAATTATTTATTAATAATACAAACTTATTAATTATACAAACTTTCAGTTTCTTTTTTATGTTATTTTAACCCACTTTCACTCCCACCTTTTAAATGTTTGAACATTTTCTCTGTCATTCTTGCATCTTTAATGGAGCTTCTCTTTCATCTATCCATCCTCCTCCCCGTCTCTTCTCCAACCTGACAACCTCTCTGCTCCTCTCTCTCTCTGGTCGACAGGCCCTACTGGCGGTGTTATTACTCAAACACAGATGCAGTCATCTATGTCGTTGACAGCAGTGACCGCGACAGGATGGGAATCTCAAAGTCTGAGCTGGTGGCCATGTTGGAGGTAAGTGGGCCTATTTTACAACTACAAAGGAAAAACAAATCAGATGAGGGGATTTCATTGGAAGAAATGACTCAACTATTGGAAAGATTTGTCCACATTTTGAAAATAATTGAGTTTCTCTACTGCCACCATGAGGTCACATCATCCATTTGTCCAACACTGGTTACTGAAGGTTGGGAGATATTTTGAAAAGTAACCGTTAAATTACCATTCAAAACTGGTCTGAATTGTAGTATCAGTTTAAACAAAGCAAATAAAATAATTATCCTGAATACCAACTGAAACTCACTACTAAATACTTTATGTTGAGATATTACTGATTGTATAGCTTTGAAGTGTTTTTGCATCAATATTTGCAAGTATTTGAGAGCAGATAAATCAAGCATTCAGTTGCTTAGAAGATGCAAATTATTGCTGCTGTTTTTCTCTTGCATTGATTTTTTTTTTTTCTTTTCATGATGTAATTCTGTGACCTTGTGTTTTTATCCAGGAGGAAGAGCTGAAGAAAGCTATCCTGGTGGTATTTGCAAACAAGCAGGACATGGACCAGGCAATGACGCCCACAGAGGTCGCCAACGCTCTGGGCCTTCCCGCCCTCAAAGACAGAAAATGGCAGATCTTCAAGACCTCGGCCACAAAGGGCACAGGCCTCGAGGAGGCAATGGAATGGTAAGCTTTGCTATACTAGAAAGAGCTGTGAGAGAAACAGGGAGTTAAATATTTTAAAACAGGTCTGAAGTAAGACAAACATCCTATTAGATATTTGCTGTAGAGAGAAATAATAAAAAAGTTGATTACATTAGATTACTCATTCTCGTCAGTGTTAGTTCATATTACACAACCTGTTATCTGTTCTTTGTGTTGACCGAGGCTGAAATGTGTTTGCTCTATGTCCTCATAGGCTGGTCGATTCCCTGAAGAGTCGACAGTAAAGACTTCAAGCTGTTTTGTACATACTCCTGACTTTTGACCGTCTGTATGAAGCCTTGTGACTGGCCCCTCCTCACGTCCCACTTGACCAGTGATTGCACTCCTCCCCATCTCCAACCCACCTGAAGCCTTGGCCAAGCTCTCCCAATGCCTAACGCCTTTCAAGCCTGGGACTTAGAAGCGAAGGCTGCAGTAATGTCTGGACTGGGCACAGACGCACTACGCCCCATCTCTCCCAATGCTGGTGGCCCGAGTGAAGGTTTCAGTATGACGTCAGTGATGGATGGGCAACCAGTTAATGTTTTTTTGAAATGAAGAAAAGACCTGTGAACAGGCATGTTAAATGTTGTAATTTTATGAATCCATTTGTTGGTAGTTTCAAATTAATCCATAAATAAGACTTTGTGACAAGCCTGTCCATTCTGGTTCCCTGTAATATGTCTGACATCGGGTGTCTTCTGGACAATGTTAACCTCATCTCCTCCCGGAGGGGATTAGTCCTCATAATCGACAGGCACTTATGTCAGCAAAAAGGTGCCAGGACAATCCACCGGGAGGCAGCGCTTTCCCATCAGGGAGCAAACGGCACCAGTCGACCATAAAAACTTCACTCCTGCTCCTGACCTGAGCAGCCACATACAAGCATACATCATCGCGGAGGAGCAGCTGCTTGATTGCCAATTCATTAGATAAGATTTTAATAGTGCGCTGGACTATCCATACAGTATTGCATTCATGTTTAGCACAGCAAATATGAAATCCAATTTTGGATATTGTACCTCTGTAAACAATCCGCTAGCTTATATGAAAAGTTATAATTTTGGGAAATCGAAAATTTGGAAAACAGATATACTACTGTGTGTCCTTTGGCCAAGTGTTACTGCAGCCTGGGCTGTTTTTGTACTATATCGTGAGGCAGATGCAATGTCATGGATTTCTATTGTTTTGTTTACCCCTGTTCATTTGTGTGCGTCCCCCCCCCTCTCTTTTTTAAGAATTTAGGAGTTAAACCTTTTTCCATTGAAATCCTTCAGTACAGCTTTGACATATTAGTAATTAAGTTACCAAACACTAACTGTATGCTCAAAGTTTTATGGTTGCATATTTATATCTGCTTGTACAGTAAAAATGATTCTCAGTAAAGATTGCTCTCAGTGATTGTACCATTGTGTGTTAAGGCTGTTTGATTTTCAAATTGTGATGCCAGTAGAACGATTGGTAAAAATGTCTTTTTTAATTACAAAAAGTTGTACATATAACAGCAGGAGATATAAATCTGTAGCAGGAAAATACAGTTTAGCTTTGATTCAATTCCTATGAATTGATGTCATTAGCGATACAGACATCCTGCTGTGTAACAACTGTTACATGATGAGTCATTTCTAATTCCTGTTACACACGAGGATGTTGGGTACCTAATGAGATGGATTAGGTCATTATTTTGCACAGTTATGAGTGTGTGAAGAACAAGGATGTTGTCAAAAAACACAGCAAACCACCTGGGAGAGATTCTGTCTTTTCTGGCCCGGTGTTTTCTGTCAACTGACAGTATAAGAAGAGTAAAAGTCATTAAGTAACATCATGAGGTGACTCTTGTGGAATCTGCAGCCAGTTAGCCCACAAGGCCCTGGACATGCCCAGCTAATACCTGCCTGCTAAATCAAAGGAGTCACTTCCCTGGATCAAATGGCCAGCTTTCATTCCCACTTGGCATCTTTAATGCAGCCTACATAGCTCACTGCACCATGGCCAAGTCTTTGAGCGCATGACTCCTGTGCTTCTTTGCTTTATAACCAGGCCGAAGGAACTCGATTTTTCTCTTCTTGGCTTCAATTTTGTTCTTGTGCTTCTTAAGTTTCTTCTTGGCTGCGATGTCTGGGTTAGCCACCGCCTGGGAAAACAGAAGACAAGTGTAAATTGATTGATGCTTTGTGTGTGTGTGTGTGTGTGTGTGTGTGTGTGTGTGTGTGTGTGTGTGTGTGTGTGCGATTTGGTGCCCATCATACCTGCATGGCTCTGTGTCGTTTCCGTGCCACTCTCCTCTGTGAAAACTCCTTCTGGACAGCAGAGAAGGCCAGAGAGAATCTCTCCAGCCCCACTTGTTTCTTCAGCAGCTCTATCAGCTCCTGCGCCAGGTTCTTCAGTGTGGGATCTGCACATGGACACAGAGTTAAGTGGAATCGCTATCATCAGGAGGAAGTCTGAGGTTAATTTCATATGACAAGGAAAGAGTTTTCTAGGTTTTTTAAGACACATTAAGAGCAGTTACTTTGGTCTGCGTAGGTGCTGTCCAGCTCCCTGTAAAGAGGAGTGATGATGGTGGTAAGATACGGGCCGAGTCGCTCCTTCCCCAGATCCATAGCTATCGCTCCCAAGAACTTAAACACACACGTTCTCTGTGGGTGGAGAGAGTGCACATTAATAAATCTGTCACTCACAAATTGTGTCTGGCACCCTGCCTTACTTTTTGGACATGTAATCTCTAGTTTCTGTGTACCTTCAGTGGAACTTTGGGAGTGTATGCTGCCTCTCTCTTGGCCATCAGCGACAGCTTCTTAATCAACCACATTAAGGAAGGAGGCCGGTCATCTTTGTCGTCTTCCTCTTCTTCTTCCTCCTCTCCCTTTTCTTTCTCCTCCCCCTCCTCTTCATCTTCATCCTCTTCATTTCCATTCTCCGTCTGTTCCTCCTCCTGCTCCTCTTCTTTTACTTCCTCCTGAGGGGAGGTGATGTCGGACTCGGGGGAAAGGAGGTAGATCACCTTGCCGACAAACAGCAGGTTCTTGATCACCTGTGGGTAGAGTGAAACATTTGTCAATCAAATCTCATGCCTGATTTTGAATTTAGCTCTGACTGAAATGTGTTTGTATGTGTGTGTGAAATGAGTTTGGGCACCTGCTCTCCTGACGCCGTGTCTAGAAACTTGGACTGTAGCTGATGGCAGAAAGATAACGCCAACTCTCTCATCTAAATGTAAAAAAGAAGGCCATAAAAACAGAACATTTGTTAAAACAATGTTAACTAGATTCAGAAATTAGATCACTGCAGGAAAAACAAGTGGACTCTGGCTTCACCTTTTTGTCCAAGTTGTTGGTGATGAAGGCTGTGGCCGATGGTGGAGGTGTAGCATCTCCTGCCTCTCCTCTCCAAACAGCGATTAGCTGCTCCGCCTGATGGGCTGCAAACAGCTGACCAAAAAGCTGCGAGGCGGTCAGCCACACCCAGCAGTGAGGGTACCGTAGGTGGGCTTCAATGTGACCTGCATGAGCACACGTAAAAAAAACAAAAACAAAAACTGAGCGAGTGTGTGTGGAATGTGTATGAGCGATAGAAAGGTGGTGTGTGTCGGCCCTTTACCCCAGATACGACAGAGCGTGTCATGATGAGGCTTGCTGAGCTCCAGCAGGCTGCAGTGTTTGCTCAGTTTGGTGATGAGAGTCAGAAAAGTGAACAGCAGCCTGTCTGCTCCTTTCTCCTCCTGCTCCTCCTCGATCTGAAAGACAAGACAGAGTTAGCGTGCTTTCTTTTCGTCAGGTTTCAAACCGAAGACAGTGCAGATGTGTCGGCTCACATCTTCGTAGTTGTCGGGATTTATCTCTTTCTCCAGCAGAGGCAGCAGACCGTCCAGGCGACGGGCAAACTTCTCCTCCTCCACCTCCACGAAGAGACCACACATCTGAGCACCGAGGCGGCGTAGGCTGGCCTAGAAGGGCAGAGGTCCAAATTATGTAACATACAAAAGTCACCACAAGTACTGAATGGTACATAAAAATGAAACAAATATTACAAAAAACTCAAATCTGTCATGTTAAAATGACGAAAAAAAGCTAATTTCAGGTAAAGCTGTTGCCCTAAAAGTGTGTGTACCTTCTCTGCATTCAGCCAGGTGTTGACGAGGGAGAACAGGGTGTTCTGGTGGTTTGAGTTCAGCTGGGTCAGCAAGGCTTTGATAGCCATGGCGGCCATTTTCTTACAGCGTGCTGAGTCATCATTCACCACAACCAGAGCCAGCGGGGCGAAGAACAGGCCGCTGTGTTGCAGCAGCAGGTTCTGAGCGGAAAAACAAAAACACAATCTGGTGTTGACTAACTTTGCGTGCGCTGTGATTATGCATGCAGAGACAAAAATGAGCATAGGTTAAATGTGAAATGTTATGATGCTGTCATATGCATGCAGTATTCTAGTTTTTGTCCACTTCTCACGCCTGCACACTTGAGCGGACATTTACTCACCTTAGGGAAAGTCTGAAAGATGTAGGCCAACATCTCCAGCACGGACTCCCTGCCTGTGTCGTGCTCGTAGTGCAGCTGGGACACCACAAAGTCCAGGTGCTCTTTCAGCCTCCTCCCCAGCGGGTAGTCCAGCAGGTATTTTAGATAGATCTGCAAAGCATGAACACCAGCTGAGCACAATACCTTTAAAACACCTTTGTCATTCAGTATACAGCAGTATGTGCGAGTACCTGTCGGCAGTGGATTCTGATCATAGCGTTGCTGCCGGTGACTGACAGCTTGGCCACTTTTTTCAACACCTCTTCCATCTCTGGAACAATGAGCTTCCTGGAGAGAATAGCCTGGAGGAGACAGAAACACATGTAAAGACACGCCTCGGGGGGGCAACAAAGCTTCATTTGATATTTGATCTTCAGATTTAACCTGCACATAAAAAACAAACAAATCACACCACCAGCAGGTCAGTTACCTTCAGCAGGCCGAAGGCAGTGGCCTGGCGAGACTGGTCGTAGATGTCCTCCTCAGCGTATCCCAGCAGCACCTGCAGTTGTGTCTCTGAGATTTTGTTGTTTTTGACATTCTTCACCAGAATGGTGATAGCCTGAGAGACAAGCAACAGAATAAACATCATAAATCAATGCAGCAGCAAAGCATAAACTGACAGACTATATTACCCATTCATCTTCAGGTGTGTATTTACTATTTGCAGTACCTTGAAGCAGTTCTGGACCAGGTGGTAGTTCTCTCCGCGGGCCGCTCCAGCCTTGGAGTAATCCTTCAGCAGGACAAAGAGCTGCTTGGTCAGTTGGCCGGCGTTCTGCTCCACTGCTGGCAGAGGGAACTTCAACAGCCAAGTGAATGCCACCAGAGCCTCTGTGATCACCTGGGATGGAGGAGAATACAAGTTATAACTTCTATAACATTTTTTTCGAGAGAGAAGGTACCCATGTACACATAAAACGCTGGTACCTTAACATGCATGGAGTTGAGGCAGTCGAGCAGCAGCGGTACAAAAGGATCCAGCATCTCAAGGGTGGAGGCCTCGGACGATGTCACTTTGGATTTCTTCAGACTCAGGTGGAGCAGCTGGGAAATAGATGGATCACTTCAGAAACACTTCAGCTTTAGATGAACGTTTTCAAACACTCACATCTATTACATCAAGGCATTACTGACTTCTCAATGTAAAGATGTGCAATATTTATTTTACTGTAGATAGCTTGGGGGAGTGTTTTCAATGTGCACCTTAAGGCCAGCGTCCACCAGGATGTGCATGTTGGTTCGGCTGCTGACCGGAGCTTTCTGACCCCCTCTCTTAGGAGTTGGAGGCAGGAGCAGGCAGCTGGGAGGGGGCAGTCTGGGGTCTGGAGGAGGCTTAGCTGAGGCTTTGTCTCTACAAATACACACAAATACACAGTGTCATACATGGTAGATGTTAATAAGTATCAAAGTGTGCACTGATGTGAGCTCGTGTGTGTACCTGTCTCTCTTGGTGAGCAGCGGCAGACTCTCGCTGACCAGGCCGTGGCAAAGCAGTAAGATATCCTGGGAAGTCATGCCCTCGTTGACTAGCAGACCAAGGACCAGTCGTCGCAGCACAGCACCCACCCGATTACACACCTTCAAACTGGATGAAGTCTCCAGGATCTGAAAGGAGGGGAAATGAAAAACAGAAAAAACTGAGGCAGAGTGAAGAGAAATGTGAAGTTTAAGACAACAACTTATCTTTCCTATGTTTACACATGTAATCAGCAATGCTAGCTACTGTCAACTCTCAACTACTGAAACTACAACTACAAAAAATGTAAAGCTTTGTATTTATTTACAGAAAATGAAAAGTGGCCTGTATTAGGTTTGATTTAATGTATTATGTCACTTTGGTCTTATTTCTTTTAAGAAAGATTCACACACACCATCATCTGAGTTTGAATACACATTGACTCTTGTATATTTAAGCATTTTTTAAAATATTTTTCACATGAAATCCCTGCTCACCTCCTTCAGAGGCAATATGAACTTGGTGATGCTCTCCTTGCTGCAAAACTGGCCCAGAAACTCGTAGGAGTCCATGCTCTTGCTGTGTCGAGCCTCCATTAGCTTGGAGACGATCCCCTTCACCTCCTTCTCCTCAGCCACAGCACCGAACAGCTCGTTGTTGAAGATCTGACCAACAGAGAAGAAGGAAGAGAGGAGAGAACAGAATAAACAACACAAATAAACATATACACAACTGTTAGGCTTTTTATATTATTTGACACGGCGGTCTAAAGGTGGATTTGTAGTGTGAAATTTTCTTACATCGATGAGCATGTTCATACACGGGTCCAAGTCACCACTCTTCAGGGTTGGACGGAGGACTGACAACAATTGGTATACTGTGAATGTTAGCACATGGACCTGGAGAGAGGGATGCACAAACATGTAACTTGTAACACGTAACATGTAACTGTTTGTATGCTTGCATGATTGCCTCCCTGTGTGCACTCATACCTGGTAGCCCTTTACCAGGACCGACTGCATCTCTTTGAGCAGGTACTGCATGTACCTGCAGCCTAAAGTCTCGATGATCTTCACCAGAGTTCCCCTCGCCACGTCACGGATCTCCTGGAAGCGGTTCCTCAGCAACACACACACCTTGATCAGGATACTGGATGACAAATACAAACCAGGAGAATGAAATAGTTCCTTCAGTGCTCCAGTGTACACAATAAAAACAGACAAGACCTTTCTTTCTTCACCACTGATTTTTTTTTGAACATGCATTCACACAGAAACGCACACACAACTGCATACCCAGGCAGGTTGGCCTCCATGATGTGTGGAGGAAGAGTCTGCATCAGTTTGACCATGGCGAAGGCTATAGGTACCCTCGCCACCTCCTCTTCTTTGACGTCTTTTGACTTCACTGCCTTGTGCTCTTCGTCACGCTTTACCTAGACGTCACACACAAGTTTCCACCGTTACACGGCTGTTTGACGTTTTTCTGAACAAACCAAAATATGGTGCGTGTGTCTTACCTTTGCAGTGAGACACTTATGCAAACGTGGCAGCACGCTGTTATTAACCGTCTGGTGAATGGTGCTGATCAGAGACTCCAGCTCCTCTTTGCTCTGCGGCAGCCCGCTGGATATTGCGGCAGGTTTAGGAGCTGCTGGCCCTTTGGCTCCAGTTGCAACTGCTTCCTTTGAGACAACATCCTTTCCTCCACTGCTGGTGTCTGTTTCCATGGGAACATCGGATGGAGCAGTCTTACTGTCCACCTCCATCGCCTCCTCATCATCACTTGTGTCCAATTCGTCAACTGCAAGTTGCTCCTCATCATCTGCGTCGACCGCAACACTCCCAGCTTGATAAAGTATAATTATTATTATATTATTGTTTGTTTGAAAGTATGTTGAGAGACGCAAAACTACTTTAAATGACCAAACAAATACAGGATTTTAAATGTGATTGGTCACTCACCCTCTCTGGCTTTGGCAGCCTCCATTTCTCTGCTGAGGGTCTGATGGTCGAAGTGGAAAGCCTCCAGGACTGTGACCAGCAAACTGGAGTTAGGGAGAAAAGGAAAGGATGATGAGGAAGAGACTCTTCAACAAATCATGTACTAGATATCATTAATTAAAATGAAAAAGCTCATTAAAATACATGGTTAAAACTAAATGAATAAAATAATAAGTATGATTTATATGCAGACAAACCCACCTGACAGCCAGTTTCTGCTCAGCCTGTGCTGTCTGCAGGATGTGGATGAAGTGTTTCAGGTAGTAGAGGTACTTTGACCAGGTCAGCCTACGACACACTGCGCCCACAACCTCCACTGACGCCGATATCATGTTCTCATGCTGCAGTGTGTGAGGAGAGGAGCAGTCAGACACACAGACAAATAAACAAAATGTGTATTTGTGTATATGTGCATTTCGAAATGAAACTGTTCCGATTTGTGTGCGCACGAGTCACACCTTGAGCATCTTTTCATCTAGCAGCGCGGTCATGGCGTACGGCATGATGTAGTTCTGGAGAGAACGAGGGGTCATCACCACCTGACCCTCGGTCAGCTGTTTGGCCAATTTCCTGAGGGCACGACCTCGACGGTGGATCTAAACATAAAGAAAAAAACAGCACACGTGTGTCAGTTTTGGAAGATAGGTGTGTGACAATCTGATAAAAAGGGAGAAAGGAGATAGAGAAGTGAGTTTTCATGGTTTTCTCTCTTACCTGGATGTGTTTCATGTGCTCAAAGAAGTCAGACTCGAGGTCATTGTAGTCAGTGAGCTGCACCAGGTCTCTGAACTCCTTCTTTGAGGGGAAGGTCTTCACGAGGCAGGCCAGTACGGTGGTGTATTCATGCTGCACACTCTGGTAGAGAAAGAGACTTACTTCATACTGAGCTGGTTTCATATTTATAGCTTGATAACGCTGGTGTGTTTAAGAAAGGTGTGTGTCGCTAACCTCTGTCTTGCTCCGTAGCCCCTTGTGTACAGCGTCCAGGATGGTGTGCTGTATGATGTCCTTGTAGAGCTGTTCTCCAGCCCTGACCACTGTCAGCTGGGTGATCACCGCAGACAGACACAAGGTGGCGTTGTCTGCCAGCGACATGTCACCAATCTGCATCAAGAGGAGGGAGAAAGACAGTCAAACATATGATCTCCTTTGTAGCCGTTAGTTCAGACAGCATATCTATATCATGTATCTGCTTACCTCAAAAGTGTGGAAGCAGTTGTGTATGATGGTGCTGATGTAGTCCAAGTCCAGTGTGGTCATCTCTTTGACTCGCCTGGTGGCCTGCTGGAAAGCCGTCAGACGCACGTCGAAGTAGATCTCATCCAAGTGTCGACTGTCAAATGCGTTAAGCTGCAAAACACAAGCAGGAAACAATGAGTGCTGTCTTACTTATAACATGATGAACCAAGTGTTAAATGTTGAAAGACTAGTGTGGTGCCTTCTAAAAGAGGTAGATTAATAAATCAAGAAAACATCTGTGTAAATGATAGCATGGTATTTAATGTGAATATAATAAATGATCTTACCTTAGTTGCTAAATCAGTGATGTACGTGAGGGAAGGATCCAGATCTGACAGAGTCTGAAAGCAGAGCCGCACACACACATTAATACAGTATATCTACAGTATATGTGTAAACAGAACATTGTATTCTGTGGTCTGCTGTACCTGGAAGACATTAGTGAGGGCCTGTCTGGGCAGCTTGTTGTGGATGATGGAGAAGAGTTTGCTGAGCGGCCGTAGGAAGGCGGAGGGCTGCA
This sequence comes from Sciaenops ocellatus, assembly GCA_033000465.1. Classification (NCBI taxonomy): domain Eukaryota; kingdom Metazoa; phylum Chordata; class Actinopteri; family Sciaenidae; genus Sciaenops; species Sciaenops ocellatus. Next base: position 6,966,346 of record CP136889.1, read on the forward strand.
CACACTGACGCAGCAGGTTCTGCACTGTGGCCAGGATATCGATTTCTGTCTCCTGAAATAAAAACACAGTAAGGTCATTCAAGGGCAGCACGAAGAAGTACAAGTTAGAAAGAACACCTTTCACTTGGCTCAACCAAGATTTTTTTGCCCCGAGTTTGGTCTCACAGGCACATATGCTTCGCTGAATGCTTGCAAATTCCAACTCCTTCCCTAGACCAAAATCTAGGGAGGTTGAAAGAATTGGAGGTGGTACACAGCCTTGAAGACTCCGTTCAAGTTCAATGATTTGATCACTATGACACTATGGTCTTTGGACCATAACAGTTTTTTATAGAGCAGACAAAGTTGTGAGTCTTACTTGAGGATTGTGGGCTTTCTGGAGGTAGGGCAGCAACAGGTTGATGAGCACCGAGCTCTGCTCCTTGTCGCTCACAAATCGACTGACCCTGACAGAGGAAAAGTCACACATTCAAAAATGTGTTTGATGACACAAAGAAAGCGGCTTACAGGTTATTTCAACATAAATCTTGAATGTGAACTGTATGCTCTCATCCAAATAAAACACTAACTTGGAGAGGATGTTGAGCTCTTTGGCCACCTGCGCCCTGAACTTCTTCTTCTTGAGTCTGTCGGTGTTGCGTACAACCCCGCTGAGGTACTGCAGCAGGGTGGATATGTGAGGCAGCAACAGCCTGGAGCCCTGACTTAAAGAGTCTGGAGGAGATGCAACAACATGCACATTTAACTTAGCCTCATACTAGAGTTAGGAAATTTATTTCTATATTAAGGATAACATGTTTATGAAAGGCAAACTCTGCTAACCTGCAGTGATAAGAGCGCCCTCTTGTGGCTTTGGGAACACACAGCCGTTGACGCTCAGCTCTGTCTCCGCCTCTGAGGCGACAAAGTCTTCAGTGGTTGCTAGGGATTCAGCTATGTCCATTACCATGGCGATGGTCACTGGGGAAGCGTTCTTGGCTGAGAGGAGGGCGAAGACATTGAGGAGGACATCACACTCCGGCTGGTTTGTCCTCTGCTTGGCCAAGAGGGGGAAGTACCTGAGACAGACAGATAGATAGACATCATTTAACTCAACTTGGATAAAAAACTACTATTAACTGGTGTTAATGTTCTGGTAGATTGATGAGCATGTGATGGGACTCTGACCTGGGATTTTTACACCACACATGGATGAGTTTCAGCAGAGGGGTCGGGGAGTAAGGGCTCTCTGTGGGCAGACGACACACCTGCACAAAAAGAAATTGTTAAAAAAAACGCCAGACATCATAAAAACCCACATAAAAACACAAAGGTTGTTTGCAACACGTACCTGAGGCCAGACCACAGCCTGAAAGACAGCGTCCAGCTCATCTGGACTGAAGCTGTATGAGTCAAAGGCATCAAAAAAGTCCTGGATCCTCAGGATGCCGAATCGTCTCAGGTTCTTCAGAGGACTGATGCAACCTGATCGCAGCTGAAGACAACAGGAGAAGAACTCAGCACTGAGAATCAGTTTATTCTTTTTTTTCCCAATTCAATTTGCTACTTCTGGGATGCTCTCAAGTTATCTTGGTAATTTATATTGTATAAGAATCTATTTAAGACAGTGACAAATAATCTCTGTCCTGATTACCTGGTCCCTGTTGTCCAGGACGGTGGACACCGAGGTGGTGATACACAGCAGTATCTGCAGCACCTTGGGCAGGTAGATGTCAATGAGGTGGCCCAGTTTATGGATCACCACATTGATGATGTTCAGCAGGCTGTGCTGACGGCCCAGCGGCAGGACGGCACCCAGATCCGTCTCAGCTACTGCTCGGTCAACCGCTGCCAGGCAGGAACCTGAGGACGCAGGCAAAGGAGAAGATTGATGTTTTTTTTTCTTTTTTCTAAGTATATTTATTGGTTTCAAAGGGTCACGAGGCATAACCAACATATACACCCTCTTTTTTAAACCACTTGGAGAAGACTGACGTTAAAATGCTCCTCTTAAAATCTCAGTCTGATGCATTAGTGGGGATGCATTAGTTCAAGGGATGCATTAGTTCAAGAAAGACTTGTTTTCTTGTGTAATTCCTGTCTACTGTGCTGCATATGATAAACTATTTAAATCAGTCAAGCCTACTGATCCCTAAGGAGTGCAGTCTACCTGTAGGTTACAGCTAGTGGGCTGAAGAAACAACAAAGATAAAGTCTATTTATAAAACTGCAGAAATAAAGACAAACACACATCACGTTAGCAAAGTATAATTACTTTCTTTCCTTTTTTGTTTTATTTTGCTTTGTCACCAGAAAATTAATGACTAATTAAGAAATTAACAATCAATATCAATATTCTACCACAGACGTTAGTACAGACCTTGGCTGTGATGGCACACAGGCTGCAGCAGCAGGTCGATAAATATTCCCAGCTCTTCAGCCTGGCAACCTGCCAGGAAACGCAGAATAATTGAGGACCGGGAGGCGGCGCTCGCTTTTCCCTGAAACTTGCTGCCTGCTTTACTGCGCAAACGACCAAACAGGATCCTGTGGAAGAAAGAGCAAACACAGGGCTGGTGACTGAGAGGTCAAATCAAAGGGTTGATTACTTCTGGTAAAGCTGTGGTACATTATTAACTGGTAAAATAGAAAATAATCAGAATGGCCTCTGTTTTTTTTATATAAAACAGACAGCTTGGGGGCAAAGTAATTAATCTCTGGCCCGTCTGAAGCTTCCTAAAGGACTGGAAAGTGTTGGCATCAAGCAGCCAGCGGCAGAGGAAGAGGCTGATTCCATGCAAACTGCTGGATGAATGAAACACAGAACCAACATTATAAAAACAAAGGTCAACAATGTAAGTGCGGGAGACAGACTGGCTGGGGACAAAAAGCACATTCCTCTTTTTTAAAAGCATGCTGCTGCCTTCCTGCAGACAGAAAGCAGTTTAATTATGAACTAGCCAACATATAAACCACGGTGTGTTATTTTACAGTTTTAATAAAAAAAACTCCCAAAATGATGAAAGTGGTTCACAGCAAGTTCAAGGCACAGTTTGACAATACAGTATTCACTGTCTTGCACTGAGAGAACACGAGAACACTGCTACTACTCTCCTGCCTGTCTCTTAAACAGGTAGCTTAGCTTAGCATAAAGGCTGGAAACAGGCAACTTTGCTGACAGTCTAGAGCTTAAAAATGTTTTAAAGGTGCTAGTAGGTTGATTTTATTAACTTTGGACAGAGCTAGCCTAGCTGTTTCCCCCTGTTTTCAGTCTTCATGCTAAGCTAAGCTAACCAGTGGTAGTCTGGTGCATAACTCCCAGTAAAAGCACAAATTGTTGTTTTTACTCTTTGGTTTTTATGCAGACTTAAGCAATAAGTTATGTATTAATTACTGAGTCATAGACGTGCTGGATATCGGAAATGTATATGAAATTTGGACTGTTTCCAGAACTATGCTAAGGTAAGCTAACCCAACAGACATGAGTGGTATCTTCTTATTGTCAGGACGACAAACATACAAAATATACATACAAAATGTAAAAGACGACAACACACAAACAGTACCTCATGAGCAGTGGAATGAGTTTGGTTCTGTGTGAAGCATCAACCACTCCGGTCTCCTCGGAAATGTTGAAATGAACAATCTCTTCTTTAAAGTGCTTGTCGTCCAGAAGCTTCTCAAGATTCTCCCTGAACACACACAGAAACACACACACAGAGGTCAAAACGCTGGAATACAAAGCGTCGAATCTACAGTCTATAAAGGTTCAATGTACAAAGACAGGGCAGACACTCAAATTTGGATTAAAAACACTCCTAACTGTCCATTATACAGCCTCACAATGGTACTATATGTGTATTTGATAATCAAGTTAATAACTCATATCAACTGAATGTGAAAGGCCGTGTTGTACATCCTAAGATATGGCATCATGAACATCATTAAAAAAAAACTGAAACCAGGCCAGTGTGACAGCCTCATCCTGAACAAAGACTCACACAGAAGCATCTGTAATGCAAAACTTCCCAGGAAATACACATCTGTCTGCAGGTGGGTAGGGGTACAGTAACAGATAGCTTGATGACAGACAATAGAGGGCATGATGTCAGGCAGAGTCAGCACGGAGGTGGAAGTTAACATTCCTCCGCCTGTAACCATAGAGGGTTGAGGACGAGAGCTCTGATTCCTATCGAAGATGCTCACAATGACCCCATTGAGGCAGACAAAAAATGGGAGACTGTTGCTTCAAGAGAAATATTACTGTATATTTGTCTTCCTGCACTTAGTTTTCTTACTTGTATGGTACTATGTTGGGGTCTTTGTAGGTGAGGACACACTCCAGCGCCACTCGCTGGATCTGCTGGTCCTGATGGCACAGCAACTGGGAACAGAGAGAAATAGATCATGTTGGTTTAATTCTTACTGAAATACCTTTATACATTAAAACAGAAAGCATTCGGAACTCCCAAAACCTTTTTGCGTCGCTGAATAGTCTACAGATATGTTCGAACATCTCGGAATTTACAGCAAAATGTGTGTGTGAAATTTTTTGAGTTACCTCGTTATAGAGCTCACTGAGGCTGCTCTCCAGGTAGAGAGAGCGAGGATTGCTGAATTTGGCGAATACCTTCAGATGGGCAATCAGCTGTCTGTAAGAAAAAAGAAAATTCCCACACAGAGTTTACAATTGTGTGAAAAGAAAGAAACAACCAAAGCTACTGTAAATTCCAGAGCCCAAAGGGTCTGTAGAAAAACATGTTTCTATATCTCAAAGTAAGATTTTAAAAAAGTATTTGCTACAGTATTGGTCCCTTAATTCAAGTATTGTAACAACTATATTTTTCCCAAACCTGGGATTAATACTGAACTGAGTTGAACCAAGCCAACCCTCCACAGAGTTGGCTTGGATCAGCTGGAGAATGCATTGTCACAAAGCTGAAAACAGGGAACAGATACGTAGTTCTCACAGGACAGCAACACTACAATGATCTTATAGAATATCATGCATTGCTGTAGATAAAATGAGCTCCACCTTAATTATCTATAGCAGTATGATAATAGTTAGTACATATAATAGTTGTTAATGATGACTATCACATGCAGGTGGAAGCAACATGAGTGATTCTGATATCTTACTTGGCAGCAGCTCTCCTTGGAAGTGCCTTCCTCTGTTGTTTGCCTCCTTCCTCCTCCTGCTCCTCATCATCTCTGTCCTCCTCTTCCTCCACAGCCATCCCAGATTCTTCCAGAGCAGCATCATTCTTCTTCCTTAAGTCCTGAGTAGGAGCCACCAGCAGGTCGGCAGGGTAAAACTCATTCCTGACAACAAAAAGGAAAAGGAAAGGAAAAATCAGGACTGGATACTTGCAGTCTGATGGCACAGATCACAGTTAATACTGGAGAAGGGTTTTCCCTAAATATACACAGACCTGATGAACCTGAGCAGCAGAGGGCTCAGTTCCCGGCTGCGTGGTTCTACTCTGTCAGGAAACTGGGTCATGGAGCGCCACAGCAGGCTGCGGAAGTTGGGGAAGTCTGTCCTCTCGTTGGGGTCAGAGGTCAACTTAAGCTGCTCCAAGAACAGCACCCCCACGTCCCCGCTTTCAATAACGTCACAGCCCGGCTCGCCCTCGAGTCCCGACCTCTCCTCATCATCATCATCCTCGCCATCCTCCTGCAATTCTTTTTCTATGAAACGCAGAGGAAGATCTACTTTAGACACAATTCCTTTGTAACTCTTTACAATATGATGCGACAGCGGGCAGCCCTTACCAGCCAGCCCCGCCACCATCTCCAGATGTTCATGGTAGACCCCCCAGAAATCCTTGTTGTCCATCCCTCTGGCATGGGTTCTGTTAATATCGTTAGCATTCCTCATTTAGAATCAATGTGTTCAAAAGTGCAGTAAAAAGCCAACAATGTGTGGTACTGTGCATGTTTAAAAATGTGCACAACTGGCAAAAAGTAAATGAATCAATAAATCAAAGCATCATAACTGTGTTCACTTCAGCTGAATTCATTTTATACTCACACAAGAAGCTCAATGACTGCGTCCCAAAGTGGCCTGAAGTTGATGAACAGCATTGCGATGAGGTAACGCAGAGGCACCTGGAGGAAAAAAGACCAGAAGAACGTTGACCAAATTTAAATAAAACAAATTAGAAATCATATCACAAGAATAAATGATCAATATGGTGTCACTAGTTTCCAAATGATCAAAAGAAGAAGCAACAACAGTCTGGAGTGCTTCCTCTGTACCTGCTGGAAGGTGGCTGCCGGCCCCTGCGGCAGACTGCGCTGTACTAGGTCGTGTCTCAGTTTCCGGAGGTGAAGCAGCTTCTCCCTGTAGTCCTGTACCGAAGCCGGCACCAGCTCAGCCTGCAGGCAAACAGCGAACACCGGCTGCACCTCCACATTCTCCTCACCCTGGACAGAGGGGCACACACTCACACAAATGAGCACATGAACTTGTCATTTTCCTATATTTGATCGAGTTTGATGACAATCGCAGTCGTACCTCGGTCTGTGGAGGGAGCTCCGCCTCAAACTGAGAGAGAATCCTCAGAGTCAGCAGGCGGATCTGAGAGAGAAAACATGGTGACATTGGTGGTAAAAATGTTCATATTATTCTTTAGATATTCTGTAAAACTGTTTTAAATGTGTTTAAGTGTTGTGGCTGCAGACATACCTTGGAGATGTTAGAGGAGAGGTTGGCATGCAGGATCTGGTAGAGCTCCAGCAGTGCATTGTGGGACAGATGCTCTGAAACACCGCTGAGTGACAGACGGGTGTAGTACAGGTCTCCTAGCAGCAGAGCAGACAGGTCTGTGGGAAACTTCCTGTAAGCAGAACAAACACGACGGTCAGTGGAAGTGAGAGATGTTTACTATCTGCTGCAAGAAATGAATACACGTCATCACAGTGAGCAACAGAAACAGCAGTGCGTACCGTAAGATTGAGTTGATCTTGTCCACAGTGATCAGTGAGAGGAGCTCAGCAGAGCCGTCCAGAGTGAGGAGGCAGCTCATGGCCTGCCTCGCTACAAACAGACCAGCTGGAGGGTGGAGAAGTGAGGCAGGACAGAGGGGCTTCAGTCAGTCTCGAGAAGAACAAAACTTAATGCACTCTGTTCTAATTTCACACTTGTTTAGATGAAATCTATTTCAGGGGACTCACAACTGATGAGTTTCATTATAGATTCTCTTTTTAATCGCTGAGCCGATAAAATGTTAAAGTGCCCATTAAGTTCCTGCAGCCCAAAAGCCTTCAAATGGGTTACTTTGTCTGACAGACTATCTGAAAAGCCAAATATATTCAATTTAAAGTGCAAACTGAAGAAAATCTTTGTGTTTGGAAAGTTATTTCAAGCAAATGTGATGTGATATTTTTAACTTCATAATGTACGAATACTACTTCTACTACTAATCTATTACTTCTATTGCTATAATTAGAAGGATTGCTGTTAATCCTTTTATTTAAGCTCTGTTAAATAATGTTTCAATTGCCGTGAACATGTTGTTATTTATAGGCTTAAAATAAGAAAAAGAAAACAAACCTTTTCCCAGTTTGTCTGTCTCAATCTCACACAGGAGGTGGTTTAAGAGAGCAGTCACAGCAGGAACGACACTCGCTGGAGAGAGAGGCCTGAAGGATAAAAAATAAATAAAAAACATAAATGCGACAGATCAGTCTAATAAATATAGTACATCAGTCTCACCTTTTATGATTTACGCATTTATGCAATGCATGTATGTGAGTGAGTGCGTGAGGAGCTCTCTCCTCAAAAAAATCAGAAACTGCATCAACCTGTCTATCAAAACTCACCTTTTCAGAATTACTTTTATAATTATTGATGTGTTTATGTTCCTTGTATTGTATTGTATATCAAAATCTTAATAAATCTGATCAATTCCTATATTATTAACACATTTAGTGAGGAAAACAATTTTCAGATTACATTTGATGTGTAAAAGAAGAAACACCAACTAATGCAATTTTGGTTTCTTTTTTAAAATGTGTTTCAATTAGTCAAAATTCCCTCATAAATTTCACTTTTCCAAAAGAATATATCAACTTTCGTGACTCTCCCTGCCTAGAATACCTCTAAAAAAAGAAGCTGTGTGACCTGTGTGTTACCTGAGGTGTGGCAGAAGCACCAGGGCGGCCCAGGGCAGTGACAGGTCAGTGATGGACTGGTTCTCCCCATCAGGAAATCTGATGAGAGACAGCACCAGCTCTGGCACTGCAGGCTGCACTGACGTTGAACTGGTGGTCGCACCTGCCTCCTTACTGCTAAACACTCTGCTGGAGGAGAAAAACATGTTTACCTCTTGGAGAAGAGGATTTAATAGATACAAAAATAAAATATCTAATGTGCACTGTAGTAGCTCACCCTGTGGTCTGTCCGGTGAAGAGCAGCGGGTAGGTTTCAAAAGCCATGGAGCCGTCTGTGGGGGGTGGGGCTTTGGCAAGGATCAGACTGACCAGTGCATCCAGGCCACAGTGGCGAGACAGGGGATCGCCACAGCTGAACAACCCAGCGGTGAAGCGCAACAGGGTGGGGAGGAAGAGCTGAAGGAGAGGGATGGAGAGAAAAGTTAGTGTTCGAAGAAAGAAAACAGACAGACGCAGAGGAAAATACTGGATATGTCACTCTAGCAATAACTCACCTGTTCAAACTGTTTCATGGTGAACATCTCCTTGGTGAACTCAAGTATCAGGTCTTGCCCCATTGTGCTGCCAAACACCTTGTGGAGGAAACAGAGAGGCACATGTATACACACAAACACCATTCACATGTACAAAACTCTCAAACAAACAGATGTCTCGTTCTTTTTTACTGTTTAACACAAACACACACCTTCTGGACTGTCTCCTGGATGAGTGCATTGGGCAGAGTGATGTTCTCCCCGAGGAGCAGAGAGGAGGTGATCTGGAGGAGCAGACGGGAACACGAAGCCGACAAAGATGAGCTCTGAGTCAGCCGCAACACCGCCTGTGGACAGGAGAAAATAAGATGTCAGAAACACTAAAAAGACACGTCATTGTGACTTCAGGGGGAGGTTGGTGTTCTCCTCCTACCTGGCAGACAGCCTCCGGCTTGGTGATCTTGGCTCCGTCCCGGTGAGACACCAGTGTGTGGAGAATGAACAGCAGCCTCTCCAGCTGCTCTGCTGCCTGGTCTGCTTCTTCTCCTTTCGCCTCCATGACACCCAGGACCTCCACCACACTGACCTGCACATGGGGACACACCACCATCAGACACAAGGCGGGGAAAACCCAACTGCCTGGGAAGGGTTTTTGTCCGTTCTGACAGAAAGTGAAAGAAGTCGGACATCTAGTCCACCTGTAAGGAGTCCCACAAAACCAGGAGGTGTTCTCTGTCAATGTGATTGGCTGCAGCCTGGGCCATGTGATCCAGAGCATCCTTAACAGTGTCCCAAGGCAGAGAGACTCCTGGGCTGGTTGTGGGTCCGAGCTTACGCAAAGCTATTGGGAAAGCCTGGAGAGAAACAGAAAACCCAGATCAGATCACATCGAACCATTTCATTAATTTTAACTCTACTTAACATGTAACACTTTGTGCCACACATGGCATTCTGCAAAGTGTTTTTTAGTGCGTACACTCCTTGGAAAAGAAACTCACATTTGCAGCGCAGGAGTGAAACATGTTTCTGACTCCTTTGCACATTTCAAACAGCAGCTGGCCCGCTCCCTCCGCCTTGTCGGGGTGCTGTTGCAGATCTGAGAACACATGACTCAGCAGGGCATCAAGATCTGGAACCTGTGTGACACATGACACGTCATTTTATCATTACCTTTAAAAAGGGCACAAAACAAGAGACGCAAGAGACAAGCTCATGTTTGACATCTGCTCACCTTTCTCATCAAGAAAGAGAAGCTCTCTGCTGCGAACTTGCGGATGTGCTCCTTCTTGTGTTCCAACAGCGTGCTGTACAAACTATGCAGAGAAAAGAGCTAGTCATTTCCACCATCTTGACAAACAGATTCACCTGGAAAAGCTCTCTCTCATCTCATTTCTCACCTGTAGATGTTGCTCATGTCCTTCACCATGAGCCTCCACAGGTACTTGTAGAGGTAGGAGAGACAGGTGAAAGCCCACTCCAGCACCTCTGTGTCTTTGGTGTCCAGCAGCGAGGTGATCAGAATGAAGAAGTCAGGGAAGTGGGGGTAGAAGTCAGTCTGCAGGTCTCTGGCGAGCTGCACCACGAGGCTGGAAGAAGGAAAAGAAGGGTTGCTGACTGGAGTCACCCTTAAACTACAGCTAGTATCACCTGCATCACTTGGTAATTCAACAACTATTTTGCTCCTCTGGTAAACACAAGCAGAACAACAGAGACAACATACTCCAGCAGTGGCTGATAGGCCAGACTGTCTTTGACACTCAGGTGCGTCTTCAGGCTCTCTACTATCGACTTCTGATGGAAAACCAGCATGTTGAATGACTGGCTTTTGCTGGAGACCTCTTTCAGAAATGTAGCTGTGGAGGAAAGACATCCATTATAGCAGATAAGTTCATTTATTTTTGTTCATAACATGTAATAACACTTACTATAAGGCAACAACAAAACAAATTATGTATATACATACTGAAATGCTCTGTCAAGTTGAGGTCTCTCCATTTTGTCAGTCCCTCTGAGAAGTATGTTTCTACTTCCTGCATAAAGAGCCAAATATGTCATTATCAGGTGGAAACCTTAAAAACATGATACTCAACATCAGTGACTGCACAAACCTCTGCGTAAGATCCAGTCCGGTCAATACGATGGATGACATCGATGTTGACATTGGCAAGTCTTTCAGCAAAAGTGAGAAACTGAAAGAGACACAGCAGAAGAGTTTATCACCTGCCAGAGCTGAGAGACAACGACCAACTGTATTAGGAATTTCATGTTGGATAGCAACTATTAGTCTGTGCTATGTGAGTGAAATGAACAATGAAGGCCTCTACTTTCGTACCCATAACTTGCACATAAAACATCCATTTAACAAACTGTTACTACGCTTATACAACTGTATGTTTAACTTTGTCCCTGCGTCTCTCTTAGCATCACGCTGCGGTGTGTTTCTGGACTCTCACCCTGTAGGTGTTCTCAGATTTGTGATACGAAGACTTGGATTTAATCTTCATCTTTGCCTCGTTGCTTGTAAAGAGATTAACTGTATTCCGACGGTCGTCGTTCGATTTAGTTCATTCATGAAAACTACAATTTGTTTCTCCTGTTGACTACAAGTGTTTACACACACGCCGACAGCAGGGCGCAGCCATGTTGTGCAAAGCATTATGGGATCTTTTTTTTTACTCCGCGTGGTGCGAAGAGAAGCGAAGAGGCGGGAGAAACACCGCCTTCACTTCCGCCTTCGTTAGAGGCTTCACGTCTCCCTGCTTCCGACTTCGTTTCTCTTTGCTAGGCAGAAGTTTAAATAAGAGAAAATAGACAACAAAAAATATTTTTTTCACCGTATTTAGAGAAAAGACAAATATTACCTCGTTATGTTTTGCAAGTTTTGAATAACCCGTGAACTTACATTGTTAGCATTAGCGTTAGCATTCCATATTTGTGGTACATCTCCTGCGATCTAGACAGCGCACGGACAAGACGATAGTCAGTGTAACTAAAACTAAATTTAAAGAAAATAGGTCAGTTTGTAGATATATGCGAAGTTTTTCCATTTATTTGTTTCAGTTATTTTATGTTTATTCATATTGTCTAGAATCACTCAGCTTAGTACATCTTCTGTAAGTGTACAAGTAAATATAAAAAGTGGTCATACTGCAAAAATAGGGAACAGTTGGAAGATAAGAACTCTCAAAAGAGCTTCATGAGAATATTTAAACTATTCACAGAGTGTGAACTGAACTGATACCACAGATATGGAGGGAATTTATATGGAAGTGTTTGTAGGCCATGGATGAACACTTTTTTTTTTTTTTTTTGGCCTTTTCAAGCTTTATTTTTGACAGAGACAGCTGAAGAGTGACAGGAATGTGGGGAGAGAGAGAGATGGGGCAAAGGGCCACAGGTCGGGTTCGAACCCCGGGCCGCTGCTGAGCCTTCGTACATGGGGCGGATGTGTTACCAACTGAGCTAATCGACACCCCAGATGAACACATTTTAATGAAACAATAAATTAGATCTACCACATGTTAATCATACATCCAAGTCCTTCTTTTGAATAATATGTAAACTTAAGGGCAAAACATATAGAACATATTCAGTGTCCTTCAGTGTCCATGTCAGTATTTAAGGAGTATAGTAACTGGTGTGTGTGTGTGTGTGTGTGTGTGTGTGAAGGTCTGGACTGATAATAGCTTTTATCTTGTGGTCAGGTGAACAATTCACTCGCCTCGCCTGTTGACTTCACATGTACCTGCCTCCCCCCCCCTCTCTTTCTCACACACACACACACACACACACACACACACACACACACACTCACACATAAAAGGTTTTGGTCTGTGGTGCTGCACTCAGCTCAGTCAGAGTCAGGAGGTGATGTATCAGGACTTCTTCATTCAGTTCATACAGGACTATCTGTTTTTCCTCTGGGTGCAAAATCCATGGGACAGTTTGTATAATTTTTAGTTTTGATCTGACTTCCACCAACATGTCAGGAGATTCTCTGGTGTCTGGCTCCTTTGTGATAGCAGACTATTTGGTGTTTGCTTTCATGCTCATGGTGTCCGCTGCAGTTGGGGTCTACTATGCCTGGGCCGACAGGGGCCAGCGAAACTCGGGGGACTTCCTAATGGGGGGTCGAAGACTGACGGCCCTGCCTGTCTCTCTGTCACTGACCGCCAGCTTTATGTCAGCCATCACAGTGCTGTCCAATCCAGCCGAGGTAAGTTAAACTATAAAGGTAACTCATGGAGAAATTTTTGAATTATTCATTTCAATTGCAGAAAATATAATTGCAATTTGTGTATAGAAAAAATAAATTAGATAACTAGATAACTTTGCCAAAACCACAGAAAACATTACTACTGTAACTACTACTTATATCATCCCTCTGTAGGTATACCATTATGGAGCCAGTATTGGATTTTACAGTCTTTCCTATGTATTGACGATGTTGGTCACATCTGAGGTCTTTCTCCCAGTCTTTTACAGGCTGGCAATCACCAGCACATATGAGGTGAGTGTGGTTTGGTTTTTAGATTAGCACTTGTGCGATTATTCTGTTCCGCTTCTGCATTATTCACAAAGCGAAACGTTCTGTGTACCTGTGAAATACCAGAGAAACTGATCAATACTGCTATTGTCTTACTGTGAAAACAGCAGTAGGGGCTCCAAAAGGTGTGTTGAAATAGAGTCAGGTAAAGATAAGAGGACATGGGTCTGGGAAAGCTGGCTCATAGCTGTTACACATAAAGATTGCATTTGTTTGCTGGTGGTTCTACACCAGCACAAGTTTGTGGTAAAGGGTGTACAGGGCTGCAGGCTGCTGTATAGATTAAACTGCAGGCTTGGCGTAAAGTTTTGTATTTTGTTTTGTATTAAAGTTTTGTATTGTGGAGTATGGTCTTTAAGTTTCCCATTTTGCTTTGTCTATTGTAATATCAATTTATTTCTTATAGGAAACTCTGTATTTTCTAAGTTGTAAGCTGTATTGTAGAATGGTTTTAAAGTGTGTTTTAGTTTTGCATAAAGCAAGGCCAGTGGTCAATATGTGATAATAAATTATTAGAACTTAATTATGACAAATTCTTATCACCGTTCTGTTATGTCTCTGCCAAGTATCTGGAGCTGCGTTTCAACAGAGCAACACGTCTGGTGGGAACTGTGCTCTTCATTGTACAGACAGTGAGTAAGAAGCAGGTCAATGCGTAATGACGGGGCTTTGACCACTGAGTGCAAAACAGCAATTCTGACACTTCATTTATGTCTGTATTAATTCTACGTGTCTGTCACAGATCCTCTACACTGGAATTGTCATCTATGCCCCAGCTCTAGCTTTAAACCAAGGTATGCTGTTTTCAGTCCACAGCGGTGAGGTCAATGAAACATTCCTGTGTAAGGGCACTTAAAGGTGCTTGGTTTTGCTCTGTTGAGTATGTCTAAAACTCTCCCTCTCTCTGCAGTAACTGGTATGGATCTATGGGGTGCAGTTATTTCCACAGGCGTGGTCTGTACCTTTTACTGTACAATGGTACGTAACAAAATCTGGAATCTGCTGTGCACAAACTATTATGCAATACATTACTTGACATATTTAAGGTAAGTATTAACTTACCTTAATTAAGTGTTTTCCCTGGTCAAAACACCTGTTTGTGGTCTACACTGTTACAGGGTGGTTTGAAGGCGGTGGTGTGGACAGATGTGTTTCAGGTAGGTACTAATTCTTCAGATTTGTGAGGATATTCAGAGTTAAACTGGCTTGTCAAGTCATGGATTACAGTGCGTGTGTCATACCTTTGTGTGGTTGATAGTGATAATACTGTTTCATACACAACAGCTGACAAAACAAAATGTGATTAATATGTAATGACTATTTTTAACATATTAACCACATTTTATCTAAAACACCAACATTTTGGCTGTTTTAGAATAATCTCTTATCAATGTACAATAGTTTAAGTGCAATAAACTGGTGAAATTAGAACTAATAATGGGACAGAAAAAAAACAGAGATTATGTTAGAAACCTTAAATTATCAAAATTTTCTCCTCCAGCTTGGTGTCATGCTTGCAGGCTTCCTGTCTGTCATCATCAGGTCTGTGGTCTTACAAGGTGGAGTCTTGCCGATTATTTCTGATTCACAGCAAGGAGGGAGACTCAACTTTTGGGAGTGAGTATATTTTGGAGTTGAATGGATATATTTAATGGAGGGAAGCACAAACTTAACTCTCAACAGAAAAGGTACATGCGTGTTTGTGTTTATCCATTACACTGTTAAACTTTTTACTATATTTTGTATTTTGATTTCCTCAAAGTGACTACAGTTTACAGCTTGCCTTATCCTGTAGTTGTGACCTGTTAGAAGGGTCAGCTGTAACTAGCATTTTAATGAGTTTCTTCATAATAAGAAGTTTCTGTGAAGAATTTTTGTTGATAATCTTTGCGGCTAAGATAAGGGTCAGATTCCTCATCATGGGAGGACTTCTGAGAAATAACTGAACTTCCCCCAGGTTAAACCAGGGGCAGGGCAAGGCCTGTATAAATGTGTGATACTTTCTTTCCCTCTTTGTCAGACCCTGAACCACCTTGTGTGAGTGACGACCTCTGAGACTAGATGTGAACATATTAATACACCAAACTAGTACATAGTGTTTTTTTAGTACAGTACTATTCTTTGAGAAACACTCTGCTGTGTTAATGGCCTGTCTCTCTCCATGGTGCTGAAAAGTTGAATTCAAGTTTAATCCACCAATTATACAACGCTCACAAGGACCTCGTACATACACCATTACTTTTGGTCTATGTGAGCCTCTCAGCCTTACCTTTAAGTATGTTGAAGGAACACATCTTTGAGAATGGTGTTTGTTCAAGGGACAAGCCCCTGAACTTGGAGACTGATGAATAATTTCTGGCAACAATTTAAAAAAAATGTTTACCTTTAAGTTTTCAAGTTTGCCATCTTTTTCTGTCTCACAAGCTTTGACACAAACCCTCTGAGAAGACACACTTTTTGGACCGTAACCATCGGGGGGACATTTGTCTGGGTCAGTATCTATGGGATCAACCAGGCCCAGGTTCAGAGATACATCGCCTGCAAGAGCATCACTCATGCCAGACTGTGAGTCCTGAGACATTTACGTGATAGGGTATAAATCTTGGCAATATTTGCTCCTATGATTGTTTATTGGTATGTATTTTCAAATGTTTTGTGGAACACAATCAACAATAAACTTAGGGTGTGTGAGGAAATTTTCTATTCCAGCATAACACATATGGGTGTTGCATAGGGTGAAGTGTTTCTGCCCACACTCTCGGAAGCATTCCCATGACACCAGCTTTTTCCATCATTCACCTCAGTGCTTGGTGTTAGTACATTGTTTGACCATGGGTTATCAGTATTCTTTGGTTACCGCCTGCATTTCAGGGTCTGCCCACCTTGATTTTGAGGGATTTTGGGGATAAAAGTGAGGGCTGAATCTTGTTCTGCCATTCTAACCAACAAACATTTCTGCCTTCCTGGGAAAGGGTATAATATGTCCTCTGTCTCCAGAAGAAGCGAGACAGGTGTTTTCTTCCAGCTGTGTCTTTCTTCCTTCTTCCAGATCTCTGTACATCAACCTGTTAGGCCTGTTGTCCATCTTGCTGTGCTCAGTGTTCGCAGGAATGTGTCTCTTCTCAGTTTATAAGAACTGTGACCCGTGGAGCGCTGGACTGGTTTCTGCTCCTGATCAGGTACGATGGAGAGATGCATGGCTGATGGTCAATGTCTTGACAAACACACATGAAGAAATGAGACTCCAACCCTCCTGATCACATATGTTAATCCAGTGTCACCCTTTCTCTCTAGTTGATGCCATATTTGGTGATGGACATCTTAAAGGACTATCCTGGCGTTCCTGGACTTTTTGTTGCAGCTGCATATAGTGGATCTCTGAGGTTAATACAGCACTTGACATTAACGTTATTTTATTCAACAGGTTCAACACACACACTGAGATTTGAAAGGGTGTTAGTATGTATAGTGTGTGATTTTATTGTCATTTCAACCTCAGCACAGTGTCTTCCAGCATCAATGCACTGGCAGCAGTGACGGTGGAGGACCTGATCAAACCGTACACAAACATGTCTGAGAAACACCTGTCCTGGACCTCAAAAGGACTGAGTGAGTAGATTGTGTTCACAGTATTCAAGCTAAATGAGTTGATTGTTGAACACTAGCACCGTTAATTAAGGATTAAAACTTGAAATTATTCTTCAATGTTGTTTGCAGGTCTTGTATATGGGGTTTTATGTATTGGAATGGCTGGACTGGCTTCACTCATGGGAGGCATCCTGCAGGTGGAGTGGATCTGTTAGTGCACAAGCTCTATAATCTGTGGTTAAACAAAACAAAAAAGGGTTTGTAGCCTTTAGCAGTCATGTTTTAATAGGAATGAACCCTGCAACTTAAGTGTTGTTTGCTTCTTTATACAGGCAGCTGTCAGTATATTTGGAGTCATTGGAGGTCCTTTACTTGGCCTGTTTACACTTGGTATCCTCTGCCCGTTTGCCAACACCAAAGTAAGCTTGTCCTCATGTAACTGTTTTTTGTTGTTATTGTGATTTTAGTAACCCATGCTAATATTAAAAAGAACAGCAAAAATCTGATTTATATAAATTAGCAGCACAACTCCCCACGTCCACGTCCACATTCACATTCTCCTCTGGAAAGGACATTTTAGCATTTTAATTGATCAAAATGTCTTCTAGGGAGCGTTGTCAGGCCTTGTGTCAGGGTTGGTTGTGTCACTCTGGGTGGGCATCGGGGCCCAGATATACCCTCCCCCTCCTGCAATGACCAGACCTCTGTCACTGACCACTGAGGGCTGTAACTTCACCACTACAGACAGCCTCAACTGGACCTTCACTGCTCTGTCAACACAGCCAACCTCCATCACCACAGGCCCAGTACACAGCATTGATGTCAAGTAAGTGTGTAACTTATTACTGGTCTGATATTATTTGACATCCTCTGTTCAGGTAAGGGTAGTGTTTACCTAGAAAGATGCAAAATGGTGGCATATTATTTGAACATGTACTATTTTTTTCCCAGCTCCAGGCCTCTGCTGGCGGATAACTGGTACTCTCTGTCCTACCTTTATTTCAGTCCTATTGGAACCATAATAGCTTTCAGTGTGGGACTATTAGTCAGCTTGTTTACAGGTAAATAACAGACATTTTGTTGCATAATTGACATTTGTCTGTACACAGAATAAAGTACACAGATCTTGCTAACCTACTGTTTTGTAGTAACCTTGATGCACTCTTTTGTGTTATTAATGTAAATTTCAGGAGGCTGGAAGCTGAAGGTGGAGTCAAGGCTTACGTTAATGAAAGAAGACACAACTCTTTATTACCTAGTCAAGTTTTTCAAAGACAGAGTAAGTGCTGCAGCAGTGAAACCATTTCAAATGTTTAATACTAACAACAGCCACTGATTTTCTGCTTTGTGCTCTTCACTTTTAAGGTCATGAGACGAACAGGAAAGCTTGACCTGACAAGGGACAGAGAGAAGAAATTTGGCAGCACTAACCCCGCTTTCTGCGACTTTGAGCTGGGCATAACGAAAAGCAGTATTCCCTCATGAAATTTAACTGTTGTGTCTAATGTTTGTAATATAATTTCTGGATTAAATCAAGTTTTTCTAAAGTCTAATGCGAGCAATGTCAACTTGTTACAATGTAAACTATCACTGCGGTCCCATGTTCAAATTTACCTTCCAGACGGGGCCTTTCTGTGTGGAGTTTGCATGTTTTCCATGGCTCCTCCCACAGTCTTAAGGCATGCAGGTCAGGTTCATCTAAACTGTCCGAAGGTATGAATGTGAGTGTGAATGTTTGTCTGTGTATATGTGTCAGCCCTGTGATAGGCTGATGACACCCTACCTCTACTTCAGTTTAAGTGAAACCATAACAGCTAGTCAGCACAGTCAGCATGTTTACAGATAAATAATGCTTATTCTGACTTCTTTAAAGTCAATGTGCTGCAGCAGTGAAACAACATAAAAAGCAAAACAATATTCATAACTGCTGACATCTATTTTGAGTGTTTCCCTCTTCAGGTCATGAAACTGACAGAAAGCCTTGACCTTACAGAAATCAAGGGGAAAAAATACCTGGCAACCCCAGTCCTGTCTTCCAAAACTCTCAGGTGGAATTACAAAAAGACAGCATCCACACATGCAACTCTCATACAAGCGATGACAGTAAAAGAGTTCACTGCTGTGATTTTAGATTAATTTATTATGAGACATCACTGTTTTAAAATATCGTTCTGATACATAGTCATGTACGTTCACTCAGTTTGACCATGTATTTACAAATATATACACTGAAATACGGAATACATTGTACAACATGATCCAGTCAGTCTGATTTATTTAAGACCAGGTGCAGGCCTACAACTGTATTACCTATGAACCCTGACAACAGTCATGATCTGACCTGACGTTCAACTCGATTGAGGACGTGTTGATTCTTACTTCTGGAGGGCAACATGATATATTAACATATATACAGTATTTGTGATTTAAAAACACTAGCTTTAAGGTGCATCTTTTATATTTAAAAAGACGTTCACGATCTGGCACTTCTTACAGATGGCAGAGGCAAAATCTATTTTTTGTATAAAAGCAACTGTTGTTGTGTGTTTTCATCTCGTTAATACTGTTGCTTAATATAATACATCCTGACACTTGACAGTCTGTTTCAGAAGGATCATTTGGTGCTGTTTATGAGTGTGATTATTCTTCTGGTTCATAATACCTCTTCTTCATGGCTCGATATTTCCTGAGGAAATAGAGAGCCTCCAGTTCCTTAATGACAAAGTCTCCCCGGGCCACCAATTTCTTGATCTTCTCAGGGTCTGTCACGTCTTTATTCTTCATGAAAGCTGACTTCAGGCGCTCTCTGAAATAAGCTGATCCCTGAGGGTACTCACGGCCAAGATACAGCAGCTTTTGGAAGGACGACAAACATATTAAGCGTTAGCAGCACAGGACACAGGCGAACTTCGCATGTATGAGGTCTGCATCACTTACATTTTTGTAAAGCCTGATAACCTCACCCCGTAAAGGGTTGGCCATGTCATAAACGAGTGGACCTTTGACACTTCTGAAACGACACGAATAACGGACAGAAACGTTAGGTGAGTGAGAGACGACAGGAGCAAGTCCAACAACAGCAGCAGACAGAGCCCTGATATAAATACAGCTGCGACATGTAACAACAATTAGCTAGCTGCAGCTGAATAGCTGGCATGTTTGTTAGCATTTATTGCACGAAGTCACGGACAACCAGAAAAAAACAGCGAGTTCATATTTACACGAGTTGTTTTGTTGCGAGGGTTTATTCAAGCGGTGATATGATAAAGAAACGCCTCCTCTCCTTTGTCCGCCCTTTGACTAACGGTGGCAGCCCAGCAGTAACGTTACACACAGCCGTATGCCGTTTCATTATGTCGCAAATAAAAACAGACGACCGCGCATGCGTAAAGAGTTTCTATGGTTACCTGGACGCTATAGAGCTGTTTCAGCATGGTGAGTTTTTACACTTTTTCTCGAGTAAACTGCGCCTGTTTGGCCTCAAACGATGTCATATTGAAGTGGCTTAAACGGCCAGCTGTAATTAATTGTTACAAAACATTCAAAGTAAGGCTAAAGATAACCAACCAATGCAATGCTATAATAGATGTTAGCGTAGCTTTCACGTTAGCAGCTGGATTCCTAACTTTTGATGCTCTTTCTCACCAATGTTTTCTTACCCTGTGCCTTGAAACGTTTAAAATGTTCTCTCTATGTTTTCTTCTGTGAGTGATAGGCGCCCAAGAAAGGAAAGGTATGAGCAGAAGTCAGTCAGCACAGATGTAATGTTCATTCCACATGAATCTGATAATCATAAGTATGTTATAGATATATGCAGTCAGGCATAGTGTATACCACCCTACTATGATTGTCATTTACCCAATTTTCTTCTCAGTAATGTACCCTTTGCCAGCTGTACATGTAGTAGTGAGCTCCCTCTGTGAAAAACTGATTTGTTTTTCTGGTTTTAAGTCATCCAAAAAGGGACCTAAGCTGAACAAGGCTCAAAAGGCGAAGCTGCAGCAAGAAGAGGAGGAGAGAAGGCTGCGAGAGGAAGGTAATCCACATATTTGTCTCTCACCAAAACTGGGGTGAAATTATGTACTGGTTGATATGAAAGTCTGCAGGAAGCTGATGATGATGATGATGTGCGCTTTTGCTTTATAGAGGAAGCGAAGGTGCAAGCGCAGAAAGAAGAGCAGGAAAGACTGGAAAGAGAGAAAAAGGAGAAGGAGCTAGAAATACTTGAGTTAAAGGTAATATTCCCCGATGGAATATAATACCATGTCAGTCGTGTCCAATGACTGTGATATAAATGATACTATGGAGTGTGCAATAGTTGATTCTTTTAGGATAAATTCAGTCTAAGAAAAGCTGTCCAGAACTGCAAACACTAAAATAGACAACTCTTTATGCAAGAACACAATAAATGTTATGCATACTGCCCCGCAGTGTTCATGATTGTCTTCTGCTGACAGGACCAAGAGCGCAGAGAAGATGAGCTGAACGAACTCCGCCACCTCCTGGAGGACAATCATACTGCAGTAACCAAATGGAAAACTGATGCTGTGGAGAGAGTCAAGGTGTTTGTTCTTGTCTGTGTGAGTCCTTTAGCAAGAGGGAAAAGATACAGGATGTCTGATACATGTATTGTTACCAATGATCAGATTGTCCTGTGCCTATCCTGACAGAATTAACTACAAAACTACAAAATAATAAGTCGCACTCACCTGATCAGTCAATCTAATCTTCCCTTCAGAACATCAAACTAGCAGATTTCCACTGGCTGATATTTGTCTCTATTTTTTGTCCAGTGGGAGAAATACATGCAGTCTGATGATACCCCAGACCCGACGGTACAGCAGGATGTTAACAAATACATCAGCCTATGGAGAGATGACCCAGAGATCAACATCACACTCGTGCTCAAGCAGTGTAAGGTCGCTCTACAGGTGTGTATTTAATGTGGATTTGTGTGTGTGTGTGAACATTTAGTAGATAAATCAATGCAAAGTAAATTGACTCCAGTTTTAATGATCAGTTAAGAAAGTTATCAGTTATAAACAACAAATATTTCCTGGTTCCCAACGGAAAAGCAGTTTATTCAACTAAGGAAGTAACTTAAGGTTTGTAATCTTATGATAGTCGCACTTTATAGATCTCTGTGTGTGAGAAGCAGTAGATAATATATCTATTATATATACATACATATATTATTATGTATATGTATATCTATTTTTATATATTAAAGTATTACCTGTTCACTTTATCCTACGAATAAATTACAAGTTAGTTTTCTTTATAGTAATTCATCTCCCCACTTTTATCCATAGTGGTCTGTATGTATGGCTCTGACAGTATGTGGGTTTTACATAGAAGGCCTATAAGCATGTAATCGTCAAAATATGAATATGTTTTACTTAAACCAAACGACTGATTCAAATCATTACCATTGTGCCTTACAGTACACCCAAAACAAGCCTATTTGAGAAAATTCAAAAAAAGTAATTGCATTGTAAATTTCCATTTAAAAGTGGCCGATCAGGAGTTACACCAAGTCCTGCAAGTCCAAGTGCTGCATGCTAGTGTGACAGAAGTACTGTAATTGTTTTCTCTTATAGCTGATCGATGAGCTGGAAGTTCTACTCAGAGAAGCTACAAATCCACAAGAAGGCCAGAAGTACCAAGAGGCTATTATAAATTTGCAGGAGCTGATCCACGCTAAACACATCCTCACCACTGAGGACGCCCTCAAGGTAGCCTCAAGAGTCAGGGTTGCTTTTAGTATTTTGTAGGGTCCAATACACTTTGTGTGACCATTCCTGATTTTTTGTGTGTCTCCCTCCTCACAGAGGGCCAATGCAAACATCGACACTGAGACAGGCAACATGCAGACTGTGGTCAAAGATGACAACGTCACACTGTGTCTCTGGGCCAACCTAAAGAAGAATCCAAGGTACAAATAGATTGTACGGGTGTACTGAGATTCATAATGGGTAGATTTCATTTATACTTACTTTGCACTGGATATTTAAATGGCCCATAAGAAAAGTAACTGCAATTTTTGTTACCTTAAATAAAAAGAACATTTATATTTATTAGGAACTGCAAGTATCAGATATCTCTCTTTATTTCTAACTGATCTGTTCAGGTTTAAAGGTTTAACCTTCAAAGAGGCAGGCCTTGGATTTGAGCTTCCCAAACAGCTGGCTGTGAGCGATATCGCTGTACGGATCCTCCACACACGTTATGACCACCTGTCCTTGTTGGCCAGGATGACTCACCTGAGAACACACACACCCAGCCACAGGTCTGATAGTGCTCTTACCACCTCTAATACGGCTAACACTACAAATACTTCTACAGTAGTAATAATGATGGTAATACTAATTACGTCCTCTTTGCCCTGTGTTCTTGTCTTTCCTCATCGGCCTGGTCTCAGGTCTCTTGCGGGTGGAGAGGAGATTCCCGCAGACACAACTGTACCTGAGCAGGGGGAGACAAAAGTAGACGAGGAGGTGAAGGTGCACAACGAGACGCAGCAGCAGAGAGTGGACGAGGAGGTGCAGTCCATCGCAGGGTCTGAAGGGCAGAAGGTAAGATGAAAGAAAGTGTTCATGTTCTAAATTCAATGCGATATTTTCATGATTGCTGTTTGTGTACCACAGAGTGCAGCCAGTGTACGGTCAAGGAAAAGTAGTGCAAAGTCTACAGAGGGACGAGGGAGCGAAGTACAGACAGAGATGGAGGCACTCAATGGTAAGATGATCTGCATGACACTCCAAATGAAAAACAAAAAGACCACACTGGACTGTGATACCACTGGATGTTGCTCAAAATGATTGACAGGTCTATTAATACACAGACTAACACCATACATCTACATCTGTCTATATCAGTAATTTAGTTTAGAAAGGCAAAAGCAGAATAAAACAGCTCTTGCTCGAACTTCTGTTTTTCTCTGTTCAGAGGGGGACTTGACTTCTCCCCCAGTGCAGCTACCAATGATGGACCACGGTGTCCGGGTGGTGGATTTAATGCAGTACACACCTCTGGGTGGGGTCCACTATTATGATGTGTTTCACCTGCCGCCACAAGCTTACCACGTCAATGGCTGGGAAATTAGACAGGTAATTCGAAAAGAGTTTCAGTGTTGGCTGTTGACACCAGACCCAGCCCAAACTCACATCCGCGTTTTTCCAGATGTTGAACAAAGGGCTGCAGGTGTTCCCCTATCCTATGGAGAATTCTAACGTCGATGACAAAGAGGCTCTTACATGCCCTCCTGTTGGTGTGTCTGTGACACTGCCAGACTCTGTCGTCTTCTTGGAAACTCCCCAAGTGGCTCGCTGGGATGCTGCAGGTAGGTCACACAGTAACACATGCTATATAATACCCTCCTGTTTTTAAAAAAAACTTTTGAATGTCACAAAATTTCATGGGCATTGAAATTGTTTTTTTCTTCCAGGGAAGCAGTGGAGGATGGACGGTATCACAGACATCTTATATGAGGAGGAGGAGGCCAAGATCTCCTTTAAGATGGACTCCTTCCAGGCCTTTGTGCTGATGCAGGAAACTTATGTCAACTTTCCCTTCCAGAGCTGGGAACTCAGGCCACTGGGCCAAGACTCTGCTGTTTTTACCATCAACGGGGCACTCATTGACCTCAGTATCACAATCCAGGTTGGAAAATGGAGAGTACTGTATGCACATAACAGAAGAATTAATCAGGAGATGTAACCTGAGTGTTATAAGTTGTGTTTGTGCCTATTTGACTAACAGGGCAATCAGTGTATGTTGCTGTCAGAGCAAGACAGAGGTCTCTCTCACCTCATAGGAAAGTGGATGACCAGCCCCGCTCTGCAGAGAGCCATGCTCAACGCTGGGATCAACATCTTTGTGAATGAGTACACGGACAAATACGTCAGCAACTGCGGCAAGGTCTGCATCTTTTACTTGTTGTCTTTTAGATTTGGAGAACAAGATATTCAAGCCGTGTTTGGCTTTATTTGGATTTCCATGCTGTGTTGAATGACAACAGTATTGCAGTGTGGCGTGTCTGCATGTATCCACACATCAGTGTAAGAGTGGCAGGCACTAGGATTTTAAATGAGGACACTATTTATGCCTTAATTGCTGTTATTATACTACTATTGCTTATTAACTAAGTGGAGTTCACGGAAATGCTTTTCACTATGATTGTTCTTTTATGCTAATGTGATAAATAATACATTTAATTGAACTGAAATTGGAGATGACATGTTATCCACTTCCTTCCAAGCATCACTATTTAAAGAATGGGCTGGAGACACACTGTCATCACAGTGCTTCCAACCTTTTTACGCAACATTTGGTGCAGCTGTTTTAATGCCGGGTGCCAAATCCACCCATACTGCATACCAATACTCTGACAACAGGAATGTAGCATTAACTGTATAGAATTAGTATGTAGTATGGAATTGGGACCCAGCTTGAGTCTACAGCCCTGTTTGCAGCTGTGAGGTTATGCTTAGGCACTGCAGTGTATTGAGCTAAACGCCACTATCAGCATGCAAACATCTCAAACATCATGTCACAAAGACAGTGCTAAGATGCTGGAGTTTAGACATTACCATCTTATTTTAGTCTGTCAGACTGTTTACCATTGCTAATTGACAAGCTGTGGTTGAAAAGTCAGGGGATCACCAAATCATTAGCATACATCATCTGGGAACCATGAAAATCTGTATGAATTACTGTGGCAACTGAATAGTTGTTAGGTATTTCGCTTACAATGGTCCACAGATATCTGGAATATGAAAAGCCAATCGATACGATAAAGTAGATGGACATAATTTGATCTGAACCACCCACAACTTTACTTACTTGTAAAAACCCTACTCAAATGAATCATTGTACTGGATGAATAACTGCCAGCGCTTTATTGTGTATCAGCGTTGTAACTGTGCTGTGCGGTTCATCTCTTCTTCAGGACCCACTCACAGAACATGCTGCCTACGAACAGATGGCCCTCTTTGCCTCTGCTTGCGCATTCTCGTGGAGCAAGTGGAATGCCAAATGTGACGCTCAGCATCTGGTCATGCAGGTATTTTTGCTTACATACAGATGCAGCTTATTTAATCTAGCATTCCTATCCCATATTTCCTTGTTTCTCGCACTGTGGAATGCAAGTCCTCACGCACATGAGGTTTATTTCAACCACTTCCCCCCTGGCACTGTGACAAACGATTAGGTGTGGTCAGTGAAGCAACAAGGGTTGCACTGTAGCCAGAAGTTCCCTGTGCCACCTGGGTGTCCTTAACACAAGCATATTTGACTGTTATATAGGCTCAGGAAATAAAGGGCAGAGAGATGTAATCTTTTCATAATGAGGAAGAGTAAAGTTCGTGCTGTATCTCTCATACACGGAGGGCCTGGGCCATGGTTGTGGAGTGGACAGACCAGAGATAAACTACAGCAGTTTAAAAGAACCTCCCCCCAATCCAAAACAAAAAAGTAACTTTGAATTTCTCCTTTTTTATTTGTACTTCCTCTTCTCTGCGAGGTGTGTGAGCACCACGGCCCAGCCCCTGTGCCAAAGGGCTCATGGAGCCTCTATCTGTTGGGTGCTCAGAGGAGTCAGAAGCTGGAAATCACTGAGAGAAGCGAGGTTTTCTCTCCAGACCATTATCCCGGCAGTGAGATCCACTCCACCTTCATCCACATGCTCCAGGACAGCATGAGCATTGATGGCATAGCTAGGACCAGAGAATGCAATTATCTGTTTGTTGATGCAGTACAGAGCCTGCTCTGTGCCACCAGACCCCTGATGTATTCATAACCTGTGTGAATTTGAAAATAAAGACATTTATAATGTGCATTTGGATGGACATAAGAACACACATCTATTGTAGAATTGGCTACTTTATTTGTGCAAAGTTCCACGCATCTTCTAGAACATACAAAAGTGTACGAAGTTGAAAACGGTGACAACCACAGCAAGAACAAGAAGAGAAAAATAAAAAAAACCTTTGGTGTGAAGACTGTAACAATGTAGAATTATAACTTAACAAAAATAAACAGATATTAACATCTCCCCACTCAGAACTAACTCATAAATATAGATTTCAAAAATTTTTAAAAATACTTAAAATTAAAGATTTATTACCAGTGTTTATAGACTGAAAAATTATAAAATGTCCTCTGCAACCTACAAGGAAAAAGGCTGGCAGTCACCTGTTTCCTCTAGTGCATAAAATGTGTTAAAAAGCCATGTGGCACTATCAGAGGCATCGTCCATGATGTTTGTCAATGGAAAACTGCACAGAGGTCCAATGCATGACTTTGTGAATCACTGCAATCATTCTGACAAAGTTATGACACGATTGGTCAAAGTTGTGCCAGCTCTGATGATGATCAATTCTGATTTGACAGATCGTGCTGGGTTCCGGGTAGACATATGCCAGCAGCACTGATAGGAAAAATGTATCATGATGTGTTAAGGATGTTGAGCAGTGCACCGTAAACCACGTGTAACTGCTTCTGCTCTTAAAACACAGACACACATACACACAAACACACATTAATTTAGCAAACGTGATGTGATGTATAAAAATCCTCTATAGGGTTAACTATCCCCTGAGGCCTGGCCTGCGCTGTTAATGAGAGTCTTGGTTTAGGAATCTTCAGGCACCAGTAAACATCCCAACAGCTTCTGCACAGGAGTTGTACACTGTACTTTCCTTCATCCCCACCACAGTGCGCAGATGGGCAGTAACACCATCCACCCCGGGTCTCAGGCTAGACTGGGGGCTGTCCGTTGTGTCGGAGTCCTGCGTAGGGCCACAGCAGCTGCTGGATGGTCATCCAGGAGTCCCCGGTCCCCACAGGTGCTGCATCTACCACTGGCTGCATCACCAGGCTGGCCAGCAGTGCCAAGAGACCTGCAAGGGAACCATGTGAATATTTATGAAAATGTCTATAGACAGCAGCTGTGTCATTGTGGTTGGCACATGTAGAACACAGACTGAGATTTTTAAATACTTTTAAAACCTTTAAAAAAAGTCAACTCTTTTATTGTAAGCACATGGAAACTGTTTGAGAAATTCTCATTTAAAATGTGAAAATGCCAGTAGTGGTTTTAAGCAATACAAAATGGGACATTTCTTTCTACTGTTGCCAATCCAATTAGAAAATGGTCTGAATTATTTTCATAGATAATCTTAAAATCAGTACTACAGACAAATTGAGTGTACCTGCTAGCACCACTACCATCGCCAGCCAAAGCCAGACTCCCCTGCCACCTCTGGCTACTGCTGCGGTTGTCGCTGCCCGGGAAGAGGTCAGGTTGTGGGACAGGGACTGGACCATTCCTGGGTCTGTAGATACAGGGCTGGAGGAAGGGCTCGGACTGGAGGTTGGCAACAAAAGAATAGAATGTTAGCACAGGATGGACAGAAAATTAAGCATGAGAGATGGAAACTGGAAATATTAAAAAAATGGTCCAAGATGCAGTGAGAGATTGAATAAGTTACCGAGAATGACACACAGGGAAGGAAATAAGTTATGGTTTAACACTTTTTAGTAAAAACTGTGGGTCACTTGTGGTAACTAATGCAATGGATGGCAGGCGCTGAATTAGCTGCAGCTTGGTGCAATCTCAAGTTGGCTTTAATGAAGTGCATTCTACCATCTGTTTTAAACTGTGTCGAAGATGCAAAATCATTAACATCTTCATCAGCATAATGATAAAAGCTGTCAGCAGCACAGTTAATTGCAGTTGGCATGGAGGTGGATTTGAGCATTGACTGGTTAAGCAAAGGCAGCAGACAATTTAGGCCTGGAATCTGTCAGCAGTAGGAGTGCAGCCTCAAGTCACTTTACGGTCATTATGAGAGTCAGTGCAAGGTTTTAAGTGGCTTTTGATTGGCACTCCCACACAATAAATACAGACCGTTTGCGTGCATTTATTGTTGTTTTGGATGGAGCTAGAATCCAGAAGCACTTCCCACTTTGGATTCTCCTCCCTACACACTTACAGCATTACAAACAGCTCATCTTGACTCCTGAACAATGTGGAGGGAGGAAAAGAGGAAAGGACAGTTCAGAACAACATGATCGCTTGCACAAAATATTCCAATGCCCCACAAAAATAAAGAAAGTATAGTAGTTTGCACATACAATTATTATGGTAGCTGAACATGTTAGTAAATGACTGGAGGAGTGCAGGAAAGATGAATTAGTTATCAGTTAGTTGCTGTGTTAGCTGCAAATCAGAGACCCATGCATGAAACACAAATCATGAAGCTTAAAAAAAACAAAACAATCACTTGTCACACCGACATACATTGATCTCAAGTTAACAGCTGAAGGAAATAGTTCAATTATGGCCTTTTGAGTAAAAACCCTCTGGTTAACATAAATTAAAGCCGTTGAACGCCTGGAGCAAAGAAGAAGCTTGTCCAGCACAGACCCATATAATGAAAGACTTTCATCACTTAGGAGGTTCCATATAGTCACATTTTTTTAGTATGAGTATGATAAATAACTATTACAAGTCAAATCCAGAAAAATAATTCAGCCTGTGTGTGTAGCTCATGAGTTTGTCAAAAATGCTCTGCAGTACTAAGGGTGAACTCTTTAGCAGTCACAACAGTAATGTTGTTAAAATAAACATTACAGGCACTGCAGTGAATGTAGCGTAGGGAGCAGTGAGCATGAGTTATTTGCAGCTACTGGAACCTCATTAAAGCTAAATGATGAACTCTTCCACGACACAGCTAGCCTCTTAGCTTTGCTGGCAGAAAGTGGTGCTGCAGAAGGCTAGTGGTGGGTATTTGGTTGGACTAACGTCTTGAGGGTCAGAATGAGGGAGGTGAGTTTGATGCCCAGCTCACTGAGACTGGACCTCCTCCTCTCTGCCACTGGCTCTTGCTTCTGCTCGTCCTCTGAGTGGCAGCCACTGTCGTAGGTCTTCCTGTTGGCACGCGTGGGGCATGCAGGCATTCACAGACACACTGTTCAGTTGCACATTAAAACAAAAGCACGACTGCACAACCACACTGAATCTGTATGTGCACATGCACACATGCACATTTCATGCATACGCAGACAACAAATACTAACCTGCCGTACACAAAGATGGACATTTTTTAGAGCTCCATGTTAAAGACGTGTTTGAAATCATTTCCTGCGGTATAACAATGCGTGCCCAACAATGCCCAGCAATTACATGCTCCAATATTATATTATGAACCCACAAAGCAATTACATCTTTCAGATATTTGGAGACCACTAAAAGTGCTTCATCAAATCGTCAAATAGTGCACTGAGAACACTTCTGCTCTCGTTGTCCAAACATTTGAAAGCTAAATGATGCCAATAAAAACAATGTCCACACCCGTACTTACACAAAAGAAAAATGTGATGTCTGCTTCTGTTAAATACTTCCCCATGCGAGGACAGACCAGATGCATGAAAGGCGGCTGCTGCGTGGTTTGATGTCAGCATGACTGATTTTTCACGGTCTCAAAGGGTCAGCATGCTATTTTGAGGGCAGACTAAGCTTCAGCATTTCTTGCAACCTTTCCTTATTACAATGTTTCAGGTTTGTTATTTAATGCCACTTAATTTTACTCATATTATCACATGAAATGTCATTACTCGCTTCTGTAAACCATTGGAAACACAGTAAAGAAAATAAAATCTTACATAATTGTTGGAAATGACAAAAAGTTGATTGCAACCTCTGTTTTACCCCGTTAAACTGCATTAAAAAATGTTTATCATTTCAATGTACCATTCACTGCAAAGTGATTTGGTGGAATTTTAATCTGGATAACCCACAGTTGGACCGACAGTGATAATGTCACACCAGAAAGCAGTCATCTTTTTGCATCTGGGTCCTCCATGAAAGGACTTGCGCGACGCAGCCAGCATGGTACCCTCCTTCTTGATGTGTCTTACCCCTTCATCATGAGAGAAGGCTCTTCAGTGTCAACCCAGGCCGCAGAGCTAACAAAGCGTTTTAGTGGGGGGCGCGCTGTGCTCTTCCCTGCCACATTCCTGGAAACCACCATTATCACATAGGGGCATAACAACAACAACTCTAATGTCATGGTACAGCAAGCTTCTGCGGCTTGAGAAAGTCAGCCACAGCCAATGGCTTACCACACATCAGAGAGAATGCTGCTGTGTTTTAAATGTAGAGTTATGTACAGTACTCTTAGTAGACTAAATCTTTGAACTTCATTCGACATATTTCAATCTAGGCACACAGTAACACGCATAGAAATACCTACCATGGGGATCGCCTGGTCAGTCTCTCCGTTTCAGCCTCTGTGCCATCTTGTGTTTTGGACTGTGGTGGGAAAATCAAACTACATGAGTCACAATTATGTAACAAAAATGCTCTATGATACAATTTGAAGCATAACAACAAACATTTTAAGCCTGGACCCATTTCCCATCACACTCAGCTCTGACCAGTCCTAACAGCACTAAAACCTACACTTTATATACATTTGGGCTCACTGTGGTGAAGCATAAAAGTAAGGACAAAACAATACTCTTTTACAGCTTACAAGTGGATATAAACTATACTGTATTAGAATGCAAAAAGCTCACACTGCATGATGTCCTCACCATGTCAAAGTGCATGTTGCCTCCACTAACACGTGGGATCGTTGCTATGCTGACCCGCCGGGCTGATGACTGCTGGGTAAAAAACAAAGCAAAAAGTAAATGAATGACTTCGTAAACAAACATGAACATTACAACGCACCAAGCCAACATCAGTCCTGAGTGAAGTAGAATGATGACATCAAATGTTATGTAGCTACAGCTGACCTTGTAGTACTGTGACGTTTGCTGCTTCTTGCCACGGAAATCATCTGGAAAGAGAAACCGTTTAGTTACTTTATATATACAGTATATCTGGTTTATGTGTGTGAGCATACATATTTACACATATATCCCAACTGTATATACACAGACACAGGCACACTATAGTTAGATGAAAGATTTATAAAGGTACAACAGTATACAAGTTTAACATTTTCATTTAAACGTACAATGGCTTGAAGCCACATAGCTTTTATCTGGCAGAAAGACTGGCTGGAGAGCGCTGGGATAAAGCACTTGTGCAGTGAGAAAAACAAAAATGATGCACACAATTGGTTGTGTTTCTATGACAACAATATAATTACAATTTTTAACAATTAGCATGTCGTGGTTGTGTGACACACCTGTGGTCTAAACAGGTTGGAATAACCCTTCTACTTTTTCTATGTTTTACTCAACATGTGGTCAGATCCGTTCACTTCACTTGGTTCACTGTCCCAATTGCGGTGCACTGTCTATGTAGGAGCTAAGCCCCGCCCTCAGCCAAACA
Source organism: Sciaenops ocellatus (assembly GCA_033000465.1). Taxonomy (NCBI): domain Eukaryota; kingdom Metazoa; phylum Chordata; class Actinopteri; family Sciaenidae; genus Sciaenops; species Sciaenops ocellatus. The sequence goes on from CP136889.1 coordinate 6,998,459, forward strand.
AGCAGAGGAGAGAGACCAAGAAGCTAGCGTAACCATAAATGATGACAAAATGTCACACCAGTGCCTTTCTGAAAAGAGATTTTCAACTAGAAGACGTACACCGACTGGCCGCACAAAAAAGGCGGGGCACTCTGGAGCACTAGACATACGCGCTCTTCTTATTGAAAAAAAACAACAAAATAAACAAACAGAACAACACAATGTGAATATGTAGACACAAGCCCTAATGTATCGCAAGAGTTTTCCTGCCATTGCTACAACCATAACATGTCATCAGTCTGGTTGTAGAATAAAATTGTGCATGAATACTGAAAATATTGAATGTTAGAGCAAAATCATAGCTAATTGGTAATATCAGTCTACAAATGAATTGCACCTTTATAGGATGTGTTTCTACATGTCATACCTCTTTCAGTTTGTGATCCAAACGACCTCTCGTTCTGCATGAGTGTCTCTCTCAGCTCCAGCAGCTCGGCGTGCTCCTTGGTGTACATCCTCCTCAGATTCTCCACATGCAGGATCATCACTTCCACAGCCTTCCCAATACGACTTTCCTGACATTCAAATACAAACACTCAATTAAAAATTAAAACCAGAATCAAAGTCACAAGACAGGACACATAGTTTTTTAGGCACAGGAACTGAGTTCAGTTATACAGTCATACATATCCCACCTGATGAATAGCTCCTAGCATCTCAGAGCGACTGGACACCCTGGTCATGGACTGGATGAGGATTTCCAGGTTCTTCTCAAGCCTGTTGATGATCTCCATGGATTGATTGTCGTCCTCACAAAAGGGAGTCAGAGCCTAGAAGGAAAAGACAGACGGTAGAAAAAAAAGGACATGAAGGTTATGAAAGATGAAGAAAAAAAATGACCAAGAGACAGAACAAAGGCTGAGAATGTAAATAAAATTGTATTTTGCAAAATTGAATTCTTTTGTCAGGTGAAACCTTAAGCAAGTACTCCATCCATAAAAATCTGTAGAGTTACACACATACGCAGACTGACCTTAAGTAAGCCCTGGCAGCTGGACACTTCCCTGCGTACGTTTTCCTCAGCCAGGTCACGTGACCTCTCCTCCAGCCGGAGTCTCTTTTCTAGGGTGAACATGTCACATTTGAAGCCCAATGCCAGACGCTGGAACTCTGCCTGAAAACAAAAAAAAAAACTTGGCTTTAAAACTGCTGGCAACATACTCACACTTACAGGCAATTTCTAATATTTCCTTGTTTGATTAAGATCTGAGTTTTGGCCTATCAAAGACAGCATTATTGTGCTGGTGGATATATTTCACCAGGTAATTTATGAAACCTCCATGCAGAAAATCCTCAGATTTCAAGCTAGTCTGCTTAACAAAGTGATGCATTATTTCTTTGGGTAAGGTTATGGGTATTCTATAGGTCTCATAGTACTGCAAACTTACTAACATGTTACCTTGCACTGTTTGCATGATATGCTGTGTAAGTCTGATGGATGCACACTTAACCTGAGACAAATGGCTGTGTAAGAAAATAATTCAAAATGAGAATTCATACATTCAGACTACTGAGGACAGAGAACAAGATGATACAGACTCATGTGTCACATTCAACATACATAATCCCAAACAAGTCCTGTTTATACCACAAAAACTGTTCTTAACCAATTGTTTATGACTATTTGTAGAATGCAGCTCTAAGATGTATCTAAGATACATACCTCAATCTCCTTGTCACTAGGTGACAGGCTGCAGATAAAGAGACAACAATTAGGACAAGCCTATAGACATGGAGGATCGTGTGTTCAGTTGTGTTACTGTGATAACTTGCTGTCTTACCCGTTCTTGTCTTTGTAGGTGTCAGAGATCACTGACATCTCAGCTTGAGAGGGAAATGATAAGCAGGTGTGTCATGTGTCATGGCATGACAAATGGTGCAATCATCATTTAAATTTTCAAGGAGTAAAAGTACAAGCACTCATTTAAAAATGGAATTAAATAGTGTATTACAAGACAGGTGATCATTTTTAAATATAATATTTGGTATAGAATCAATATATCACACATACAATCCTTCTCAGTGGCCATCCTGGTCTCATCCTCATGAACCCTGTGCTCCTCGATGGCCTCTATGGTGCGTGACAGCTCCTGTAGGTTCCAGAAAAACGTGACTGTTTCTCTCTGCTCCTTCTCCCCCTCCTGCTCTGCTTTTAACCCCGATCCCTCCATGCTTACATTGCCCTCAATATCCATATCTCTCCCTTCACTCGCTCCCTCCCTATTCTCCCCTTTCCTTCAATAGTCTTTACATAACAAAGGTGAAATGTGAAGATTCAAAGCAGTTGGCAGTGTAGCGAGCTCTTGATTCTAAAAGATCCAATCCTGAGTGGAGCTAGAATGAAATCATGCACTCTTCCTGCCTCGCTCTCTTTTTCATATGCACATACACACAAAATACACACAGACATGAACAAACAAACACACACTTGCATAGCTGGAAAGACAACATTTCATGCCGAGTGAAGATAGTGCTGGCACAATCTCTTCACTGACAAAGACATTTAATTTAATGACACCAGCCATAAAAGCTATAATACCCATAAAAGCAAGTCATGAAAAAAAAATGATGCTAAAATAATTATAATAATTGTTATATATTATAATAATTATTAAAAATAAAGCTGAACCAAAACTAACTTGCACATTTGTATTTTTATGTGTTAGAATGACTATTTTGGACAGCCACCTTGTTAGAAAATGAATTGATGGAATATAAAACAATAAAATAGCAAAAACTACATTGTAATGAGTGTGTGAGTGTGATAAAAGCAGTGATAAACTTCAACAGTAGTCAATGACTTTAACTCCATGGCACCATTAATATGTGGAAATACTAATCCAACAGTTAGTCGAGTAGAAAGTGGGAGTAGAGCAGGTCTTACCAGTTCCCTCTTATTTTTGCCACTGATGGGGAGGCTGGGGTCAGAGGTCACGCTGCCCGTGCCGCTCCCTGATTGGCTGGCATGTGTATAGTACGACGGTGACTGCGGAGAGCTATTGTCAGAGAAAGTGGTCGCTCTGCCGGTGGTGAGCTGGTCTGTCCCTGGATGGAAGAGTTGGTGTGTGGGTGTTCAAAGTTACACGCAGATGTAAGAAGGCGTAAACAAATAGTCTGCTTAGAATGATCAGGTTCTTTCTTTCTCTCCCTCATGCACATAGATTTAAGAGGTTTTCTTGCTACCTTCCATGCTGGCAGCAACTGTTGGAACCTCGGCTGTACTGTCCGGCACACTCTCCTCCTCTTCCACCAACACAGGTAGCAGACACGTGCTGGAACACATACAGTGCACCTTTATAGAAAACTATAGCATTTGTAAAAAAAAAAAAAAAAAATGTAAAAAAAAAAAGATAGAGAACATAGCTCTTTTTGCATAAATAATTAAAATCTTTAGGAGTTATTGCTGCTAGAAAGTGAAACAGTTTCCAGCAGCATCAGGTTACCTGACCTGTTGACACAGTGAATCACTCACCTGTCCTCCACTGCTGATGTGTCTGCAGACTGGTCCTGGCTCAAGTTCTGAGATGGACAAAAGTAAAGGAGAGAGAAGAAGGGAGGGGGTGAGAAAAAGACAGGTGGCCTTGCGGCATGGTTTTCTGTCCGCACAAGAAATGGTCAATGATTGAAAGACGCACATACATTCACATACATGTAGCGTACCTGTCCCATGGCAGTGAAATGCTATCTAAGCTGGACAGAGTGTGGATGAAAAAGATTGGGCTGATTCCTTATATAATGTGGAGCTTCATGGAGAGCCCTGCAGCTCTGTGAGTGTGAGTGTGTGTGTGTGTGTGTGTGTGTGTGTGTGTGTGTGTGTTGCTGAGAGGGGTGCTCAAAGAACACGTTAACACTGGCACAATGCTAAGTAGTGGAGGCGGACTGCGTGCATACACAGTCCTGTGAACACACACACAGTGAAGCAAGGTGAGTGCGCAATGCAATGGGATATTGTGTAATGAGTGTACATAATATCAGTTTTGACACCGCTCAGATGAGAAGAGAGCTACCTTACCATTTCACTCAATACAAAACCTTCAATGTCATTTTACATCCAAAGAAACAGTGAAGGAAAATAAAACTGATTAGTTACTTCCAATCCTCCAGAATGTTTTGAGTTTGCATGCTAGGTATTCTTCTTTGCTAAATAACGCAGTGATAATAATCTATGACAGCTCTGATTTTTATGCACAATCATGACCTAAGTCTTAGTGACATCATTACGGAAACCAAACAACAACACTGAATGTAAGGTGCTTACAGTCATGTTTATCATCACCTCTTACACTCATGTTTATCATCACCTCTTTGTAAAAATATAGAAAATATAAAATAATAAATAAGTGTCACTAAGCAAAAACATAACACAGGATTGAATTGTGCTCTAAATAGTTTAAAAACAACATTAGTGAGATAATGTTGTGATAAATAATATTTTGTCTGTACCGCCTACCTCAAACACAAACATGGGGGAACTTCCTATGAAAATATCTTCCATTTACAAGTAAAACTACTATTTGAATATATCCAAATGATTTTGTTCACAAGAAAGTCAACCCCTCATCTTTGCTGGAGGAAAACCAGGAGTCAACAAAAACTTTCTTGACCTGACTTCTATAAGTGTAAAAGATCATTTATTGACATGCTGAAAACATCCACAGCTTCGAAGCCCATCTTTCTTGTCTCCCCTCAGACTATCACTCAGTAGGGAGGCAACGCAGCATGCCACCAGCAGGCAGGACAGGGATAAAACAAGCTGATCGATCTCTCAGCAAGCTGCAAAACAGACTGTGGCGAAACAGCATCAAACCCAAGTGAGCCTTGCCTCTAACACGAAAACACCACCAGCCTATGTCAGGCTGAGGCTGGGCATAATTACCATGAAAGAATCTTATTGTATAGACCATACAAAGAGAAGCTCATTGGTCCAGAAAGACAGAAGATACAGTGGAGATCGGTGTATAGGTCTTTGTTAAAGGGCTTTGGAGCATCACTGTCAAATTCTTCTGCTCTTTTTGGTTGTAAAAACATTTAGTTAGTTCATACAAAAAACCAAGTGACAACAATTTTGATAATTCATCTTCTCAAATCTGAAGATTTCATCATTCTAACTGGAATATCTTTGGTTTTTAATTTTTCTGGCACAGAAATTGACAAAACTTTTAATCAGCTATTTAAGAAATAAATATCAATTATAACTATTTCATGTTCCCATTTCAACCTTCTTTTAATTGATGACTTGCTCTGAAACAATATCTTCTTCTTTTTTTGGCTTAATGTCCAGCTGTTAGAAAATCTGAAGCATTTCAACTTTAAGTAAACATAACTATAATGAAAGCACTTTAACATTAACACCTTAACAAGCTATAGTAAGTATTTTGTACTTACCTTCTTTGGCAACACAGTTCAGGGAAGCTGACAGCCCATCCTGTTACTCCTCAAGTCATTGGCGTGTCACCAGAATGATGGCCACCTGATTCTCTGATATTCCCTTAATTTTACATCCCTGCCCTTTCCTCTCCTCCTTGCCCAAGGTGAGGATTCCCTCTCAGCATTTCTAAAGAAAAAAAAAAAACAGCCTCCGCCCTGCCCACTGACACCCCCCTCACCCTCCTACTACCCCACTTCAAAACACACCTACTCTCACTCAGCTAAGACACACATGAAGAGGCAGAGAGACACGAGAAAGAAAGAGCACCAAAAAGAGGAAGGGGAAGCACAGTGGAAAGCTGGTGCTGAAGAAATTAGAGGAAGTTGTGTTCCTTTACACTTCTCCTGTACTAACCTTAGTGCGGCTCATGGCTCCTGTGCTCGAGTCTGCCTCGCCTTCTTTCTCTTCTTCTCCCCTGTGGTCCTCACTGGTTGGCTGGGCACTAACCACAGAGTCGGAGGTCAACTGTCAAGCACTCTTCATTTTCTCAGTCTTGATGTATACGTTAGATACATTTTCTATCTACTGAGGCACAACTGTTATATCATACTGTACTGAGTATGAAACAGTAAGTGTGATGAGGAACTCATCTCGTCTCTTTGTAGGCGGGCTGTGTCTATGCAAAGTGTGGCAGGAGAAATACTAATTAGGCTGCACACTCCTCCCACAGTGAGGAAAACACGCATTTGACTAGCAAATGTGGACCAAGTCATAGGGAAATGACAAAACTCAGCAAAATGGTGACTTCAACTGTGACTACTAAGGCTATTGATATCACTCATCTACTTCAAATCTAGCAAGGATAGTTTATACTGCTATGAAAATTAGTCAGGATGCTGGGTGAAGCTGTGTGGTAATGTCAGGTTCCTGACTATGGATGCTTCTGTTTTGAGTCCCATAGGTGGGATTTCCCTATCCAAACACCAACTTAACAGGTGTGTCTGTGGATGAAGTTCCTGTTTAGGTGTGATGAGAACAAACTCATCAACAACACAAAAAGAGAGGAGGCTGCTTTGTAGCATGGGTTTGTATGTGTTTTTTTCCAGCTGATGCATTACCCATGTTGGTAAACTTCTTGTTCTTTTTTTGCCCTCTGTTGTTGCATTCTTTATTATGAAAACTCCAGTTTTGTAAGTCACATATTATGTAAGATGTGGTGTGGGAAATAAGAGTGCGCCAAGTGTGCCAATGTATATCGCACTTGAGACAACCTTACGCCTCCCTATGGCACAACCCAGCGATACGTATTGGGAAGAAATCTGTTTATTGGAATCAATGGCTTGTAAGAGGGATACGCAAAATAAGTGACCTGTTTGTGGATGGAGTGTTCATATCGTTTGCTGATATTATGCAAAAATATAATCTGGAATATAAAGGTAACTTTTGGAAATATTTACAAATAAGAGACTGTATTCAAAAGGGTAAATTCAGTCACAACAAGAATACATTGATGGAAGTTTTGGACCTACTCAGTATAACACATAAATCAGCCATGTTTTACAAGACATTTAATGGTTTACGACAAAATATGTGTATAAATCTGAGGATCATTTGGCAGAAAGACCTAGGGTGTGATTTGAGTGAGGAGGATTGGTTAAATATTTTATCAAATACAGGGAAACACATGAGAGAGGCGAAGGGGAAATTTATTCAGTATAAGATAATTCATAGATTTTATTTCACGCCTTCAAAAACTACATAGAATGGGCTTAATAGGAAATAATTTATGTTGGAAGTGTCAGAGTGAAATAGGGACATTTTTATATGTAATTTGGGGATGTAAACTTGTGTACCCATTTGGGAGAAAGTACTGGAACATGTGAGTAAATGGCTGGACGTGGTGGTACCTGTATCACCAAGACTGTTTGTTAGGGGACCAAACAGAAATGCAAAATATACCTAAATATGAACGGGGGGGCTTTAAAAGTCGGGATGGTCACAGTTGCTCGAATAATTCTCAGAGTATGGAAGAGTACAGTCGCCCCAGATGTTAAAAAATGGATGGAAATTATGTCAGAAGTTGCATCATATGAACGCATGTTGGCTAGAATTAACAACGAAGAGGAACATTTTAAGGGCCTGGGAACATATTTTTTTTTTATTTTTTAGGCCTTTGTATATATGGTTGTATGTTGGATATACTGTCTGTTGGTGCTGGTGTCTGTGTTTGTTTTCAAGTTTGATTTTATGTTTATGTATGAATAAATAAAAACTTTAAAAACAAGTGCTCCAGAAGGCATATTGAGAAAGCCCTGCTATGGAAATATACTAAAACCACAAATCTTTTTACTGCAGTTAATGCATGAACAGTAATGTTATGACCACTATGTAAAAACATGTGAAGATTCCAGACATTGGCGCCCCCTAGAGGTAATACCATAACAGACAGTTTGGCAGACATGAATGCCAAACTTAAATACCAACAAACAAAACATCAGCAAACATCTAAAAGCACTCATCTATGTGCCATATAATTTGGGAGTTTCATAAGGAGAAAAGCAGTCTAACACTCTATTATGTGTTCAGTCTATCAAATGCAATATTTATTTCTTTACTCACCTCTCACTCTGGAGAACAGTCTCATCTGGTCCAGGTGATGTGCCGCTGGAAGGAACCATCTCAGCTGCTGTAGGAGGGGTATTAGTAAGCACGACCGTTTGGTCCTGCTCAGGTGAGTTGCTCAGATTTTGGGCTGGACCACATAAGTGAGGCTCTGCAGTCTCAAGAGCCTCTGCACCTGCTAAGACAAGAGAAAAATGGGTTCATCTATAAATAAACTTTCAGTGTCAAAAAGCAGGATTACAGGTTATATAGTTATCAGCTGTAATAATTTAGAACTAATTATTTCCTACATTTCCCAGTTTGCAAAAAACATCAACTCAGTGTGGCCTGTATGTAAATGGAATAGATTTTGATAATATTTGATTTAATGTAGTGGTTTTAGCATCTGTTTTAATATTTCTTTTTATATTGTTCATATGGTAAGTAAAATAAGCTGTAAACACAAAGAATATACAATATATAATTGACTTAGAAGAATAGAATAAAAAGTGTGTATTTTCTTCATACTACAAGCAGCAAAGCAGTAACTAAGTACATCATTTTGCAAGGCAGTCATGGAGTTCCGGTTTGGCAAGAAACAATAAAACAAATGTTCATACTGTGATAGTTTGACCTTTATCTTGCAAGATTTTGTGAAGTTCTCTCTCCTTCAAACAAACAGCAAACATACCAAGTGAGTCAGGAAATGACTCACTCTTTGGTTGGGTTGTAAATGCACACAGTAGAGAGCCTAGCTGACAATACAGGGAGAAGAAAGTGAAAGATGGTGTGTGTGATCCACATAGACAGTGAATTACAGTGAGAGAGAGAGAGAGAGAGAGAGAGAGAGAGAGAGAGAGAGAGAGAGAGAGAGAGAGAGAGAGAGAGAGAGAGAGAGAGAGAGAGAGAGAGAGAGAGAGAGAGAGAGAGAGAGGGGAAGCAGAGATCTTACTGTTGTTCTCTGAGTGGGACAGATCAGGGAGAGCATCCGCCTCTGGGTGTCTAATGTTGACAGCTTGCGAGTGGGCGCTCAGTGGCACTGCTGCCTCTTCCTGAAAACACACACACACATAAATAAAATGATAAATATTCAAAAAGGAAAGGGGTGAAAGATCAAATAAGCAACACACATTAACCATGTACCAAACAGCAGGCCCACATTCAGTCAACAGAAACAAATCTTTGTCAAATGAGAAGACATTGCATAAGCAGCGAACACATTCTAACAGCTGACAGACAGCACAAAGCATCTGTTCCATCAGTGATGGATTGTTGGAAAGACCCACCAATTACTGTCATCTTCATAGGAATTCAAAAGCAAACATCACTTTCATAATGACTGCAGCAATGATGGAGTGTTTAAATTAGTCTGAAAAACCTCACAGGCATGAAATTAATTATACATTGAGGACTGCAAGTGAGTAGACCGCAGAACATCAGAGATCAGAAAATGTTACAAGACACTGAGATTATAGCTGCATAATGTGCCGTTTCCTGTATGGCATGCGTCATTCTTTGTTGCAAAATACATTTGGATTTTATTTTCCTTCAAATGCAGGTGCATAATCCTTTCTTTTGCCAATAACAGCAGATAGGTCTCTCCTTCACCTCAGTATATCACAGTCATTCTATATAAGGAAATGGACAGCTTCAACACAAGCAGACTGCTGCCTGTGATCTGTGAATAATTACACGTGAACAGCTATTTGGTAGGCAAATGTCAGGAAGAGATATAGAGAGTGAAGCTTAGTGAGATGAATAAGAGAGGAAGAGAAAATAACTAATGTACAATGTAATACATCCATTTAAATTATATTAACAAAGGGATGGATTTTTTTTTGAAGAACATATGAGCAGTTTTAACCATTTACTGCAAATCAGACAAAACCAGTATTTTAGATAATTTCCTACCTTCCAGGCTGCCATTGCTTCCCATTTATTTCAGAGCAGTAGGAAAATCATGAAAGTGACTTCAGATATGTCCATAACAGTGACAGGGACTATTTTCAAAGCCCTCCCTATTCATGGTGTGTTCAAGGACAGTCCCATAACTGACAGCTGAAACTGAAGACTCTGAAACGTCAGAACATCCTTGAACGCACGATAAGGAAGAGTTTGCAAAAGAGACTCTGCTTGTAATTAATACCAAACAACTGTGACACAAAATGTGATAGATATGACATGAACATAAGGCAGACTAAATGAACTGAGATGAGTTACACATCTCCTGCATGTTTCAAGCTAGTTGTCATATAGCAGTAAGATTAAAAAAACTGCAGCAGCATAAAACATTGGTCTAATGGGTTAAGTATGCCACAACAGTCAAACATAGTCCTTAAAAGTGTAATTTTAAAGAATCCAATGGCTCTTATCATAACTTTAAGAACTTCCTACTTCCTTCACACTGCTGTAAAGGAAGTATAACCTGGTTATATTACCTGCTGACACACAGTTACAAACCTGGCAGCTGCCCAGTACCACTACAGTCATGTATTGTTGGCCACTTAGTAGGTTGGGATTCAGTGTCTTGCTCCAGCATTACTTGTTTATGGGAGGTAGAACCCACATTTTCTCAGCAGGTGTAGGAATTAAAACCAGCAAACTGTTATTTGTCTACTTTTAAAGTGCCACCCATTTGAAATTCATCCAACAAAAGTCTTTTTAAGATATGTATTGTGGTGTCACTATCAGTTGAAATCTTTGTTATTGTTTTTATACATCGTCATGTTTCCACATGATCAATTGCATTATTTTGGCCAATTTAAGATAACAGACAAAGCTTAACAATCTGTGTTATGTATAAATCAATAAAAAAATAGAAATAATTTTATTTGATTGAAATTCATTTTAAAATCACTGCACTAAGCTACAAGCACAAGGGTTTTCACAAGGCCAAAAGTGGTGATACCCTCTGAAAATCACGTGTAAGCTGTCAAATGTTAATTTAGATGTGTGGTTTCCAGAGAATGAAGCATGTGTGCAAGTTTGGAGGTTACATTCAGGTTGGCTCTAGTTTTACAGATTTGTTTCAAGGAAAGAACTACTCATCTTTAGCCTGGCATCAAGTTACACAGCCATACAACTTCAGTAAGCAACATCCCACTGCGGCTGAGGACATTCAAGATGAACTTTGAGTTCAATGCTACATCCTGCAACTGAAAAATTAAGTTTTCTGTCAATGTCGTTGGAATGGATGAAGAATGTTTCATGCAATAACATGCATGCATGTTAAAGATTTCAGTAACTAATTGTTGAACTACTTTTTGTTTAGGTAACTGCCAATAAATTGTGCCATTTCAAGAAAATATTTAGAGTTAAAGGATGATACACAAAGGTCACATCAAGGCACAAACATGGTGAGCGTCTTGTACAATACATAAACCTAATCCTATAACAAGTCAATTTACCTGCAAAGATTGAGAGTTCACCTCCTGCTTTGACTCAGTGCTGACTGCAAAGTCTGTAAGAGATACAGAGAAGGAACAAGAGGAAAATCTAATATAAATCAGGAAAGAATTACAGGAGGAAAGTGGCTGAAAAAAGTACAAAACAAAGAAACTGTTCATTAAAAACCCAAATCCTTCCAATTCATCTAGAGGCATTAATAGCCTTCCAAAAATGCAACACCACCATTTACCATAAAAGTTCAGACTGTCTATCATACAAGCCAGAGAGGTTAAAATACCATGCATGGCTAAGGTGGCATTAATGACCACATCCGCACTCTCATTTTTTGTTTCTATGCCTGCCAGCTGCTCATGCAGGCAGAGGGATGAGGGATTACTGAGCTCACTTTGTGGCCTCAGATTGGTTGTAGACCTGGCCATACAAGGACCTTGGGGAAGAAAGGATTTCACATACTGTGGAGAAACACACAGTCATTCTCACACACAACCTTTATAGGATTAGGGCCACAACAACCATAGAAGGCAGGGGTCTACTTCCAAGGGCCTCAGACTGTGTGTATCCTTACAGTGAGAGAATGTGTGTACTGTACTGGTGCTTCAAGGGTGGCTGAGTTCCCTGTGACTCCCATGGATTAAAGGGGGATAATCCACACACACACACACACACACACACACACACACACACACACACACACACACACACACACACACACACACACACACACACACACACACACACACACACAATCTGTCAGCTGTTTTTCACCTTCAGAGTTTATCCTGTGAAGCACTTTGTAAGACACAGTGAAACCTGTAAATTCACCAGCTGTTTGTGTAAGTGAACTTAAATCATGATAATGTTTAACTAGTTGGTCTGAGACTAAAAACCAAAAAACCAAACAAACAAAAACAACAGGTACTAGGAAAGACTCCTATATCTATACTGCTGACAGTAATCAATACTAATAATGTGCATATTCTCTTCTCACTGATGGCCTTATTTAGCAGGTCATATTTGGGGGTTAGGTGGTTAGCAAGAGACATGTTCAATTTAATTTAAATATAGTTGATATATATAGTAGCAGGAATTACACTATTCCATTTAATTAATTTGCAAAAAATCTTGTAGCACAAGGAAGTTGAAGTGTGAATGTACAACAGAATTGTTTAGATAACCATTAGACTCCAGTTTTCACAGGTCAAACTATAGTTTCAATGAAGAGCTAAGATGACGCAGGATGTATTAGTCCACATTCTTGTTGCATGAGACTTATTTCTACTGTTGGATCCAGAGATAAGAACAAAGTAAGTAGGGGTCAGCCTGGGGCTAGAAAAATATTAAACTATATTTAACCCTATTTGGTTTGGCTTTATGAGGTTGTTAGCCCTACGCTAATTCTGGTGTAAACTGGTGTAAACTGTAAACTTTAAAGGCTCAAGGATGACAAAAGTTCTTAACTTACATTTTGTGTTTCTCTATGAATAAATCACATAAATAAATCTACATCTTATAATCCTAACCCTAACCCACTACATTAAATATATATACACATTAAAAGGTCCAGTGTGTAGAATTTAGTTGCATTTAGTGGTCCAATCACTGCATTGCATTCTCCTCACATCACCCTCACCTTCCTAGTGTAAAGGAGAAACAACACTTGAAGGACCCCGTGTAGAGTCACTATTTAGTTTTTCTGTTCTGGACCACTGTATAAATAAGATGTTTCAAGATGGCGGCCTCCATGAAAGGGGACCCTCTCCCACTGTAGATATAAAAGGATCATTTTGAAGTGACAAACATAAAAAGATTCTTATTTCTAGGTGATTATACATGCATGAAAACATAGTTATGAATATTATATTCCATGTTTGCTTTATTCTGAAAATAGAGGCCCCAAATCTTACACACTGGACCTTTAAAATAACTCAAATAGTTGCTTAGTAGTTGAAGTGTTGAGACGTTGGCTGGTGGTCATTCTGTCCACCTTGGTGTCTCTACTCACCTTGACCCCCTACTGCTGTATTGTGCCCAGGCTGGGCCTCCCCAGGGAGGGCAGACAGAGGAGTAGATGTGTCCCTCACTTCTCCCTCTCCTGCTGTATCCACCACAGTCCACTTCTCCTCACCGTCCTCTTCTTCTCCTCTGTCTGTCAATTTATCTGCAGTCTCTTCAGGCCTGCTGTCTGTTCGTCCGCTCTGCTTTCTGTAATTCCTTTCAGCTAACTCGTTCTTCAGAAAGTCCTGAAGGGCGAACTCCTCATCCCAGTCCAAGTCATCTCCAGGCTAAAAGGAAAGGGAAAGACAAGGTATCTAACCACTGCAAAGTCAAACTGTACCCCTGAAAAAACGATGACAGCACTGGACACATGACTGACTATACTGAATGAATGATTTCAAAGTGAGAACTATTTTTTGTCAAGGCACAACTTGTTTACTGTATGCAAATCTATCTACCTCAGCACAAAGTACATTATGTTTTGCAGTAAAAACATTGGTGCCATAATGGAAATGTTCAAGCATGCCTCACTGCATTTTGTGCAAGGAGCAGTGCGTAGGTGTGTGGCCGCATTTGATTCTGAGTGTGTGTGTGTGTGTGTGTGTGTGTGTGTGTGCGTGTGCGTGTGTGTGTGCATGTCCACTTGAGCCCGCCAACTCGTACTCAGCTCTCTTCTAACCAGATACTCCATCTGTCTGAATACAGTATGAGGTCTGTCACCGCTCTCCACGAAAGCCCTCCAATATCCTTCTATTGTGGCAACTGAATGTTAATACATACAAAAACATATATATGTAAATTATTAAAATTAAATGTATTCCAAACCCAATATGACTTTCATGCCAATGTTAAACACTCACCTCCCAGACAGTGTATATTTTATTCAATATTCTAAAAACAGATATTCTTAAAAAAAAAATGCAGATAAAGATTACTTCTGAGAATGGCGGAAGCAAGTAGCTGCTGCTGCTGCTTATTAATTATAGGTTTATAGATTTAAGCCCCTTGACCCAGGCCCTTCCTCTCTGACCTCTTCCTCTGGTGCAGGTGTCTGGCATGAGGCCTCTCTGCTGTCTTGAGGTGTCTTTAGCTGCTCCAACTCTTCACACAGCTGCCGCTTCTGGTTTTCCTGCTCCTGCACCCTGCATGCAACAGTGCAAAATCCTGTTATTTAAAAACAGCTGGGGGATTGTACGTTTTTCAAGAGAAATGTGGAAGAAACGATACAAGAAAAGATACAAAATCCTATCCTAGAAGACAGTACAGTGGACATACTGTACCCAATCCGCAGGCCCATGCAGTGCCCCATTCTGTTGCCCAGGGTGACAAGCGCCAGTTCCCCAACTGGCCCAATAACCGTTTCTCCACTTCACGTTTTTGTAAATCCAGTCCCAGAACACTCAAACACTCTGTGCAGGAGGCAGACTTGTACTAACAACGAGTCCTCTTCAGTTTTCTTTCTTCCTAAAGAATTTTAAAGTTTCTGAGTTACCCTGTCATGTGAGCACCAGTAAATCCCAACTGAACAGCCTGACTAGTCCCCTCTCTTCTGGTCTGATACAGTAGTGCTAGCTGTTATATATCAGAAGGGGATGGCCGTCTCCATGAATACAGATATAAACACACGCACACACTGCAAAAGGCAAACCCATCTACAAAGAGTGAGTAAAATCAAGAATTGGCCCAGACTCAGACCTAGTCAGGCGGCCCTTTGGGGTCACTGAGGTCAGGATGATTGACAGGTATTTCCCCCACTCAGCACAACTGACTGGCCAACTGAGACAGAGCACTTAAGAGCACACATACTAACATTTCAGGGGTCTCACATTAAACAGTGTGGTGTATGATGTTATTTAGAAACGTGGACTCTTCTGTAGTGGCAGAAATAAATTCTTATTAATTAAAATCTGCCCAGTAACTTCCTCCATTCAGGACCACATTGTATTTCAGGTCCTGAAAGCTTTACAAGCACCCAAACAAGCTTATAAAGACAGCTATAGGCTTCTATAGACTTGGAAGGTCAGCAAGGCTAACGAGCTAACCTTGGTAGCTCATTACGCCTAGACTGAATTTTTTTCAGCTATTACACTGCTAGACAATTCAGCCTCTCTCACTAATGTTTTGTTTAGGGACATCCGTATTACCTTACTTAGTCAGAAAAATGAATCTCTAGCTCTTAGGGTTTAATTTAACCAATGAGATCAATGCTACACAAGAACAACTCTGACTTAAAGAAATGTTTTCCTACCTTACAGTCAAGTTGTCCTTAATTCACCGGCACAAGATACACTGTACATCTATTCTATTCCATCTTCCTCTGGTATTTCTCCTTCACCTTCCTCTGCTCTCATACCAAATTCTCAAACCACATCACTCACTTCAGCGTTCAGCGCCTCACACATTTCTGACTGCCCACTGATTTTCACATACACAGCCACACATGCATGAGCAGTGCAGACAGCGAAGATTTGCTTACCTGACTGAAAGGTGCAGGATCTCGGTGCGGGACCTCCTCATGTTACTGGCCATTTTGATCAGCTCCTTCTCCAGCGAGTCTGTATACTGGGCCAGCTGGTCCAGGCTGAGGGCCCAGTCTGCCCTTCTCGCGTCCAGCTCGGCCTGTACTGTCTGTGGGAAGACAAGGCCGAGGGGGTCAGCCTCTTGCTAGGGTGAAAGGCCGCAGGCTGCTGCACAGCCTGAATAGCTGTGTGTCTCTGACGCCTTCTACACTTAACTGACACGCAATCTTTCCATATCAGCCAGCACACTGAAGAACCAACGAAAGATTGACTTGCATGGGTACAGCTCTGCTCCACTAATGATTGCTGTCTCATTTGGTATGTTTACTGCTGTATGGCTGTACGTGACTAATGAATGCAGAGTGGCAACAATGCAGGAGGAGGGGGGAAAGAGAGAAAGAGAGACAGAGAGATACAGAAAGTTGGAGTGAGGGAGGAGGGGAGTGGGTTGTGTTCATGGTACAACATGCTGACTAAATAGCACTGTTGGATGGGGACTGTTGGAGAGTTATATAAGTGAGAGATCTCTAGAGAGAAGAGATAGTGGGTGGGAAGGAGAGAAAGAGCAGATATGCAGTGATAGATGGAAAACGAGTACAACAGGTGGAGGGAGAGAAAGATAGAAATCACGTTACATAATTTCATGAAAAGAAAAAAACAACAACCTAAAATTGCCCTTTTCAGTCTGAAATCAACCCATATACGAAGGCAGTGCACTGTAAACACACAACTTTTCTTAAGCTTGTATCAAGTGTAACAAGTAGGCTGACACTGAACAAAAAAATGTAAAATCTATCCATGAAAGTGTGTGAGTAGATCTGACCTGGAGACTGGTGTCTGTGTTGCCCCCTGACTTTGTGTGGTTGTCCAACAAGCCTCTAACTGTAGACAAGACGGAATCAGTTTCCTCTGTGAAATCCCTCTTCTGAGAGACAAGAGGAAGCATGTCGTGAAAGAGAAATACTTTAAGATGGAAAGTCAAGAGTTGAAAACAATATGCATAACATTAGACACAATTGCTGAAGGCAGTAAGTTAGGTTTATGAATACAAGTTTAAATGCATTCATAGATCTAACGTCATACTATTCTAATTGTCTAATCTTAACCTGGTAGTAACTAAATTTGACTAAAACTTTAGGATTACTAGCTCCTCTTCTTGTACCTCGACAGTAATTTAAGCACAACATTCTTGATTTTCTTGTGATTCACAGCAAATTCTTAAAGTTTAATCAAGTTTCAAAAGTAGCCATGTCATAGTATGAGCAAACTGTTAGGCTGTCTTTTTTTAGGTTAGAAGGCTGAACCTGAAGCTACAGAGAGAAACTACTGAAACATTAAAATGGCTTACAAAAAGGTATAATAAATAATTCAAGCTTTTTACAGCTGATGCCATAGTGGGTTTGTGTTATGTTGAGGGTGACATTTACAGTCACAGCAGTCGTTTGTAAGTGAAACATAACATAAAATATTTTATAAAAAGAAAGCACTGGAATTATTATACAGATGTAAATTGTCCAGTCACCAATCTAGAGTCAGGCGTTCATGCACATTTAACACTAACCAGATTGTTTAGGAGGTTCTTGAACTCCCGAGCCATGTGTTCTGGGCTGGGTCCCTGCAGCATCAGCAGTACCTCCCTGTCTAGCGTCTCATCCAGCGGGGAGGCAAAGCTCATATTGGTGGACAAATGATCAACTCCATGGGCGGTCTACAGGAGATACCAATATATTATATCAATATAATCAATATATTCATACAAAAGAGCAAAAGAGACTGAAACAGTTACTGTCAGTCTGATTATGACAGAGAGGCTGGACAGTGCCAAGTGTGCAGCATGTGAAAAACTGCATCTAAAGTTCAGACAGTGTTGTGTATTGTGAAATCTGTGAGAAACCCTAGAGACTGAGGAGGAAAAATCCTCAGAGATTAATCACCTGCCTGTAGGCATAAGAGTTCTCAGAACTGCGGCTGGGGTCACAGGCATTATAAACTGAAATTACATAGACTTGCCAAAACTAGCTGTGACAGTATAAATGCTGAGTCTGTGTATGGTTCATTCAAGTTTAGATCTGCTAATATCCAAGAGGCACAGCAGCCGTGCATTCCCTGTCAAGAATAAAAGACTGAATGAATGTCAAAATGTAAGAGAAAATGAAGAAAATGGAACAGCTGAATATGAGATGTGGGAAAAAGACAACAAGTAAGAGAGTGCTGACCTCCAGTGGTGACTGTGCCAGAGCCAGCTCTGTCTGTAGGGATCCTGAGGTGCTCTGGTTCAATCTGTAGGCCGCTGACAGGGAAAGACCAGCACTGTGAGAGACAAGAGGATAGGGATGAAGAGGTGCATACATTAATAGTGTGAAAAAAAGTAGCTTAGATTGTCTGCCTCCATAGTAGTATCCTTAATCTCTCAAACCCCATCACTCATAGTCAAGTGTTGGTTCACTTACCCAGCCAGATCTGGGTGCATCATCTGCATCTGGTTCTC
Source organism: Sciaenops ocellatus (assembly GCA_033000465.1). Classification (NCBI taxonomy): domain Eukaryota; kingdom Metazoa; phylum Chordata; class Actinopteri; family Sciaenidae; genus Sciaenops; species Sciaenops ocellatus. The sequence continues at coordinate 7,016,877 of CP136889.1, forward strand.
CAGCTTGCTCTTGTCTGCCCTCAGCAGCTGGAATCAACAACGGAGATATCAACATGACCTCTAGATAACAAATGAGATGGACTATTTTGCCTGCCGCTACCCCACTAGAACAAACCTGTCGACTACAAGGAGAGCAGGTGATTTAATTCCCACAGTCAGTTGATGACGCACGTGCTGATAATTGTACAACATATTGAATTGTTTGTACACTAAAAATATTGACATTTGTGTCACATTTAGCTTTACATTTTATAAAATTAAATGCCTTAATCTTACTATCTGATGGTCAACATTTCACATCTTATTTAAATGTGTCTATTTTGTAATCATGACTTAAAACATCTAATACTTACATTACTAATTATTTTTTTCAAACCAGAGAGTCACTGCAGAGTTTTCACAAACTCATTTCAGCTAAAAAACAAACAAATAAACCAAACAAATTTTTGTGTGATCTGTATGGACACACAAGAGTGTGCGTGGATATATAAATATGTGCTCATATATGTGCATATATTTAAGTATGGGCATATATATGGATGAATTTGTTATTATAGCTTGGCATAGAACACAAAACACAATATTAAATTGGAAAAATAAATCTAAATGTTGTATAATTTATGGTTGTATTAAAACATGATTTTTTTGCAATTAAAGTATATAAAAAAAAACAAAGTGGTAGAAGTAGCAAATCAGTTTTAAGAAGCATAAAAAGGCTGCAGGAAAGATGGTAAAGAGATCGGGAACATGTAAAAGCAGTAAAAGTATATGAGAAACTAGAGTGGGTTGTTGATGCACAGAAACTGAAATAATGATATGATGGAATGTTCAACACACTGACCTCTGTGATGGAGGAGTACTCCTCCACTGCTGACTTAAGCTCATTTATCTGTCTGCTTTTCTGTAAAAGAAGGTAGAGAAACAAAAGGACAAAAATAAGTTGCTTTAGAGATTTTACAGGTTTTTCACACTGAATCTGTGTCTGCTGAATAGATTCAAGCTATTTTACATACTGAATGTTTAGAGCTGCCACAAATAACTTTACAGCTACAGTAAAATGGATAATAAAACATAAGGCACTGACCTCTAGTATCGCAGCTTCCTTTTCACTAACAACAGCATCAAAAGAGTGAATCTGCACCTGAGGAAAAGCCAGTTACATAAGAACATGAAGAAAGTACAGTACAACGACAGCACTGACAACACAGTATTTCTACTTGTGCTGGAGAAAGATTTACAACGCGAAGGTCATTTTGTGAAGAAGAAAGGCGGTTATACACTCCAAAAGGCCTGTGGGCCAAGGAGACAGAATTAGAGAAGGACATTGTGTGAGAGGAGTAAAGAGAGGCAGAGAAGGGATGTAATAACACAAAGCAAAATATAAAAATGATAATGGGCAGACAGTAAAGGTACCTGAAGGTCAGCGTTAATGTCACACAGCTCTGCTATTCTCCTCTGAAGCTCGTCCGTCTCCATGGTGACCTTGAAGTTCTGGGGAGCCATCAGAGGGGAGTTAGGGCAGCTAGTCACATCATTTAAAAAAATAAAAAATAAAAACTTGTAACAATATACTCTTTATAAAGTATCTATGAATGGGTAAGTATTACTCATGTGAAGTCACTGACTTTACTGTCAGAACTCCTCTGACAGAAGTACCTCTTCTTGAAGAGAGGCAATCTTGGCAATGAGACTCTGGTTTTCTTTCTCCTGAAAAAAAAGGCAGTTAATAGCAGGTATAGAAATAAATTCTCAGTTCAGCATGTGCTTTAACCAAAGTGTTTGCCTGTATAAATCAGTACATTATACATTATTTTTAAAATCATCTTGTTTTGCAAGAAGAATGTGAACAAATGCAAAACAAAAGAAAAAGACATGCATCTATTTTCAAGCCACAAGACGCAAGTGAAAATGGCCTAAAAGGCTACACTGAATGCCAAGCATTTTAATTTGAATCCCAATGGGGTTTATGTTTTGACTGTTATGCTGCAGTACAGTACAGTACATTTCAGCTGAGATGTCTAAACATGGTGTAGATGAAGGAACCCTTGCATCAACACAGACACATGGCATTTGTATGCACTTAAACATTCAAGCAGAATGCAGTTTTATATATCGTCTTTGTACTGGGTGAGTTTGACTGACCACATGTTTGCTGTGTGCGGAGGCGCGAGCTCTGCCTTCCTCCGTACAGTTCAAAGTGGCCTTCATCTCCTCCACCTCCTCCTTCAGCATCTTCTCCTTCTGGGCCAGCTGCTGGTTACTGTGCGAGAGGACAGACAGAGCTAGAAGTCAACAAACCACTGCTACAATAAATCTGTGCTGTGTATTTTTATGCATGTGGATCTTACACCCTGGCCTGGTTGCGTAGCTCCTCGTTCTCCTCTGCCAGCTTCTGGTTGCTTTCCTCCATTCCCTCCACCACCTGCTTCAGCTTCCTCACCTCCTCCTGTAGCTTTTGGTTACTCATCTGAAGATCAGCAACACAATACACCAGCTCTGACGTCTCACTGAGGGAAGAAACACACAAACCAATATACACAGGGCTTAAACTGGGCCAGAGCTCCACCTCCTGACGTCCAAGACCTCAGTTCAGCGTCATCTCCTTCAGTATGACAGTGTTGCTAAATCTGACACCTTTGGCTTGAAACTTTCCCTTTTAGTACAACACTGGCCATATGTAGAGCCTCTGGAGAGTTACTTTTCTGTTATCTCAAGTGGATTATTACAGGAAGCATGAAACTCATCTAATCAGGAGGAAATAAAAGAAAATAAGGCAACAGATAATGAAAAAACTATTTATTGCATTAAGTTTATAAGCTACTGTATTTGCCGCAGTGCACAGAGATTTCTATTTTTGCCCTTCGACAGGAATTTCACTGTTTCGTGACCCACACGGGCAGGTGTGGGTGGTCATACACACACAGCTTGGTATTGCCCATTCAAAAACAACAGGGACAATCTCACAAATTCACACACATCACTTACAATTCTGCTCTGGATGCCTCCCCTCCAAAAGCCTCCAAGCTTCCTGAGGTCATATTGAGTAGCATGGACCTCTTAGCTAAAACACACAAAAACATTTAAAGCTCCAGGTGTCATCAAAATGAGATGTGTGTACAGTACAAGGAAATGAAAAGCAAACATATGAGTGATTATATGCACACCCACCACACAGGCTGTCTCTGAGTTTGACTGAGTCCTGAGTGATGTCATCTGTTGGCTCTTCCCTAAGATACAGAGAAATCAAACATCAGACTGTGCAACATCAATCACTAATGATCTCTACAATTTGGCAGTCGTGCACTATGCTGTTGCTTTGGGCTCCTGAAAACATACTTGAAACGATTCGTTGAACTGTTTAATTTGTGGTACCTGGCACACGGAGCACTACAAACAGTCAGCTCTCTGCTCAGTCTGAAACTCATCCTCTGTCATGTACAAACACACCCTGCTGTACTGTAAGCTCACTGGCTGTTGCACAGTCATAACTCATTTCAGTTATATAGCACGTGGCCAGCAACTCCATTTATATATAAAATATAGAAATAAGCATGTCTTCACCCACAGTTGACGCAAGGACAAAATGCGTCTTTAGCTTCATTTACAGCCCACACATCAGGCCAACATGCATCATCTCTTGTGTAAGAGATCAATTAATACAGCAATATAAAATATTTTGACTTTGAATTTCTATCCTCTATCTGAGGCATATCAAACTAGACCAGAGGGGTCAAATGTACTTTTAAATTTAGACCTGACAGAGTGCAGAGTGCGCTCAATGATGACGCAGAACTGCCTCAGAGACAAAAGACATGCAGCTGTTAAATGGAGACACACAGAGCTGAAACTATGGGGGAAGAAATTCTCACCAGTTTATCTTTCATCTGATGCATACTCCGCCTACACAACATCTACTTGCATAACTCAAACGCAATATAAGAGTGCCTCTTTTCTGAAATGCTAAAAGAAAGGATAGGACTGGTAAACATAGCGCAGGTCTTTTTCACACCACATTAAAGAGGTTGGAAACCACAACTACAAATGCATAGAAAGAAAAAGCCAACATGTGGAGCAAATGTAGTCAATTATTTAGTCTAAAAAAAAATAAAATAAAAAAAAAAAAAGACAGCAACAAACACAAAATACTTTTAAAATATGAAAAGTCTAGTCATAATTGCATTTTAGGGTGTCAAAAAGGAGGCCTCTCACCTTGTGTCCCCCTTTCACTTTCACAAAAAATATATCCAATGACTGCTTGAACTGTTTATCACAGTTCTGTTTTCACTTTCAAAAGTTTGGGTTTCTAAAGCTCATCTTCAAATGTCTCCAGTTTAAAATAGCATTGCTAACAAGACAAAAACACAAGATACGGTCAGACAGCCTATAGAGATTTTAGTTCTTTCTACCACATACAGGAAGGTCACAGCATGTACTGCAGCTACAGAACAGCACAGCTGGACCTCAGATGTCCTAGGATGTTCACTCACCAAGCTGTACACCCTTCACCCCAACATATTTTAAACAACATTTTCAGGTTCAGCACCTGAACTTACAAACCATGAACATTTTCCATATTTTTCATTCATTTATAATGTCTGTTTTTTAGTACCCGTTGTTGCGGCAGTCATCAATCCACTCCCTCATGACGGCGTGATACGTGTCCAGGTCAATGGAGACGTCTTTGTGTTCTGGGTCGAGCATGTTGCAGAGTTCCTCCAGTCCGCTGTCTTCGGAGCTGCGACTAGTGGTGTGACGCAGGTAGTCCACAATGTGAGACACATAGACTTTACCTGCAAGATGACAGTAACACAGACGCATCTCCTTTCATCTCTGGATTCTGTTTGAACTGTGATTATTAATATTGCAGAATTTATTTTGTGATGATGTGAAATTTACTTTTGTTTGCACTTCTCAATGTTTTGTCTTTGTTGAGTTGAAGGTGTAGGAAGCAAAAGCAGTAACCATAGTGACTAACTTTTTTTTTTTTGCACTTGGTTTCACACATTTCTCAACGCTGACTTCACTTTGTTTCTAAAACCCTTCAGCCTTTGCACAGTTACCACGAGAGGAGTCTAAGCTGCAGTACAAACAAACAAATACTTCTCTCACTGAAACTCAACCACCACTAGAAATGTTCCATGTACTATTATTATAGACTATTTCTGTGGATTGTGTTATGTTACAACATAACACAATCCACAGAAACAGTCTGATTAAAACATGTTCAGAATCGAATAAAGTTCAATCAGACCAATCATGGCTGAATCACATTTTAGCTGAAGACCTAAGCAATTATTTTTATAGCAATACCATTGATGAAAGGATTTTTTAAAAATTATTTTACATAATCACAGATCCAAAGAGGACAGAAGTTCATAGAAAGAAAGAAAAAAAAAATAGACATATCACCTCAACAGCACAAATGGACAAAAGAGACTTGGAGTCTTGTATGGAATCAGATCCAAAGATGGAGGTAAAAGGTCAAAAATGATGAAAAATTACCACCTTCTCCATATATTCCATACCCCAACCCCTTTCACACAACATGGTTCACGCAAGAAAAGCATTCAAAATGTTGAGAAAACACGGATGTCTCTGAACACTTAGAGATAAATGGAGCAGATTTGCGTTGCCAGTGCTAGGAGGCACAAGAAACAACACTGATAGTGTGTGACTGTGGGAAGCTGAGGGGATTACTTCTGCCTTCTACACAGAAAAACACAATGTCATACTATACACAACGACAACTTATAATTCATCTCTAGGCTGCTGGATTTAGCTTGTGGGAAGACTGAAAAGCATGACCAAGTCATTAATGAGCGCATGAGCGTGTTCGTGTGGGCGTACCTCGGCGCTGGGTGTCGCAGGCATGGAAGATGGTATCGAGCAGATTCTCCTCGCAGATGAGACTGATTTCAGCCATATTCTCCTTCCTGTTTTCAGAAGCCAGTAAGGTTCCTGAATGAATATGCAACACACACACACACACAACACACACATCTTGAGTTGTGTAGCAAAGGAAGCACATGATACATGTTACCTCAGGCACAGCAACAACTGTAACAGTGTGATGGCCTGATACACTATCCATTTCAAAATTACATAAGGCAAGTTAGTTTGGGGGTACAACTACAAATTATCTGCCAAGTCCCCCATTAGCGCTTGTTCTTCCCACTCATCGTGGGGGAATACAAGCTCATCCCTCATTGTTATAGGGTAAATTGATGAAATTAAAAATAAAAAAAATCCCATTAAAAATATGGAACATTTAAGCACAAAGGTTTTGAACTAGAATTTAGAAAATATAGGCTTGTATCAATTATGAACTTTTAAAAAAGGGAATAAAAAAAAGGATCTCAGGGGCCATATTCATGACGCTTTCTAGTCCAAGTCTAAGAAAATTCTAAGAATTTCACCTTCAAGTTAAGAATACATCCTGTACAGAGCATCTTAGCCCTGAAGAGAGCTCCCAAGATGAATAACTGTTAGGAGTAAGGAGATGGACTTTTAAGAGGCTTTGTGTTAAGACAAAGTGATATGAGAAGTACTCTCTAAAACCTGAATAACTGAGTTCATGAAAGCTACTACAGATTACATCATGCAAAGATAATGATTGTTGTCAATGTCATTAGAGATGTGCACTCTCCCACCCAACACAGTAAGACTATAATGCCAGAAATTAAATTAATCATAACACTAAGATATTTTGGAAAAATGCAATAATGCAGTGATGACGATGATTCACGCCTGTCACAACCTTCTATAAGCATAAAGAGTTCATCTCATTTTCGATGGATGTGCACACCTTGGAGGCTCACAAAAGGGCATACATGGACATTAATTACCATTAGTATATGACAGCTATGAGCATGTGAAAAGGCTACAATAGCAGGCTAAAATATTATTCATGAGTGGATGGAGTACACTAAAAAAAAAAAAAAACCAGAAAAACTCCGGTCTGAAACTACGGTCTCATGCTCAAAGATGAACTTTCACATTAAATCCATTTTGTGTTCACTATAGGTACACTGCTCCATAAACCTGCAAATCTCAGCTGGCCAGCAGCAACTCCTCCCTACCTCCATCTCCCATGGACAGTCTTTTCACAACCAGAGCCGGGTAGGGCAGCTCACACTCGGTTGAGTTCCCCACATCCGCTGAGCAGAAGTTGAGGTTGTAGGAGAGGGTGCTGTGGTTTGGGGTGAAGGTACGAGACAGAGGTGGGCTCCTGCTCGGCCTCTCGCTCTCGGGCTGCACCGACTGGGGTCCTCGTGTGAATGTAAAGTAAGGGGAGTCTTTGGACTGACCTGTGGGGGTTGAACAATACCTCTGCCATTTCTTAACTTGTCTCAAATCACTCCCATCAGCACCTCTCCTCTCTCCCAGGGTGCTTGTGATAGTGTATGTGACGTTAGATGGTGTGGAGGGATTGCATGCTGGGGTGGAAGGGGTGAATAGCGGAACAGAGGCACCCAGGTTGCTCCTCTGGGAAGCAGCAGAGCTCGGCATACCCATCCCTTTCCCCTTCTCCTTCTCCTTCTCCTTCGCTTTCTCCTTCCCCCTCTCCCCCTCGTCTCTGTGGAGGGCCCCTTTCTTCAGGATGGCCTCCAGGTTGTGCCTGAGGCCACACTGTGGGCTGTCGTAACTGGTGGAGGAGAGTTTGGGAATCTGAAATGGTGAATTGGGCTCCCGGTCACCACGCCATTGAATGGTCTGCAGTTTGCGGCAGATGCTGTCTACGGGATTGTGGCGACGATTCGGCTGGGGCGTGTAATAGTCCATGCTGCCGATGGCAGGGCTGCAGTGCTGGCTTCCTGGCTAGAGGAGAGGCTGAAGTCTGAGAAGACAAAAGCAGAAAATATTTTGTTTTTTTTCTACGCAAAACTGGTCAAATGGAGACTGATATTCTACTGGTAGATGACCAACACTGCATAGCACAACAAAATGATGCACTGGATATTTGGCATTCAGTCTGTGTAGGACTGTTTTCGCTGGTTATTCCAAGATTGAGTGGTTGCCATAGGCATGACAACTTGTGTTGAGAACTGTTTAACAAGCAGGGCTGAATAAAGATGGAGAGGCAAAAAAAGAGGGATAGATGGGGGTATCACAATATAACCTCCCTCACCTCCCCCAAACTACCTAACTAAATTAAAGAAGAAGTTAAAGAGAAGTCACTATACATACAAACCTGTCCACAAGGTTTCAAATGTTAAATTCTGGCTTCTTAGTGCGGAAACATGAAAGCAAATGTGTTCAAATTTAAAGCATCGCCTACTTAGCCTCCAGGTGTGCAACCGAGCTAATTAATTCAAGTGCTTTCGAATTAAACACAAAAGAGTAAATATCTAATTTCCTTCACCTCCTTGCAGTTTAAATGAAACTATTAATTCATTTAATTGCAGTATATTTATTGAATAAGCTACTCGCTGTCAAAATTAGCAAAACAAATGCGTTAAAGGATTTAAATGATACAACTGTCGGGCTACGATAACCACACGAACATTTAAAACATTTTTCATCAGCGCACATTTACGTCAATACAAACATGCACCTGACCACCATGTCTAAAATAACCCACCTTCTGTTTTACTCTCTCAAATAGCATTTGTCTGCTAGCAGGATATGAATTTTTTTTTTGTTACCTTGTAAAGCTTGTTTGAACAAATATCCACGACGAAATGTTTGGGCAACTGTCCTGTCTCACACGGAGAGCACGCGCACACAGGTAGCGTGAAGCTGAGCGCACGAGACAGAAAGAGTTAAAACCTCAGTGGGTGTTCACGACTCTAAAAATGAGTCAGCACCCCCTCCATGCGGCCTGAAGACGACACAGCACCTAAAATGACCGCCTTCAACTTAATATTTAAGGCGCTGTAAGTTTTCCAACAAATACATAAATTCATACACTTTTTAGTGTCTCACCTACAACTAGTCTACTCCTCACACATAGAAAGTTAACGTCGCAGTGATAAAATAAATTAAATACAAACATTTAATTTAATTTAATTTAATTTAATTTGATTTAATTTAATTTAATTTAATTTATAAGAATGTCCAAAACGTCATACCACTTAATTCTCTATTGTAGGCTACAGCTTAGTCTCACCACGTCATGAGTGATAAAATATTAGGTAGGCTCATTTGAATGCTTGGTGTCATGACAACACAGTAATGGGACTGGTTTCAACCTCATCAATAATTGAGCAATTTGGCGGGGAGGAATTATGAAGCTGCGCCACTGGTTTTAAATGTCATCACAGCAAACTTTGTGTCAGACGTCTCTCCTGCTCTGAAGGTAACTACAATATTGACTATTAAATTATGTGTGTGAATTTTAGAGATAATTATGGTGACTAAGGTTGTGTCTTAAACTGGCAGTAAGTGTACACAATATTTACTGGTGTTTTTTGTTACATAAACCTATTTGAAACTTATATGTGAATGATTATCATGCAGTGTCTGCTTTTGGTCTGTATGTAATGTCATATGCAGCTCGTGATGGTATACATGGTATGCTATCACAAGGCCTATTCCTGTTTACACCTGCATTAAAAAGTCATATCACACAATTTAGTTTTCATAATACAATATGACGTTAAACACAATGGTTCATAGGTGTGGCCAAAACTCAATTGTGTGTGTGTGTGTGAGTGAGTTCAATGGAATAAAATTTGGTGTTTATTGCTGAAAGCTGGCTCTACAGGATATTTGATCCTGTTCAGCAGGTGATATGCCACTCTTCCTGTCACACTTCTCTTTAGCTAATTTTAATGTCATGTCTTTGTTGTTAAAATTGTCAAATTTCATTCAGGAAAGCAGCTACATCTCCACCACCTCGGTGACTGACTCCAAGCTTTAAGGTATTGAAACTAGCTATTTAAGTGTGTTGTTGTGGCTGTTTGGTTGTAGAATGTGTGCCATGCTCAACGCACTGTCTACATAGCATATGACTACCAACATAACAGGTCACAACTTCATAATAATAATATATAATAAAAACTGTAAGTTTTCAAAGTCACTTTTTAGTGTCTGTTCTACAACTAGTCTACTCCTCACCACACACTCAGACACAGAAAGTTCCATGTTGCAGTGATAGTAGGTAATAAAATAAAATAAATAGAAAACAAACCAAGACAAGAAATCTTTTCCTAGGCTTTTTAAAATTGTTTTAAGAATATCCAAACAGTCAGTCATGGCATATCATAGCAGCTCAGTGTACACCACCTCAGGGGTGATGAAATGTTAATTAGATTCAACGTTTAAGCGTTTGGTGTCATGACTACACAATAATGAGACTGGTTTCAACCTGATCAAGAATTAAGCGACTTAGTGGGGAGGATTTATGAAGGTGCACACCCAGTTTAAGTTTCATCGCAGCAATCTTTGGGCCAGACATCTCTCCTACTCTGAAGGTAATTACTACTACTAATACTGACTATTAGATTACGTATATGTGTGTGAATTTTGGGGATAAAATTGGTAATGAAGGTTGTGTCTTAAACTAACAGTAAGTGTAGACAATATTAATAGCCTGTATCAAAACAGGTAGATTTACAGTTGTTTGTTTGTTTGTTTTTTGGGTACATAGACTTGAAAAATATGAAATGGCATGCATTTAATCTATCAGCTTGTGAGGACGTATTTCTGTTTACACCTGCATTAAAATGTGATTTAATCAAGTATACAATTTAGGTTTCATTATGCAATGTGATGTTAAACACAATGATTGATAGGGTGTGGCCAGAAATCAGTCATAGAAAAAGAGCTGTAATACAATGACAATGACTTAAGTCTGCAGGGTGTTGTTATAAGAAAATATTATATGTGAATTCAATGAATAATGTAAAGTGAGAAAAGAGATCTGGTCTTTCTTGTTCAAAGCAGGCTCTACAAGATCAGCTGGTCATATCTCATCTTTGTGTAAAATCAATTATATTTTATAAGTTTGCATTTGAACTCTATATTCATTGTATTGTTACATTTTTTCAAATATCTCTCATTTAAGCAGCTACATCTCCACCATTCCGATGGCTGACACTCCAAGCTTTAAGGTATTGAAACAAATTATTTAAGTTTGTTTGGTTTGTAGAATGGGTTATATGCTAAAATTAAATAGATGACAGTAAAGGCCACTGTCTGCATGGCAGATATATAGTTTAAGGGCACCTACCCTCAGTAGCTGCTGCAGCTGTAGCATCTTGATGATTCCTTGACTTCCTGACACTCAAAAATTCCCAGTTTTGCTCCACATAGAAGATACTCCAGCCCTGCTTCTTGTCCTCATGTTGTCAATAGAAGCAGACCCACAGTCATTCAACAGTGTTCTTTGTTACAACAAAACACACAAAAACTAATCCAATTGATATTCCAATGCTTGAAAATGTGCAGTCAAGCTGAGCAGGGCTGATTTAGCTCTCGACTTGTCCATGTTGTTGCCATTTTTAGGGGTAAGGACACGACCACTGTCCACTCCTGTATTCGTCCACCTCTTCTTCCTGGTGTAGCCTGCTCAGGAGAATCCACTTTCCTGAGCTCATGCTAAGTAGCTGGAGCTTTGCTTGTTTTCTGACCCTGAACACCTGAGCAGTAGGCAGCAGGCTCAGGTAGAGATTAGGGTGGACATTTGAAGACACACACACAAACACACACACACACACACACACACACACACACACACACACACACACACACACACACACACACAGATGCACACCCACATGGCTGAGTGTTGGCTTTGGTTTAAGAATGTAAGTAAACAGTGGCAAAGAACACAACCTTTAAATGAAGGAAAATTAAATGTTGAAACAGCAAATACATTACATTAATACAGTATGTATATGGGCATTTGACGCAACAAAGATAATCAGAGATGAATATAAATATACACTAGAAAAAAATACGTGCTTTGACTACTTTCACACGGTGTTGTACTGTTGTACACTTTCCTGTACCGTAATCTGGGATTATAGCGCAAGCAACTTTCTGCACAAGGAGGGAGTCTAATCCCAGCCAGCTGGAACAGAACTAACTGAATGCCAGACGAGAAAGAGGGATTTCTTTCAAATAAGGATCACATAACTCAGTCTTACAGAACGGCAGGAAAGGACAGCACTTGTTCTTGAAGAAGATGACACATATTTCTCAACCTGCTGTTACTGTTGTAAATGCAGTATGAGGACAGAATAGACTCAGAGATTGGATGAGATTCAAGTCTTTTTGATGCTAATATGATGCTATTCTATTATGTATCTAAACCACAACCTTTGACCTCTAAAGGGGGTGGCTGAGAGAGACAGCTTCAAGTACCTTCGTCTTTGTGATTACAGTTCCTTTCTGCATGTCACAATGCCAGTATATGTTTCTGTATCTCAATCATGTTGCACTGCTGCTTTTATGTCAGGTCAGAGGTCCCTGAGAGCTGAACTGTGTTAACCTGTCACACTGTCAGTGTTACATCACCCCCTGCTGGCCAAACACAGATAAACTAATATTGTCAAAGCTGTATGTTGACATAGAATTTCCTTAAAATGCTGGAAGAAGAACATGCTTTGTATTATAATCAGACAGATTAACTGCTCTACTATACCCTAAAGGGCTGAAATGTATTTCCTCTGACTTGTCTTTCTCTGCTGTTCTGTTTTGTCCTTTTTAACCAGGCAGCTGACCTGGTTATTCAACTGTCCTCCACTCCAAAGGCCAAACCGGATGTGTCCAACTTCGGGACCGTCTTCACTGACCACATGCTGACCATAGAATGGAGTGCAGCTGAGGGCTGGCAGGCTCCGCTTATCAAGCCCTTTGGCAACCTGTCACTTCACCCATCCAGTTCGTCACTACACTACGGTGTACAGGTACAGGACTTTGTCAGGAGACTGACTTTACCTTCTTATGGCAAAAATGGAATAAATAAAATTCATTCATTCATCTTCATATTTTTTTAAAATATAAATTAGTATTTAAGTATTTAACATAATACCACATTTTACCAAACACATAATGGATGTTTAAATATACAGAAACCAAACAAAACCAAAGAAACAGGGAAAATGATTTTTGATAATATTGATATCATAGTCCAGTAGCTATTTATTATTCTAGTTTGATAAGAAATTATACACAAACACAGAAGAACCCAACTATTTAACTATCTATTTACTAATAAACATGTAATGCATTATTTTATGGGCCTTCCTAATCATTTCCTTGTTTCATTTAGTTTGTAAACTTTTGGAGGAATTCCCTTGGTAGAACTGATCCATTTAAATGAAATCTGAAGAAAATGTAATTGATCATCCAACAAACACCAATGGGTATTGGTGGTCCTGAACTTATCACCTCAGTATTTCTCAAAATTGTTGCTTCAGTATGACCCTGATCTCAACCCTATGGTTAAAATAAATTAGGTATGTGATGATAACACGTTATTATACACAGTATTTTAAGAGCCCTTTAACCATCTAAGAAAATAGAAATAGTTGAAAGTAAGATTGTATTACTGTGTGTGTTACTGTTCTTTTTATGGTATGTTTTGAATTAGCTCTTCTCTTCTCTTCTCTTCTCTTCTCTTCTCTTCTCTTCTCTTCTCTTCTTCTCACTAGCTCTTTGAGGGGTTGAAGGCTTATCGTGGGGATGACGGCCGACTGCGTCTCTTCAGACCGATGCTCAACATGAACCGAATGTCGAACTCTGCTAGGAGAGCTTGTCTACCTGTAAGATGGATGAGAGGCCTTTGCCTTGAAACTGTAACTTCAGCTACAACTTCATCTCAGTCCTCTGATATTTCATCAAAATGTGATAGTTACCCTCCAGTCTTTTCTTTTTCTCCCGCTTAACCTCCCCTCTCCTTATCTTTCCCCTCCTCCAGGCCTTTGATCAGTCGGAGTTGCTGGAGTGTATCAGGCGACTCGTAGAGGTTGACCAGGACTGGGTTCCTCACTCAGACTCAACAGGTCTGTACATCAGACCAACATTTATTGGTACTGAGGTAAGAAGGATTGAGTCCTGCAATAATTTTGACATATAATTAAATAAAATTTAAAATGCATTTCTGTGTTTTTATGCATACATGGTAGCCCTCTTTGGGTTTAAAGAAGCCTACCCGTGCCTTGCTATATGTGATCTTGTGTCAAGCGGGCCCTTACTTCAACAATGAGAGACTGTCCTTGTGGGCCGACCCGAAGTACACACGGGCCTGGAAAGGAGGAACTGGAGACTGCAAGATGGGAGGGTGGGTAGTCAAACACTGTATGCATGTTTTAATTTTTATTCACTGTCAATAAATAATGTTCTATTTTGGTTTGATATCCATATTGTGTCTGACAACAAATGATTGAAGTTTTATACACTGTATCAGTTAAATGCACAATATGTGTAAGGTGCAGAACAGTCAAGCTTTTGATAGTTTTGACCCCCAAAAAACTTACAAATATTCTCGTGTCCTTGCATAAAATTAAATAATGCTTCATTATGAAACTTTGTCAGAAAGGTCTCTCTCTCTCTCTCACACACACACACACACACACACACACACACACACACACACACACACACACGACAGCACTACAGTAATCCTAATCTCAGTTGTTACTTTGGATTTGTGCAGGAACTATGGATGTTCTCTGTTTGCCCAGTATGAAGCAGTGGATTATGGGTGTCAGCAAGTGCTGTGGCTGTATGGAGAGGACCACCAGATAAGTGAGGCAGGAACCATGAATATCTTCCTGCACTGGGTCAATGAGGATGGAGGTTTGTCACAGTACCAGAAGTCCACTTGATCAATCATGGGCTGTTTTGATGTGCTGCAAGGGGAATATGTAGATATGTATACAGTAGGGTTGTGGTGCAGAGAATTGTTTTACCCTTGGGAAAATGTTTTACAACAGTGACATCTACTGGCAGAACAAAATCACTACAACAGTTTGCCTTAACTTTGAAGTTTTGTTTTTATTCTACTTATGAATTATTCTTTTTCAGAGGAGGAACTTGCAACTCCACCTCTGGACGGTATCATACTACCTGGTGTAACCAGACAGAGCGTCCTGGAACTAACCAGGAAATGGGTGAGAAAGATAAAAGTCAACATTAATGGATAAATATATAATTCCAAATTAAGCATTATAATTCCTCTTGTTTTTTCTGTCTTCTCTTGTGCTCAGGGTGAGTTTAAGGTGACAGAGCGGTACCTGACCATGAGCCAGCTGTGCTCTGCTCTGAAGCAGCAGCGGGTCAAAGAGCTGTTTGGCTCCGGTACTGCCTGCATGATCTGCCCCATAGGACGCATTGTTTACCAGGACGAGGTAAGAGAGAGCTGCAGACACATTCTGTCTATCTCTCTCTGTTCACTTCAATATAAGGCAAAGCCTAATATATGAAGTTATATAGTATTTTATTTCAAATGTATATTTAATGGGTTAGATTAGATCTGACTATTTAACAATGACTTTTAAAGTGGAGTGCAGCAGGATTTATATTCTATGTTTCAAGAATGATTTTTGTCAAAGATATTTTTTCCTCTTTTCACTCACATTTTACAGTAAATGATGTAGTGAACTCTCCTCCTTCATGTTATTTAATCTTGTCTTAGGTTTATATTTAACGCCTTCTTCCACACAGTGTGTTCTCCTTCTTTCATTGGATTTAACAAATGGGATGTAACATGCTAATTGAGTTTTAAAAATGTGGATAGGCAGATGTCATTACCCTAAGGTAGAGATAGGCCTGCTGTCTATGCTAAGCTAAGCTATGTGGCTGCTTGCTGTAGTCTTTAGCTTCATTAGGGTACAGTGTGTAGAATTTAGTTGCATTTAGTGGTCCAATCACTGCATTGTAATCTCGTCACATCACCCTCACCTTCCTAGTGTAAAGGAGAAACAACACTTTAAGGACCCTGTTTAGAGTCAGTATTTAGTTTGTCTGTTCTGGACTACTGTATAAATAAGGTGTTTCAACATGGCGGCCTCCATGAAAGGGGACCCTCTCCCACTGTAGATATAAAAGGATATTTTTTAAGTAACAAACATAAAAAAAATTCTTATTTTCAGGTGATTATACATGCATCAAAACATAGTTATGAATATTATATTCCATGTTTGCCTTATTCTGAAAATAGAGGCCCCAAATCTTACACACTGTACCTTTAAAGGAAGTTGGGCTTTTGCATCTAGAGCTGCTGTGTATTTCAGTTATACTATAGAAAATTAGTGCTATCTCTATTTGATTAAAAATTTCATATGAAAGAAGTACATTTTAATACAAAGTAGTTATCTATGAATGGTTTTAAAACTTTTAGAAGCTTAGTTTGATTAATGAGGCTTGTGGTCTCTTGTGACCACATGGACAGTTTTCATCTTTAGAAGGTCTCCAGAACCCTGTGGCTTCTGGTCTTAATATCATAATATGTTTACTTAGTATTCTCTGTGTTCTTGTAATTTATATTGTAACATGAAGATTACCAGAGCCCATAAAAGTATTAAATTATGTGTTTTTGTGTGTTTTAGAACTTGCATATGCCCTGTCAGGATAAAAACTCACAGTTGACTTCACGGATAGCAAAAGAACTCACAGACATACAGGTTGGTGGATGCACAGACACACACACACACACACGCACACACACACACACACACACACACACACACACACACACACACACACACACACACACACATCACACATCACGCAGATGTTTTCCCATAGCTTAGTAACAGCTGGTTGAGCATCTGTGTTCTTTACACTCCTGTCACCCTCAGGACTCTATTTCATGTAGTAATAGGTTACTTTGAATAAAGCATTCAGTGATGTGATTGTAGGAGAAAATATTGAACAGCATCCTACAAAATAAAAGGTGGGAGTGCGTGCAGCAGCAGGAGACTAAATGACAACACCTAAAACATGACAGCCTTGTTAGTGGTTATGTTTATGAACCAACAATAAGCAGGCTTTACTGAAAAAAGACAAATAAAAAGGAATGTTCGCTAAACTGAAAATATGCTCGATGAAATGCAAGAACAAATATTCCCTCAAAATATTAACTTATCACACATCTCCATAATTATATTACATGGCTGTTATCTGAGTGGTTATTATGTAACGCAATGAGATAAAAGCATTAAGTTGTTGTTTTATGAGCAAACCCCCATTGGTCCTTATTCATTGTACACACACTGCGTGCATTATGTTGACTATAAGTACATAATAAGTGAAATATCTTATTAGGTAATGAGTAATGACTTGGTAATATCGTACTGGGCGTACAAACATGCCACCTCTCCAGTCTACGTAGCACTGCAGGTTTAAACAGATTCATAATGTTTGTTGCTGAAGGCTTGATTTGTGTTAATGAGCGTGTTATGTATCACTGACTTTCTGTTATTGTGTCGTGTAATGAGCCTGTTATTAGTTGGGGTATGAGCTTGAATGTGATCCTTATTTTCTCTCTTGTGCTGGGAGAGGTCCTCATGTGGTTGAGTTAACAATCAGACAAAACAGGTTTAGGTATAGCATATACCAAATCTTAATTTTGCAAAACTGCAGCCTCATTTAAGGTTTGCTTGTCTTTCAATTCAAGTTGCCAAGAAAAATCAGTTGTGCATGACTTGCTTGAGTGCCTCTTTGCTTTCAACATCGAAACACTAATTTCAATTGTCATGCTCAAGAAACAGGGGTCTTGAAGTCAGAAGTTACAATAAATGACAACATAAACCAAATTCCTATCTGGACACACAGACACACAATGCAAAACCTTTTCCATATACCTTTATGTCACTGGCACTAGAGGTTAAGCTAAAACACAAGAATCTTTAGAGCAAGTGATCTCTGTCACCAAACTTCAGCGAAATCTGTAACTTTTCACAACACCTTGTTAACAAACACACATAGGTGAAAACCTAACAATCTTACTTGAGGACGTTTTTTAGCTTATGTCGTTGTATTGTGCTGAAAAGATGTGTTCGGTACATAATACGAACATGTATGGACAAATCATTCAATGTTGCATGTAGTTGTTTGCTGAGCTATTTGTCTGAGTAACTAAAAAGCAACTAAGTACATTTATGTTCACATTTAATTACTGTACTTAAGTACAGTTTTGAATATTTCCATTAAATGTTACTTTATACTTCTCTATCACACTGCAGAGGGAAATCGTGCACTTTTTACCTCCATCCATCTGACTACTTTAGTTACTTTTCAGATTTAGATTTTACATAAAAAGCTCATGACATTCAATACATTTTAAAAGACAAAACAACAATAAAAAGATAAAAGTAGATGGGGACCAATCTGACATTCTTGGCAGCAGTTCCACCATTTTTTTTCAGAACTTCTCAGATGGTTTCATTTCAATGGGAGACATTATTTAACATTTCACAAAATGCAAGATAAGTAGACTAGAGAAAAGTAAAAATGTTGTGTTTTTCTTCCTTCCTGCCTTATTTATCATCGAATGACCCTTTGGAGGGGGTCTGATCCCTTGGCTGGAACCACTACACCAAAACACTTAAACACTAAAAACACTAAAACTGTATATAAAGTACAAAACACCACCTTGTTCATGCATTGATGCGTCAGTATTATAATTTAACAATATCATATGAGGATATACAATATCAAAGGGTCATTTTCTGTAGAATGAGTACGTCAGGCATGGCCTTTCACTTAAGCGTTCTGGATAGTGATGTGATCATAAAAAATGAACAAACTACATACAGTTAGTGATTTTAAATCTTTAAATTAAGCTGAACAAAATGATTTTTATCTGCAAAGAGATTTGGCATGTCTGACTTACTAGTGTTTTCACAAATATTCCTGAATCTAGCTGAATTAAAGGTCAGTGTGTCCTGGCTTAGTTGTTTTTATGGCAAGCTGATTATAATTCATAAACTTTTGGTTTTTTGCTGAAATGCCATGCACGCTTCCGCCTTTGAATTACATGTCCTGATCTCCTAAATGTCCTCTAAACACTTTGCTTAGCTGATGTGGCTTATCTCTTCAACTTCTGACTTTTCTTTTCTTTTCCTTTGTCTCTCTTTCGCTCTGCATCTATTTTGTCTTGTCTTGCTGGTCAGTCTGGGGCAGTCGATTACCATATCAGCTCTCTCCATCATCCAGGCCTCTTATGCATGCATGGTGTGTGTTATGAATGTGTTGACCACATCTTTATATCTTAGGATGTCCCCCTGCATCAACAGTGCTTCAGAGAAAGAGAGACAGCTGCCAGGCCTAATGGTTGAGTGTGGAGAGTTGGAGATAGGGGCAAGACAAACTCCTGAATTCTCTCATTAAGCTCGCTGTAATTGCACAAACCCAATTATTGCCTCAGCCTTTTGTGATCTTCAAAGCCAAGATGCTGCAAATGAAGCCTCAAACTAGTGGGAGAAGAGGAGGAGGAAGAAGATTTGGTGGTGGTGTGAGGGTGGGGGAGAAGGGGCGGCAGTGAAGCTTAATGAACAATAAAATCGACAAAACGCTGGAAAACGCTGCGCTCCTTCCACGGCGCTGTTAAATCTGTTGACATTTCATTTGGAGGGAAGCAGTGCAGTGTTATCCCCCCACACACACTCCTCCTCCCGCCCCTCTTGAAGACAACATTGTGCAACAAACAAACGAGTGGTCTGAGGCAGCAGATGAAAGATGGGTTTGCTAAGTCGCCCTGCTGTTCCTCTTTCAAGTTAATTAGAAATCACATTCTTTTGTTTCCCCTTCGCAGGCGTTTATTTACTTTCTCACTTCGACCATTAGAACAAATTTGCAACATGAGACACAAATAATTGGATTTGTCTCCTCGGCTGTCACGGATTGGGGAACATTTTGTTTTGATTTTTATTATAGTTCCTTCTCTCTGTTGTGTTGCGTTCTGTTGGTGGCTGAGTTTGCAGATTTGCTTACGGATATTTGATTTCTTTTTTTGATTTGTGTTTTGCTCGCAATTAAGCGGCGGCGGGCGAGAGAAGTTTTAGTGACATGAGATTTTTATTTTCTTTTTTTACTCTTTTGTAACCTTTTCATGACTTTTGTTCGCTTACAGTATGGACGCACACCCAGCGACTGGACCTTTCTGCTCTAGTGCTGATGAAGAAGCCTGCAACACACATATGCATGATGACCAGTGTGTGTACAAGCAGGATCTACTATTATGCAACAACCAAAAACATACTGTACATGTAAATTAATAAGGGAACAACATATATGTGCAATATTTGTAGTCTAGCTGCAATATGCTGGAGAACAGCTCTGCGGCGAGTGTCACTTCACTTTACCTCCTTTTAAATTTAAATTAATGACAAACACACAAGTGTCCAAAATAATTAACAAAAGTAGGCTAATATCTCATGCAATACTGCACAATAAGTTACAGTAACCATGGCTTATTCTGCTACTTCATTTGCCAACCAACTTCAAGGATACGACTGTGGCTTTAAGAAAATATAAGTAAGATGTTACAAACATATGCATGAGTTACAGAGAATTTTATATCACTTGTGTAAGAGTTACAAAGTAGTTACAAGGGGACTTGAGTTTTAGAGTGAACTATGGTTTTGAGAGATGAAACAAAGACATTTTTCAGTAGTTTTATACTAGTATATAATAATCTTTCCAACTCCCCTAAACACATGGGATTGCTGCCATTACCTTCAAGTAAGTACATAAAACAATTATTAATAGGGGGTGTCGATTAGCTCAGTTGGTAGAGCATCCGCCCCATGTACGAAGGCTCAGCAGCGGCCCAGGGTTCGAAAAAAAAAACCCCAAAACAATTATTAATAGAAATTCATAAGTAAAATATGCTAGTTTGTTTACTACCACATGGGACAAATAATATTCATCACTCCAGCTTGTATGTATATGTGAATGGGGTCTTGCCAGTGTTCTGTCAAAGGATCACAGAACAATGGTGCCTCATTTTTAATACTTTTATTTTATTTTTTGACAGAAAGCAAACAGGTAACAGCACAGTATATCAAATATCAATATCTGTAAACACTTATCCTCATCAGGGTTACATTTGGGCTGGAGCCTATCCCAGCTGCCATTGCCATTCAGTCTACAATATCAATTTTCACATTCAGGATTACAGAGGTTACGGTATTACATATTTAGAATTAAACTGTGTACATAAAGTAACACACCAACCTCAATTCTGAAATTGACAAATATCTTCTCCATTTTGACCATTTTGCATTGTATGAATCTTTCTTCAGTCTTCATAAGAAGGTCAGTCTTTTCATCTAATGGATCTCCTTGATGATTTAAATCCAATTATCTGCTGTAGGTGGATCGATTTGTAACCATTTACAAATTTTTGCTGCTACAGTTATTATCTTCAGAAGATATCAGAAGATATATGTCATTTCCTGTTATTCTTTCTGGTAGGTCACCCAAGTGTGTGAGTGTCACACATTAAAAGGCAATCGGTGCTCCTATAATATGCTGCATGATTTTCCAAATACATGTCCAAAATAACTATCTTTTGGCAGCTCCAAAAATTGTAGTAGTGGTTCACCCCCTCGTCCCCACATTTTCAGTTATGTAGGACTGTCTGTGTACATTTAACAATGGTGTTTCTTACTGTAAACATACTACAAGAAATGTTCAACTGACCATTGCACATTTGCACTCATTTAAAGGACTAACACAAGTACTGTAACATTTTATTGTGATTACTATATCATGTATTCTGTCCTGAGGTTATAATAATATGTTAAAGGTTGTCAATAAAATGGTCATTTTCACTTAAACATTTGCCCTTTCCACTGCAGCAACTTTCCCAGGGGTCTTTTGAAGAACTCAGGAACTAAATATACGGTTGTTCCAGGTGCAAAAAAAGTCCTCACTCCAAGTGCAGGTACTTTTCAAAGGTTCAGGAACTTTAGGGGCGAGCCAAGCTCTGCAGAGATGCTTCCACAATCCTTAATAATGCTGAGGAGTGTTTTCCTGCCATCCTAAAAACACACACACACACACTCATAGAGAACCTGGAACAGAACCAAAGCCATCAGCATAATGGAGTCATAACAGAAAGCCATCAAACCGAAGAGCCCTTGGCTGTTTGGCTCTGTACACACATGTACACACACACACATACACATGCAACATGAATCAGAATATACTGTACTACTTTAAAAATGAAAACTCAAGAGTTTAAGTTGTGTCCACTAGTAAATTAATGCCTGGGATAATAACTGGGATCTTGTCTATATGGCTGCCTTTGTGTGTGCACATATGTGTGAATGTGTGTGTGTGTGTACAAGGGGGTGCCCAGTGGCATGCTGGATGATTTTTGGCTCTTTCTGAAGACAGCTCATTTTGGCGGCAGCTCCTTCCTTGTGTGCAGTGGCACAGCTGGTGTAGAGCCCAGTGAGTGTGCGCACGCACACACACACACACACACATACACACACACACACACCAAACACATACTTCAAAATGCCAAACACCATCTAGCCTACTTGATCTGGGCCACTGGTGAAAATTACCAGCGCGTATCTCAATGCCTTATTCTCCAGTCTACATTTCTCTCCTCTCAATTGTTTGCTTTTCCTTTGCTTTTAATGCTCACAGCAGTTTTGTTCAATAATCATTATCTATAAATTAGTCTCTCAAGCTCTTCACTCCATTATTCGCCCACAGGGATCATTACAATTACATCTAATTTAATCTAAATGACATCTAGACAGGTGAGGACACATTGCGTGGTTGTTTAAGGGCACGCTGAATGTTAGTATTACTGAAACCATTCCAGGAATGGCAAATTAGAACTGTTATTTCATTGATAATTACTTTGAGTCGACAAGTGTTGATTGGACAGTTGCTGATGAGCCTCTGAGGCAATAATTCATAAGTAAAAGTGTTAAAGCAACTGATGGTGTGAAGTGAGGGAGACAGCTTAGACTCTGATTTATCTTTGGTGAATTTGGCTGCATGTTTCTGAAGCAACGTTAGTGATATTACACCAGATTTTATTGTTTGTCCGGGACGAACAATACAGGTGTTGTACAGGTGTAAATAATAAACTGGGAAGTCTCTGAGTAGGGTGATGAAGAAAATTATTTTTTGTAAAAGAAAAAAGTCGTCACACATTATGTGTGAAGAGAAGTATTAAGGTTAGTAATCCTATCCCAACCCTGACCCTAACCCTATGATGAACAATGATCCTGATGGTTGTGTTATTAAATGGACAGTTTCATGTCTATTTTTACTGAATTTGCCTTTACGTGGTAATTTAAAGCATTAATCATGTGTACCGTATGTTTCATGATCATTTTGTTCCACCTCTCATCCATATACACCCAAACATACATACATTTATTGGCATAATAATTTGGTATATGTTGCCAAAGTATCTCTCTCTCCATTTCTCTTAGCTCATAGTATTTTTCCCTCTAGCTCCTCCATCTCTTTTATTCTCTCTCTATATATCTCCCTGCCTCCATCCTCCCCCACCCCACCATCACAGAAACCAGGGACCCCGGCAGGCCGCTCTCATTCAGCCTGGAGATGGCGATGATGTTTTAATTGTCACTTCTCGTTAAGGCAGCCTTGACATTCACGCGGGGACAGAGGGGAGGCGGTCGACGTAATCAGAGGAAATGGAGAGAGAGAGAGAGAGAGGGAGAGAGAGAGAGATGGCACCCATTCAGCTACTAAGAGTGGTATTTGGCTCTGAGCAGTGTGCCTCCTTCTCTCTCTTCCCTCTGTCTCACCCCGCCGGGGCATGATCTGATTTGACAAGCGCAACGCTGTCATCTTGAGTTTGTCCAATTTGAAATTCTAATTAATGAACTCGGCGCCACTTTGTGTTTTTGTCGTTGTTGTTGTTGTTGTGTTCCTTCCTTCTCTTCTCTTCTCCTTCCTCCTTATTCCAGTTTGTCTTCAATTTGTCTTTTCTTTACCCTTCCTCATTCCCTCACTCCTCCAGTCTTTCTTTGGAGGCGGTGTGACTGCAGAGGCCGCTGGTCGCTCTGGGTGAGATAGTGGTCTCACACCATAGCAGATGATATCAGTGGCTTTGGGTCACCCAATTAGAATTAAACTCTGTGTGTGTGTTCTGTGAGTGTACTACATTTGTACATATGTGTGTGTGTCTACTTGACGCTGTTGTGTTTGTCTCCAAATTCTAATGAGGAAGCAGAGCGAGGAGCGATGGGTGCTGGTGCTGATGCTAAAGGGCAGAGAAGTGGTCAGTCTTTGTCTATAGAACTTCACACATTTACTATACACTCCATTCAAACTCCACTATAATCTTCTTTAACACTTTGTACCTTCTGTTTGTGGTCAACATGTCCAGCACAGCTATAATAACCTCATGGAACAAAAAACATCAATGCTCAACACAATGGTCTCTTGTTAGCGATGCAAACTATGCAAAGAGAAATACGTCATAGAAAAGGCACAGAGATGAATGCAACCACAGTATGGATTTTTGCAGATGTAGGTCTGTTGTCAGTAGTGTGTGAAATAAAGTACATTCCCATATTTAGGTGGAAGACACAATTTGCCACGCAGAAACTCTTAAATCTGCCTGATTTTTTTAAACATAAGGAAACATACAAACTCAACACATAACATCAAGTATCAAATCAGATTCTTTTTGCTGTGAGACAATATCCTATGATCCACAGTACAAAACTTAACTTATGTATTTTCAAATATTTGATATATAAAAGAAAACCAAACCAGGCCTCCAAAACCAATCCTTTCACCTAAAGATTCTGCACATAGCCTTTAGTACTAATTTGCAACAGCAGAAGAGAGACATACATTGTTAAGTTGCAAAATGTTCTTACTGAACGTATCTGCAAAACATTCACTGACAAGATTATAAATTTGTTTACCAGATAATATCCACATTTGCAATATAATATAAGCTCGTAGCAAGCATGATTAATATTTTCTAAAGGCTATGTTTAGATATTTATGGCACTTGGTTAATATTTTGGAGAGATTGTGGTCTTGGTTAAATATTGACATTGTAACACAAGTCATTGTTGTCACTGTTTTAAAATATTAAACCAAAACCATGATATCATGATATTTCACTTAATCAAAGTGTTTTTATTACCGTAAGATAACCACATCTGAGTCTCAGCATGCAAACTCTGGTTTTATTGTCGGCCCTGCACCTTGTACACAAACTATTTAATCCAACCGCTTCCCTGAAAACAGAGCACCTTCAAAAGACATTCAAGGAAACAAATTAGCTGTAATGTCATTTCTAGGAGACAAGGTTGCCAGAACAGCTTCAGTGCTCTTTGGCATAGATTGTCAAAGTCTCTGGAACTCTGTTAAAGGGAGCTCCCAGTCACCTTGTATGGAAGCATCTGCATTTGTCATGTTCTCTTACGCATGTATTCAGGTTTTTTTTCTTTAATTTGACACTGTAACCTTTTTGTTGAGCCAAACCACTGCTCAATTAAAATGAAAGTGAAGATATGTGGGGCACTGAGAGGAATGTTAACGTTATGTCGTTCTTTGCCAGCGGGTGGTGCTAGCAGTCTACAAACCATACACCTCAGGACAGCTCTGTTTTAGAGAGGGAGAGATGGAAAAGAGAGGAAGGGGAGAGGGAGTGTGTGGAGTGAGGTTTTGGAGGCCTGCCAATCATGATGAAAAACCGCTGCAGAACTAATCTATTTCCATGCCCGTCCTAATCCACCAACACAACGATGGCATCATTTAATCACAAAATCATCATCACCATCACCACTATCACCATCATCCTCCTCTCCCTCACTCCCCTCCCCCCATCTCTGCATTAATAAAAATGTATTTTTTTGTAAATAAGAGCTCATGATTAAGAGCAGATTAGTGTGCGCCTTCAGACGGACAGACAGACCGTGATGGGTTTTGTTAACACGAGAGTAACACTGGGTGTCAGTTGTGTGTGTCTGACATTACATCAACGTTATCCTCCTGCCGCTCATGTTATTGCTCTTGGCTTAGAGTTTTAGGGGACTTTTTAACAGCGGCATTGCTTAAGAGCTTAGAGTAAATGGATGGATGGATAGATGGATGGATGAAGATCAGGCACACACACACACACACACACACACACACACACACACACACGCATGCACAGAGAGATCAGTGTCACTCACACAGCTTCAGCACCAAAGCCTGATTTGCTTTGTGGTAAAAGCTGTGTTATTTCTCATCAGTGTTGTAATGGAGATGCTCTGCTGTCACACAGCACTTGAAGTCTCATTTTGTACTGAAGAAGAGAAAAAATCAGCCATTTTGCTGCTGATTTTCAAACCTCATTCTGCACTAACTGCATCTGATTTTAATATACATAATTTTTCTGGTGGTCAGATGTGACATGCATTTTAAAAATATTTTTTTCACTATAAAATTTTGATGCCGAACACCAACAGGATCTTAAACTACCTTTTTCTTCCTGTCTGGATAATGTTTTGTCTTTGTAATTAAAGGATAACATTTATAAAAGTCTTTTTTATTTTAACCTTCCATCCTTCTAAACTCTATAAGCTTGATTAGTTCACTTTAGGGACAGTACAAAAATTATTAGGGGGTTTAGAAAACTGGGAGAGTTATATTTTTTTCTTTTTTCTGAAAGAAAAGTGTCTAAATATTTTGTGGGGAGGCTCTTCAGTGTGTTATCTCCAGAGAGCATGCCATTTGTCACAGTGCTATAACAGCTGGATTTTATTCTGCACCTTAACAGGAAGCAAAACTATATATTAAAATGTGTCATGTATCATAATGGGACATGTAAAGTGGTTCAAAAATAAATAATGGATAGAATATTCAGTAAACAGCATGCATCATTTTGTATTGTTTGCCGCAATTTACAACAATACAATTTGGTGCCTATATGTAAAAAATATTAACCCGTTAACATATGAGCGTTTAAATTGGAGGACATTGTCTCATATTCTGCGCATTTTTGTATGGAGGATGTTGCAATTCCTCAAAGATTCAAAAAAAATTTTAATAACATGGACGAGTCTGGGTCTTTAAAACATTATGTTTTATCCCTTCCCCACCTGAATCATTTTTACACAGTCCCTTCGTGCACAAGATCAGCGTCTTCTTCTTATTTCATGCCATAAAGCAACCAAGCAGATTTTTTGTAAAATTAGACAAGATGACTCACGATGTAAAACGCAGTGAAGCTGCCAATCTTCTTGCCAACGATGATCATGATCATTGTAGCAATGTCTCCAAATTGAAATGATTTATTTTTAAATTGCCACAAGAATGGTTATAATATTAAAATCTCTCGATGCTTTTGCTTTCAGTTTCTGTGGGTTAAGCATGTACTTTAGTCGCAGGTGGGCACATTTTGTCTTGGAATGCAGGACACCTACTTATTATTCAGTGTGTGTGTGTGTGTGTGTGTGTGTGTGTGTGTGTGTGTGTGCGTGATGTGTGTGTTTCAAAAGGAGACGTTGGTCCTGACGGTGAGTAATGTTCTCCAGGCCTGGCGGCTGGCACTGCTCTGTCTCCCTGCAGGTGGGAGTGAGTCACACACACTTGCACGCACACACTCTTACATGCACACGTATATACACATGCAGTGCCACCCATTTCATGCTGACCACCTCAGTGTGCCAGCCCAGCGACCATGGCAGCCAACTGGCCAATGAACAACTGTCTGTCTGTCTGTCTGTCTGTCTGTCTGTCTGTCTTTCGAGCAACAGCACATACCACCACAGCAGCATGAGTGAGGCTCTCTCTCTGAATCTCTCTCGCTCTAAAACACACACACACACACACACACACACACACACACACACACACACACACACACACACACACACACACACACACACACACACACACACACAGACACACACAGTCATTCTCTCTCATTACTCACACAAGTCTGACACATCCCTGTCAAATGCCAACTCACATTAAGGTGGAGAGAAGGTACCTTTCTCTCTCTTCTGTTTATTCCGTCTCCTTGTCTGTCTCTATGTTTCTCTCAGAATTCAAATTCAAGCTGCTTAACTGTACGAATCATAAACAGCATTAAATCAAGGTATCATTATCATTATTATTATTTACTGGAGTGCCAAAGAAGCCACTTCTACTGTCTTTCTCTCCATGTCACTACTTTGTTTTTCATAAAATATCACCAGGGTTCTTCACATTTATTGTCTTTTATATGATCTAATGTGTTTGATGCCGAGGTAAAACAAACCTCCTTAAAATAATAACGTTTAATAAAAGTGAAGCCTTGAAGATACTGTAACACTCTTTATTGTTCCATACCAACTTCATCTTTAACTGTACAGGCATCACAAATCATCCCAGTAAATGACCACATCATAACACTTAACTGATAGGTCTATCCATCAAATGTAAGCCCTGGATTTACAATGAACTGTGCAAATGTGCGTGTGTGTGTTTGTCAGAGAGACTGCTGCCTGTGTGCGTCTGTGTGTGTGTGTGCGTGTGCGTGTGTGTGCATGTGTGTGACACCCTTTTCCATCATTTGCTAATCAGATATCATAATTTGCTCCAGCATAATATTGAAATTTGTCTGCCGGTATTTGTATCACTCCATCAGGGTTGAGTAAATGACGATGTGACAGGCATGGATAACCCACCAGACGTGAAGTGTGTGTGTGTGTGTGTACGTGTGGCTGTGTTTGTGTGCGTGTGTGTGTTTAAGTGTGTTTTAATGATGTTCTGTGGAATCGGCGATGTATGGTTGCCTCTGAGCGCGGATAAAACAGTTAAACACAGTAATTGCCATTTACTCTCAGCTGTGCTCGCGTTCCCATGGGAGAGCTGAGCGCTCAATGGGTACCGCACATACATACACACACACACACACACACACACACACACACACACACACACACACTCACTCACACAACATACATAAACATCTTATTTTAGAAGATTTAATTTTAAACAGCACCTCTACTGTCTTGGTTTGGTCCTGAACGTATACTCTGCTTCCACATCACTGTGTGTGTCCATAGGTCTTGCAACCATCATCAATATTACACTCTGCCCTGGGGCAGCTGAAGGTTTCTGGGTCATTGTACTCCTCGTGCTCTGTTTCTTTTTCTCCTTGAAATAAGGAGGTTTATGCTCATTGCTTTCCCAGATCTCTTTTCTTTTGGATTAATCTTGTTTATTGACTTTTTTTGCTCATGAAACATAGTTCTATCTCAGAAAATTACTGTGCCTGTGTGAGAGAAATACAGATAAAGAGAGAGAAAGAGGGAAAGAGAGACAGAGAGAGAGAGAGAGAGAGAGAGGTGTGTTTCCTGATGTATAAATTAAGAGCACATAACTTCTCCTCCAGGTCACTGAAACAACAGAGCAGTCACCCGCCTGCCAAGTATGAATGTGGGGTGCAGAGAGGGACATAAATGACCCATTGTAAGTGTGTATGTGTGTGTGTGTTTGCCTTTGCCCATGTCTCTAAATGTGTGAGCAAACGTGTGTTCAAGTACATGTGTCGATACAAATGTGTGTGCAGCATTTGTGTTTTTGCATGTGTTTGAACATATGTATTTTTGTAAAAACGCGTCTGTGTGCCTGTGCGTGTGTGTGGTGGTCTTAACTGGGTTTCTCAGTGTGTGTGATTAGGTGATCGCTGCTTTATATTCCCCACAGAGAAATAAAGAGAGTATTGCCCCTGAAAAAACAACAGTGCACAAAGGGTCCTTTGACAAGGCAGTGTGTATGTGTGTGTGTGTGTGTGTGTGTGTGTGTGTGTGTGTGTATTTGGGCAGAGGGGGGTTGGCGGTGCTGGTCTTGGACCCTCTGAACTCCCCTCAGCTGTGACCTACTGCTAGCGAGGCTTGACAATACCTTGTATGTGTATGTAAAGACAACATTACGTGTGCTGAGCTGGCCAGAGTCAAACAGACTGTTTTCACACTGACGTGCATGTAATAACATATTGATGATTTGATCAACTGTTGCTGGTGAATTCCAGGAGTTATTCTGTGATGAGGCGTTTCAGTTGAACGTTCTATTGTGCTCTTCTTCTACTTCAGTTACTGATTCCCTACATTCCCCATTATCTCGTCCAAGAACCCCAAAGAACTTGCAAAGTTTCCAGAACTTGCTGTTATTGAGCCAATAACAATAATAATAAATAGAGTGAAAGTAAGACAAATCATTAGCCACATTCCATGACTTTTTTTACCAGATGAGGCTGTATGTTATCCAAGGGACCAAGCCCCACAACTTTACTGGTTCTGACAATTTAAGCAATACTGTTGAACTTCTTGCAGCTAAAGAGCCAGAAATTTTCTTCAGGAGTTAGTTGAACTACACACTCACCAGGAATCCAAATCAATGGTAATGTTTCTCTTTGTCTGCTAGATATATAAATAAAAAAATGATATAAAAATAAATAAATAATAATAATTAATATGTTAATGTTGTGTTTACAGCTGGCCCGGCGGCCTCCCAATCAATTTATGCAGCTTTAAGTCAACCATAATCACTCAATTGATCCCAAATTCCCTCATCTTAGGGTGAAGAGGTTCTTCATTGGTGACTCAAGCTTTAGATGCTTTCCACACAGAAAGGTGCATTTTGTTTTTGGTCTAATTCTGTTGTCTCATTTGTTGGTGATGGTACGTTCACACAGAAATCTTTCTCTCTTCTCTGTCCCTTCTTTCATCCCTCTATCTCCCTCTTGGTCTCACCTTGCTGTCAGACTATAATGCCATGTTGTACCAATGTCACCAAGTGTTAATACCTTAGCTGTCATCACAAAATCCCACGTCTCTTGCTCCTGTCCTTCTCCACCCCTATATTCATCTATTTCTCCCTTCAGCTGCTCACATTAAAGGTTACTGCACCTCCATCCCTCCACCCCCTTCGATAAAGACAATGATTAGTAAAAAGGCAGCCAGACAGACTGACAAACAGACAGATAGATGCTTTCCATTTTCCCCGGAGATCAACGCTGTACCACACACAGACAGGCACACAGGGGGATTATTTGGGAAAATTCCAGGGCATTTGTTCCAGAGTGGCACCGCGGGCCTCTGAACACCGGCGATTCAGCTAATGTCACTGTGTGAAAGCATCAATCTATCAACAAAACCCTACTTTGTAGGTCAAAAGGCTTTCAGCATTGCAGCAAGAGACAGAAAAAAAAAAAACAACGGCTCCAAATTTCACCAGTGAGTGAGAGAAAGAGGCCTCGCGTGAGACTGAAAAGAGAAAATTGTTACCATTACCGTGGAAAAAGAAAGTACAGAATAGGAAAAAAAAAGAATTCTCCATGAGAAGGAATAATCAAGATGGTTATTTTTCTGCCGGATGCCGCTGCTCCCTTGCATTATCAAAATTGATCGTGCCTATAATTTTACAGGGGGGGAGACACTGAGAAATAAAGAGGTATGGAAGGCCCTATTGTTGGGCCGACAGATATCAAACACTGTGATATTGTAGCAGTTAAGTGGCAATTTTGTTTGGGTGCGAGCAGATTTTCTTTTTCTTTTTTTTTTTTTTTTTACTGTAGAGTGATGCCATTCTGTGCTTTTTTTAGTGACTTCAGCTGCTGAAAGGGTCTCATGGACCTGATTACAATCACATAAACCCTCATTTATGGATATATGTTGCACTTGCCTGTTTCATTTTGATATAAATGATATAACTAGTTTACATACATACATATTGACCTCCTTCTCTTCTATCTGAAAATGTGTCTTTTAACCTATTTCCAATTGCATTTTGACCTGAAAATGACCAAAAGAATACCACTGACCATCTGTCATCATACATTTCTTTTTTTCTGTAGATGTGATTGGTGTTTCAGATTGTGAGTATGTAAGTTATTGTGTGCAAACCAAGGGGAAGTGTAGGGACGTTTGGAGGTTCATAACTGCATTGTGCTGTGATTGTACCTACCATTTATTTTGAAATAACAACAAGAAAAAGGAGCACCATTTTGCAGAGAGGGGACTCCGAAGGAGATATATCATAGACATAACAAGATGACATCAGCCAGAAACAATGGCATAATCATCAGGGTGACACACAAATGAACCCATGCACAAACACACACCTCTCTGCCCTCCAGAGGTACACTATCTACAGCAGGAAGTCCCATGCAGACACTTCCTGCTGGTCCCAGGAACAATGGCTATTGTCGCAGTCCACAACACTGATATGCCGTGACCTCACCTCCACGTCTCAGCTGACAATAAATCCTCTACCTTTAAATGGAGCAGGCGATGATAGATTAACAAGGTAACGGCGCCAAAAACATCAACAGGGTTAAATGTGGTAAGATTGAAGCAAAAATGTGAGAAGGATGAATTGTTTGGTTGGTTGTTCTAACATTCTATTTGTGATGTTGTTTCTAAAGTTTTCTGATCGTTGATTAAATTTCCAGCAAACTCCCGACGCCAAACTCACAGACAGACAAGGACAATGCAGTCAGTCTGATGCAGAAAACACTGCGCTGAAATGTTTCAAATATCTCGCATATCTAACAGGAGCTTCTGAAGTACCTTCAGCTGCTCCAAATTTCTGCCTTTAAGAGTGAAAAGTCCATATAGTCTTTTTACACTGTGTCACACAGTTAACAGACACCCTGTACAATTCACCAGTTTATTTAAACAGACTTTTAGCTGACAGAAAAGACTATGACAGTGCTGAAACTTGATGGGTTAACAGACTCTGACAGTAAGGCACTGACAGTGCTTTGTGGAGCATCCAGCTGACAAACTTTGCATTTATATGTTGCTTTTTCATATTGGCTTTCATTATGTTATGTAATTTTAATGAGTTTGCATCAACTGACTGGAAAGTGCTGAGTGGGCTGAACTGTGGATGGATTTACTTGCATTTAAACCAAACTTTATCTTTTTAGTATCAATCACTCACTCCTGTAGACCTCACTTTGGATCAGAGCAGCCCAGTTTCCACGTTGGACAATGCGTAGTGCATAATTTACATCCAATGGTAATGTTTGGAACTACAGAGTCAGATGATAATAAATAATCTGCTCTTCCGATTTGTTTTTCTGATGCTTGGATCTTGGAAAAAGTTATGTAAGAACTCCAGTGTATTGTCCACATTATGCCAAAGTAAAGTATCTTACAGGCTGCATGGTGTGAAAACAGCTAAATTACTTTTTATGAACTTAGAGCAGATGAACTTAACAGAGAAAACACTTAAATCCATCAGCATCTCAGCAGAAGCTTTATTGTCGGAAGTAAAGTGTAAAAATGTAAAAGTAAAATGTGATTTGTCTTACATGGGGGGGGGGGGGGGGGGGGGGGGGGGGGGGGTCATGGGTCAAATTTGGGTAGTCATTTACATGTGTCACCATGAGAAACTGGCTGGACCCAGAGTGGCTGAAACCAGCTGGTGTTTCCCTTTCCCTGCTGCACCAAAAACAAACTGCAGTTTTTAGGAATATGATCATGATGAAGTGAGTTCATATGGAGCTTGCATACATGCAGCCGCACAGAAGGAATGAACCAGACACAACACATTCACTTCCCCAGACAATCCAGGGATTCAAACTTCTGTGCCGCAGCATGAAATAGATAGAAAAACTCCAGATAACATATTGAGAGAGAGACAGAGAGAAAGAAATAGCATTGTGTTCATTAATCAGCTGATGACACAGCTCCAGTGGCCTTAGTAGAGTGGGAAATAATGGAACACAACCAAGCTCCCTTACCTTATGTTTAGCATGATCCTCGAGGGTGTTAGAAAAGGGTTCCAACATTCGACAGTGCTTTTTTTCTCTATGACACAATGTGTGTGTGTGCTTCAGCATCCCTTCGTCCCCATCTGTACAGAGCAGCTGCCGTCAGGATGCTTCTGGGGATTAAACGCCTCTCTCACACACAATCTGCCTTCCCCCCCACCACCCAACCACATCTTCTTCACCTTTCCACCTCCTTCCATTTCTCCTCTTTCATTATTTCATCTTCAGTGCCGACTCTCATTTGTCTCCGTCTTTAATATATTGTAAAGTCACAATCCAAAGTTGTTATGCAGCACCATCTTTGCCCACAGAATCCATGTGGCCTGCGTGCCATGTAATGTTTACTGCTGCATATACTGTGGATCCTATGGACTCTGACGCTGACTGTAAGGGCCCTGCGTACTAATCAATGATTGGGGTATTAAAGTTCCACTTATCAATGTTTTTATAAAAACAAAGGGCCAATGACAATGTGTAATGTGAAAACTGTTCCCTGTTGTGACAAATCCACAGAGAACTATCAGTCGACTTTGTGCTTTCCCTCTTCCTCATGTTTTTAAGCATCTTTCATCTCATTGTTTTATTGTTGTGGCCTGCAACTTTACTGTTTTAGTTCATTCTCACTTTTCAAATGCAGAAGGCAGCTGTTTTCAGCAAGAGAGCTCAGATAAATTCACTGTACACTACTTGCCTCTCACCAAATGGCTGACAGGTAAAGTTAGCAACTAGCTAAAGGGGCATTTAGTGGTTAAGGGGTTGGTGGAGAACAAAACAGAGCTAAAAGGATAGTGAGTGTTTGATTTACGTTCACTGTACTCCAAATAAATGCTTATAATTCTTTATTTATGTCTGCTGGATGTTGACTTAACATGGTCATAATATGTCAATGTTGTGCTTACAGCTTGTTCCACTGCCCCCAAGTGGCCAAAATTCAACTGGTGTTGCTTTAAAGTTTTAACTAGCCATGTCTGCTTTTGCAGGGGTGCCTTTTATGCCTTCATTTTGCTTTGAACAATCTTTATTGTCGAGAGGATTTCACCCCTTTGAATAGACTGGCAGTCCATACTAATCTACCATAGATCCAATATCAAATCTGCTTTTCAAAGAATCCTTTAAAACCTTATAAATGCCTAAATGGCTACCTGATTGTTTTGTATATTATGAGGAGGTAAAGAGGAAGAATATGCAACAAAGTTAGTCTACTACCCCAATTCTATGTTCTAACTCAAATTCTACTCTATGACTTGTATGGACAGTTTGTATCAGGCCAAACTTTAAACTTTTCTCACTGTGTTCATCCTCTCAAAAATCCTCCAGTTCTACAAATGTTTGTTGCTTTTAACTATCTCAACCTTGTTGAGCATATGAAAGATTAAATAAAATGAGAATAACCACACTTTATGCGAGGATTTGAAAGGTTTAGTATGTCGACAGGACTGTTTTTATGTGTGAAAACATAATATGCATGTTTGTGAGACAAACTGTGTGACAGATGAAGAACTAAAATGTGTGCATGTGTGTGTAGTGTGTGTTAGCATGGCTCGAGGGGTGAGTGAGTTTTATCCTACTGTCAGAGAGAATGTGTCAGATTTCGACTCCTTTGTTCCTTGTCGCCGAGTCTTGTCGTTACGTCTATCCGTGTGTGTATGTGTGTGTGTGTTTGCCTGCCATCCCTGTCAGCTTTAGTTATTAGTCACTGGCTCTGTCGAGAGGCGCCTTTTTTTTCCAAATAGTTTTGAAGTCATAAATCCATAAGCAGACAGATGTAAGCTGGCGACCAAATACAGATATATATTAGGCATTCCCCTGGATCCAGCAAGCTGCTTGATGGGACATAAATGCAATCATATCCTTTCTCCCAAATCCCTCAGCGCTTTCACATTCTCCCTTCACCACTGCTCATAGACTATTAAGATACAGATGCTCTTGCTGTATACTCTACACTCAGTGGGTTGCGATAATTCTCATGTATACCATATGTCTTCCCTTAAAATTTTGATACACTGCATCATCTCTGAAGTGCTGATAAGACATTTGAGTGGAATACAGCAGGCATTGTGGTCCAAAGCATCGTGTGGGCTGCAGTGCTGGACCGCCTGCAAAGAAAAAGCAGAATGAAAGAGACAAACTGAGTGAAATGGGTTATTTAGAAGAGCACATTGCAATCAAAATGGAAACTGAGGTGATTTTTTTTTTTTTGAGTTGTGGAGGTAATCTGTCAGTGTGTGAGAATGAGAACGAGATAAATTACATCCTGTCTGTCACCCAAAATGTAAACCCTTTGAAATCATTATACTCCTATTACTGTAATTGAGTTTGAGAATAATACCAAATGCTTCAATAATACCAGATTATGAATTCATTATGATATGATATAATAATACTGTCCAGATGCTGCCATTTTTTGTTTGGCCGGTGAATGAATCTAATCCAAACTGGAAATCTGACAATGGAGGTTTTCATAACCCCCAAATGACTTTGAACAGGTTTTAGGTTGTATTCATTTGCAAAAACGCTAATTAAACACAGAAAAAAACACAGGAAATCAAATCTGGCTGCAGTATGATGGTTGCTGGTGGACAAAAAAACAAAAAAAAAAACAAAAAAAAAAAAAAAAAAAAACAGGAAATAGATACAACAACCAAAATAATTATATGTTTGGTTTTTTTTTTATTCAAAAGCAGAAGTCTGACAAAGAGATTGAGCTTTATTTAACTATACAAAATGCGAGTTTTTACTTACAATCTTCTATTATGCTTTATTGTATACTGTTAGGGTGAAAGAAACATGCAGAACAAGCTTAATAATAATAATTCTGTAGGACTTCTACAGTGTCACTGCTGCCTGGCGTCTGCTTGCAGGCACACAGAGGTGGTTTTGGAACAGGAAGCACCGCCTTGACCCTTGCTTCCTCCATTGCGCCTTGTTTATGTTCCAACGACTTCCTGCATTTCTCTGTCATTTCTCAGGCTTGGAATAGCCCAGTCGGCAGATGGATATATCATGATATATTTGTCTAGCAGTGAGTATATGTGTAGAAATAGCGACGTAAGCTGAAGGGAAAGCTGTTTCCTAATAACTGGAGATTGCTGTGGTGTAATTGTAATGCTTGTTTCCAGTCACTAGAGGGTGGTTAAGCCTGAGCTATGTGATCAGGATTCAACTGTGGAGATACAGTACATGACAGGAGGTAAGATTACTGACATGTTTCACAAAATTATCTTTTCTCTCTGTGAAATATACTTGGCATTCAAACGAAAAGTTTTCTGAAATGCAGAATTTGAGTTATGACATGACTTTGAGACACGAGTAGGAATTCAAAATGTTATTTATATTAGAACCTTTAACAGCAAATGTTATTACCAGTATTATATTTTTTCAGTTCTCTCTATAATAATTCTGAAGTTTGCCTGAAACCATCCAAATGTATAGACAGTAATTAATTAAATAGCCTTCTGTGAGATTAGTGAAATGATGTACTGGTGGAGTGATCTGACTTGTTTGACTATTGAGATACCTACACTTGTCTGAAAGAAGTCTCTAGCACAAGTTCAAATTGTGGAGTGGAGACAAAAACATTTAAATCTTGAAGGAAGAAGAAGAATTTGATGGAAGTGTATATAGTGAATTTTGCTGCAGGTATTAGCCAATGGAAGACTGATTTGTGCTTATGAAGGAGCCACATAGTGTCGTTCAATGGATCATGTAAGGTCTTGTGTGTGTATTGTGTGTGTGTATATTGGGGTGGAGGGGGGCTTGTTGCCCCAGCAGGGTGTCATTTGGCCAGACACTCAGCTTCAGACCCCAGGGGTCTGGCACAGGCTGCCAAATCCTGGGAAGGTAGCTGTTCTACAAGCTACTCAAGAGTAATATGTGATGCTCAGTGCATGTGTCTGTGTGTGTCTGTGCCTTTTGTTCTTCTTAATGATATCAAAGAAAGGCTAAAAATCTATTTTAGGCCATATATTTTCCGAGAAAATATATGGCCAAAGTGCTAAAATCTATATTTTTGCTCTACAATGGAAAAATGATTAGTGGTTATATGTCATGTAATTCTTCTGTAAGGAATGAATTACATCCAACATATTATTTTTGCTTGACTTTTTGAACAGATTGCAGAAGTTAAATGGCATTATAAAAAACTTCAAAGGAATCTGTGGAAATGACTGTGAGGTCAGAGACAGCTTTGTGCTCCGAGAAAAGAGAGGAAATTGACAATAAGATCTTTCTCAGATCGAGCATTAAAAGTTATGCTTGTATTGCAGCTAAGGCTTCCTGATTCCCATCCCTCCCACACAAACACACAGCAACATCCACACAACTATTAGGAGGAAGAGAGAGACAGAGAGAGGGCTGCACATGATCTTGATTTGGAGCAACTTTAAACAAATTAGGCCATTTCTGATGCCCAGTTTTGAAGTAAAAAAGACCAACGCTGATTTTGGAAACATTCCCAAACAAACCCAAACACGGAAACTCTTACAGCTAAATTGCTTTGTGAAAATACAGATTGTATGTCACAAGCATGAAAAGATGTAGGTCTTTGGGAGATAAGGCTGTAGTACGGGTTTTGGAAATACTTTCCAGCCCAACTCCAAAAAGAAAGTCTTTGAATTCTTTCATTTACTTTTTCATATTTTATAAAATCATTTATCTGTTCAGTTATACGTAATGCATTTTCTAATAAAGGAAGGTTCTTTCGAAATTCAGCTAAACTGTAATATAACTGTCCCTTTGATTAGTACCAGATTACAAAGGAGTTTATTAGGAAATTACAGACTTGAAAAATAAAACTTTATCATTCTATTTCCAACTTGATGCTTTAAGTACTTTTTCAAAGCACGCTGCACAATGACAGGAAAGAAATTATGAAGGAAAAATACTGAATCCTTTATCTATTCTTTTTTTTATTTGTTTGCCTAAACACATTCAGATTTAAATTAAATTTAAATATACTACAAAATGTACTGGAAGCAGCTTTCAACTGAACCCCAATAAATTCCTGACAAGCCCTCCCAAGAGACCGATTACTCAGATCTTCTAAAGACTGAAATGTAAACTGTAATCTGAAGTGTAAATATAAATGTAAAGTTTAACTCTAATAACTATTGTTTAGTTTGGACATTATTGTTCAGACATTAAAATTATGTGTTTATCTGTATTTTTCAAATATGATCGCCTTACCTCATCTGTATCTGGGGAATGTTAATATTTTACAGGAAAAAACTAAAAGAAGTTTTCTTGTGTAATGCCACCAGACCAATTAAACTGAACACCATCAGAAATACTGAAAGTACAACAAAGTGCGAGGGAGTCAGAGGAGTGGAGTGAAGAAAAAAGTAACTACTGTAAGTAACTGTGCAAAGATTACTGCAGTCTGACTAAACACAAAATAGAAGAGCAGATATCTTAAGATGAGGAAGACATGAAATAAAATGAATGAGGGATATAAAACTGTCAATAGACATTTAATATTCCCTGATAGATCTTTAAATAATTCAAACTGGTTTGTACCACTGGGGGATTTTTTCATTTTACCAGCCTTCTCTTCCCAGAGCACCTCTGGCCATGACGCATTGTGGCTGAACTGAATTGAATTGAACTTTGGGATGGGACATTTTTGAGAAAATCAAACAGGTAGGGCACATTGAGGCAAACACATGTGGGAAGAGAGAGAGAGAGGGAGATACACAGAAAGAGAGAGACTGACTGTTCCCTGAGCTACCTAGCTGCTAAACGCTGAAGAGAGGAGAGTGAATTTGGAGTGACATCCCAGTTATTGCTCATGACATTTGTGCACCGTCCGGGCGCATATGCGCAGTAAAAGCTGCACCTAGGGGAGGTTGCGTATGTGTGTGTATGTGTGTGTGTGTGTAATGATGAGCTAAGCGCAGCTGAGGACAGACAATGAATGAATAATAAAGTGTGTCAAACCTGACCTATGCGGTCACTCTATTTAGACTTTACCCCATTTGACCACCACTTCTCCATACACACACACACATACACACACACTCATAAATAGAAAGCCTTTTGTGTGGGCTAATTTCAGAATGAGGAGACGCCTTTGCCTTTGTTTTCTCCAGCTTTAACATACAGTAACTATTGAACTGCAAAAGTGAATTGGACAGGGATCAACCATATAATATAGTTTTGACAGCCTTTGAAGCGCATCCGCTCTGCCCCCACGCTTCTGCTGATTGCCCCTGAGCCCTTTTTCTCTTCTGCACAGGCATACTGTGGCATTTACAAGGTACAGTGGGCAGCAAAATGCTCATTAGAAACATACATGGATGGAGATGGAGAGAGAGAGAGAGAGAGAGAGAGAGAGAGAGAGAGAGAGGTACAGTGAATGATGTATGGGGTGAATCATTTCATGGGTAAGTGAAAGCTTGATGTAGTAGTAAATAAAACACTTGATCTATAGCACAACTAATCAATCAACTATCTAAGCACCCAATCTATATTGCTTCACTTTAACACTACCATAAAAATGTGTGTTTGTGCTATTAACTGTCTGATTAGATAATGGCAGATGTATAAAGGAAAAATCAACATAAAGTGTTAGTACAGTGCTGACAGTGTTGACATCCCTCTAGAAGTCTTTGGACCTCACAAATAAGTTGGGTGAGCCCTTGTCCTTTGGATTTTTCTTTTTATGACATCATTAGCAACAGTTTGACATAAATGTTTGTCTCGGGTGTGTGAACAGGCATGAGGAGGGGCAGACCAAAAACATGCTTGTTTTTTTAATTGACTGTTACTAATGATTTGACAAAAATGCAAAAGTAGTGGCTGGTAGTACCATTTAGAGGACAACAAATAGAGCGATAGAGAATGTTATGTGTCTGGAGGAATGAACATTATTCTTTATAAAGTTATCCTCTTGTTTAATGTTTGGGTGATGGTGGTGGAGAGTGCTGTCTAAGACATCCGCAAAATCTCCTATCGCTATTCAATCTGGTTTTGATCTGGTGACGGTGAAGGCCCTTAATACTCTGTATCCAGCCACTTATGGTGTAGTTATTCTAAATGTCAGGCAAGGTGGATCTGTTTCTAAGGAGGCTGTTGAGGTATATTATGGGGTCAAGTTCATTTGAGTCTGTAAGAGTTTAGATTTCTGCCTTCACTTCCAAAATAATCTGCCAGTACTAGTAGGTGTTGGAGTTTGTCTACGTTTGTTTACTGTTTATTTATTTACTCCTCTTTAGGCTACTTCATTGGGCTAAATTAATAGAAAATCTCTACCCAGGCATGTTCCGTCCCTCGTATATATCCGTCCGTATACATATGAGAATCAGCTAGTTCAGCCAATGAGGGAGCGAGGAGAGAGCGGTACAGACCAATGGAGAAGCAGGAGGCGGGAACTCTAAAGTACGTGAAACAAGCCACATGTCAAAACTTGTTAGGAGCAGATGCGTTAGTAGCTTTACTTACCAACTTTTTACGCTATGACTACAGCGGGGTGAGTGTTTCATACTCAAAAGATAAAGCTAGCTAACCCTTTTAATATGATGATAAAACATTTAAAGTATCCACTTTTCTGACCCAATTTAGGAAAACCGTCAAAAGTTAACCATACTGTGAGAGAAGTAGCAAAAAGCTAGAGCATAAATGCATATGTCATGACTGCAGAGTAAGTAAGCTAACTCATTTCTAAGAGTGATTTACCATCAAATAGCAGTTGTACTATAACTAAAATAGCAAACCCTGTGTAATGGCAGTGCCCTCCACTAGCTAGCAAGTTTCAATACTGCTTATTGCTAAAGTTATGAGGAATAGACCATTTTAACTGCAGCCATTGGGACATGAAATACTAGGATAATCACAGGTGTTACCAATGATATTAATTAGGATGCTCATGTTGGCTCACTGGGTAGGCTCTGCTACACTTAATTAGTATCATTAGTAACACCTGAGTTTACTGTCCTATTTCATGTCAAAAATATATATGCTTGCTACTGTATATGAAAGAAGGCAATACTAATGCCATATAGTGCCTGTTTACATGTAGCATCAATGTATTTTTTGGCCCCTTGGTGGCAGTGGATTAAGCTGTGAACACTGTATTTCCATATTATCACCTTATAATGTCACATGTTTTGCAACACACTTGTCTTTATACATATAGCAGAAACAGCACAACATTAGCAGTAATTTAAAATTGTGTTTCTGGCCACCCGGTGAATGCAAGTCCAGTATTTATTCCCCTTTTTGTGTCCACCAACCAGCCATTTAGCTGCTAAATGCTCCACTTTGTTCCAGTACCAGCTAGCCCACTATCGTGTTTTTGTCTGCTTGTCTGCTTGGTACTGAGCAGGTAGGGTACAGTGAGTTCATCAGAGCTTTCTCGCTGAAAACAGGGTTGGAATCAGGCAATTAAAAGCAGTGAAAGGAAATGTGAAAAACAAAAATCAGTTATGGGCAGTAAAACCAAAACAATGAAAGATGCTATGCTTTGTAGATGTGATGAGTCCTGCAGAGTCAAGTGATATTTCTATCATAGTTTGTTACTACCCCTTTCACATTACACACATCCTTATCTTAATATAAAAAGTATTGATTAGTGCTTCTGTACGACCACCAGCTACATGGTAACGGCTGCAGTATGGATGGATGTAAACCGCCGTGTGGAGTTGACACATTAAAAGTTATACGTTCTGACAGTCTACAGCTGCATCTTGCTTCACAGCACATCTGCCCACTATGTTTTCAATCCTCTTTGAAAATTAGCTCTGACCAACATGGCTGCCCAACTGT
Source organism: Sciaenops ocellatus (assembly GCA_033000465.1). Taxonomy (NCBI): domain Eukaryota; kingdom Metazoa; phylum Chordata; class Actinopteri; family Sciaenidae; genus Sciaenops; species Sciaenops ocellatus. The sequence continues at coordinate 7,059,313 of CP136889.1, forward strand.
ATTCTAATATCCACAGAGCCTCTGGGACCACTCCAGACTGTAATCGTTAATGTTTGGGATGCTAATGAAATTCTCGTCATTATGATGTATTATAGAGAACATGTGTTGGTGTAGCTTTTTGATACATTGTGTGGTAGAAGTTTACAACTGTTTTGAGTTTTGGGGAGTTTGGAGATGCTTTCTGGCCTGCTGTGCTGTTGGTGGCTGTTCTGGCTCTGTGGTGGTGCCTGTTCTGGAGAGGAAACAAATTGACGTCTCCTCCCCTTGGTGCCTCAGCTTTGTGTAATTTGCCCAAACCTTGGTGTGTGTGTGTGTGTGTCTGTGTCTGTGTGTGTGTGTGTGTGCGCGCGCGTGCATGCATGTGTGTGTAATGTGAAGTGAAGTGAAGAGAGAGAGCAGGAAAGAGGTGGAGTGACGAGAGAGAGACAGAGAAGTGACACAAATCAATGTGAGCACCCAAACCACCATCACCAGCAGCAGCTGCAGCCTCCCCGACCTCCATCACCTCTATGCCTTTCCATGGGAAAGACGGATAGAGTCAGAGTCACAGGAAAGACAGTCTCCTCCACAACACAGCATCCGGTAAGTCGTAACAGAGCTAGAAATACCTCCCACCATACACAAGTTGTGGAAGCGATGGCAACTAGGGTGCGCTGACTGTGTGACTCGGCTCTCCAAGGCGCAGAGCGCACAGAGCAGGGCAGACGTTGCTGGTGTCTTTTTCTGCTTTTCCCGAACACCAGCTCCTCCTCGCTGCCTCTGTCACTGCTGCTGCAAAAAAGAGACGAGTAACGCTCAGAACAGGACAGCGAGAGAGCTGCCGCCGCCGGTCCTCCACTATCCCTATGTTTTAAAGCCTGCTGGGGATTAGGGGTTGGATTGAGGGAAGCTTTTTTCCGCCAATCACCACCCTGCCTTCTGGAAGGCAAGAGAGAGCTGGTAGAGGAGAGAGAGGGAAAGATAGAGAGGTAGTTCTCTGTGAGACACGACATGAATTGTTGCTTTAATGTTCATGTAGGAACTTGGATTGTGGGTTTAACTGTGTGTCTTTGGTATTAGTGAGTGCATAAGAATATTTATGGATTTTTTTGGACTATTAAGTAGCTTTAAAGTTAACATTTGACTATATCACGTATACTGTTCATCTGTATCCACCTATTCCAACACTTTCATATTCATCACTTTATCATATTTGGTATCTTTGGAAAGATTGGTGTCTTGATTAAAATTTAAAATGACGTTCTGGAGTTTGAATGAAGATTACTCAATTATTAACTTGCATTTGTAAAAAATGAACTATAGATTGGTATGTTCGTGTTGAAGATATTCAGTATTATTCATGTTCATTTTTGAATTTTTGATTGTACACTTTACTGCCACTGACATACTATCAGTGATATTTTTTTTTAGATTGATTTCTCATCTTCCAGCAAGCCACTGATTTCCATCCCTTTATTCTATGAAAATTGAAATGAATTTTGTTGTTTGGTTTTGCTGTCACATTGCTCTAAATTTTGTATTCAGTACAGAATGAATTCCTTGGCAGTCCTCAAATCCGGCTTTGATTGTACCATCACTACAATTGTTGCTTTGTTAAGCTGTGACAAAATAGGATACATACAGCGCTCTCACAAAATAATCTTTTTTCAGAACAGAGATTCTACCAGGTGATGTTTTCTTCCAGAAATTTTTAACTTTTGTGTTTAACTCAGTTGTTGTGTAGTTGAAGTTCAGTAACATGAACTTGGTTTTGTAAAAGCAATAGAAGTCGATTGTGCAGTATCAAAATTGGCTTTGTTACAGTGTCGGGGCTGGTCTGTTGCTGTATTATGGTTCATACACTTAAAGGCCAGTTTTTGAATTGTTCTGTACTGGTTTAGTTTTTATCCATGATGATTTGTTGTACGAAGGTGGTGCGGTCATCATTTTCTTTCGAACAATCATAGGGACTGAAGAACTGTTGGGTGATTGTCTATTTTTAGATCGGTTGCCATAACATTTTGTAACAGATAATTCATGGTCCCCAGTGGATAGGGTTGACATTTGTGGTTCAGAGAAATATTTTGACTTTTGGGTGAATTCCCACAAAATTTGCTACATATACAGTATGTACAATCCCTAGAGAATAAAGACTTTGGTAACTTTATCCTCTGACTTTTCCTCTAGCACTTACTTTTTTAGTGAAATATATCAACTTCCCCCTGACAAATGTTTATCCAGATATTTTTGCGACGAGAGGATGAATTTTATTGTTTTATATTCCCCTGACATTTTATGTAGTTGCATCATCAGGTTAAGATATTAATTTGTCTAGTACTTTGGTTTATGACTAAATATCTGCAGAACATTCCCATCAGTTTCAGATGTACTTTGTTAAACTTTAAGCTTAAATGGTGATGGTAAACATTATACCTGCTTATCAGCATCATGTTAGCTTCACATTGTGAACAGGTTAGCATGCTGAAAATAACATTTAGCTCAAAGCACTGCTATAAGTACAGCCTCACAGAGCAGCATAAGTAGCCTTTTTATATACTGCACAGTATTTAAGCAGTGAAAATACATGTTATGTACATGTGGACAACCTTTAAAATGTAGTTCCCTATCTATGTTCATCCTTCATCTAAATACTGAATTTTAATAAAAGTAAAACTAACAGATGAGCCATATTTTTACATTGTAGCAAAGATGTAAATGTCTTCATATCAACCATCAATGCAGGATATATATTTGAGCAAAAGGTTAATATTGTCTTGCCATATGTTGCAATGTAATTGTCATCCAGTTCACAGCCTTTTGTGTGAGTCTGTGTGTGTGTGTCAAACTCTCTTGCTGTTTCCTTTCTAACAAGCCTTATGTGTCTCGGCGTCCTGCCAGCAAATGCCTGCCTTTATGACTTGAGCACTGTGTGTGTAAGTGTGTGCCTGTGTCACTTTGGCCGCAGGAACTTCCTAAAGCGGTGTGTCTTGCTCATTAAGAGTTTAGAGACAAACTTTGCACTCCTTGTTCATTGGTGATTTGAGGAATCGTAGAAGCCTGCTGCTGTAAAAGTCGAAACTGTTTAAGTCTGAAGAGACTTTACCATAAAACTCTGTCCTGCATCTCCTGTGTGATTGTAATCTACTTTTTCCCTGCTAGAGTAACTACTGAACCATTTCTTTTATTGAGCAGTGTTGTTTTCAACCATTAGTACGAGCTGAACTGACCTACAGAAGATTATTGAGGTAAAGATATTTTCTCCATCAGGGAGACCTAACTTTAATTTATACAGTTTATGATAAATGGGAACGATCAAGTGACTTTGGTTTTTGACACATCACACTCATTGCTATGGATTTTAAATACATGACCCATTCTTTTCTGTGTTATTCTATATTTCATTTCCTGCAACTTCCCCGCTCAATTTATTTGAAGAGCCAGTTGCTGTCATTGCTGAATCATACTGTATCTGCACTGAATGCGAAGTGTGTCTGCTATTTACAGTCATACAGTATCAGTTGCCGCTGCTTGGCAGCGGTGGATGTTGTTATCAGACTGTAGCATCAGGGATTGGTTTCCGCTCCATTTTCGACAGATGAAAACACAAACGTACTGTACACAGAAACACGCACACAAACACTCTGTGCTTGAGTGTGTGGGTTGTAGTGAGTGTGTACAGCTCCTGAAGCCCACACAGTGAGACACATTATTAGATGCAGGTAAGAGTCAGACAGAGAAAGACATCTGTCAGTCTCTGAATGGTATTTTCCCAATGTGACTGATGAGGTACACTCTCCCTCTCCCTCCCCTTCTCTCTCTCTCTCACACTCACACACACACGTATAGTAGGGGAAGGCTCAGGTGAGAAACCTGTGTGTGTTTGAGTGTCAGTACTTTAACGGGGTGTTGATCTCGTACAAGACAGGAAACAGTAAACAAATCCCCCAACATGTGGCGGCTTGCTGGAGCGTATCCTCTTCTTGTCTCTCTATCAGAGTATGTTTGTGTGACTTATGGCGTAATGAAATATCACAGCCGAGTGAAAATTGGAACAGTTTGTCAGTGTTGCCGAGATGTTAGTACACTTGAAATGGAGTTTGTTTTGGTGAAACAAAATGTGCAATAAACAGCCATCAAAAACACATTTGTTGAATAATTTTACAGGCTAACAAAATCAGCCTTATAAACAATTGAGAAGTGGATTTGGATGTTTTTGTCACTTGCGAAATAATATTTAATTCAATTTCTGAAATGAACTGTACAGTAAGTGCATAATTTATTAAAGGCTGTCCACATCTCTAATCTCTGAGGGGGAGGGCAGGAAGATAATTCAGTCTGAATCGTTTCTTTAGTTTTAACAGAATTGTATTAGGATGATACAATCATTTTGTGTTATTGTTTTACAGAATTCTGTTGTGCAAAATGTGTGATTTTACCCAAATCAAAACAACAAATTCCGTACACTGAAAGTTCCTAGTGTAATAACCTTTTTACTTTTTTAGTGGGATATGGATTCCTTGTTATGTCATCCACATTTCCCACATTCTGATATGTATAAGTTACAAAAACTATCTTGAATTTTTCTAGAGGCTTGCATGTCAGTCTCTCCTAAGGCGTTCAGTACAACATGTCGTCTGAGTGCCCATGTTTAGAGCAAAGGTGTTTCTAACGGTTCCAAAAGCTCCTCCTAACTTAATCACACAGCCTCCCACATTTCTGTCTAAGACTTGTGTGTGTTTTGCATGGCTTTGTAGTCTCTCTCCTCAATGACATTTATGTTGTTTGTACACTTTCAACTTTTAAATATTGTGAAAAAGAGTTTACTTTCTCAGCTCAGCCCCCCTATCCAATCACTGTGGAGTGGACATGCTTTGTTAGATTGTTGGCTTTCAGTTAGCTTACCTGGTAGAGTGTACCCCATGTACAAAGGCTCAGGCCTTGCTGCAGCCGCCCAGAGTTTAATAATAAAAAATTAGCCAACATTAGCTGACACTAAAAGCAAGGTTTGCTGTGATTATTATGAAAACAAAATAAATGTTGAGTGTATTTCCTTTTAGTATAAAACCTTTGTAAAAACTAATTCTCAATATTTTGAAACTAGTGCCACAGCTTCTGTGTATTATTGCAACCAACTGTCACTTAGTGGAATAGCATGAGCCTGGCAGAAGGAATGTGAAAGCAAAAACAACAAATTGGGGTTTTCAATCATCAACATCATCAGCACATAAGTGATCAGGAACTTCAGAGTTACTTGTACTTCTTGGCAGAGTTTTACTACTTTAGTGACTTTGTTTTAGACATTCAATAACAATCCAATTGATGGAAACACTCCCTATTGTAAATAGACAGTATCCAATCTTTCAGTGTCATGACTTAAAATATCAAGGATGATTTTCTTGATATTGTCTTGATAGTCTTCATTGAGTTACAGCCCCTTATGTAATCCATCTCTCATTTGTTAAGTGATTGGTATACATTCAGAGTTTTACCTGGATTCACCTCATCACTGTACTTGGTATAAACTTAAGTGCCTACTTAAGTGCACACTTTGTACATTGAGTCTCCTCGTCTTACTCACTCCTTATTTTGTTCTCTCTCTTTCCATCTATCTAATGATCTATCTATCTTTTTCTTTTTCTCAGTCTCTCTGCAGACTTTGGACGAGGCTGAGGAGTGTGCCGCCAAGATGTATGAATTATTAGACTAATGGGCTTAAGTGGCTTGTCCTAACATTGTCTCCCTCCAACACATAGTCATGTAGAGGCTTAGGAGAATACACAAAGCAAGAATAAAAAATTAGAATGAAACTAAAATACCAACCGCCTCCTCTCCATTGTGTCTTTTTTATTTTCGAGGTCAGGATTAAAATTCATCAGAAGGAACTATTAACTTTACCCTCTCTGCCTTCTTTTCCACTCCCCCACCTCCTCCTGTGTCTCTTCTGTTTTGTAAGTGTGAAGTGATCCATTGTTATTACATTGAGAGATGTGCTGCATGCTTTTATTCCCTGTAGGGGCTTTTAGTAAGTGAGCTCTTACACTATTTGACTTGACTAAAGGATGATAGTGAATGAGAGAGAATGAAACTGGGACAAATGAACTACAGTATGTTGCAGGATGAGAAGACGCTGGCTGGGATGAATAGTTGAAGGAGGTGAGATGAGTCAGGAGACTTGTGTGTGACTTTACAGTGAAGTCTCCATGACCTGAATAGAAGCTTTTGTCTTTGTGAGCTAGCACTTTAAGTTGTCATTTAGTGGCACACTGAAAGAGGTCCTAGAGGAAGAATGAAATCATTAGGGTGTGTGTGTGTGTTTTCTTAGCAAGTGACTTCAAATTTACAAAGTTTAATGATCCTTTAAGATTTTTTTCAAGATGCATTCACAGTTGACTCACAAGAATATCAACAGTTATTGAAGTTGGCTGTAACCATCAAGGTCTTATGCAGCGTGTAATACACACCTGTAATACATCACTTTTATCTCACAACATAGTTTGAATTTAGCTTGCCTTGAGAACACAAATCATTGGGGACTGCCCTATAAATAAAACCATTGTTGAATGAATGAATGTGAATGAATGAATTGTTTACTTACTTCATGTAGCAAACTATTTCTAGGTCTTTCCTGTCTGCACTGTGAAAGGCTGTGGGGTTGAACATTGAACGTCATCACTTATTCCAGATAAGGTTGTCTGGCAAAAAAATTGAACCTGGCTCAGTTTTGGAGGACTGCAGCTCAATTTCATTCACCAGTATGTTTTGGTGGCAAATCAAATATGTGCACGCAAACAACACTGATTATCTTGAATACAGCATGTCTACTTTTTGGTTTTAATTGTTATTTTTGGGCTTTTTATGCCTTTATTTGACAGTGACAACTGCTGGTAGAGACAAGAAAGGTGAGACAGAGTGGGGATGACATGCAGCGAAGGGCCATAGGTTTGAATCAAACCTGGGCCACTGTGGTAAGGATTTAGCCTTAGTACATGGTGCACATACTCTACCAGGGCAGGCCATGTCTACTGTTTAACATATGATTATTGTGATGAAAGATGAAATAGTTGTTGCTGTGATAGCTTTCTAGAGTTGGAAAATCCTGCCTTAGTGTCATATAGACCGCTGTGCAATGTTTGAGGTTTTGATAAGCCTTAAGACTGATCTCATTATTTTCAATTTTTGATATGAGATTTTTTTTTTTAGATCGTGAAATTATATAGATGAGCTCCAGGATATTAAAAGATCAGTAGAATGATTTAACATTCCAGTGGAAATGTTTGGTCCTTTCCCCCCTTTTTGCAATGTAGCGGACCATTTTTTGTACACAAATACACTATGGAACCTTGTATGCAATCAGTAGGACATGTAGCTCCCACCCCTTAAAACAAACAAACAAAAAGATCCCAAAAAATAAGGAAACAAGAACTGACAAAAAGAAGCACACCCCTTGAGGCCTTTCTAATGAACCAAAGTCCAAGTCGGACAGAGGGAGCCTATTTCCAAACTTTTTTTTTTCTCCTTTTCCTTTTGTGCATCAAACTCTTCAAAAAAACATAACAAGCTTCTTTCATGGATCAAACGAGAGCGGCAGTGCTCATTGTGCCAAAGTGGGATTAAAAAAAAGGAGAGAGAGAGAGAAATACCTTATTATTGTTATCAAAGTAAAGCCCCAGCTACTCTCCTGCTGCTCTTATGGGACCTCCCTGACTCTCTCTGCTCAAAGACCCAGGGGGAATCTAAACATGACCCGCATACACTCCCCCTTCCTGGAACAAACACACACACGTGGGCCTGTCTTGGTGCACGTCGTTTCATTTGTGAAATTAGTCCATTCTCTCTGACCCTGTCTTTTCATCAGACGCGGTGGTGCATATTTTAGTCCCTTTCCTGCGCTTGTTTTACTAATTGGTGGCTATACTTTGCCCAACACTGATATCCTTTGATCATCTCAGATCATTACGTTTACCTCATTAATTTGCTCAATGTGATTTTTCTCCCCCCCAAAAATGTAAGGGTCTGTTCAAAATTGGATTAATAATAGATCATATGAGCCAAGAGAAAGTGTAATTCCTTTGTGATTTCTCCTCTACTTCTCTGGCTCTTTCTTTCTTTCTCTGATTGTTGTGTCTCATTGTCCTTTGGCGAACAAGCCAGCTTTAAAGGAAAAGGTCAATATTTCTGGAAATTTGCCGAGATGAATCTGCTGAGAGCAGGAGTTAGGACATGTTTAGTCTATCTTAGCACTGGAAACTACTAGCTCAGTTTCACACCTACCAATACCTCTGAGCTTTCTTTTTAGCAAAATGTCTTGTTTGCTTAATTTAGAGATCAGACTACATAATATCAGCCCGATAATATCCAGACCTGACTCACATTGGGTGTCTGGAACAAAAATGAACTTTGTTTGATCCTTTTTTAACGTTTTTTATGGAGTGTGTTGTAGTGGAAGACAACTGATGCAGCAGCTGGATTAAAAAATCATGTCAGAATGACCCATAAAGTGTTTTACTATACACAGCAGTGGACAGGAAGTGAAACAGGAGTGTTATTTTATTTAATTTCAGATACCCTGCAACCATTCATCATCTGTGGGTCATGAGTATTATAATGCATAATCACACCTGTGTGTGTGTTGTCACTCTCTGCAAACATATAGTCTATGCTGCTCACCCACATGATTGTGCTCTTACCATTTGAAAAGCAAAAAGATAGACTGCTGTGAAAAGTCCACCTTTATTTAAAGATCTGATTGCACAACTAAACATTTGTTACTGGTGCTGTTTACCTACTGTAGGTTGAGGTTTGATGTGTATTCTGCCATGTCATGTAAAGACACAGCAAGAATTTAGGACTTTACTCTTAATCTGACATAATGGCCAAAAAAAAAAAAAAAAAAAAAAAAAAAAAAAAAAAAAAAAATATATATATATATATATATATATATATATATATATATATATATATATATATAGTAGCCTGATCTCAGCACTTCAGCACCTGTACCCCACTGATCCACCAGGGCAGGCTAGCCTTTTCCCCCTGTTCTCAGTCTTTATGCTAAGCTAAGCTAAACACATCAGCACTCCAGCTCTGTACTTCATGCTCAGGTATGATAAAGAAAAAAGAAAACAAATAAGCATATTTCCCACAATGTTGAAGTATTCCATTAAAGTTCAGCAGACAGGCTTGTCATACATACACGTTCAAGCTCACTGACATGAACACACACACACACACACACACACACACACACACACACACACACACACACACACACACACACACACACACACACACACACACAGCAGGTGCAAACACCCACTTTTATACCATTTTGCTTCTTTTTGCTCCGCATAGAGTAGGTCCTGTTTGTTCAAACATGCATTAAACATCAGAGAGAAACACTGTGATTCATCCAAACTGCGTCAAGTCTACAATCATACTCCATTTACACTCACCAGCTGTGATTGTGAAGACTGTCAGTACTTCCTGTATCACACTGTTTGCTGTATTTCATCCCCTTTTCAGCATCAATATCTCCTCCACAGATATCTTTCTTAACAATAGGCTGTTGTCTGCACTTTGTTGTTGACAGCTTCATTGTCAATCCATCCAACTCCAAATTATGTTGCACATCTCTTTTCCTTTCTCTTTTCCCTCCCTCCTGTTCTCTTTGGAGCAGATTACATCTCAGATCACTCTTTCCGCAGGCGCTGCTTGGCATTGTGCTTCGTCTTTCCCTTGTTGTCACGTCGAGCTCTGCGCCCTCCTATCATCATATAGATAAGTGAATGTTCTGTTGTGGAAAGACAGGAAAGCCTGGCTCTAATGTAGTGGATTGTGTACGTTGTTGAAATTGGCCCCTGTTGCCTCTGCCATTCATGCCACCTGCTTCTCTGTCCTGGCTGTAAACACAATCACTGAAGATTGTGAGTGTTTTTTTGGGCCTTGTGTCTAAGGAAAAGATGATGCCTTTTTGTGTGTTTTCTCAATAACTTGGTTTTGTGATGTGAAGTGAGCCAATTTGTGAGTGTGTACAGTGTATGTGTGTGTCTTTACCTGGGTACAGCTTAAGTGTGTGTGTATGTACTGTATTCTAGATGTTATTTCAAGATGAAGAAGGGAAACGATGATGACGATGGTTTAAGTTGAACAATACCTTTAAGATTCTCAACAATTTGTCAGAATTTGTACATTTATACACTGTTTTGTGTCATGGCTTACATAGTGTACTAAGAGTGTCTGTGTGTGTGTGTGTGTGTGTTTATGTCTACTGGAGAGGTTCTGTGACAAAGATGGAGTGAGTTTGGGCAAGAGGAAAATCCCCTACAGCTCTCATGGCTCAAATAGCCTTTTGGTGCAACATCTGTAGTGTGTGTGTGTGTGTGTGTGTGTGTGTGTGTGTGTGTGTGTGTGTGTGTGTGTGTGTGTGTGTGTGTGTGTGTGTGTGTGTGTGTGTACGCGAGACAGACAGAAGAATACACCACTTTACTCGAATCCTCCTTCCTCTCAGGGTTCCCACTTGCTTACGCGCACACATACACACACACACACACACACACACACACACACACACACACACACACACACACACACACACACTTATATTGACTGTAGCACCACAGAAAAACACAGGCTTCACAACCTAAATGCACTGGTTAAACTGGATTATAATTCTTTGCTGGGCTAGTTAACCCCAGTCCAGTGTAGTTCAGACTCATCCACCCACTCTGATCTAGCTCGGCTCAGTTGACTTCAGTCAGTTTTAGCAGAACAGTGTGAACTCAGCCAGAGGAGCTGCAGGCAGTGACGTTATGACTCAGAGATGGAAGGAGACAATCTGTTCCCTGTTCAGCCCCAGGTGTGTGTGTGTGTGTGTGTGTGTGTGTGTGTGTGTGTGTGTGTGTGTGTACATATGACACACGTTCAGCGTGTGTATTAATGCAGAACAGAAGTTATAATTTATTTATATTTGTTATATTATTGACATTGTTGAATGTACCCACTGTGATTTATGCGGACAGACCTGTGCCTGCTGGATTTACCAGAATTTCAAATGCCTTGAAATGTTGCCCAGGTTGAGTAAAACAATTTCTTCAATGCACAGCTTGATTTGGAGCCCATGGGATTTCTGCACAACACCAGAACAGCTTGTTAAGAAATTGAAGAAACTTTCAAAAACACACTTAACAATGAAATGGTAGCCTCCTCTGCTGTGGAGATGTCTTTTTACTCATTTAAGGGTTCAGTTGGGTATCAAGGAGGTCTAACATAGTAAAGTTAATGTAGCTGTAGCAGAGTGATTACTATTCACTCTGTAAAGTTATAATCCTTAACATTTTCATGAAATCATACCACGTTTATTTGATTTTTTTTTTGGTTGTTGAACTTCTTCATTGTCTCAGTGTCTCACAGTGACACAGAGCTGTGAACTTTAAGGAGGCTTTTTTGCATTTGCAATGCCCCCAGCAGCTTTTCTTGCAGCTAGTTCAAGGATGGACTGCCTGTGGGTTGAGTTGACCACAATGGTCTCCAATCACTTGGGTCGGTCCAACCCCAGTCTGTTGGATATGGCACATTCGGTGCCACCTCAAGCACCAGTCCCCAACAGTGTCCTCCTTTGTACACTGCTCCTTTAATGTGATTTCACGAGCAAGAAACATAAAAATTTGCATTGCATGCATGTACAAGGTTACATTGAATTCAGAGTTCAATCACTGAGAGCTTTACTGTTTTGTCAGATTTATGCCTTGTGACTCTTCATTCCTACTGTGTAAAAAAAAAGTAAGAAAAATATTAAAAGCTAGGTGAGTGGAAGGGAAAAAAAAAACCCTTTTTTAAAAGTTGACCTTATGTTGTCCCCTGTATAATGGAACAGTTAGTGGCCGTTTAACTCCACCATATGCTGTTTGAATTTTTATGTATTTGTAAATTTGTGGGTGCGTTTACTTATTTGTCCTCTCCACCTGTTATCTCCTCATACTTGCAGTGGCTTTTTACTGTACGCTCAGATTGTTGATGGCTAATAGTCACAAAATACAATGCGTGTGTGCTTCCATGTTTACGTTTGTGTCCAAAGCGGTGCATGTGCTAGACTGAGCACCCCTTCCTTCTGATCCAACACCACCACCACCTCACACACACACACAAACACACACACACACACACACACACTCTCTTCCTCCCTCCTCCATGCGTTCTTCCACTTTCAACATCCTTCCCTTTCTTATGGAAAAGAGCCAATTAGACTTGTGTCTGTTTGTTTTAAACAAAATGGCTTTTAATTAGCGCGATCAAAAAGGCTTCTTTCTGCAGGCCCCAGGATCCACTTTGTAGTTCCCCCTCCAGATCGCACATGGGTTTGATGCCACCTGATAGGACGCCAAGACAATCAGAACACTTTTATAATGAATACACACACACTTTATCACTTTGTTTCCATCTATCGCTTGTTCTCTCTTAAAGTCTTTTGGTCTTTTGTTGTATTGTTGTCACAACCATTCCTTTCTTTTGCCCACATCCTCTTAATACTTCCTGTCGCTCCTTTCTTCTCTTTTGTCCTTTCTGTCTCTGATCTGTGTTGTTTTAATGACGTGGCCCAGCATGGCTCACTGCTGGACATGAACATGTCCTCTGTGTTCCTCTTTGACTATAGTCACTTTCCAAAAATGTTGGTCACTTTGTTTAATGACACTTGATATATACTAATATGCAGCCCTTATCCCATGTCCCTCAAAATGTCCCAACAAAATGCTAACAATCTGTAAAAGCTCTGCAGCTTTTATTGCACAGCAAAGTTCCTCTAAAAGTCTCTGATTGCTCTTTGTGCAGATCTGCATCAAACTTGCAGCCCCCTTTTCTGATTCTTCCTTTGCTACCGATCTCTACTGACAACATTGCTCAATCAAACCGCTAAGAATAGCTGTTAAATTCAGGAAGTGTTGCACAGTTGCACTTTCACTACAATTTCAAAATACGATAAACGCTGTAATTTGTTTGAAACCATGCTAGCTACATGGCTCTATGGAAGGCAACGTTGGTTGGTCTGTCAGTCCAACACTTTGGTTCAGACTGAAATATCTAAACAACTGTTGGATGGATTGCTGTGAGATTTTTTACAGATAATCATGGTCCCCAAAAGACTGATTGATTCCTATTGAATTTGGTGATCCCTGATTTTTCTTCTAGCATCATGAAATTGACATTTGTGGGTTTTAATTGAAATGTCTCAGAAACAGCTTTTGGGTGGATTGCCATGAACACTGGTACAGACATTCATGGTTATCAGATGATGTATCATAATCACTTTGCTGGTCCTCTGATTGAGCCAGTCCAATACTTTGGTTTATGTCCAATTATATTTGAAATGCATGACATTCCCAAGAGCCTTAGCTGTATTTTGAGTTTAGTGCTAATTAGCAAATGCTGGCAAAAGATGGCAAACATGGTAAACCTGCTTAGCATCAGCATCTTAGCATTGTCGCTATGAGCATGTTAGCATGCTGACGTTAGCATTTATCTCAAAGCACAGCCTGTAGACTCTTATTTTATTCAGCAAAGGGGATTTCTGTGTGCTTGTATCAGTCTGTCTGTGCGTGTGTGTTTCTCAGCTTTGCACTTAGTTATATATGCTTTGTGTATTTTGCCAGATGCTCTCACACTGGCAGAAACAGTGCATATCTGTGTGTGTGTGTGTGTGTGTGTGTGTGTATGTTTGTTTCTTTGTTTGTGTGTCAGGTGATGCCGTATTGTTGGTCTGTTGCTGACAGTTGCTGCAGGGAGTAAACATGTGACCCAATCAGCTCACTACTGCTCAGCTCACCATGGCTCCTAATTGACATGTGTGTGTATGTGTGTGTGTGTGTGTATGTGACTGTGCTGAAATAGGTTCAACTGACAGCTGTCAGGTTGCTTGACTCAATCATGATCTTCTCTGTTTTGCTTTCCTTCACATATTCTGACACACACACACACACACACACACGCACACACGCACACACTGAAATGATAAAGATACATCATCCAGTGACGTGAAGATTTTTGGCAAAACATCTATGTACATTATAAAATGGAATATGGTTTATATTATTATACACCTCTAAGTTCATTATTATACCGATTATAATTGGTAGGCAAAGATATAAGTTTATATTTCACAACCCTCTCTGGTTATAGGTTTCAGACTTGTTGAGGTTACATGGGTGTTGTATTGCACCTGAAATTACACTCAACAGTGATGTCATAGTGTACTGACCAATGAGTGTATGAAGAATGGACAGAGCCTGAGTGACGTCACCTGTAGGTTTCTGAAGCGCTTTTTGAAGCTGAAAATATGCGTCGCTGGCTGCCGCCATGTTGGATGTACTGTTTCTTCCAACTCTCGGGCTAATCTAAATATCGGCAAAGACGTTAATCATTGGCAGACCTGAGGCTTATGGAGGCTGACTCACTTCTGTAGCCTGTCTCAAGCAGCCGCTTGAGGAATTACAGTTTTTAGCACTTCCGCATTGGCTTCATTTCCCAGCACCGAAGGTTGCCGCTTGGCACTGATACATCCTGAGGTACACATCAGCATTATTACAGGAGAAGGAGAAGCACTGGAGGAACTGAATTGATAAACATCATTATTATCATCATCATAACAGCGTTCTGAAGAAGACCAACTTCATTTGTTTTCAGACCTAATTTGACAGTTCTTAGCTGTGTTGTGTGTGTACCAAAGCCTGTCCACTTTTAAAATGTATGGAATCAGTTTGTTAGCGACGCATGTCGTAATCCGTATTGGTCATATACTGTATGTTTACAATCTATAATTTTGTCATCCTGATTGTCGATATATACATTTAACTATGGTGGTCTATTCCCCCTGAAAGAGGAAACAAATTGTTTCAAAAGCTTGTGATGCATCCTTGTATCCTTTAGCCTAACACTGCACTGTGGAAAAAGAAGAGTCCACAGTTTCAGGAGCCTATTGAACCTGTTTTGATGAGCTTCAAGCCATGAGCAGCTAAACTGATGCACACTCACTGGATGTGCTTGTAGCTCCACTACATTGCACTCTGTGTGCTTGAGAGAGGGGAGGAAAGAGAAGAGGGTAGACTATTACATGCAATGTTTCTGTAAGTCATTAGTAACTAAGAATGGTTCTTTGTGACTTGACTCGCCTACTTGATATGTGCATTACTACACGCAGTTGGGGTTAGATATCGTGTCGATACCGATAGCCTACTACTTACGTTTTAATCCCTTTCTATGTCATAAATGAAAACAAACTCTACATTTTGTCAACATTTTTGAAAGATCTAATTTTTATTTTATCATTGTCTCATCTTCATCATGGAAAAAAGGTTGTTGCCGAAGATTTTTCACAATAGTTTTCGTTAACTGAATTAACACTCGTCTGATTGAAGAAAGAGCAACTACTGCAGGTTTGTCTTCACAATGTGAATGAATAAGCTAAAAGAAACACACAGGCTGCACTGGTTTTCAACAACAACAATTTCAACAATTTGACTTTTCAACAAGAAAAATTGCCATACACTATGAGTATAAACAAATGCTAAAATTGCAAAAGAATCTTTGGGTGTCTTTTAAAATGTTAGTAAAATATGTCTAGCTTTATGAATCATCCCAAATGAGCTCCACAAACATGAAAAGAAAATTTTCTATCCTTGCCAATAAGTCACTACCAAATTTTTCCAGGCACAGTGACATGATATCTCTCCAGCATTACAGTATGTATCCCCACGTGGTGACTCCTAAAGCCAACAGTGAGAGGAGAAGCTGTGTCAGAGCAGTATGAGTAGGCATACAGAGCTGAGCAGTCACAGTTTATGGATGATTCCCTAGACAAATGCCTGAGCAGTATCCTGGCTTTAATGGCTGCACAAGCCTGATTTATTATGTGAGTTAACCCTGACCCTACTCTACCTCACAGTATCACCTTCACCACTGCACACACACACAGACACACACACAGACACACACACAGACACACACACAGACACACGCACACACACACGCACACACACACACACAGACACACACAGACACACACACACACACACACACACACACACACACACACACACACAGGCACACACAGACACACACACAGACACACACACACACACACACACACAGACACACACACAGACACACACACACGCACACACACACGCACACACACACACACACACACACACACACACACACACACAGACTCATGTACAAGATTACAACTCCATGCATGTGTCAGAGCCTGATAAATGGCCAGAAACAAAGCACAATGGGGACCAATAACAAGACAATACAGATGATATGTCGCCTTATGTTTGAGATGTGTGTTTGTGTTTGTGTGTGTGTGTGAGCGAGCTGCTTCAGTCTCTTTACCTACTACAGTTACGACCTTATTGTTGATATGAGTAGCACTTAACGTAGACCCCATTTGCCTGTAACCTTCCCTCTCTTTACTTTCCTACAGCTCTCCGTCTCCTCTCTGTCACAGTGAGTACTCATCTTTGTGCAAGTGTGCGTGTGTGTGTTTTAGCACACTTAGCATAGAGCCCCCTGGTTTCCCTTCATTTCCATATAATTAGATTGTGTGTGAAAGGCTACTTCCAGTGCATTGATTAAGTGTCAGAGGAGAGGAGAGGAGAGGAGACAAGCATCTCTGGGCAGAAGAGGGACAGGAGGGGGCACATCACTACAACAACAACCTGTCACACACACACACACACACACACACACACACAAAGTCCCTCCTCTCCTGTTTTCTTTTATACAGAGTGACGTTGTGGCTTCTCAAAAAGGCACCAACAAAAGGATATGAAAGTGTGTTTGTAATAATGACCCATATTGTGTACAGTATGGCAGTGCTCCTGTTTGCTCTCTCTCTCTTTTTGTTTTGTGTGACAGAATCAGAGCAGACAGCCTTAGCCTTGTGTTTTCTTGGACTAGCCCCCGTTGTCTCTACCTAAATTTATGTTTTGCTGTGGCTGAGTCTGACTCGGGTGTTATACGACCGTCCGCTAGCCTGCCCTATATAAGGACAAAACTACCGGACTGGGCTGAGCTAAGCTGTGCTGGGCTAATGGATTGCAGTCTTTCCACAACTGCGTGTCTACTGTACCTCAAGCCAAACTGCATTCCAGAGGACTAGTGAGAAAATCCTTCCTACATCGCTTGTTTGTTCATAGCTTTGTTTTTCTTTTCCTTGCATTTCTTTCTTACGTGATAAGTTTAGGCTGATGAAACTCGTATTGCCGCGCTACTTTGGCTTTTAGAACTTCAGGAATTTAAGGTTATTGCAGTGATGCAACGTAACAGAGTGACATGACTCGTGAACAAAATGTCAGAGATGCACAATGTAGTGCAGTTTCCACTGGATTTTAGTGAGGTGGTCAGGATGTTGAGGATGTTACTTTTGAATTAATCACAACAGACTGAGGTCATTTCAGGGCAGTCAGAGTTCTGTTCATGCCAAATTGCAACCATTTCTTCACATATTCAGTGCTGCAGTGCTTTATGTTCACACTAAGAGCTGTGGGATAGAACCACAGATCTCTACTTTTGGACTGTAAGCAGATGTACAGGAGCAGTACTGGGAAAAGTACTGAAAGTGTGTCCCTTGCTTTGCTCATGCTTTAGTGTTGCTTGCTCATTCATCAAGTTGTTTGGTTACCAGCTGACTTGGACGTACCCTGCTGATACACTCGTGCATACATTGTTGGCGATAGTTCTCCCAGTAGAATTGTGGTTGCTGCTTGGATTTTATGAGAGCTCCCTTAAAGAGCGGAGCCTTTAACTGTATCTGCCATAAATTGTCACTTCAGTTTTTTTCACTTCCATTCATTAAGCCTGCCTATTTTAGAGTTTTGAGCCCCCCAGGGGAAGACTGCCTCTCACTTTGAAAAAAGAAAAGTATCCATATCAGAATTTAATGTCAGTCTTGCCAGAAATGATCAAGATACTTTGCTCTGACTGACGGACTGTATGAATGACTGACTGATCACCTTTAGTGCCGTGTGCTTTTATTGACATCCAGCATTGGTTATTGTTACACTGGTTTCTGTTTGCAGTTGTTGTTTGTTTGTTTGTGTCATGTTGATCTTTGCCTGCAGGTCTTTTTCTACCACCTTTTGTACCGTTGGATACCTGCGTGTAACACCTGATTTGGTGGAAAGTGAACAGGATTGGACTTGGCAAGTCAAGTGGGGCTGCTTAAAGCCCCAGCTGAGTTTGGATAACAATCCCATGCACACACACACACACACACACACACACACACACACAAGCAGACACACAACTGTACTGTAGCTGCTCTCTATGCTAAGTGCTAATTAGCAGAACAAAGCATCTGTTGTTCTTTTAAACGCACGACAGTTAAATATTTCATCTATCCGCCTGTCTCCACCGATCCTCAGCTCCGCTGGAGGAGCAAGAGGAGGCAAGCTGACAGCACGCACACACACTACACACACTACACACACATATTTGCTGTATATGTACACATGCATGCACATCAATGAATGTACAAGCCAGCATACACAAAAATAGACATGCTGAGACACGCACACACACCCCGCCTGCGCCCTCATGTGAGCTGACAGCAGCATCAGCATAATGTGCCATATTAAAGTGAACAGGACCTTTACTATAAACACCATTCCCCCTTAGAGAGCTGGAGCTTTGGCCTGAGAGAGACAGGGCCAATGGCTAAGTGCTTATTACGCTGCCTCCCCTGATACTTACAAATATACACTTTGTTCTTCCACAGTCTGAGGTAGGGAAGACGGCGTGATTGAGAGAAACAGAGAAAGATCACAACCTGGAGAGAAAGGAAAGGTTAAGTGAGTTGAATGATTTGAGAAAGGAAAAAGACATATCTGATGCTCTGTGTCTCCCCCCCACCCCCTTGTCTCTTTCCTGTCTGTCTCCCCTTCTTTCCCTCGTTCCATCTCTGTCTCTCGTGGCTTGAAAAAGGAGTGTGGGGGCAGAGCGCTCTCGTCTTGTTAAACGGCTGGCAGATGACAAAAAAATTAGAGGCATTTCGCTCTTGACAGGTTGTTGTGTGTGCGCGTTTTTTTTCTTCTTCCGTTTTTTCTGCTTCAAATGTTTTTTGTCAGTTTGTTTTCAGTCAAGCTGTCTCTGCAGCACAATAAGTGCAACCGGTGCACGCACGCACACACACGAACAGTCAGACACATGCAAAAACACATGTGCAGGTTTTTTTTGCGTCCTCATAGGAGACAGATCTGATTTTGTGTTCTCAGATTGTTGGCAATGGGAGGAGGGAGAGGAGCCGTTCTCTCACAAAGACGTCTTCCCCTCCACTAATTATCGAGACAGGCTTTGATTGCCTGTTTGGAAACAGGTTTTCAAACAGCTGTAATGACGATGATTAGGCGGCCCTGCAAATTCTGTGCAGGCGCGGGGAGGAGTGCGCAGTCCGTCCCGACATCTCGCCACCTCGTGTTTACGTGAAGATGTGTTTTTCGGAGCGGTGTTCGTATGTCATTTTGTAAAATTATTTTACATTACAGTGCAGGCTTCGGCCGTGTGCCTTTTCTCCTTGTCTGTTTGTAAAATGTCGCTGTTTAAACTGACAAAGGAGCCTCCAGATACTAACCACCACCTTTTGAAACACTGGATGTGCAGAAATTGTTATCTTTGTGCTTTTTAAGGTAAAGTGCTCTGTTCCTGCTTTACTCATGGCTTAAAACTACTAGATACATTTTCTTGTTACTGTAGAAAACAAACAAAGAAAAACATCACTCAGACACATGCTGACACTTGAACGACAGTACAGTTTTTCTTGATTGATGAGACGCTAAATGAAACTGGAATCTACTTAATCTTCATAATCACCTTCATTGCACAGCAGAAGTCTTCTCTTGTGAATGTTAACACATTTTTGTTGGTTTCACACATTTTCACACCTAATTTAAAAACAGTTTACACAGAGCTCATAGAAAGACTGAACACTCTATTGGATTATCTGCGTTAAACAAAAGGAAAACATCTATAACAGCTGATGAGTCTCAGATGCACCTATGTGAAACTGCTTTGCACAACTCTTTAATCAATCTGTCTTGCTCCGCCTGTAAAAGATGCTATGTGTTGCTGTTTGCAAGCATGTGTCAAAGAGGCCAATACAGTACAAAAAACAAGTATTTCTGAGTCTAGATGAAGTCCTTTATTGGTTATTTTGTGAAGAAATAATGCCGTACAGAAGCTGTCTTGGTGATTACTGCAGGTCATATATCAACTACAGTTCATGGCCATGGGAAGACCTGTACATAAGAAAAAAAATGAATGAAGAAAACTTTTTAAGAAAATGTCTCTTCTTGTGCGGCAGGCTTTTGTTCTGTAGTACAGTATTTACTATAACTGAATTATCAACAAATGGCACAGGTATATAACACAAATTAATGTGTCATTTTGGCAGCTTTCAGTTTAGAGCTGTGTGTGAACTATTTTGTAACTTATGAATGGTCAAATGTGTTATGTGAAGTAAATGAGAAAATATTAATCATGGTAGTTTTTTTCCAAACATTGCTAAATTAACAAACATGTAATAATGATAATAGCGATAATGCTTTAACACATACATCTAGAGTTTATGCATGAAAATGGAGAATGGTTTTTGGCATACCAAGAAAGGAAAATGTGCCAGTGGATTTTAAGTTTAGCCTAAAACTAAAAAGTTTTGTTTGTGAGACATTAGACTTCTCAGTCAGTTGATGTGATAGTGGAACATGACCTGCAAGATGGCCTTTGTGGAGGCTTGTATTGCAAGCTCGATATTTTTCAACTTTGATGGAAGTTTTTTTTTTTTTTTTACAGATAGTGTAGTAAGAAAAGGTTGAAGGCGTTTCTCCTCTTCATTACAGCCAAAGCAAACAACAAAGATGGTGTGAGGGCAGATGAGCAACATCATCATCTATGCAGGAGGCATGGATTTTGTAACTGTGAGAAACATTTGAACTGTAAAGATTTATCAGGACTGAAAAATATTGCATATCGCATCATCAAAGTTTTGTTGCTGGAGTTTACATGGACAGTATTCACCTAGAGGAACCCAAGCTGTCATACCCTCATTAGAGTGCGGAAGCATTTGAAATGAGCACCAAACAACTGCACAGAGTGGCAGCCAGCTTCTCATTAGGGGTAGAGACACAGAGAGAGAAACAAAGAGAGAAACAGAGAGAGAGCCAGAGTGAAAAAGAGACAGAGAGATCTTTGATTTGATTACTTCTGCCTAGACAGACAATGCAGTTCAAGTGATGAGAAGTCTTATTTGTTTCTCTTTGTGTGTGTGTGTGTGTGTGTGTGTGTGTGTGTGCGTGCGTGTGCGTGCGTGCATGCATGTGTGTGAGTTCATGCGTGTGTGTTTTAGTCTCAGACAGAGGCCGTTGATGTTAAGTGGGCTCCAGAGAATTTGTGTGTGTGTGTGTGTGTGTGTGTGTGTGTGTGTGTGTGAATGACAGAGAGAGTGAGAATATTGCACATTTGTGAAGATACACACATAACATGAGTCAGCATGTGTTTGTGTGCGTCTGTACCTTGAAGCCTGAATGGCCGTGTGGTTTAGGTCCAGCACACCTGTCATGCATGTGGACAGATTGAGCTATAGGTTTAACTTCAGACATGCACACATACACACAACCTGCTAGTGTGACTGTCTATAGTCAAGTTTCCATCCAAAATGAGTGCAGATTTAAATAAAATTTTAGTTTTAATCAAATTATTAGAAAAAGATGTAAATGCTTTTCCATCCACTACTGTCATGTGAATATTTGGGGGAACAAAAGAAGAGGGCACAACTATGATGATGGAATTAAAAGAGCGCCAGTCAAACCTCAAACAAATGAAAACCATGTGCAAAACGTGAAGGAAAAATTTAAATTTGCTTAATTTATTAATTGGAAGAATTGAAGAGTCTGCTTGTCGTCCCACAGATCTGATGTTTTCGTCTGCAGCTATTGTTAGTGTCTCCAGTTGAGCGGAAGCTTTGTCTGAGTCACATGCCTAACTAAATGTACTTGATGATTTATTTGCTAAACCTGTCTTCATTGCACTTAGATACATTTCATCTTTTGTATTTTAACTTTTAACTATTTTTATCGACCCCTTATGACATTAACAAAGGTTGCAGTTAGAGCTGAAACTATTAGTCAGTTATTAATTAGTTGATAGCTGGAAAATTAATCTGCAACTATTTTGAGAATCACATAATCAATCTGTTAATACAGCTTCTCCTTTGCTACTGATTTTCTTATAGTAAATTGAATATCTTTGTTTTTTAGACAGCTACTTGAAGATGTCACCTTTTGACTTTAGGAACAAGCAGTGTAACAGGCAGTTCATTATTTTCTGATGTTCTATAGACCAAACAATTAATTATTTAATTAATTTCTGGTTACAAATCTATTTCATCAAATATATTATGTAATATTTTGTCTTATGTGGATTTGTTGTCCCTTGGAGTCAGTACAAGCTAGTCTAACATGTCACAGTTTAAAAGAAATGGAGACAGAATGTTTAGACAGTGTCTAGCTTGTAATTTAAACCCTCAAAAGTGCTAAACTTAAGGTAGATAACAAGTAAAATACAGTAACTGCAAATTAAGTAGTGGCCCTGCAGAATGATGAGTGTACAGTGTCGACTTTACTCCATTAGTTGACATTTCGCCAACTGTGAGCTTTCTTTAGAGCTCTGTGTCTGCCAGTTGATTTGAAGCCTGAAACTGAAAAAAGACATTTCAAGACAACTAATTGAATAACCCTCAAAATAAATATATGGCATGATGTGCGAAGATGGTCTTTTTATCAGATAATTAAATTTTAGCATAACTAGAGAAGAGAGAAATGTTTGTTCACTAAAAAAATATAGTATCAATACAAATATCAGTATGAATCTGCATGCTCTGTACTTCCAAACATTTCTAACATCAGTTTCTAGACAACTTTGTCTCGAAAATAATGCAAGACTTTTTAGATCCTATTTTAGAGTTACTGTGCTTTCTCTGTGCTACGCTTCCCAGTCATCACTTGTCAAAGTTTTGTCAAAGACTCTGGGTGGGACTGCTGCGTCCTCTTGCTGGGTTTTTCTGATTACATTTCTGTAGCTGGCACTTCTTTAACTCGAAACAAATCACTGGGCCTTTTACCAGAAATGTAAATCACATCACATCCTGTGCGACAGAGGGCTTTCCTTCCTGACACTGCATGTGTAAAACAAAAGTCAGTCAAAAATAAATGGTAGCAAAAGTCACATCAATGTCTTCACTGTAAAGGAAAGGCCAGAGGGCACAGCTGCTGTTTTGGCCTATGGGACTGTATCAGCATCCACACACACACTTAAAGTAGAGCAGATAGGAAAACACACACACAAAATACAAAGGCATAAACTCATAGGTGAAGCATGCACACATGCATATGGTTGTCTTTTGAACACCACCATGTTACACCTGGGATTAGCTAGATGTTTGAGATCAAATGTTGTCCACCATCCCCCCAGCCTACTTCCTATTATCTATAATGTAGAGAATAATCCTTGTTAATCTCTTGTGAATAGCGTTTGTTACCATGCTGAGATAGAATTAAAGCTCTTGTGTGATGCACATGTGGATTTAAACTCTATTCGTGTGTACGGGTGTGTATAGTTGGAAATGAAGTATTTCTACTTTTTAAAAACCCATTACATTTACTTGGGGAGAAATTAGCCCATTAAGTGTTTTAAAACAACGTTGCATGCATTCAGTTATATCTTGGTTGATCTGTCAGTCTATTTAAATTTTCACAGAGCTTTGATTCTCAGCCTGAGTCTGACTGACCACAAGGACCTGTTAGCTCAGGCTCAGTCTTTAATTTCTTTTAATCAATTTTTCCACTTCATTGTGCATAAAATATAAGTGGCCTAGTTTTGTCTGTACATAGAAACGATAGCTATAGTGAGCTATTTTAAATTATAGCATAAAGAAGCACCATTTCAATAATATCTGCATAAAGAACATAGTGAATTCACCATAGCACTTCAGCCACTAGGTCACAGGACACAGTTCTGCTGTGCTTTTTGGATGTACTTGTGTGTGTAAATGAAGAAAAAATGAACTTGAAAAGGACTCATTGGGTCACAGTTACACATGTATCATGATTGGTATAGACAGCAGTATTGATTAGAATTAAAGCTTATATGTATGGTCAGACATGTGGCAGATTGAATATAGCAGATGTAGACGGGGTGTAAGACGTTCTCCCTTATGTTCTCATTATTTAAATTAAGAAATTTGCTGTTTATAAACAGCTCCTGTTACTCTATAGATTAATCTAGGTAAACTGGCTACATGGATGACAGTGTTAGTTTGTCTGTTGGCCAGCTGGTCCACCTCTTTGGGCCAGGCTGAAATATTGCAACAGCTATTGGACTGGACTGCCATGAAATTTGGTACAGATATTCATGTCCACTTCAGAATGAACTGTAAGAAGCGGCCCGCAGCAGAGCACGTTCATTATAATCAACTGAAGCTGCTACATGGACCATGGAATCCATGCACACCCTTATAGGCAGTGAAGGGCTCATCTATACTTTAATTTGGCTGGTATATATATTTTTGCTTCACGTACAGCTATGCGGCCGTCCAACAGGTAACAACCACACGGAACTGTGTAAAATAAATTCTTAATTGTACCAGGGGCAATGTGATGCAGCAGAGCAGCCCAGTCGGTGTTTTTACATTTCACATTAAAATAAATCATCGTGTATCCATAAGCCTGTAGTTATTGATCCACTTAATTCAGTACCAGTTAATATAGTCTTCCCTGCATAACCAACTATATTACCGTATCACTTGGTAAAACTCATATGCACACAGTGAAGCTGGCATGCAACCGTTACCAAGATGGAGTCTGTGTAGAATGTGGAAAAAAATGCAGCCCGCCCTGCCTATGTAATGCATTGTGTCCATGTCCCATGTGTTTCAGATGTTAGTCATGTTTAATAGTAACTCATTATTGACATGATGGTTGACAAAGACATGAACATTTTGCTTACACCTTATCATCTCGTACCACAAGCATGCACTAACAATTTCACTTTGTTAGCTTCCAATATGTTCCCTCCCTAATGACACAATTAAATGCCTTCATTATATTTGGCATACAAAGCTAGTTGTTGTTGCTGTTTTGGCTAATTTGTTTGGCTGACAGTCAGGTGGGTTTTGGTCTGACTGTCCACAATGATGTGTTCAGCGGTTGAACCAGCTGAGTTGTCTTAATGTGTGCCAACAGAACCATAAGACGGTCCTTGTCTGTCTTCACAGGGCAGGCCAGGACACTGACCCACAAAACCCCACACAAATGATATTTCTCTCCCTAATGTCGTTGTTTTACTTGGAACATTTAATTACATTAAAACATTAAGCATCTGGTACGTAGGTCCTCTCAGACTTCCTCAGAAGCTGGTTTAGAGCCGGGGAAATAGCAAGAGACAACATGACAAACGTGTGTGTTGCTGTCTGTCTCTCAGACAGAGGTGAGAGAGACAGAAAGAAAGGAAAAAAGAGAGAGACAGGAAGAAGGAGAGCTGTAATTTAGCTGGCTGACAGAGGAAGTGAGATCTCTTGGGGGTGTGTGAGTGTGACAATCTAAATGAATAGAGACATCAGTGAGTGTGCGTGTTTGTGTGGACATGAGGAAGGATCTGTGCTCGGTGTGTTTTACTCACCCTGTCAAATCCAAGACAGCCCTAAGTGTTTTTATCAACCTTCCTCCTCCTTTCTGCTCCCTGTCACAGCTATGTGGGGGTGAAGTGTCTGTGTCCATGTGTGTCTCGTGTCTGCCAAAGGGGAAATGTGCAACAGGTAGGTGGTAGGAGCAGTGTGCACAACATAGTACCTCCTTGCCTTCTTTTTGTCTCGATGTTTCATTCCCTCAGCTCACCAGACAGAAAACAAGCAACACAGACTAACAGCCACTGACTTATAGCATTATTTACATACAATGAAGATTTAACTAAATGTACTTGATGATTTATTTTTTTATTTTATCTACTGTGCTTAAGAGTGGTCCTGAATTATTTCTTGTAAGAAGTCAAACAAATGTAAGAAAAACAAACAATATTGATTTCACTGGATCGTGTTGGCTATTTCTATAAAGAGAAGAGAAAGAGAAAAAAGTATTTTTTGTTGCTGGAATCAAGCCACACCTTGTCTGTATCAAACTCAGTTCAGTTCAGAGATTATAGTGACTGTCTATTGTCTACATACTGTACATTTTCACTTAATTCTAATCTAAGCTATCGCCTCACTGCTTATATTTTCATTTAGTAAAAGTAGGAGTTAAACGCAGTTTTAACTGTACCACTGTTAAAGTACTACTACACTCCTCTATTTGAAATTTAACTTAAGTTGAAATACAAAAGTATTTCGGTTAAGTAAATAGTCTTTCAAAGTTATCTGATTATCTGATAGATCTGATTATTAGATTACTGATGGATGAACACACATATAATAATTTTATGAAATTGATTGAGAGAGTGGGGGAATGACATGCAGCAAAGGGCTGCAGTGGCAAGGACTGCTCACAGCTAAACTAACATGGGTGATCTTAGCCACCAGGAAGTGGAGTCACTCTGTGACAATGGTAATTCAGTATACTCTGTTAACTTTGAACATTTGGTGTTGCAGACATATGATATAGATATAAAGTCAGTCAGTCAGTTTGACTGGATGGTTGTGTAGAAGAACTGACTCTGTCTGGACCTCTCCTCTTCTGTTCTCCCCTCCTGTGCTCTTCCACTTTACCTAAAGTAGGAATTGTAGAAGTTGTTGTACAAAATAATATATAACTCTCAGTGACTGGGTCAAAAGAGCAAATCTGCAGTGCAGCCCGGTCTCCGCAAATCCATAGTTCATGTTCTGTAGTCCAGAGAGGTCTCACTGAAGTGTGTGTGTGTGTGTGTGTGTGTGTGTGTGTGTGTGTGTGTGTGTGTGTGTGTGTGTGTGTGTGTGTGTGTGTGTGTGTGTGTGTGTGTGTGTGTGTCACAGCTGTCAAAAAACAAAGTTGAATACAAACAGCAACAGTGACTGTCTAGTTTTATCAAAGATAATACAAACTCTTCAGTGTTTCCCCTACAGTATATTCATTCAGCAGCAGTGCAGTGCCACTTTTCACAAGATCATTAATATCAATGTAGCGTATTGATGACTAATGATTTTTACTCGCACTGTGTGAGCACAACACACAACGTTATTTTGGACTTGTTTTGAGTCATCAACTAGCGCATCAAATCCTGTCGGACCCTCTTCTCTTCAAAGGACATCTACGTAAAAGGTAGCATAGCGTTAGCGTAACATAGAGTAGCGTAGCTCCTTAGGGCAGTGTGCAATAAGTGAGCGGGCAGGGAAAGTGACGGTGAAGCGGTAAAAGCAAACGGAGCAGCAATGGTACAGAGGGAAATATTAGCAGTGAGTTGACAGAAAATGTAGTTTGTCAGTTAATAAATGCTACAGCTTCTCAAGCTGTAGTAAACAGCTTTATGTTGTTTCCCCAACTGCTGGAAAAGTAATGGGGTTAGTCCTAGTAGCAAAGAAAGGCTAACGTTAACAGTACGTTTTTTAGCTGCTAAGTAGTGTTAGCTACATTAAATAGCTGCTTGTCATTACTACCTGTGTGGAGGAGCAGAGAGAGGTGGGAGGAAAAGGAGCAGAGAGAGGTGGGAGGAAAAGGAGCAGAGAGAGGTTCGAGGAAAGGAGCAGAGGGGTGGGAGGAAAAGGAGCAGAGAGAGGTGGGAGGAAAAGGAGCAGAGAGAGGTTCGAGGAAAGGAGCAGAGGGGTGGGAGGAAAAGGAGCAGAGAGAGGTTCGAGGAAAGGAGCAGGGAGAGATGCAAGGAGAGGAGCAAAGAGAGGAAAGGAGCAGAGAGAGGAGCGAGGAAAGGAGCAGGGACAGACGCAAGGAGAGGTGAGAGGAGCAGGATCTAGAGACTTTTCCACACTGAATAGGGTAATTTTAATAAAATTCATTATTAATTGATTTCTGGCCTAAATCTCATGATTTCCACATGCACTGTTTGTATTTATTGTATTTCTAGGTGAAGACTGACCTGAGAACAGGCTACATGGAGAGCATCTGGCCACTTGCATGCGTGTGAGCATCAATGGCCACCCCAATGCTGAGCTCCACTACAGAAGAGCTCTGGAGCTTTTCTACAAAAATAAAAATCAAATGCTCACAGGCTGGATGTAGGCTGTGTCATTAAGTCTTCTGACTTGTAAATAAATGGAAGGTGTGAATAAATTTCTGTTGTGACATTACATTTTCTAAATATTTTCTACAGATAAATGTCAAAAGCAGTAAATTGATACAAATACAAACATGTGTAATCCTGTCTATAAGGTCATTTAATTTGAAACTATTCTCACTCGCATGAATATGGGTCGACGTTGCATCCCCATGCACCGCTGCTGAAAAAAATTCTAGGGGAAACACTGCTCTTACAGCCCAAACTGTGTAGAGACATCAGTACGTTAAAGATGTGTCCTTTTCAAACACCGTGTCCAAACTCCTACTTCACAGTGTCAAAAGAAGAGACGTTAAAGATTTTATTTTTACGGTTGTGTCATGCTTTGGGGTGTGTGTATTTTTAAAGAGAGAATCACAAAACCACTGGTGTGAGTGTGACTTTGTCTTTGTTTCTGTGACATTATATGTGTCATTTCTCAGAAGCATAACATTAGCAAAATCACATTTCCATGTCTTGTCTTCAATTCCTTCCTCTTCTTTGAAAGGCTTTTCTTTGTGACATGTCCCTTTTTGCTTCCCTTTTCTGCTGAAAGAGGTTCCTCACTCAACATCTTTTATTTTAGGACGGGGGAGTGCTGATAGGGGGTGGTTAGTGTTATTTTTATGGTATTTTTAACTACTGCTTTTACATTGTTCTCATAAATGACCACTTTTTACCAATGAGCCAAACCATAAAATTCACTCAGTACATTTACACAATTACATTTTGGGGCTTTGACAACTTTTTGTCACTGTTTTGGATGTCCAGTATTGATTCTGTAAAAAAACATTAAGCAATTCTAAAACTTAAATATGAATGTAGTATACTAACGATCTCCAGGTGAAAAGATTCCCACACTTATGTCACATGGTGCTTGGGTTTCCTTTAAAAAATTATCCTGTATACCCCGTAAATCACCCATGTATCCACTCATTTTATTAAATGAGTAAATTCGTGACATTTACACTGGAGCTTTTTTTGTACAATCGCTTCAGTGCATTTCTGACTAAAGATAAACTCTTTTTGCTACTCTTTGAGATTTTCTACCCCTCACATCTCAGATAAAAGTACATTCAGCATCTAACGAGTAACTGTTATAACCATGTGATCTGCTTTGTTTCCTCTCCTGGGGCCAGGGCCTCAATTAGATGAATAAGCTGTCCAGTGTGCAGTTATATTGAAGTGGTTGCAAGCTTTTGTCTGCACAAAGGCTTTTGTTTGGTCTGGACATCAAGAGGTTTACAGGAGGGTTTCATCAGATACAGACAGACAGTTAAAAAGAATGCACCATGTATGTGCTGGTTGGTGGTAGCACTCTTGTATTATGAAAAGATGGTGCCAGTCCACAGTTGATTGGCTGAGTCACATCAGACAATGAGCAGTGGTTCACAGTCCTTTAGAGTCACGACTCCCCCAGATTAATCAGGTGGGCATTGCGACCCACAGGTTCAGACCCGACCCACTGTCTGTACAGAAAGCAGAACTATTTATTGAGATACTAATGTAGAAAAAGGTGTTTTGTATTATCCTTCCATGTATTTATTAATTTAAAGCAACAATGTGAAACTTTTATGCCATGAAATAAGAATTTAAATTATTTTGATGCTTCACTGCCTTTCTGTGAATTTTTACCTGCATGGTATAAAGTCACCTAATAATTGAACCAATCATGGTCAAACCATCACAACTGGATGATACTGCAAGATAATGAACTACGTTCAATGCCAATGTTTTTAATATACCCACCTTTGTATCAGTTGGAACAGAAACGTCCAATATGGACATAATTCGTTGACACATACTGGGCTGGAATTGTCAACTTCAGATTACATTGAAAGAAGTAAATCAGCACGCGATTTCCACTATTATTTGGATTCACCTTCTCAATAGACTTTTTGAAAAGTGTTAACTATAATAGGATGTACAATCATTGACTATTATAGTGCTGTTATAATGGTGAATGGCTTTGTGGCTATTCAATAAAACCAACATACTGTAGTATTTTCTACAGACTTTAGCTTGACTTGACCATATAATGGGATATCACAGAATGCCACTGAATATGTCAATATCCTATTCACTTTCTTTAGCCCTGAAATAACTAACTAATATTGTATGAATGCACTAAAAGCAAAATGGCCTTGCAGTCAAACTGCGTATGCTGCATATAAAGATGAGATGTATGAGGGTAATGTCATGTTCCCCTTTATGCCTGGCAGCTTCTGACACGCTCACACCACACACACACACAGACACACACACGCACACAGACACACACACACACACACACACACACACACACACACATAAACTAAGAAAAATTTGTCGGGTGTGTACGCTTTCAGTAAGGGTTTGTTCACACTGTCTTTTGTGTTTGGCTGTTTAGGGTCCATTTGACAGTCGTGAAAATGAGATTGGACTATGCCTCAGCAAGTATCACAAGAATATACGTACATTCCGAAAGCTAAAATAAAAAAACACAAACAAGTGAGGAGCGTTTCCTTCTACACATGACCCCAACAAATGATGCAACAGTCTGCTGCAGGACACCAGTTCATTCATGCAGTGTGCTCCCATTAGCCAGATGACGCAGGCAGTTGGGATGAATCAGCCTTTCAGCAGACAGATCTGATCTCAGACTAGTTATCAACCCTCCTACATGTGGCACACATGAATCTCTCCAATGAAGGCTGATCCCAGATCTGAGCCAGGAGGGGTCGGAGTGCTCCTAAACAGGAAGTGGATGAGATCAAACGCACCAATCAGATTGCGGTGTGGAGAGACTAAACATCATCACCCCACAGGAAGGAAGTAGCTATGTCTGAATTACACAGACTACCATGACTGTGTGTGTGCGTCTGATTTACACAGACCAGCGTTTACAACCCACACCCAAATATTTACCTCTGTGCAACTGCCACCCTGTAACACAAAGCTATGATTAGGCAGAGGTGAGTGTGTAGATGTGTGTTTGTCTGGCGGCCTACTAACTTTGTGTATGTTTGAATATGTAAGTGTACTGTATCTACATGTATATTTCTGTGTGTGTGTGTGTGTGTGTGTGTGTGTGTGTGTGTGTGTGTGTGTGTGGGGTGGGGGTGGGGGGGTGGGGAGGGGTGTGGGGGGAGTAGGAAAGGGGTAGGATTGGAGGTCCTACAGGGACCACCTTGGTGAACAATGGCTCTTTTATTCCAGTGGAGCGTTTGACTGGACTGGTCTCAGAGCAGCCACACACAAACACACTGAGCCAGACAGGAAACGCACATATCCACATATCCACACACACACACACACACACACACACACACGCACACACAGAGGCTACAGACAGACAAAAGTGTGTGCATTAATTCGGTAAAGCTTCGGGGGTATCCAGCGGGGTCAGTTTTCACTTCGACTAGACGCGTGTGTGTTTTTCTGTCTATGTAGTTAGTCAGGTAATTTGCTTCAGACATGGAGGAATGTGGTAGTGGTAGTTGGTTACACTTCAGGTTTGAGGGGGCAGGGTAAAGGAAACAAAACCAGGATAGCATAATTTAACTCCATATAAAAATTACCTGGTTCACGTTATGTTATGTTATCTTTAAAAAATCCATATCAGGAAAAAGCTGCCGGCAATGACAAATAATCACTTTTTTCCACTCCAAGCTAAGATATAATGGGTCATTCCAGCACAGCTAATCACTCACACATAAAATGACAAAAAAGCAACAGAAATGTAGCAGGTACTGGATTTGGTATGAGAAGTTAATAACATAAGACAACTGGGGTCTCAAAACTCAAATTATGTCTACTCTTGGCTGCCATGAAATATTCTCAGGGTAACGCCAGTGTTGGCAGCATTTCTTCCAGCAGATGGGAAAATGGGAAAGTATTAAAGTGTATAAAACAGCGAGCTCTGAAGAACAAAACCATCTACGGCCAAACACTGCTAGATGTAATTTGTGCCTGCGGATCATCACCTGAAATCCACCTGTAAAGACAATGATGATGGCGTTTGTTCTCCATTATGTGCATGAACAAAAACTCCAGCCAAGAGTCTCATGTGTGATGAATTAAACTCTCTGCTGCTCCATGGATAGAGAGAAGATGTTGTGTGAAACTCTGGCACAGTCTCAAGGGTGAAGAGTTCATTTTTTAGTTATGAAACAAAACGAATGAAAATTGATGCTGTTTTTGACACAAGAGAGAGGAAACATTCAGTAAGGTCTAGTTTAATCTATTTTATGAATAGGGCCGTTTTAAATGAACAAATCATGTTTGTTGCATTAAAAACAATACTGGTAATTTTCAGTAACAGCTGACTGCTCTAAGTTTTTAGATTGATTTCCTACTTTTCAGGCTGCTATTGGATTTCGTGTCAGTGTGAAAAGCAACTTGCAAAGACTATACTGACTTGTAGTGCTTTGAGAATTAATTTCAATATCAGTTATTTTTTCTGTTAATCAAGTAAACTTTTTGTCTATATTTCAGAAAATAATGAAAAATGACCATGATTACATTAATCACATCTGTCTATTTATGCATGTGTGTATGTGTTCATTTCATTGACTTCACACTTGGTGAGTGTATTGCCGAGAACCCATGGTGAAATTTGTTGCAATTGGGCCAGATGGTAGCACTATAACAATGAACTTTATGTTTTGACCTGTAACGTATCTATTCATATAAACTATACCCATTTGTGCCATCGCCTCGACGACCGTTTTAAGCATGACCTCTTCCAAAAAGCGCATAAACTGTTTGTATATGGTCAGAACATTTCATCCCAAACACACACTGATGTGTGTGTCCATTTGTGCCTTTAGCTTTCGAATTAAGTTCAGAAGGGTGGCTTGAATTATGAAAATCAAACACTTCCTCTGACGCAGTGTGAGCTCATTGTTACTGAAACAGGGCGGCCTGTGAACCTGAGTGTTGTGTGAATCCCAGTGTCTGCATCTCTTTTGCGTAAAACAGATAATTACTATAGGTTTGCCATCTGCAACTGTCCCAATCCCTCTTCTTGATTGCATTGAGTCCCAAATCACCAGATGTTTCATCACTATTATGGCATTAGAGCTGAGCTCAATAGGCAGATGTGTGTCTCTTTTGGTTGATTGTTGTCATGATAGAGAATACTCTGATTACCTCCTCTGATTAGGCCAATGGGCCGCTAATCCTCCCACAGCCGCTACAGATCCAGTGTGTCAGCCCTGCCCTGCACCTCTGAGAATGAGAGCAGGTTATACAACTAACACACACACACACACAAATGTAGACACAAAGATACACACAAAATAGTGCCCACACAGAGAAAGGACAAACAGACAGATCATTGAAATAGTGGTAAGATTAAAACTTGCATACACTGAATACATACAGTTAAATGTACACTGCTTTTTCAGGTTGATAGTAACTGAACACACACGTATGCACCTAAACACACACACACCCACGCACACAGTAGCAGGGTTTATAACTTGAGCTTGGCCACTCATCCCAAATGTCATGTTTATCTGATCTGTATTAAAGACCCTGTGACAATGGAACAGATGGGGCTGCCTTTTGTCCTGCAAGTGCACGTAGGGGACACACACACACACACACACACACACACACACACACACACGCACACACACACCACCACCACATATATATATACTGTACGTCCACGTAGGCTCCCTGCTCTCCATCCCTTCCTCCCTCCCTCCCTCCCTCTCTCTTGCCCTCTCTCCGTCTCTCAGTGGGCCGTTTTGAGTTGGGTTGAGGTTGTGTGATTGTGTTTAGCCAAGCAGAGTGATAGTACTCTACAGGGGAGCCAGCCTGCTCTCATCACGCCAGACGGACAACGTAACACACACAGACACACAGCCTCTGCAACTCCTGCACAATATTTTTTAAATATGGCTTTGCTGTCCTAAAAGCGACTGAGGTCGAATGTATTCATCAGATTTACTCTTATCAGTATTTTAATAATTTGCTTCTCCTGTACAGTAGCTACTTGTAACATGCAACTGGCTATATCTGCTTCAAAAGTTCAGTTCTTTGATCTGATTATTGTTGTGTGTTTATGTTTCCTATACTTAATGAATGCTAATGCGATGAAATGATTGCTCTGTCACTTAAGTTATTGTAAACAAACAACTCATTCATAATATACAGTTATGTTTACAAGCTTGCAGTCTTCTTCTTCCCTGCCTTTGTTGGTGTAATGCTGTATATCTTGGAGTGTTAATGCCGTCTGTTGATCAGTGGAATAGCATGAAGTCAGTGGCAGCAATCACACGTGCGTCCTTGTGCATATGGGGGAGACAGACAAATGAGGACCCAAAAACATCCCCATCGAGCTACTACATGTCTAAAACTCCAAAGGGAACCTTTAAAAAGTGACCATGCTATAATTTGTCAAAGAAAGCGACACCCTAACCTGTAAATTGCTCTGAGTAAATCATCAGCTAAATCTCTAAAGTGTAAGTAAGTAAAACTTTACCCCCACATCGCTGCATCTTAATTAATGGTGTCCTATTTCCCAGCATTAG
The DNA here is from genome assembly GCA_033000465.1 of Sciaenops ocellatus. NCBI lineage: Eukaryota > Metazoa > Chordata > Actinopteri > Sciaenidae > Sciaenops > Sciaenops ocellatus. The sequence goes on from CP136889.1 coordinate 7,094,094, forward strand.
CACACACCAACAGTCCACAAGTCCAGTCTTGTAGTTTCATAATGTATGAACCAATCCACAAACAAATTTCTCCTGTTATATTGTGTGTTAGAAATTCTCATCCTAATGTTCTGGCATTTTTTTACACGATTTTCCAGCCATTCAATTAATCATCAGCAAATTATCTGGATCAATGGTGAACCTCATTATAGCTCAGAAACTCTTCATGCCATCGTCACATGAAAACAGTTTCTACAAACATATTTTGGAAGCTACCATGCCAACCATCAAAATGTGGTTGGCTGGATGAATTAATATCTCAAATTAATAGATGATAAAGTGTCTTAATTTGAAAAAAATTGGCAACCATGTATTTAGTACATTTCATATTGGAATTATAACACAATAATCTATCATTTTAAAACCTTTGTACTATTACACATCATACATATATACATTTGAGGGAAGTGAGTAATTTAGTAATTAAATGTATTTAAATGTTTGTATGTAACTTTTTCATTCTGAATTCTGAAGTCCTGGATGGTTCCCATAGAAAAAGGTTAGGGAAACATCCTTGAATTTGGTGTTGTAACAATGAAAACTGTGACACAACAGTCTCCTTCTGTTGGGTCCCTGTAGCGATATCGTTCTGGTGTGCTCTTTACTCAGAGCTGACTGGTGTGGTGGAAACATAGGGTCTCATTGTCTTTGCATTTTTTTCTTAAAAATGGCTCAGTGGGCAAAATTAACCAAAACCAGTATCCATATATGGAACCATCTTGGACTGTCTCTTACACAGTGGATGAGACAGATGTTTTGCTCAATAAAATGATGACTAAACTCACCACAAACTGAAGCAGTTTCAATTGCGTGAAGTTAAACCGCTAAATATAAATACATAGGATACACTAAAAATGTTAAGCAAACTCGGTGACCTTGTGTGTCTGACCCACAGCTAATTTCTGCTAATGTTTTCCTTCATGAAACTGACCAGAAATCTTTACATTACCACATCACCTAGATGACTGAGCCCCTGTGTTTGGTCCTCAGTGGTGCGTGAAATGTAATGGATGCATTGTTCTCCAGGTGGGAGAGAGAGGACATTAAGCCCACTATGCCATCACACCCTCAGGCCTGTGTCTGTGCACAAATGCTGCCCTGTCTTAGTCTGTGTGTGTGTCTGTCCATATGTGTGCACGTGTATTTACATGCAAATATGTTGAAGTTAATATTTAACTTAATATACTCTGTGTGCCAGTGCTTGTGTGTGTCTTATGAACTGTGTGTATAGAGTATTTAGGTGTACTGCATGCATTTGTGTGTGTGTGTGTGTGTGTGTGTGTGTGTGTGTGTGTTTATTTATTTATTTATTTATTTACTTATTTTTTTGCTGGTGTGTGCCTAAGTGGCCATTGTGCAGACACAGTGTAGGAGAGGGAGACCAGCTAACAGCATAAAGCCACCAGTCCAGCTCACAGGCTCCACCAGCAGCCAGCCGGCCCCACTCGGCATGCACCTGGCGTCCCCTCACACACACCACCATTATTAATTGCTAATACATATTTATGTGGCACAAATTTGCCATTTGTTTATGCATAAAATTATCAATAGCGCAGGGCGCTTAGCCAGAGAAAACGGTGACCTTTTTAAAGAGTAATAAATGGAACTGTGTGTGTGTGTGTACGTGCATATGTGTGTATGTGTGTGTTTATCTAATGGCTGATGTTTAAGAGGGAGGTGTTGGGTTGGAACAAGGGGAGGAGGGTGGCGGTTTTGCGGCTGGACGTGGCAGAAAGGCAGCTGAGGCCTGCCAAGAGGAGATCCACTGATCTGGATGTTTACCCACAGTTTGTATTTCACACAGGCAATGTTCTGTCTTTGTCCTCAGCTTCATTAGCTGTGTCCATGTTCACTGTGTCTGTACTAGATGTGCCTTTGAGTGTATGAGGATGAATTTTGCATAAAAGTGGATCAGTAAGCATCTTTTTTTCCATCGACAAATGTACAGAAGTGTGTGTAAGAATAAAGGAGTTTTGTGCACCTGATTCTCTCTGCAGATGAACCACACCTGCTAACACTCTACAATAAGAGACATTTTTTTAAGTTACTCCACCCCCTTTTTATTGGATTATATATGTATATAATATTAGCTTATTGCTTGGCTTCTTTCATTGGATGTCAAGCAAGCCTGGCTAGGTTTGTAGAGAATTCAAACAGACAGGGCGGGATTGGGTCTGAACAGACCAGACGGGGACAAGCTGGGCTACATTGGTAATAATTGTAATGGACCTGATTAAAATGGACTAGACACTGGTTGCAGATGAAACACTTTAATGTGTTATCATGAATGAATGGAATAAATATGAAGCTAGAGCCAACAGCTTGTTAGCTTAGCACAAAGACCAGAAACGTTAACAAGAAAACAGCTAGCCCGGCTCTGTCTGAAGGAAACAAACTCCCCTACAAAGCTGGTGTAAAAATGTCAATTTGAAGTTTTATGGGGGTTATGAGTTATGACTATTTCTTGGCTGGGTGCAGCTTCATGGAGTCTTGTCATTTTGTGGTTATCAGTCAACCAGCAAAGAAAGGAAGTCATTCCTTAAGCCAGGATAGGTGTTTCACCTTATTTTCAGTCTTTGTGCTAAGCTAAAGTAACTGGCCTTAATGCTCTTGGCAAGAAAGCGAATAAGGTAGGTGCAAGCACAGCATGGATTTGACATGTTTTTCCAGGGTTCCTCTCTACACCATAATTTGGTCATTCACTTAATATTACATTACATTTCCTGGTTTTACCTGGTAATTTCCTTCCTCAGAGCCTCAGAATATTTAATTATAGGTAATCACTTGAAAAGGTCGACCCAACCTCTACTTCCTCCACAGTTTTCAATAACTTCATGACTTCCATCATTCTGATTAATATTTGGAGAAATATTACAATATTTAAATTTCTGTATATGACAGGCTTATACTCAACATATAGAAATATTTTGAGTTGGGCAATAAGCCCCAATATATTACTGGCCTGACAATTAAGAGGCTTATGAGCTAGTAGAACCATATTGATCCTTGATAAAGGAATGAAGGATAAATGTGTCATGGCTTTGGGTTTCTTGTTTAGTGTTTACCATTTTATTTTGTAATTTTGCCCTGTCCTTTAGACTGCAACTCCCTTGTGTATTTAGTCTGTGTGTGTTCATCATTGTACCATGTTTTTGGATCTTGTACTTCAGTTTTGTTTGTCTGTGTTACTCTGCTTTCCTGGTTTTGACCCCTTGCTGTCTCAATCCTTTAAGCTTTGTTCTCTGACTTATTGTTCATGAATCATTGACCTGCACTTGGGCCTCTGCACTTGGGCCCGATCCTCTTGTGTTCCCTGTTTCCCCACATGCACAACATAACATAAATGACTGTTTTAATGAATACAGTTATTCATGTCAAAAGCAAAAGGGGGCACTTCTGATTTAGCTATGGTATGGTTTAGTGATGCTTTTCAAGAGGTGATAAATTCTGATCACCACTCAAGAGATTTTGGATGCATAATGCACTACATTACTGAACTTGGACACAAACATTAAGTTACTAGCAAACATAGTAGGTGTAGGGGTATTTTGGTGTTATGTGCACGATTATGTACATTTTCTGACCAGCACATACTGTATTAATCTAAAATGGTTTTGAAGGTAGATCATCCTCTTGTCAGTTTGCTGCCTCTCCTGTTGTAGTTCTACCTTTCTCACTGCTCAGTTCTTGGCACCACACTTCTGTTTCCTTCTTTTTCCCCCCTCCGTTCTCCTCTAATATCTGTGTAGTGGTTTGTCTGTACGTGTGTGTATGCCTCAATGTTATTGTCGGCCTGACTGTTTTCTCTGAGTGTGAAATCCAGCTAAATCTCTCTCTGTTTCTCTTCACCAGGGTTGGTTGTCTCTCTGATGGGTATTCACTCTGCAGCAGAGCCGCCTCTTCAGGGACGCTTGTAGGTCAGCTACTATTTTCATACCACACACATATATACATATGTACATAGACAGACAGTGTATTTAAGTATGTAAGTTCTCAAGGGACGCTACTTTAAACTAAGGCAAACACACACACTGAACTGGGTTGAGTAACAGTGTCAGTCATGTTCCTTCTCTCTCTCCCTTGCTCGCTTTCTCCAAAACATACATGGACACTGTCCCTCTCTCACTCTCTCTCTATCTGTAACCCAGCTTTTATGTGGCCTTCATGAGGTCACACACAGGGCTCAAGTCAGTTTCCATGACTACACAGTCAGCATCCAGCCAATCGGCACTCTCAGCTGGCCTCTATGAGGCCAGTGGGCAGCCATTAAGCATCATATCTGTACATCTGACATGGAGGGTATAGGGAGAGGAGGCTCTTTGTGTGTTTCTGATTGTGTGTGTGTGTGTGTGTGTGAAGTAGGGGGATTAGTGCAGGGTCCTCTAATGTATCTTGTGAGGCGCACTGAAAACATTGAAATTGCATTTCAGCATTGAATACCAAAGTATTTAAAGTGATAATATGCAATATTTCCACATGCAATATGATCTGATGCAGGCTGTGTGCAAACAGATAGACACTCACACAGTAGGTGTGTATCCATGACAAAACCGTGCATCTCACAGGTGTACACATTGAACCTGTATATTTTGTTTTATACTGATCCTAAAAACATTTTCAAATTCAGTCCAATGTTTTGTGACACACACACACACACACACACACACTGACATTCTGCCCCCAATGAATACTATACAAAATATAGTAGGACACACTGCAAACATGTCAGGAAATTCTCATCCTCTAGAGAAATGGGACTCACAGTGGGTCAACAATATAGGAAACTCCATGGGAACTGAGGCTAACAACCCAGATACAGAAGTATATAATAAAAGAACAAAATCCTGTCATTGGACAGTGTCTCTGAGGTAGACCACCTTCTGGGGGCGAGAGAGCAACATGATCGTTGTTTTCTTCTTTACCAGCTTAACGTCTGTGAAGCTTAACACCTTTCCGCCCTCCACTTTCTCCATTCTGCTCTGCATAACCAAGAGAGTATTGCTACTTGTAGTATAGTAATGTTTACAAGTTATGCATTTTCATTTTCATTATAGATTTCATCTGCTGGTTATTTTCTTTATTAATCATTTGATTATTTGGTTTATAAAGATTCTAAAGGAGTACGAAACGCTGACACAATAACCCAGAGCCCAAAGACACCTTTGCAATGCTCGTTTTGTCCAACCAACAGTCCAAACCTCAAAATTATTAAAAATGAATGAAAAATATTAAAATAATTAAATAAAGCAGCAAATCATCACATTTGTGAAGCTAAACTAAGCATGAAGATGATCAAAATAGTTGTCAAGTTTGTCACTTTTACCCACACAATTGACTTTTCTGCCTGAACAAGTGAAAGGTACATTTTTTACTGAGGGACAAGTGGCTCAAAATGTTGATGCCAGGCCCTGGTATGTAATACTTTGTTTGCCTTTAAAAACTAGAAACTTCTCTATATCCATTACATTGTGTGTAATTCATTTATGCTCAAGTGTGACACCATGCAAAGTCTGACCAATATCATGTATCCTCTTGCTGCTATGTTGCTCAGATGTTCAGTGTATTTTGCTGTATTCCCTGTTTTCCGGCACTGGGGGTCAAACTAGTGTATGAACTGGGAGCACGATGGATAAGAGGGCCAGAAAGGTAAATGGTCAGAGAACAGCATATGGACGGTAGGGACAGTGAGGTTGTTTGTTTGGGAGATGAAATCCGTGGGACAGCTGAGACAAAAGAGACATAAGGAGCTTTAACACAGAGCCTGTTTATTTTTTTAGCACTGAAATACCTCTGAGGGCAAATTTATCCTCTTTGACTTTTTAGTACAAATGAGAAAAATCACAAAAAGAAATCTGATATAAAGGTAACTGATACAAAGTTAGGAAGGAAAGTAGAGAGACAAATGGGTAAGTTGACAGACAGAAAGTGAGGAGTGAGTTGGGTCAGTTTCGTTGGGACATATGGCTCCCACCAGCCCAGTGACTACTGAGAGACCATGAGGACAAAATAGAAGAGGAAAGACCCATGTGCCATCTGCACAAGGGACAAAGAGTAGGAGATAGCACGAGTAGTGTGTGTGAGTGTTTGTGTGTGTAGATTACAGTCCAGTAACAATGAGATACACAAACACAAACATAGTGGACATGCCCATATACAAAACAGAGCGCATATGCAAATTCTAATAGGTACACAAACTTTCAGATGCAAACAAATGCATGTAAACACATTCACATGAGAACACACACATACACACAAACAGAAACAGACTCGATGTCACTGCTGTCTCTTCATCTGCCAGAGCGGCCATCCAGAAAGCCCTGTCCTCAAATCAGAGTGTGTGTCCGTGTATGTGTGCTCTTCCTCTCCTTTCTGTCAGATACCACTGGGGTGGTATGCTTCACAGGGCATTATATTGTCTGACATATGGGTTTTGCTCCTCTGCTCTGTCCAGGAAACAAGGCCAAGCGGGCAGCCTCAGAATGGAGCCCTTGGGTTTGATGCAGTTTCCATCACGTCCAGTTGTCTTTAATGTCAACAGAGTGAAACTGGGGTACTGATGGGGCTCCGCTAACGGGGTCACCGGCCTCAGCGCTGGGTCACTTTGTTGTGTGTTGGTTTCCTGTCCAACTTCTGGGTCAACTTCTGGGAGAGCAGGTTGTTACTGTACCATGAGTCAATGTGACAGACACACTTTCTGTGAATAGCTCACCTACATGCTGTTGGCCCTAAACAGTCTCTTTGTTGGTTTCCATTCATGAATCTACAGAGACTAACAACTGACATAGATTGTTCTTTCTACTGTTCATTCTTTTATTACCGTTACTTATCTGTTGAAGCTGCATTATTGTGGCGTAACAATACAGAAACAAGCAGGGATTGCTCTGAAAACTCATCTTTGGTGGTTCAAGAAAAATCCAACTACTTGTCTATCATAAACACAAATGTACTTTTAAGCAGACATAACTCTGCTGACTGAAGCTTCTTTGTCTGCAGTATACTAATAATAAGGTGGCTGGTTGGATTAAGGAAACACGGTCAGCAGGGTGGAAGCAACATGGTGCATTCTCTGAATGAGTAGGAGATGTGGTGGATACGTCCTCTGACACATCTTTTCATAACTCCGTAAAGGGTTTTTCCATGGGCTCGGGTCTGCCTGCTTTAGTCGTGCCAAACCAAGCCGTGATGACATGCGTTTCCACTTCAGCCACACAGCAGAGGATAGCTTTTGCGGTCCTACTTGGTAGCAGGGCCGACCACGACCAATCTGAGACAGTCTCCTCCCTGTCTATAGCTTTGTGGCTGTGTCTGTGACTAGAGAGAAATTCTTGTTACTTAAGTCTGTCAGTGTTCATCTTCCAGTGCTTTTGTAGATTCTACCTGAATGTCTGTGGTTTGAAGTTTAGTTTCACGCCTACTTTCCTGTCTGTACTTAAACATTTTACTGGTGTATCGAAAAAGTTGCTCTGTTTGACTCAGTTTTCTGGTAGCCAGGTGGCATTTGTGGTATTTGCCACATTTGCCACGTGTGTTTGGATACAAAAGCATGAGATGGAGGTCTGTATTGCAGAGATCCTTTGACTGAAATATAACAACGAATCTGACAAAATCATTAGTGGCAGTAAATGAATTCATGTGTGTGTATGATATCCTGTTATTTATCTTTGGAGAATTGGATCATTTACAATATTTTCCATAATATTGGACATGATACATTCGCAATCTCTTCACTTCCACCAGGACTTATTAGTTCAAAGACGTGGGGCAATGGCCCCCACCTGGGTTTGCTTTTTCTAATATACGTGTGTTTGTGTGACACAGAGTGGGTGGGTCGGTGTGTTTACAGGCATGTTGGTGCTGAGGAGCTGATGGCATAAACAGATAAAGCTGTGATGGAGGATGTACACTCTTTTGTTTGAGTTTAAGAGACAAACGGCTGTCCTAAGTACACACACAAGCATGAATGCACACATACACACACCGCCCCCACTCAGCAGTGTGTATACACCACACGTCAGGTCTTAAGTGCTTGGTAACAAAGGGTGAGTTTATCCCTGGGTCTCACTGTAAATACAATGGTGAGTAATGCTAAGAAGACTGGCCTGTGGTCACTGCAGCCATGCACAACTGGGAGATAGTGAATGAGAGCACAGTGGTGGTGGTGGGGATAGTATTTCCAAAGGACTTTTGAGCCTCTGGTTTGCTTTTAAAGGTGCTGTGTGTAGCATTTTGGGTTTCCAAAAATTAAAACCACATTTCCCATAAATCTGTTGTCTTCCCCTTCCGGGCATCACCCCATGTTCAGTTGTATTGTGGAAAAACTAGAGCAAGGAACAAGGATAGGGGGCTTAATAGACTTAATTAATATACAAGAAACTTCCTGTATGTGTTTTAACATGCAGCTGATATTATGCAGTCTGAACAGAGGAACTGGAATAAACTTGTGTGTTTCTTGAAAAAATTACAGCTTCCTCTTTTGTGCAAGAAAATAAACCATCTGATTTCTTATGCACTGCATGCATGCAAAATCTGTGTTCAGCATTGTCATTCAGTATGATCACTTTTTTGTTGCATGATTTTATGCCCAAATGAGTAATATATTGTTAAAATTAAACAAAAATGTCATTTGTCACCTGATGTAGTGTGAGAGGGTCAGCACCTCCACCAGCTCCAGGTTGAGATGTACAAAGAGTTGTTCCTTCCTTCCTGTCATGTTCTTCATATCGTCAATGGATTGATAAATCAATAACACTGTCTAACTAGCCACTGGCAAGCATCTTTTTGTTCCTTTGTGTGTGCACATATTTTTAGAAGTGTGCCAGTGAGGTGATTGTTTGTGTTGAACAGTACTGTATGTAACTGTATGTATTATGTTTGACCACAAGTTTTTCAGCATGTCCACTATTGACATGTCCACTGAATCAAATTGGGCTGTGTAAACATGGGACTCTCTGTAATCTTAAAATTTACGATTTACTTACTTGCAGTGTACACAAGCAGCTGTAATGAAAGCAGCAGTGTTTGCGTACTTGTTAATCTTGCACAATGTAAAAATACTTAAACATTACGATACACTTGGAGATTGTTATAGTGTTATATGAGATCATGGCAATAAAAGTGGCAGCAGCAATACTTCTATCTGTTTCTCTTTATAACTTTGCACCATTGTTATATATTATGTGCAGTCGATGGTTGTGCAGCTTCCACCAGTCACACGGAGACATACTAGCGATCAGTGTTAGCGATCAAACCAGTGTTTTAAACCAAAAAGAGCGCATCTACTCACAGTGAAAGAGGCCCCTGAGAGTGATGGTCAATTAGCTTGCCAACCCCTGGCAACAAGCCAAGAAGTCCATAATTCATAGTTTTCCCATTCAAAGAATCACATTATTTTCCAACGCCACCCTCTAACTTAACTACTCCATGGACCAACCATCAAACTGCAAGGCTCCCAGACTTGCCATTTTTTGGAGCTGACAGCAGCCCACTGGACGGACAAGGGGAAGTAAAACTCTGGAGTTATTGAACAATCACTAAGTTTGTGCAATAGACACAAGAGGTGTCACTTTGAAGTGTGGAAGGCCAGTATAGACTTCTCAGAGAAGGTTCTTCATAGCATGTTACGCACCTCATGATGAAGATAAGTCCTCTTTTGAATATCAGCGCTCAGCACACGTGGAGCTGGTAAAGATTCAGTGAGGAGGCTTGTTGACACAGGACAAGGACGATCTCTGCATTCGTTGTATTCGGCGGCTGAAACATCTGAAACCTCTGACAACATGGCTGGAATAAAGCTATTGTTATAGTTGCAAGCTGTCTCCATATGGTCTCCCCACCCCCCCCCAAATACACACACACAAACACACACACGCGTGCGCATGCACACACACATATTCACAAACATATACATACACACACAGATCAGCAGTGGGAGCACATCATCTGTCACCCAGGGCCCAGGCCGAGGGGCGACAGATTGTCCTTGTGGTGTTCCTTCAGGTCCCATTGCTCCAAACACACACGCACACACACGCACACACACGCACACACACACACACACACACACACACACACACACACACACACACACACACACACACACACACACACACACACACACACACACACACACATACAAACAATCTGCCCACTGACATACTGTTCTCATAGTATTCCCTCAGAGTGTGGGCAGGGCGGTTTTACTGCCTTTATCTCAGAGGACTATTAAAACAACATTTCTACCGGATACCGATGTTTCACTGTACAACACACACACACACACACACACACACACACACACACACACACACACACACACACACACACACACACACACACACACACACACACAGTGCTCATTTTACGCAAATGTGTCATAGTTTGCATGGCTTTTGTGTCTGTGGCTTTGTTCCTGGATAGAAGAAAAGTACAAATACGTGCTGATGAGCAGGACATGCAGAAGCACACACACAGTGAGTGATGCTACAGTTAAAGATTAACCACATGTGTACAGACCAAATAGAGAATCACTATTTGCGGTGCAGAACAAATGAATCTTACATCAATGGCTTCCTGCGGCTATATGATATGACATAGTGGCGAGATCAAAACAGCAGCGTGACGTATTTAACTGTCACAAAACAGCCACATCAATTAAACATCAAGAGTTTGCATTCTATAGCCTGACCCAGTGATAATCAAGGGTGTTTTTAGTATCAAAGTGCTGCTCAGCAAATGCCAGGCCTTTAAAGATCATCATCCATAAACATTACCTGGCTTTGTTCTTCGCTCTCGGGGAAACTGCACAGACGTACAAGCCTTCCTTTCTCTTTTTCCTATCACTCTTTCTCGTTCTCTACCTGCTTGTGCCCCCTTCTCCTCCACCTTATTCCTCCCTCCTTTACCTGTGTATGTGTGTGTGTGAGTGCGAAGAGCTCCGGGCCTCATAGATTTCACACCCTTAATGCGCTTTCTGTTCCTCTGTGGAATTGTTTCTCCTTGAAGAGAACAAGAGAAAGTGAGATAGAGAAGGAAGGAGGGAGAGAGAGAGAGAGGGAGAGGGAGATAGAGCAGGTAGTTTCATTACCCCCCGCCCCTATCTGGGTGCTTGGGTTATGGCCAATTAGGCCTATTAGCAACAACAAAACACAAGAAAACACAACAAAACCTGGTCGGCAGGCAGGCAGGTAGTTAACGGTGGGAGGAATTGTTATCTCTCCCACTGACAGGAACAAAGAAAACACTCTCCAGAGTGCCGGAGAAAGAATTTATACCTCCCAGTGTTCTCAATTCTACAATTAAACTCTTTACTGCAATTTCCCGTTGGCTGGAGTCTCCAGAGGGACTTTTCAATGCACTGTTGTGATTTTTACACCTGCAAAGCGGTGTGTTATGTAATTAACCAAGTTTGAGAAAATTTCTCAGAGGTGTAGAGAAAACACAACTTTGCAGCTTTTAAACAAGACTCTATTGTGTCTTGTGATGGATATGGTGATGACGCATCAACCTAATTAATTATTGCTTATTTCAGCTTATTTTAATGAGCAGCTCTCTGGCACCAGAGGTAATCAGCTGCCTTCCTATCTTCTATGCAGAATACAGCAGAATTTGGTAATAGATAGCCAAAATGATAAGTAGAATTCTGGGTTAACATCACACAGAAACTAACTACAGTTCATGGTTTGTTTTTTCTGTGCCTTCCAGAGTCTTCACAAAATACAGTTTGAAGAGCAATATCAATTGCTATGATCAAGGTTTGGTTAGTTTTAGGCAAAAAAAATGACTTGGTTAAAGATGGGGAAAATTCATGGTTGAGATTAAAATAGCAACTTGAGAAAACATTGTGGTCAGGTTTAAAAAAAAAATGTTGACTGTCAGTAGGAAAAGGAAAACCAACAGCGTTCTCTCATGTCAAAATCTGATGTTTTGTTGACCCATTCATCCACACTGACCTCCTCTCTGCAGACTTTGTGGCTCTATCACACTATTTCTTCCTTTGCTCCTGACAGACAAGGATCATAATTACTACAGCTGCCAGAGGGATTTGTCACTTAAAATATATGGAATCTTTTGGTCTTGCTGAAACAACTGTTGCTGTTGATATGTAGTTTTTCTTGATCTAATTAGGCCTAACCTGACTCTTCTAAAGTTCCTTGGGCTTTCCATTTTATTAAAGTTTTCTTTTTTTTTTTTTTTTTAGGAAAAATTAAATCAGAGCTTGTACAACAGCCTTGCCAGCTTCTCTGTCATATTTTGGAGCTTGTCATCTTGGTCAAGGTTACACATACAGTATTAACACAGCAAAATGGATGAATATAAATTAAACGAGAAATTTGAATGAGAACCGTTTACTTTGGACAAACAGCGGACAAGGGATCAGTTAAATCCAAACTCTGTTAAATTCAATTTGCTAGGAGCTATCAGTACAGTGTGTGGACCTTTTGTCTGACTTCTGCCTTAATATTTTCTTTGCGCTCACAAAAAGCAAAGCAACAGTAATGGAATAACTTACTAAATCTTGTAGTGCAGTGGCCATTTACCTGGTCACTTAGTTTAAGGTGAGGAAATTCTGCAACATCCTACAGCAATCGTATGATTTGATAAAACTGTTGGTTTTAACCAATTTCTGGCTTATTAAATACACTTTCTTTCAAAGTACATCACGATTGAGGCAGTCATCACAAAGAATTGAAAACTTGTGTAACATTACTGAAAGTCAGTTGCAGCCAAAGATTACTGGAGATGAAAATAACAACAAATGTGTGAGTGAATTTTTCACAAGTACCTGGTTGAATTTGGCTCATGTAGATGTGGCAATGTAATGGCCAGGTGTGATATGACTTTCTTTTCAAAAAGAAAAGTGATTATCCATCCTGTGGCAGCAGAGAAAAGTAATAATTAGGACAACATGGCATCACTGGAAGCATTACATTCCAAATATTTATATTCTGCATCTCCTTTTGTCTTCTCAGTCTATCTCTGTTTCTTTCTTTGTCAGACCCCCTTACTTCACGCTCAGACTAAACGCTCCATGCTTTGTATAAAATCCATTAACTCAACATGACGATACACAACCATCACCCAGATGGGAGCTGAGTATTGTGTATTGTGTGAGCATCATGTTGAGGTGGAGGGAGATGCAATCAAGTAGAGATGTGCAGAACAAAACAGGCGAAGGATGAAGGGAGAGATCGGGGGGAGGCAGAGATGGAGAGAGTAGGCAGCGAGGTAAACTAAATGTGACATCTCATATTTGACTTTTCACTTCCCATTTAGCTGACACGTCCAAGATAAGTGGAGGAAAGATTACTGGTCTCATTCTGTTAGACAAAGGCCTGTGTGTGTGTGTGACCGCATTTGTTTGTTTCATGTAAATTTTAGGTCCTTTAGCTCATTCTTTATGTCACTGATGATAAATAACCAGGTCAAAGTTCAGTGTGTGTGAGCAGGAAATAGAGTTTAAGTTTTACGCTAGATTTAATTTTCTGTGTACTATTATACAAGTTATGTTACAATTGTGCTTGACACCTTTTTCAAAGTTTTAAAGGTAAATAGAAGGTAAACAGAAGTTTTAAACAAATGTTTGTGGCCGTGTTTCCTTTCAGTAATGGTAATACTAAACTCACAAAGTTATTTGTTAAGATGTGGAAACATGGTGACATTGCTAAGGTTTGGTATTGAACCTTAATACACCGAAATCCGTCAGTAGCACAGAGAGAGAACTGTCATCTACTAAAATTTGGCATCAACTCTGGTCAGATTTTTTAAAATTATTTTATTTTGGGAAGCTTCCGCTACAGCAGCTTCTGTTGAGATAACATTTAACATTTGAAATGTTTGTCCTATTTTGATAATTAAAAATCTCATTTTAAATTGATAGCGAACATGATAAACGTTGTATTTGATACTTGGTATGATTGCCACAGTGTGTATTCAGTAAATAGCCAGAACCATTTAACTGGCTCCAGTTAGAACCCCAAGGCTCTGTGCTTGGCCTCCTTCTTTATACCATCTATATGTTCCCCTTTGTCAGATCAGCTACCACTGTGGCCTAAGCTTCCACTGTTATGCTGATGACACCCAGCTCTATCTTATCATTAAACCATTCACCCCGCTCACCCCACAGGGCCTTGTCAAAGGCTTGTGCAGTATAAAAACCAGGTTGTCGTCTAATTATTCACAGCCACATGTGCCAAACTTGTGTGTCATTCTGGACTTCACTTTCTCATTCCAGTCACACACCAAATCTACTTTCTACCTCCTCAAAAACGTCTTCAGGCTCCAGCCATCACTCTCATCGCCTCCCATCTGGACTACAAAGCCCTGACAATACATCACCGTACCCCTAAATTCACCTTCATTGGCACCTGGTTTAGTCCTCCATTTCCTATGAAATCCTCATCCTCACCTGCAAAACCCTTCATGTCCTTGCCTCCCAGTACCAGACCTCCACCAGTGCTGTACCCCATCCCAGAATCTGATGTCTTCAAACACGGGTCTGCTCACCAGTCCCTACACCAGCTTCTGGTGATAGTGTTCAGTTTGGCAGTCCCCACCCTTTGTAACTCAGAGCCTGGCAGAGATCTGCATGGCTGTATCTATGTACTTCAAAAAAAATCTTGACAACCTAGCTGTTCACCACAGCCTATGGTCTTGGTTAAATCTGTCTTTCCCGGCAAACAATGCTAGTATTTTTTCCGTTCTCGTGTTTTGTTTTCTCCATATGTGTAAAGCCTTCTTGTGTTATTATCATTATTATTAACTGCTAGTTGTACTGCAACAGCTACCTTTTTTGTCAACTGTAACATAGAGCTTTTTATAGTATGACAATATATTACTGTTGATTGTGAAAGAGAAATGCACTTGTGTGTGTTTATGGATTTAGTATGTCAGTCTCAGCATGACAGAATACACATGGCGGATCATACACCAATGTTTACCTATAGCATAGCTTTCAGTCATGTGAAAAGACGCATATTGGGGTGTGTGTGCATATATGTGTGTATGTACAGTTGTGTGTGTATGACTGCTACCATGCGGGTGCCCACTCAAGCGAACAAGAGAGGCT
The DNA here is from genome assembly GCA_033000465.1 of Sciaenops ocellatus. NCBI lineage: Eukaryota > Metazoa > Chordata > Actinopteri > Sciaenidae > Sciaenops > Sciaenops ocellatus. The sequence goes on from CP136889.1 coordinate 7,109,197, forward strand.
GCAGTTATCTTCACCTCCAATTACACACTAGGAACACCTCTGCTGTGTGTATATGTGTGCATACACCATCACACATTTTCTAACCTTTGTGTGTGACTGTTTGACTGTGTTTGTATGCGTGTGTGTGTGTGTGTGTGTGTGTGCACGCGTGTGCGTGTATGTGTGTGTGTAGCCCCCGCAAGGCCCTGGGGTTACAGGCAGCTTGGTGACAGTGCAGATGGGATAACATATGACATGTGAGTGACTGAGTGAGTGTGTGTGTATGTGTGTGCATGTGTGTGTTTGTGTGTGTGCGTCTCAGTCCATCTGGGCTCCCCTCTGATCGACCGGGGCTCCCTCTGCTCTCTGTGGCCCACTGGGGAGCCGGCGGGACGACAGAGAGTGAGAGAGAGCAGCGAGGCCTGCCTACCTCCTCAGCCTCTCTCACCTCTACCGACTCTTTTATGACCATATATATATATATATATATATATATATTTATATAAAGTACAAAGTAGAATTGTTTTTCTGCTCGAGATATTTACATTATAAGCAGTAGTGATTGCAATGTTACTTTAGTTTTAGATAAATATAAAATAACAAGCTGTCACCTCATTTTTTTTCGTCATATTTTTAAATCAAGTAAATGTTGTAAAAAAAGATTATTGCAAATGTGACAATATATCAACAAGTATTTTTCAAGTATGAAAAATAAGATTAAAGACAAAAATTATAGGGGAAACTTATTTTTCATCTGCGTAATTTCAGTGACACAAGCAATGCTTAAAATTGTACTTTTTTTATTAAAATTGTGAGGAAACCTTTTTTAATGAATTGATATTCACAAACACAAAATTCATAAACAGTGAATAATTAGTGAATGTATCTGCAAAATATGAATTATACAATATCCAATCATGACAACCTGAACATTTTTATGGTTATATTTAAGCAAATCAAAGCACTTAAGTTTATGAGAAGATGATGCTCAAAGAAGTCAACAGAAGCATTAGACAGGACATGTTTACTTTTACAGTATTTAACCAAAAGTACAATATTTGTGAAAGGGAAACTCCATCAGTTTCACAGAACAAAGTCTGTTTACAGGCAAGAAGTATTTTTATATAGCACCTTTAAAGAGCAGATGTCAAAAAGTACTTCACAATAAAAGAGAAAAGAGAAAATACAAGACAGAGCAACAGACGTGAAATGTAGACATCAAACTGAAAACATAAAAAGGATAAATAAATAAATTGGTTAGTTCTGCTGCACATGAAAAATGTTGTATGAAACCTTTTGTAGCTCCAGAGGGAGCTGTGCAAAGTCTGATAATGTCTCAAGTGATGTCACTCAAGGCAATTATTCATGGCCACTGTTGGCAGTAGAGACGCATGTGGGAAATGGACGCGCCAGGTTTTGACAAGGAAGAATACCAGGAACAAAAAGGACAACTCTGGTTCTGCTTGATCGATTTTGGTCCTTTTTCAAGCAAAATGTGTGCAATGAGTCAAACAATGTTACAGAAGTGTGATGCTATGCTTGGTGGAGTTCTCTTTAATCTTAACCAAAGTATTTTAGGAGACAAAATATGATCACTTGCAGGATCCAAGATATCAAAGTGATGCACTTTTTGGAGGCCTACCATCTACCCCGACCATCTCCCTACAACTTCTTTGCATCACAAGAACACAGCACTACCTGGACTGAAATAACTGTCGCCACTGAGCATCAATGAGACAACAAGTACGTATTCTCTAAAGCATATTTGGAAAAGCCTTACGTAGTATATATACGTAACTGAGAGGAGACGTGATTGAGTCTGAATACTACTAATATAGATTATATGATGAGGATGAGTGCATTGAATAAATTTGTAGACCTGTAGAATTAATCAAAAAATGAATTAAAATTGTCACCAAATTGCACACAATGCACATGATGTATAGACAATGACAAAGCCACCTTTTGCCAGCATGCAGACCAATTGTAGCACACAATGTCTCAATGAGGGCACTGCCAGCATACAGTACCTGCAGTGTAGTGCAAGGACACTGTACATCCATTCTCCAATGAATAATCAGGCTGTTTTTTAGTGTTCAGGACAAGTTCACATGTGATTACATGCTGTGTATACTGTATCTTTTTTGAAGTTTAATTGGGACATTTTTTTGTGTTGAATCCAAGTTTCTTTAACTGGCATAGGCCTCATGTTGCAGAGCCAATGGCATCTGTTTTTTACCACCACAAAGGCGAGATGCTGAACGCACAGGAACACTGTGTGCATCTGACATTGTGCATTGTGTCCCCATGAGACTTGTCACTCTCTCTTGTTCATGGGATCCAGGTCCATGGCTATTTTGTGCGGCTGGCCAGGGCCACGTGGTGTTGGTGGGGGAAAGGCTGCGGGATTTGGACCGATGGAGGCATTGGAGGGATGGTGTGTGTAGTTGGGATGAGAGGGAGACAGCGGGGAGCTGGGCAGTCGGTTTGTTCCTGTTCCATCCATGGGCTGGAGGCCAGAGCCTGGACACAGAGGAGGAGAGATGATGGAGAGAAAGGGAGCAGGAGTCAGAAGAGAGGGCGGAAAGTAGAAAGACACTGAGGAAGAGATGCGGCAGGGGTTACTAAGGCAGGAAGGGTTAGGAAAGTAAGGAGAAGATGAAGGGAAAGGCAAAGAGGGGAAAAAGAAAATGTGACTAGACTAATGTTAGCAGCAGGGGATGTTCTTGTCCGGTCTGACCGACACTGAGAAGCTAAAGAGAACTTAATGACGCCTGACAAGTGCAATTAATAATTAAAGCAGGAGCGATGGTCGTGCAACTAGCATGTGACAATAACTGAGGTTACACTCCCTTGACAAGCCCTCTCTCCTGCCCTTCCACCTCCTTTCCTCTTTAGTCACAATTTAGTCATCTTTTCACTTTTCTCTCCTCTTATCACTCTCTACTGCCTTTGTCACTCCCTCCCCCTCTCTTTCAGTCTGTGTAATTTTGGCACTTATGTTTGTACCACACCCCTGCCCCCAACCCTGCCCTCCGTCGCTTTATCCATCACCCATCCCCTCTTTCTTTCTCCGCTCCATCTCTCTTGCTCTCTCACCCCTCCCATCACCCTTCAGCAACTCATGCAGAACTGCAGCCGTCACTATCAGGTGTTGACGAGTTGCTCTACTTGATATTCATGGGTGAGATTATTTGGAAGTGTGTGTGTGTCGGGGGGGGGGGGGGGGGGGGGGGGGGGGGGGGGGGGGGGTGATGGAACGGGTGTGTGTATGCTTGTGTGCTGGTTAGGGACGTTTGGAGGGTGTACAGGGTGTACATGAAGCATCATTACCATATCAAAGACATGCTAGGCTTTCTGTCCTAATGGTAATTACACTGCCCACAATTGGCGCTCACTGCTCGGATCACAACAACAAGAAAAAAAATTTAAAAAATGGATGGAGGGATGAGGAGGAGGGGTATTAAAGGGAAGTGGAGGGGGGGGGGTACAATTGGCTGGGGCTTTCAGGTTATGTTAATACCGCTCATCTATTTAATTAGTGGCTGGCGTTGGGCTTTGTTTACATCTGACGTGCCCCTTCTAGGAAAGACAGATGAGAGGGAAACGGAGAGAGAATGGTGAGGATGAGTGAGAATGAGCGAGTATCAGAAAACAGAACAAGAGAGGCAAAGGAGGAGAATAGCAGAGTGGTTTCCGGGGACGGGTGGTGGGATGGTTGGAGCGAGGTGTGACTGCGCCTCTTGAAGCCGTAATGAGGTCCGTTGTGGATGGACCTTTGAAAGGCCTCCTGGCTCCACCTCATTTGCCTGTCTCTGGAGCCGGGCAGGCCGGGTCTGGGGAATCGGCTCAGACTGCAGCCAGGAATACTGACTGATTGACTGGCTGCTTGGCTGACTGAAGCACTGAGTATCTGAGAGCGAAACGTAGCCATGGACTTGATATAGCAGACGTTTAAGATGTTTCAGTATACACTTTTTTCACTTTTTTTCCCCCTTTAGATGTGGTAGTCCAACTTCTACAACCACTTCTAATGGCGAAAATGTTTAATGACCACATTCAATTCTCTCCTCAAAATCATTTGTGGTGTTGCACACATGAAAAGCGGCAGACATTATTAGTGAAAGTGTGAGAGAGAACAAAAGTGGCCCACTTTAACACCTCTGCACACTTGACCAATTGCTGCTTAAAGCTGCAGAGATTGTCAGATTATCTGTTTTTGTTGTCCAAGAAGCTGTTGGATTCCAAGGAAGGCCTCAGACAGTCCAACTCTATTAACCAAATAAGAACATTTATATTAGCTGATTCTGCAAAGTAATTTGTGTTCAATTACTTTTTTTATGTGCAGTGCCAATGTTTTCAAAAATAAATAGCAAAATTATTGCTATTTTAAATATTTGTACATGTCAAAATGGATAAGGAGACATGGTTAGAGTTAAGCTTAGGGAAGGATAATGGTTATAGTTAATAAAAATGCAACAATAATTGCAGGTATATGTGACTGTGGTCAGTAGATATCCTGTCCACCTCTCTGACCTTCACATCCTGATTTTTCACCTCACTAATCATTCAATATCTTACTATCTTGCTACTAATATCTTCATTTCTTGGCTCTAAAAAATTAGATTTTTTTGGGCTCCAGTAACAAGGTGATACATTTTGATTGTTTTGCTATTGTGCCTGCCTGACCAACTAACTAATGGATCTGTTCTTACTGACCTATAAGCAGCCTGGCTTATTTTCTCCATTTTGTTACTGTGAGTGTGTGTGACTTTGTTTCAGCCCATGTTTGGTTTGAAGACGTGATCTTTGGGACTGACTTTCTGCATGCAATTTGCCTATGCATATGAATCTTTACGCCTGAATGCACACATTTCTGTCAAGTCTTTGTAATGTGAATGTTTTGGCTCCTGAATACCTGGGTGTGCATCTGTATCCACTTTTTAAAAGGGGCTTGTGATGGGTATTGTAATAGAACTCATTTTACAGCACTCTCAGGGGAAAGTGAACGTGGAAATGAGAGGAAAATGAGAGGGAAAGAGTAAGCCATCATATCTCTTCTGCAGATAGTTTATAGTGGTTGCAGTTGTTTCCTCCGTGCGAGTCAGCCAAGACCTCGGTCAGCACTTGATTGTAGTACATATCAGCCACTCAACAAACAGAGAAAAAGCGATCAATATTCTAGTTAGATATCCTTACAATATACAGTATTTTTATATGTATAAGTGTGTGTGCGCATATGAGTACAGAAGTGCATTATCAACACTGGATGAAGAGTGTAACCTGCATAAAATTCACTGTGACATTTTCAAAAGGTCCAAAACAGCGTCGATTTTTAAAAAACCTTTCACTTCAAAGAGTGGACAGACGGACAGATATAGAAAAAAGCCTTTGGTTCCAAATGCTTGCCATTTCACTTAGTAGCAGTGAATGATGGGATGTGTTTTTTTTGCCCATGGTTTACTTGAAAACCCTGAGAATTGTCGCCATCTTCTTCAAGGACCTCCAAGAGAGCGTCTTTGAAAAACACTTGTCTCCCAATTGGGGGTGGGTAGTGGGTGCTCAAGTCAGTTGAAGAAGACTCACAACAAGGCTGTGATTTTTTTTTTTCTTTTTTTCTTTCAAGCTTTTTGAACACTGACAAAGCGTAGAGGAAAGTTTAGGAATGCAAAATAGCAAGAAAAGGATAGGGAAAGATGGTAGGAGAGGTGTATGAGATAAACAGCGAGGGAAATGTGTGGTTGTTGGAAAGAGGGGCTCTGAGACTACTCTGGTAAAATACAGTCTGCATGTGTGCTGTGTGGAAGCTGCCTCACTGGTAAACACAGTGAAAAAAGAGAAACAGAGGACTGCAGTAGTTCTATTACTCAAAAGAGGGAAAGAGAAGAGCGATTGATTGTGCTCAAGGAGAGAAAAGAGAGAGAAGAAACAGGGAGAGTAGAGGGAACAGCCCACATGCTATCACACTGTTTTTAATAACAGTGTAGCGGCGACCCGAGGCCTCCACGTCCACGCAACGGCTGTGCAATGTCTGCTCGGCGTCTGTGCCACACACAAAAGGGCTCGAATCCAAAAGTCAAGCCATTCTGCTCTGTCTGTCAGCTACAGGCTACAGAAAGGCAGAAGCAGTCAAAGACCTCTGCCTCTTTACTTACGTATATTAACCCAGGGAGTCTGTGCTGAGGAGGCTCTTCATCTCTCAGGGTCATGTCTGCACTGATGAGGGCAGATTTGTTTATGTTGAAAGTCCACACTAGTATGTTCACATCATCCTGTAGAGGTTAATCATCGACAGCGATGCTGACAACAACAACCCAGAAATGTGTTCAATTCTCTCCTCTTGAGCATGAGAATGTAAGTCCAGTGTAAGACCAGAGAAAAAAAACATCTTTTTAACATTCATGTACCTTAAGGTTTCAGTGTACTTTACATTTTCCGACAATCTTTCTCTGATGTTGTAATTAGTTATAATTGTATGTCATGAGTCAAAAATTCAGAGAAAGAAGTCTAAACTCTATAAGCCTGTTTTCTCACCTCCGCACATCTGGCCAATTGCAGTACTAGGTGGGCTTGGTTATTTTGGAAAGTTCTATTATTATTCAGTTCAATTCAGTTCAAAACTATTTGTCACACACGTAATCATACAAGTACACTCATAGTGAAAAGCTTTCTGCAACTTCTTCAACACCCACAGACACTTAAAAGGTTTACGGTCTTGCCCAAAGCCACTTCAGTGACACATCTAGAGAAGCTTCTCATAGACCGCAGAGATGGGCTACATGTCAACATATTTCTTCCTGTCCCATGTTTTGTAAACATGTACTATAAATAAAAATGGACGTAGTCTCCATGATGTCAGTCATGGGATTCCCAGTCTGGTGGTTCTGGTTGTCTCCATTTTGGCAGTTCTACCTTTACCGGCTCCTGGCTAATCAAAAAATTGGCACAGACGTGGAGTGGGGTGGAGCTGAGATGGGTTGAGTGAAGCCTGGTTGCCAAAACTGATTTTTTATTTTTTTTTTTGTACCAGGCTGTAAACATGTTTACTCCTGCTGTGAAGTTGGATATAACAATATGGGGGCTTATGAGGATTGACTTGTTCTGTAGCCAGCCACAAGTGGACATTAGAGGAACTGCAGTTTTTGGCACTTCCGCATTTCACAGCCACAGAGGTTGCTACTTGACTTTAAATTAAACCAGAGCAAGCAGAAAACTACATGATAATAATTGTTAAGAAATGATATATAAGATCACTTATATATAAAAACAGAAATATAATATTGCCTTAATTTGAAGTGATATGAAATGATGTTGGCCACTATTCAGAGTTGTGTTATTGTTGTGTTAAAGCTATATGTTAGCAAGTAATTTTCAGTTTTGAAATCTTATTTTCTCATTATAGGAAAACAATCTGCCAAAATATGCTGTACTATTTATATGACATGAATGCTGTTTTACAAATGTAAAGACTTTCATTAAAGCAACAGATAACATAACCACATATCATAATATCATGAAGATGACAAAAAAATGCCTCTTATAAACAAGTGTAATCATTTAATCCAACTTGTTTTAAGTTGAGGGAAAGCCTCACATCCATGACTTACTAAATTGAATATTTTATTTTCACTGTGAACCACGCAGCTCTCTGATGACTAAACTAAGGTCCAGTAGGAGGCGTACTCAGCGCAAGCAGCTCAGTCCTGGCCTCCACCTCCCTCCCTCTCTCTGGAAGTCTCTCCCTCCACTCCTTTCCCTCACTTCTTCCTCCTCTCCTCACAGTGTATCAAGTGCATCATCCTCTCACACCTCACTTTGCCCTCGAGAACAGCGCCCCGCTCACGCACATGCACACACTCTCAAACACTCAGTGCACATGCACGGCAGCACCTCGTAAGCGAGATAAGGAACTTGCGACACCAAAGGGTCCGGCTTCTGTCACCCTGCTACCTCGCCTGGACCACATGGCCACGGGTGCAGAGAGGAGCGAGAGAACAGAGAGAGGAGGAGTGGAAACAAGAGTAGGAGGGGAGAAAAAGAGAGCTCAGGAGCAAAAAAAAGGGAAATGTGATAAAGATGCAGACGACGAAGAGATGAAAGAGGAAGAGAAGACAGATGGGGCCAGAGAGGGAGAGAAAAAGGCAGAGAGACACAGAGAGCTTAAAAAAAAGCGAGCGAGTGGCAGCACTGCCAGCAGAGAGGGACTGTTGTTTTCGGTGCATGTTGTCGGTTGGCTTGCCACCAGTTAGCATGAGGCAGATGCAACCGGGAGGCTTGGTAATTATCGCGGTGAACCTCCCTCAGAGCACATGTGCTTTCCGCTTGCTAATCTTCACAAAGATTGAACGTGGCCAGTCTGGTTTTCAACATTTCACCCCTGTTAAAACAATAGAGAAAAAAGGGAAGAGAACAGTGGCACATATAGTATATCAAAATTGTGGCTACGTTGAGGCTCGTGTGTATTTCCTTGGAGCAAAGAAACACATTTCAGACATCAACTTCTGCCATCTTTTTTTTGCTTGTTTGTTTTGCGATCAACATCCCACTTTTCGGTGTGACTGGTGCATTCACTGCCGCCTCTTATCGTGTTGAGTTCAGAAGCTTGCGTGCTCCTTTTCAACAGGTGTTTGTGGATCCCACCGTAGGAGAGACGGCTCCTGCAAACTCCTGATAAGCTGGTACTCACGACTCACCCAGTCAGATAGAATCTGCATATACCTGCAATCATATGCTCCAGCCAAGTGACAGAAGTATCCCCTCACCGACTGACAGAGATAAGTTATCTCCATCAGCTGTGCCTCCCTGCACTTTGAACATAGTATTCAGATACGCTTGGACTCACTTTACATAAACTGCAGTCACAGTCACATTGGTCAAACTGCCCTTAATGTGTGTAAGCACCCTAACAGTGTGTTTAAGATTAAACTAAACTTAATATAACGCTTGTCGGGGCATTATGAGATTAACTCGTACAAATGTCAGAACTAATATTGCCTAGCACAACAGATTAACATATGAATTACATGCTATGAAGGCTTCACAATTTATGTATTCAAGTGATATAAAGAGGCACATGACAGGACATAAGTGAAACATAATCAAAAAAGCCAAAGGGCATTTTTAAATGCTAGGAATGCAATTTTTCTTGGTCAAGGCTACTGCAGGACACGTGACACACTGTGTTTCCATCACATGTTCTTGTAACTGTGCTGCACACAATCCCTATGGATAAAATAATGACCAAAAATAAACAATAATAACTAAATAATAGCAAGACAAAAATAGAGAGAATAGTAAACTCGATAATGTGTGATCTGCCATCTAACAGTTCTAAAAGGGTTGTTTCAGGTACTCTGTAAAAAGCTCAATAATGAAGGAACATCTGTTGATGTTTTTTTTTTTTTCCTGCCCACTCTTACGCCTTTCTCTTTAGTAGGTATGAATTGATTGTATATTTCTCTTCGTTTCACTGCCTGAAAGTTGTTTTTAGCCATTTGGAACCAGACGGGTGTTTCACAAAAATCAGTTTATTGCTAGGAAGGTCTCATTAGGTGCTCTGTGGTGGCGATACTAGTAGGCAGAAGTCCAATGAAAATACAGACACGCGGAAAAGAGCAAGCTTGAGGCACCCGCACGAAGAGAGTGAGAGAGTATGTGGAATTTTGATGAAAAGTAAAATAACGTTACATGGGTTGTTCATGAAACCAAAAAGTTTTGACTGGGGCTCAAATCAGGAGATCATCTCAATTAATTTAAATCAGTAATGTCTTGAAAAATAATTCAATACTACATTTTAGAAATGAAGCATCCTCTTTTTGGGTTTGAAGTCAGATACACAAATCATTTTCATTTAGTCAAGAACTTGTAACAGCAAACCAGATTTTACTGCTACTGTGACACACAGAATCATTGAAGTACTGTGTCTGAAGTGGTAAATCACACACAGACACACACACGCACACACACAGAGCCCCAGAAATAAAAGCTGTGGACACAGACTGAATCAGTTTCACCTTCTTCTCTTGTACATGCTTCTGCTCATGCTGTACAGGCCCCCTATTCCCCCACCCATTTTCTTCCCGTGTACTGTCTCTGGAGCCTGACCTCCTGTAAGTACTATGTAATCTTTGCTGTTGGAGTAATACTCTAGTCTTTGCCTACGCAGGTCACCAGTGGCTTTCCATCTTGAACACGTCTGCTGCGATAGTTGGTGTTCCTCCTCCTCCCCAGACACACACACACACGCACACAGCTCAACACGGGTGGTTAATGTTGGGCATAGTGAGCCTTGTTGTACTTGAAAACAAATCACTGCACTGTGGCTTAATAATGTAATGAGTCTTTTAAGCCGCATTGACAAGTTCATCCGCTCTGTTACAAATCTGGGAAGTTTTTTCATTACACGACCCTCCTTTTCAGTGTTGTTTTTGTTGTCTTATCAGCTCACTAATTCCTAAATAGGTCAATCCAAAGAAGCAGCTTAGTTGTTGCAACTATCTGAAGAAGAGCATAGAACAAGAAGAGGAGAAAGCATGAGAATTTAAGTGTCTTTAATGGATAATGAGTGCTACCTTTATTCAAGAGCACCACCATTTCCCTACAAACTTTTATTCCAAAAAACACTCAGGTGAGACAGGATCTCAGTGAGCACTCTTGGAATTTTATATTCAGAGGTCACGTATTTGACCTGATATGAACAAAAAACTTTGAATCTACATTTTTAACACAAGAACTCTACCTTGAAACCTCGAGACTTTTGTGTCTGTTAATTCATTGTGTTTAATGTTCTTCTTTAAATCAGCAAGTCCCACTCCAAACCACAAAGCGTTGATGAAGGCAGTGGGCTTGCAAAAAACAAGAACAAAACTGTATTTTCATGTGACATACACTTAAACTCCTGTCGGATCCAGTACTAAGGGAAATAGTTTTATGCAGATAAATACCTTGCTCTTATTCAATTTCTTTTCTAGCCTGTTCATTCCTCCTCTTTTATTCACCTATTTTATTTTTATGTTCCAGCCTTTTCCCCCATAAATTTCTGCTACTGCGTCGATTTTTGGTCATGGCTGCAAACTCATTCGCTTTTGCGTTAACAGCTGAAAAGAATTTCTGGGTGGATAATGGCGTAGATCGGGAGGTCATTGCTGTCTGCGTTTCATCGCATAAAGAGAGCTTGCGTAAGAGATACAGCATTGTCTGTTGTACAGCATATAGCAGAGGTCAATCTCAATCAGCCTCTTTTGTCAGGGGTCTTCGTAGAACTCACCGCGTCTGAATTCCAGTTATCTTTCATGAGGGACAAGCTCCCTACAAGCGCAGTGATTTGCTACCCGAACAATACCAGTGTGGGCATCGTGAAACTGAGACAGCTTTGACCGTGGCAACCTACCAGTAATTGAGTTCCTTTGCCAGTTATGCACAGGGTCAGTTTCCCTGCAGTTGGGTGCCGGGAGGGGGGTTGCGGGACTATTGAAATCCAGAAAGCTGGATCTTTTGTGGAGGCTCTTTTTGGAAGAGGCTGGAACAACGGTGTGCAAGGCCTGTGTGGTTTATAATAGACTAGCAACGCAGTCATTATCTGTCCAAGGCCTCCAGAAAGGAGCTTTTAGGGCATATGCTCCCCTAACTCAAGGTTTGTACACACAGGAAGTCAGAAAGAAAAATACACGAAGCTGCCCCTGAAGTATGGTCCTGAAGTATAAAGGACTAAAGGACTACCTGGAAATAATCTGCTCTGTGGATGTATCACGTTCCTCTCCTCCTTCATCCATCTCTTTGCATCTAGCCTCCTCTTTTAGGTTACTCATCAAAACTCTTACCCACTTGTCTTCTCTGTATTTCTCTAATCATGATTTCCTCTCATTGCTCTGCTCACTTTGCTCGGCCTTCTCTGCCGGCTTGTTTCGTAATGATCCTTGCTCTCTGTGACGACTGGAATCCTTTTGTACCGTCTGACACGTTTTATGTTTGAAAGGGAACAGAGGGCGTTTTTACAATGGCCTTTTATGCCCTGTGAGAAATATATGAGTCTTTTGGCACGGCTAATGAAGGCGCTTTCATGTCCTCCACCAGTAGAAGTGTATAGAGATGGATTGTCTGGGGCCCACACAGGCCCCAGCGTAGCCCGCAGCACATTGTGTCGGCCTCAGGTCTCTGGGTATTGATCTAACGGGCATGTAGAGTACGAAAGAATAAAATAAAATAAGAGAAAATAGAAGATCAATCAATAGTTTCAATATTCACTAGTTTCTGCTCCCACTCTGACGCTGGGACAGGAGAGCAAGCGAGGTGAGCCCACGCTGACAGGCTATGCTCCGCCCCCGATGCTCTCGTCGCTTCACCAACACGACCATTATCATTATCAAGGTGACCATTACTCCCCCCTTGTTTCAAAGACAGTCATTATGGCTCCTAAGAACAGAGGCAGGGCCAGGACGGAGGACAGGGGAGGCAGAAAGATAAGCGGAGACAGAAAATAAGGAGGGGCGGACAGATGAGAAAAGAGAGGAGAAGAGAAGGAGGTGGAGGAAGGGGTGTGATGAGGAATTATGATGAGAAAAAGTGTGATTGGGGAAGGGAGAGAGGTGGAGAGAGAAAGAGAGGACGTGTGAGAATAAGTGAAATAATTATGGAGGCCACTTCACCAAGGGCATATTGTACTGTGAAGAAAGTAGCTTCAAGTACATACATACACACACATTGCACGGAGGCCAAATTCAGCTTTTGTCTGCTCTTGGGTAAGGGCAGCATTAGCTTGTGAGGTTCTTGCAACACTGCCGGGGTTCACGGGATATGAAGTCTCACTGTGAATTTAATTATCTCTTTAATATCAGATAAATTAGCAGATGTATAATTGTCAGCCTGCTATACCCACACAACACCTACTTCACTGTATCACTGGTGCTTTGTTTTCGTTGCCCTCATTTGCCCTTTGCGCGTTCATCCTATACTCCACTGATACTAACACGTGTAAAAACATGTTTGATTGAGTGTGCGTATGTAAGTATGCTGAAGTCGCCTGGTCTACACATGTACATATCTCTTTAAGTTTGCATCCTTTTCCCCTGTGTGTGTGCGGCGCAGACAAGCTGGGGATGGATATCTTCGCCGACAGCGGAGAACAGAATTATTCCGAGCATTTAACATCTGAGGCCAGAGAACAAGGCGTGTGAGTAATACAAGGGCCGTGAGTTCAATGGTAATACAAGAAGAGGGATTTTATTTTCTTTCTTCAAGAGTACAAGAGGGAGCGGGGTAAATAATTCATTTCCTTTGGCTCAGGGCACGTCCTATTGTCACCGCCTAACAAGCACAAGGACAGGCAGCCGGCGGGCCTCTTATTGCTTGTGAGCGGCAGAGAGAGGAATGGAGACAGAGTGAGAGGAAGAGGGGAGGCATGGTAATGCGCTCTTTGATCCTCCCTCGTTAGCCCTTGGTGAGCTTCCTCTGCTCACCGCCGCCCAGAGAGATGGTCAGATCGCGCTCCTGGCTCTGTCAGGTGTGTGTGTGTGTGTGTGTGTGTGTGTGTGTGTGTGTGTGTGTGTGTGTGTGTTCATGCATTTGTGTGTGCGCCCTGGCAAAAGGACAGTAAAGACACTTCCTCCCTCTAATGCGGCCCAGGTGGAGGTGCTTGCTCTAAGGGGGTCAAGAATTCAAATGTGCACGCAATAACACACAGACACACACTAAAGTATGAATGAGTGCTCAGATTATGCAAGAAGGTAAATGTAACCTTGCATAGTTGAAGTATGTGAAAATGCACATTGATTATTTATGACATTACAGACCACACCCACATTAAGCTGGCTAAATCTGAAAAGAGAGTTTGTGTCAAAACAACACTGATGTTTTCAAGGCCATTTTAGGGATCTTCATCCACACAACGGCAGAACAATAGGAAGTAAATCAAAATCTTTTCTTCTGCGTCCTCTCACATAACTCTGCATCACAGTCAGCTTCTGGGGGACGGACAAAGCCCAGCCACTCTTTTCTCTGGTTCTGGTTTTTCTCTAGTCTCTGCCCCTTCCTGTTCTTCATAATAAAATTATCTGTCTTATGAATGCCATCGTTTAACCTGGTTAAAAGTGGTAAATGTCGATCAGAGAAAATCACAATTTAATGACAGAGTAACTATAAACAGACAACAGCTGTGCTGTGTGATCGGCTGTACTCCCATTTAAAAAGAGATCATAGAGAGGGTTAGAGGCGACAAAAGTACAGACACAAAGCATCTGTTACCACATCTAAATGAGCTGCAAACTGTTTTTTAATCACCTTCAGAGCATGAAAAAACAGCAAAACAACTCTATTATAAATGTGGCTGCTGAAAAACTGATGCTACTGATTCTGATATGTTTCCACTGGACATTGAAGTCATGATGAAGCCATGACTGAGCCATAGTGCAACCAGAATGCAATGCAGCTGAATCCTATGATCACAAGGTCTATGACAAACCCACAAATATTCACCTTCTAGCGGCTGGAACCAGTGAATTTTTCACATTGAAAGACATTGCATGACTCTTCTTTAGTACACCATTATTTATGAGCATGATTGACAAATCAACAGATGAACAGTATGTGACCCATCATTAAAAGCTCAGTTTTCAGTGCCCAGACAGAAACTGTGTTTCAGATTCCTTAACTAATTTCCAGCATCTTCATCCAGCAGCTTTTTCAACAACAAAAGTGTCATTATGGTCATTGTATTTAGTCTCCCTCTCTCTCTTTCTCTCTCTCTCTTTCTTTGTCATTGTTTTTTTTGGGGGGGGGGCAGGAGGAGTTCCAGGCCTGCGAGGGGACAAGGTCCAGGCTAATGGCAGGAAGTCTTTAAAGTTTGCAGCCGCCGCATTTCATCTAAGCACAGGGGGGCCCCCTGGCCACAGACCCCTGCTTTGATCCTCTCTCTCTCCTGGTCTGTCTCTCTGTTGGCCGCTCTCACTCTCTCACCCCAGCACCAGGGCAGAGCTAATGGTTAATTAACAGATTTCTTAATACGCACACTCAGTAAACCCAGGCATGTGCAGTACAGGCACATGTACATACTAACACACATAAACACAAACAAACACACATTTAGTGGAGAGCACATGAAGATAACACAGCTAACAAGGCAGCTCAGACACAAAAAGTGTGTGTATTCTTAGCTTACACATGCTCTGGGTCACTCTAACTAATTTAACTTATCTTTATCTTATTCTGGCACAAATCATCTCTTTGGCAATTTAGTCAATGTGATACCAATCTCAATTAGACACTGTATGTGCTGCTGGTTGATTTGATTTGATTTCAGGTTGAGTAAGAGAAAAGTTGTTTCATTCTAAAGAAATCTTCAAAAAGTATGTCTGTGCGTGAGAACAAGATGACTGTGAATTGTCTATTGCAGCTGATATTAAAAGCCAAGCTTTGATAACCACTGTTTATACCAGTGTCCTTAGAACAAAAGTCACACATACAACACCAATTAAAACACTGAAAATAAGCTATTGATCATTTTCGTAATGACTTAGCTGTTTTTACATCTTACCATAGTGTGGACAAATGGAGCAAATGGCTCAGCTTCACCTTCACGGATGTGGCAGTGTGGAAGAAGAGATGAGAAATAAATACCGTCAGCTCAGCACAATTAGTTTTATGAATTCATAAATTCACAAAAGGTCGAATGCTTTACTTGGCTGCTGGCCTCAAGCCAATGACTGAAGCAAACCAGTGCCAACATCACACAGTATAGCACGGGCCACTAAAATTATACCTATAGAATTAATTAATTAATGAATTTAAGTAATTATCATATTTACAACCAGATTAGATACCTGAAGACACTGAAAAAGGTCCCATTCTCCTGATGTAGTTTGGCAAACCCACATCAAGTTCAAACATGAAATCATCACAAACACAAAGCACCCGCAAAGCTGACATGCACTCCTAACTGCACTGCGTCCAGCATTGACCAATAAGTATAGTGTGTGGCACAGCCAAGGTGCCCTTAAGCAAGGCACCTAACCCTTAAAAAAAAAAATCAATTTATTTCAAAGGGATTAATAAAGTAACTCTTCTTCTAAATGTATTTGAGTTTGTGATCCCATGATTTGAGTCCCCTTCATCACAACTTGCAGCTAGGTGTTATTATAGATCAATAACACCTAGTGATTGGCAGACTCTACTTGTTTCCTAAGCAAGCAGGCTTTTGACACGATTGTGAAGTTATTCAAACACAGAGGGTCCAAAAACGTGTGGATCACGGCAAGAAGAGAGGTGTAGATTTTTCAGAAGTTATACCAAATTGTGATGCAATTAAACAGTCAACAGTAGCCATTTGTATCAGTATTCTTCAGCTAACAACTCTTTAATATCTCATTCAATAAAAGCCAGCACTCTCAGCCAGCCAGAGAGCTACATTTGATCTAAGAGAGGGCACCGCAGCTGACACTGTCGCCTCTTCTCTCCTCTCTCACACTCTGTGTGTGTGCCTCTGGTGTGTGTGTGTGTGTGTGTCATACTTGTGGAGAGGTATTAGCCTAATGGCAGTTGCATTCAAACACTTTTATTAGCTTTTCACGTGCCTCTGCTGGGCTCCAGCCACTGTTTCAGAGCTACTCACTTTAGCACGACACACACACACACACACACACACACACACACACAGTCTCTCTCTTGCTCTACCTCTGTCAAGCACCCACACCCACTAATACACACACACACACACACACACACACACACACATGCTCACACACAGTCACAGGTCTCTAAGTGAGACAGGGCCCTGGGTAATTTGCTGTAGTGGAGCGGAGTGGCACTAAAAGCCTGCTGGGTAATTGAGAGGCTAGGGGACGGAGTGAAGCCGACTGCCCTCTGTGTTTGTGTGTGTGCGCGTGGAAGTGTGTGTGTAAGCGAAGGCCCCTGCTCTCTCTCATTATGCTGTGGCTCCTGCCTGCCTGTCATTGTCTGGACGTAGCGCCCACAGAAAGCAACAGTAATGCGCAGTGACACACGGCGTGTGTGTTTGTCTGACTGTATGCGTGTGTGTGTGTGCGATGTGCAATGAGACATCACGTCTTCTGAAAAATAACAGTATCCTCACCCTGCCCTCTCCTACACATGTGCACAGATGCAAACACACGCATAAATACACACACTTATCATTCCACTAGCTGTATATAGTTTGAAGTCTATAGCAAACACAGACCCTCACCATTCTCTCTCCCTTCCTCGTTCCCCCCCCCCCCCTCCCCTCTGGAATGTCCATATGTATGACCACTAATAGCAACCTGCCTAACAGGAACTGTTATCAGTGAGTTTTGGTTTTGGTTTTGATAGCCGATCCTCAAGTGGTCCTCTTTGGGTGAGACTTTTAGTGAAGGGATTCATTGAAAGTTTGAGGAAAAGTAAATGTTAAAGGGCCAGTACACCTAAATTAACCTGATTACTTTTTCAGCCATGCATATACATCTACTTTGATTCATTTAACTGTGATCTGTTGTACCTCCATTGAGATGCAATAAATGTGACTGGAATTTGATTCACTTTTCATTGGACCAACTTCCTACCTGTTTCCGGAATTAAATGTTGCTGTTTGATTTTGTAAATGGACATTTGCTATACGGTAATTCAACTGTTGTATTGGGGAGACAGACATTGTATCCAAAAAATTATTTTGCATGAGAGCTGCAGTGATTAGTTGATTAATTAGTTGCCAACTGTTTTGATTATTGATTAATCTAATATTTTTAGGGTTTTTATAGTCCTCTGCGTCAAACTGATTATCTTTTGGTTGTGGACAAAACAAGACATTTGAGGATTTGGGGCTCTGAGAAACAGTTTTCACATTTTTCTGACATTTTATGGATCAAACAAGTAATTGCTTAATCAAGGAAATGGTTGACAGATTAATGGATAATGAAAATAATAAGTTGCAACCCTTTGTGGTGCAGTAGGATTAGGGTTGAGGAGTAAAAGCACTGCATTCTGAGGGAATCACCACTTAGGTTGGTTTTTCATCCATGCTCCTCTTTCTTCTCCGTCCTCCTCTACCTCTGATGTTTGGAGGAGATCAATGCAGTGTCTCCTTTAATCAATATCTGTCACTCACAATTTCTTCAAGCAGACCTTTTATTATGCATGCATGTAATGTTCGGCTACAGCTCGCCCTGGTTTGGATACAAGCCCCCATGATAACAGGCATCTTAGCCTGCTGAAGTGCCTGCAAGACAAGCAGGAATAAAATGTCATAACTGGACCAACTTCACTTAAAACTTAAAAGTTCAGCATACTGTCAACTTAAGAGTAATTTCTACTTTGTTTAAAATAGGACTTGTTTCTAATCCAGTAAAGGGTTGAGTTTCCTTTGACAAGCCTAGGTGAAGTGGTATATTTTCTTTGTTTCTTTCTTTCTTTTTCAACCTTAATTAAGTAACTTGAGCCAGTCAATTTATAAGAAAAATGATAATAAAAATAGAGATTTAAATGAATTATAAACAAAGACTGGTATGTTTGAGCATTGTGTGTGTGACGCTGTTGGTTTTCCCAGTGTGCATTGGTACAGAAATGATGTGTTCATCGCCACTAGCAGTGACAAGCTCTTTCACGCAGTAAAATGTGGACAGACACAAACACATATGCACTCATATGCTGTTGTCCTTGCAAACAAATTCACATTTATATAGAGTAAATATTTTTAGGCTTTTTAAACATTTCTCCATCAGTCTACATTTGTATTTTTCCACTTATCCATTAGCTCCACCTGTGTACCGCCAACAGCTCACTTTCAGTCTCTTTCCCCTCTCTCTGTGCTGCTCCTCTCATCTTTTCCCTCTAATTGATGCTGACATCAAATCAATAATTTCACTTTTTTTTTGCCCTTTTGTGTGTTCGCGATTCTCTGCTCAGATGGCATTGGTGGGACGCGTGGTTTGTCTTATTTCAAAAAGAAAGAGAGAGAAGAAGAGAGGCAAATGAAAATAGGAAGGCAGAGAGGTTGAGAGGAAAAGGAGGAAATTCTAACTAGGAAAAGACACACACACACTTTGTCAACAGGCCTTCATTTACAAGTGGAAAAAGGAAAAGGCCTTTATAATGTTTTTGATTGGATGTGTGTGTATCAAGGTTGGCTCATTGCGCTCGTTCTCATGTTTTCATGTACCGTTCTGCAGCAATGTGATCAGCTAAAGCATATTAGGGAAGCCATGTCAGAGCAGAGGGCTGGAAAAGAGGCTTTTCCCCTCTTTAGACCAAGTCCGTCACTCTTTTTCTCACTTTCAGTCTGATTTGCTGAATTTGTACAGTTGCACTTTAAAAATTGGGTGGTGAAGCTCACATTATACAGTATTTTGGTGATGCTCTCCCCTATAGGAGTTTACAATGCATGAGCACTTCACAATTCACCATGCAGCCCCAACAAAGACGAAGGTTAAATGAGATTTGTCATATTCACTCATATTCACTCTTATTCAGTCTCTCTCTCTCTCAAACCATTGCATACAAAACAAATTAAACTACCGTGTGTCAGATACAGAAGCTGGGTACATGAAATAAACAAAGCCAGAACACAACAGGTAGAGAATCAGAGTTTAGTCCATGAATCCACCTGGATAGTTTCAGTTTCAGAGACATTTCAGGCTGACTCTGGAGGTTTGACTGGTCTTATCATCTAATTGGTGGCCACAGCGTGACGTCATGCTGCATTTTTCCAAAACTTGGATCTGGCTCAACTTCTCTGGCGCAGGTTGCTGCATTTTTAGCCTGCATAAATGGAAAAACCTGCGTTTTCGCTGCAGCGCCGGATCCTTTCTGAATGCAGCCTTAGATTTTAAACACCCACTATAACTGTTAAATGTTGTAATTTTGATGAAGATGTAAATTAGCCAATGTATTACTTTGTAAAAATTGTTTTTTCAAACAAAAACATGTTCATCCTTCATCCACTGTGTTTTGCCCAACTTCAAGGTGCCCTCACACATATGTAGTCACTGTTATGTACACTGATATAATACACTGCCCGTCCAAAAAAAAGGTCACCACCTGGATTTAACTAAACAAATCGGTAAGAGCCTTCCATTGGATAATCACTGTGATTAATATGTTTCAGCTAGCAACAAGTTATTTAACCCTAGCTGATGCTGTGAGTAGCTTCTCTTTTCTTAAACAACCATGTCTGAACACATATCCTGTGGTCGTGGAAAGGATGTTGATCAGTTTCAGAAGGGTCAAATTATAGGCCTGCATCAAACAAAGAAAACAACTAAGGAGACTGCTGAAACTACTCAATTGGATTAAGAACTGTCCAACGCATTATTAAAACTGGAAGGATGAAGATGAACCATCATCTTGGGCACATTAGGGTAAGACGAGAAGTGGATGAAATGATGCACCCATCATGCCTAGTGCCCACCATACAAGCCTGTGGGGGCAACGTTATGGTCTGGGGTTGTTGCAGTTGGTCAGGTCTAGGTTCAGCAACGTTATGTCCCCAAAGAATGAGGTCAGCTGACTACCTGAATATACTGTATGACCAGGTCTTTCCATCAATCGAATTTTTATTCCCTGATGGCACGGACATATTCCAAGGTGACAATGCCAGGATTCATCTGGCTCGCATTGTAATTGAGTTGGTTCAGGGAGTATCAGACATCCTTTTCACACATGGATTGGCCACCAGAGAGTCCAGACCTCAGCCCCATTGAGAATCTTTGGGATGTGCTGGAGAAGACTTTGCTCAGCGGTGCAACTCTCCCATCATCAATATAAGATCTTGGCAGAAAATTAATGCAACTCTGGATGGAAATAAATGTTGTGACATTGCAGAAGCTTATCGAAACAATGCCACAGCGAATGCGTGTCGTACTCAAAACTAAAGGTGGTCCAACGAAATATTAGAGTGTGCAACTTTTTTTTTGGACAGGCAGTGTATATTTTGGCATGTTATTTAGTACGTGTACTGATCCAACTTTTTCTCAATTTACCGATGTCATTCCCAATCTGATACCAAAATGCTTGTTTGCAGAATTTAAAATCTGTAAAAACTCACTGTGTAAAAATAATCAGGATCATCTTTATGTGAGTTATGACTTATCATTTATCACTTAAGAAGGCCAGTATCTGGGCTGATAAAGATCTGGCTTATTGGAACAGTTCATCTGACCACCCGCCAAAGTCGGGTGGGTTTATGTATAGAAGAAAATAAATGGAAAGTTTGAATTGTAGTAGGCTGTTCAATTAGAACTGCATGGTCACTGTTTATTCGTTAAATTTCTTAGTTTTTATCCCAGTGCTACTGTAGTGTTGTTCGTCACCCTTTTACTTCAAACATTAAAATGTATCTCACGTTTGATTATTGCTGTTATCTTGAGTAACTTCTTCAGTCACAGTTCTGTAAAACTGTAATACAACAAATGGTAACAGCACTGTGGCCGTATCTGTCAAGTTTCCCAGATAGAGAATGGGGAAGTTCACAAAACTCGCATCAGCTACTGTCTCAAAAGACACACAGCCACAAATGTGTAAATGTGGGTGGACACACGAGGCCACACACAAACACATAAAGGCACATTAAGAAGCAGGCTGTGACCACACATAAAAGGAAGTCAGTGTGTAAGATAAGCCTAATAAATTTATAGAGACAAAATCACACTGTTTAGCAGTTTGTCCGTGAGAGCTTCTTCTTTGTCACAGTTACTCTGTATGTTCCTGAACACATTTCTCCATCAGAACCATATTTACTTGCAGGAGACGTAAATGGATACAGGCAGCAGTGTGACATTGAAGTAGTGCAGAGGAAAGTGAATGCTTGGGGGTCATGGTGGTGGATGGCCATATAGATTTTTCTTTCAGCTCCAGTGACCTGAGTTCAATTCCCAACTCATGAAAATTTTTTACACTATGAGTAACTGTTTCATTGTTAACATGTCTTTTCTTTTCTTTTCTTTTCTTTTCTTTTCTTTTCTTTTCGCCTGAGACTGTCATCACAACTACTAGACCTTGTTCACTCTTTTGATTCAGCCATGAAGAATTATTTTTCTTTGTTCAAGAAAGTATAGCAGGTTGGATGTGTAGTTTTTGACAGTTCCTTGGAAAATGTGGCATGTCCAAACACACCTCAAGAAACCATTTATTTTTGAAAACACCTTTAAAATGTCATCCTAAATGTCACCCATCATTTGAGCTAAATGCTGCAAAATGGCAAAAAAAAAAGAAATTACATGGACTTTTGTGGTGAAACAATGAAAATATGATGACAGTGACATGGTGGTTAATAAGGTTGAGGCCTTACTGGTTTCAATTTTGGTATCTCCACAGCATCTACAGTAACTGTTCATAGGACTACCACTGTAGTGGTAGTGGAGGAAGATGAAGATTGAAATTGAACTCTTTGTCCATCATTCAGCTAACTATTTGAATCATTTAGCCCTTACCTTTCTATTTCACCATTTATTTTTTAAAGTTTTGTCAACTATTGTAACTGTTGTCCATTACTGTTAAGAAACTGTTGTAGCCATTTTATTTACCGTTGGTTTCAGGTTACAGCTCAACATTTTCTTTATTATTTTTAAAATTCCTTTACACATAGCCCTGACCACTGCAGAGGTAAGCCTTCGGGTACAAGTACACCTGGTTAGGATTCACTGCTCTGCAGTATGTCTGATAGTTCACAATCTTAGTGATGGAGAAAACTTGTTGAGTTGTGTTGATTGGCTCAGAATGAGACAAGAAACAGAAGAAGGTCTTTAAGCCAGTCATCAGTTTTCAATTTTTGTGAAGTTCATAAATGTAGCATATCGTTTCTTAAAAAAATGTTTGTGAATGTAATCCAGGCAACAACAGTCTCCTGTCACAAAGTAATTGGAAAAACAAATTTGCCCTATATGAAAAATATTTGCTGGGGGACAGGATTTTGGGATTGGGATACTTGAATTTAAAAGAGAGCTACAGTACAGAGTTTTAAGACAAAAAACTTCCAATGAAGGTTTTGGTTTCCTTTTCTCAAAAACCTCGAGCACTTTTGAGATCACTAAGAGACATTGTTTCTCCATAGCCATGCGTGAATACCAGCAAGCTGCTCCTGAAACACATTGATCAGAATACATGATATATCTCAAGAGTCATATTAAGATCAGGCGATCACAATGAGTGATTGATAACATTGTACGTTCTCTTTGCAGTGATTACAGAAGTGCATTGCCATGTCTGAAAAGAGCAGAAAACTTCATACAATACTGGAAGAGTAACGACAAGTGTCTAGATTGTTCACAACACATCTTTTTCACAGATTTTCACTTTGACTCTTCATTGTAGGAAATGGAACTGTCAATAATAATATTAACAATAGTTTCTATTCCATTCAAGTGCCTCAACAGGCCATGACAGTGTGACAGTGAGCCAGCATGCACAATAGCAAGACCCTGAAACTGAAGCAATCATTCATATTATTATTTTATTCTGTACTTTTCATATTAAGATCTGTCAAAATGTCGTCCATGAAAAAGGCCTTTTAGCTGCGGGTTAGCACACAAGCAGTGCATCAAACACCAGGACATGAGCGTAGGCTTGCACATGAAGGAAGGACAGAATTGCCCCTACCAATATACCAATACCAACAGTGGACAGTGTAAGTCTCACTGTCTCCATGTGCCTCTTGCTGCAAAAAAAAAAAAAGCGCAAGTCCTTAATCCTAGTGCCAGTGCGTTTCTGTCAGAGAAAAACACTATATGGACACTAGTGCGCGTGTCAGCTGACATTATCCGAATCTGCGTGTAAAGAAAAAAGGGGATGTTGGCAGTAGTGGGTGGGTGGTTTAGTGTCTTTGAATGTTGAGACCAAATCTTCGCTCTTACAAAAGACAAATTAGTTTGAAGTCTCATATTCACCTGCTGGACAATCAAGTTGGTTTAAAGTTAAAGTTTCTACCGTCTGATAACTGATTTCCTGGGGGAAACCCTGTATTACTGTGTGAGTGTATCTGTGTTTTGGACTGACAGCCGCAAATCCCCACATTTGAAGTCGAGGTTATTGATGTTTGCAATCCAGTATATTCTAGCCTAAAAAACAGATATTTCCCCCGTGATGGATTGCACATTGTGAAATAAAACTGTACACAACAAAAGATAACACCCATAATGCAAGAAAAAAAATCCAACAAGGCAAACACAATAGTCCCTGATTAAGATCTAATGTGATTTCACACTACTTGGCTTGGCACAGAGATTTAATTTACTGCTGCCGGACTTAGAGCAATATCTGCACTGACTTGGGGGCACAGAGGCGGAAAAGGGGAGGAGAGGGTGGGAGGAGGAACAGGGTGGTTGTGTTTGGGGCGGGGGGGTGCTGTTTTGTTGAGGTCAGATTGAGGGGGTGGTGGTGGTGGTAGATGGTTGGAGCTGAGGGGAGTCCTGTCAACAACGGTTCGCACAAGTGTCCGGGCCTGTGTTTATGCTGTCGCTCTGTTTGGAGAAATTAGTCATGTCCCATTCTGGAGACTAGGAAGCAACGAGACAGAGAGAGAGAGAGAGAGAGAGGACTGCATTTGAGTGCGTGTGTGCGTGCGTGCGCTCAGACTGTGCTTAGCATGGCTGCCTCCCTGGACTGAGCAACACAAGATGAAGAGGTTCAATTTCTCTGCCTTTTCATGTGCTGTTGAGTTCACACACACACATGTATAGTACATACATTTATGTAAGAAACCACACACATACCTAAAGGTAAAGCATTTGCTTCACGCACGCACGCACACACACACACACACACACACACACACACACACACACACACACACACACACACACACACACACACACACACACACACACACACACTATTGTCCCATGTGTCTGTGGCTGTGTGTACATTTTTATTGATTTCACCAGATAGAGAATTCCCACTGGCTGTTGTCTAGCTTGTGAGTACATGGTTAGTGTGTGTATGTGTGTGCCACTGGTTGATCCAGGGAAAATGGCTTTTGTTGAGTCCCCTGTGCTATGTAACATTACAGAGTAATTACAGAGTGTGTGCTTTGTTTAGGGGATGTCTAATTATGCTGTTTGGGTTGTGCAGGGCCCTGGGGTGTCACCGTGTGTGTGTGTGTGTGTGTGTGTGTGTGTGTGTGTGTGTAGAGCCAGTGAGAAGACACTAATTGTGGAGGCGGTGTTAATGGTACAGCAACTGTCAGAGAGAGGAAGAGAGAGGGAAAGGTAGAGAGAGAAAAACAAGCCTGAGTATTCCACTTTGGCCTTTCTCCTAATCTTTCATTACCTCTGTCCATCAGGATGTTACCTACAGTATCATCTAATGCCACATCTCTGCCATTATCAAAAAGCCCCTGCTGCAGATGGAATCTGAAACATTACTGGATTTGTCTTGCTATAATAATAGCTTTGTGGTTGCCACTAAAGTTTCATGTTTACTCGTTAAAGTATGGTCGCACTCTTACAGATAGAGACACAGCGCATGCATGACGCTTGTCTCGGAGATGTTGGACCAATTTCCAGACATTTTTACAAAAGTAGTTGAGTCAGTTCAGAGTCTGCAACTTAAACAACCTCTCTGATCAAGGTTCATCATTTGCAATGGCTGTCTAGGCTAGCTTAGTATATGTAAGAATGTAATAACTGTGCCATTATATGCAACTGAGTTATGCAGAAAGCAGTGACAAAGTACGTACCTTTTTCAAGTTACTTTCACAGCTTTCATTTAAAACTAATGTAACAGTCATACTGGACTATGCTGTATTGACAAGGGCGAGTCAACTTTCGACATTTTCATTGAAATGTAGATGTTCAAACTTCTACTTTTCTGTGCACTTTAACGACTTCTTGTCCATGTCGTCTTAAAAGTTGAGTTTCAATGTACATACTTGACATTTGCAAAACAACCTCACCACATTGGATCTATTCAATATAGGCAGAACAGTATCCTTACTAGATTGTATGTATAAGTAGGTACAATATGAGTTACATTGTGCCTATTGTATCATGTTCTGACTCAATCTGTTTTTTACCATTTCATATAGTAAAGTTTTCATAGTGAGTATGTAGTTTGAACAGTGTGGACACAGAAAGCTGGGTGAAGGCAGTGAAGAATATGTCATTTAGGAGATCTTTAATAAACAAATAAAGGAGAGAAAAACAGCATTGAGAGGTATGAGCACTTTAACTGAATGTATTGAATGGACGGTCTGTGTGTGTGTAACCCTTATTGATCCTGTGTTTCAGGACCGATTTTTCTTGTGTGCAAGTACATGGAAGCAATATAATGGATTTAATAGGAACCAGATATTTAACATCCACAGCCCACTTGAGGCCAGATTTGAACAGTCTGCTATGCCAATCAAAAATCACGTAACAGAGTAAGCAGAGAAGATGCACTGTAGGTTTTTTGATTTAAGAGCACATAATAACAGTATGTTTGTCAAGTGAGTTTGCTGTGGTAACATGTTCGTGTGTTTGTTTCAAGGTCTCTACAAGGTCTCACAGCTGTGTATCTGGTGTTCCTATTGACATCCATCAGAAATGCAATCTAGCCATTCTGTCTCACAAAGACGGAACAGAAAAGGTCTCATTCTTCCTTGTTTATATAATTCTAATTACCCGGGTTGATTTAGACTTGGCAAAGAGAAGTAGTGATGTCGTATTTCAAAAGGAACCCTTGGTTTGAATAGCTATTGGCCAGCTCTGAGAAGGGGTCAAGGTACTGAGATACGTCCTTGTCCATACAACAAACAATACAATACCCTGATGTCACTGATGCATAATTGCTAAGCACATTTGTTCCAGTAAGTTGTGGTTCACGATGACATCTTTAGACCCAATGGTTCATTGTCTGTATTAGACCTGCCTTCATTTCATATAATGTGCTCCAGGGCATTAATTTGCCCATGGAATATAATGAAGTGCCTTTTATTATTGTTAACATTATCATTTACAGAATGCAGCATTTCAGCAATAATCCATTTTATATGAATGCAGGAATAAATGAAACTGCTCCGGCGATGTTGTTGTCCACATGGATTGAATTGAGGATGGAATAGTGTATAGTACAATGCAAGTCTTTTCCTGTTGATGCTTTTTGAATAGCGAATTGTGCCTTTAAGAGACAATTAGAGAAAAAGTAACTTCATCTCGATAGGCATTTATAGGCTTATATAATGCTCAGCATTATCAGAACAGAACAGAAACTTGAAGAGATGCCCCTGAATGACATCTCTCCTCCTTGAACTTTAACTTATAACACTTAAAGTGTGTGTCGAGTGTAAATGTGGATGGACACATGTCCCTACTTGCAGAAAAGAAGTACTATACTAAGTGTATTTCCCATCCTTATGTGGACTTTGAGCTGCGTGACACCTCTACCTGTGTGCTAACACAGTGTTGACGCTAACACGGTGTTGACACCACACAGATAAATACAACACAATAAAACCCTTGTTGACAAATGAAGGGCTTCTGTCCACAGAAATGTTAGACTTGGCTTTTAATCTGCAACAGATACACAAGTGTTGAGTTTGAAAAATTGAATTTTCATGTCTGTGACATTCTACATATACAGACACTGAAATTGTCGTGAAAGGTGTCCTGTTGAAAAGATAGGTCACGCGGCGAAATGCCACGTGGCTGCATCTGCTCAGGCAAGCTGTGTGGCTGCTGTAAGCTGTTAACATCGGCACCAAAATCAAAAACACACTCTGTTCACATACACAGGTGTGTATTGTGGGAGTGAGTGTGTTCTACTGCGGCAGGCCGTGAGTAACACGATTAAGTAGGTAAGATGTGATGCAATTGTGTGTTTGTGCGTATGCATGGAGTAATGCTGAGAAGGACACTATTAACATGATAAAACAACATTAGACTTTCTGACCCTCACAGATGCTACAACTGCTGCTCACACACATACACACTCCCTCTCTCTCTCTCTGTCTGTAAAAAGATTACAAAGATTACAGCCTATTAAAGGGTCAATGTACATGTAAGACATATTTTAGTGTATCTGGTTATCTAAGTGCCCTTTTCCGGGTGTTCCCTACCTCTCGCCCAATGTCAGCTGGAATTGGCTGTTTTTTTTGTTTGTTTTGTTTTGTTTTGTTTTGTTTCTTTAGTGATTTGGGTGAACAAACCCTTTATTGGCACAGATGAACCTTGCTTGTACACTTATAAAGTTACCTTATCAATATTTGTATAACCTATCAGAAGCAGAATATGCTGCCAAATACAGTACTTTTATAATAAGACTGTATCAATGTGTGCTTATTTGCCACTGTGGTGTCTTTGACCATGGTCACCTGCGGACTTCTACTATATTCTGTCTACAATCACGCTTCACCCAGTCAGACATTTTCAGTAGAAGGTCACTGTCTGTTTGTCTGTTTGTGCATGTCTATGTCTTCTTTGTGGCGTTGTATAAACTAATATTGCTATGAGTATGTGTGTGTTTGTGTGTGCATGTGTGTCCATCCTTCCTCTCTCTGAGCTTTATTAGTTTGGTGTGACAGTGTCTTTGCAGATTGCATGTAGATGGTAAGAATTAGCCAAACAAATGTGTTTACACTTAGTAACCAGTTTATTAGGTACCAGTACAATCCAATACAATGCTTTAATAGACTCCTACCTCTAAGCATCAATGCTCACATTAGGAACACACCCTTAATTAAAATAAATGTTTCTGCAAATGATATTGAGTCACTGTATCTTTCTATATATACATGAATGTTGTTGTCTTCCCTCTCTATCTGTCTTTGTCTGACTCCCACTGTCTCAGAAACAGCCAGCCTGTCCATACAGTCTTGTTACATAACCAGCATAACAGTCCTATGATCTCCCCACCAGCACATTGCCAATATACCACTTTGACACAGTGTTTGTTTTCTGAATGTGAAACTGCTGTAGATAATGCTTTCATACATGTTTAGGTTTACTGACTTTTGAATGTGTCGTTCATGTTTTTGTGCCTCCATGCGTATGTGTGGCAGCTTTTGGTGGGGACAGTCCTGTGGACCCTCCCCTCTCTGTCCACTCTGTTAGCGGCCTTTATCTTCCCAACAATCAGGCTTTATCCCCGGACACTCCTGGTCCCACGGTAGCCCTGGGAGCAGCAGCCCAGCGCTCCTATCCAAACCAAACCAGACATATTTCCTGACATATGTTCAATTGTGTAACCCGCTCAACCCCAACACACAAACATGCCCACACAGACAGTGGAGAGATTGTGGAGCCAAATAACACAATGTGCAACCAAGATCTAAAGTTAATTGCGAGCAGATTATGTTAGATACTGTCTTTCTGCATGCTTTGTTTCCAAAAAAAAATTAAACATTTGTGGCGTTCCTGCTAAAAAGTCACCAGCAAACATGATTCTGTAACTTTTGTTAAAAAATGAGGGGGGTAGGACATATTTTATTTAATTTTCTTGGTTAATATGCCATGTTTTACATTGCTGCTTTGAGTTACACGATGCATGACTTTAAAATTTGAATTTATTTTGAAAAGACAATGTTAATGCAAGGTACAAGGCATTATAGCAAATATGGGGAGAGATAAAGCATGGCAACCATTAGAAAATGAGTGAGAATTTCCCATCCAAAAAAAGAAAATGGAATAAAAACACCCATCAAAAAAGGCATCCTTCATTTGTGACTGAATACAATGTGAACGAACAGCCACACCAGAGTACAAAAGCTGCACTGTGTTAGCATCAGTATCAGAAGTTGCAGAACATGATGTGGTGTTTGATCACAAGAAGCCTTTGGCACTGTGAGATGCTGTGCACAGAGAGGAAAACTGAGAGCATTGATTTCATTGTAGAGGAGCAAGGAGTGTGTGTGATTTGGCAAATGTGTGTGCGTGAACCGTCTGGAACATAAAACTATAGAGGCCCATTCAGACCTTCCTTTCTCCCTCCTTCCATCAGGAGATAGCAGGGACATTGAACTGCGGCAACAAAAGCAGATTTCCATCAGACAGAGTTTCTGAGAGAGAAAGGCATTGTGTTGAAAGGGGCTTAATGGAAGCTCAGCTTAGAGCTTTATTCATACAAACTGTACTCTCAGGTCAGGAGAAACACATATGTGTACACACACACAGCCACACACTTACTTTTCCCATATACCAAACACTCCTTTTGCACTAAAATTGGTGCTCTTATTTTTTATGTTTTATAAATGATAGAAGAGGGTTTGTGACCAGATAGTTGCCATGGTGTTGTCATGATGCTCTGGAGCAAGGCACTTATAGCACATTACACTGATATCAGACTTAAGTCTTGTGTATGACAGGGTTTGTTTGTAAAAAATAAAAAAGATAATTTTCTCACATGCTTTTATCGCCTGGATAAAGAAGTCTCTCACGCCTCATGGACAAACTGCTCCTTGATGTCAAACACAAACAGAAAATAATAAACAAACATCATTTTAGTGGGCAATTTATGACCATATACCTCCAGACATACTAGAGGGTTGAATCAACAGGAAGATGCAGAACATTGTCCTTAAATATCCAAATAGGTTCTTAGATTGCAATCCAAATTCAACTCACAAAGGTATTTTTTTATCTGCATCTCCTATAGTTATTTTTTGCTTCAGTGTAGGCAAGTAAAATTAATAGGTTAGGAAAAGATCATGTTTGTCAAAACACCAGAACCTCTCTGTAAAATGTTTTTACATCAAAAACCATCTTTATGGCATTAAAGGATTTGAGAGTCTGAGTAGGATGTAGGAGTAGGCTATCATATTTATATTAACTGTCACACAGTCGTGTACCAGTTATTATAGTCATTAAGCTTCCAGCACAGATGATTATCAAAGAATTCCAAATTGAATCTTGCTGTGATGCTTTCTGATGTGATGAGAGACTTTTGACTCCAGTATAACTGCGTCATCAGACAGAATTTTAGAAGCAGCACGATTGCATACAAAGTTAATGGAAGTCATTACATCAGCTCCATGAAGTTGTGTCAAGTCCTGGTGCCAGGACATGTCTTTGTGAGTTGAAAATGTTTCAGTCTTTTGTCAGCACAACAGCTTTTTTTGGGCAAATAAAAACAAATGGTCAAATTTGTGCAAATAATGTGTCTGACCACACCGTAACTTTGTCAAACTGCTTCCATCTTTGTAAAAAGAACCAGTTTCAAGCTTTAGCTAAAATAGACATGAGTGATCTATGTAGAAATTTCTTCCGACTGTGATTAATTAATTAAATCTAGAGGAAAATGCGGCTCTAGTGATTTCAACACATGCCACGATACAGAGGATGTAGGGAGCTGTTGTAGCAGTTGTGATCCCTGATCAGTTCAATGACCGAATGACCCGTGTGGGCGAGAGAGCATTGATCTGTGTGGGTGAGGGACTGACTGTGAGGATGTGCAAACTTCAGTTTCATTCCTACTCCATCCATGTGTTTATGTTACTTGGTTACGTTACTTGTGAGATAGCTAGGTGGACGACATTATAATTTAACTTAAGATGCATTACCACCACTCTGTGATCTGGTCAGTGGAAACCTCTATATGTGTGGCTACAATTAAATGAAAGTATCTGGATTTTATCCAGAAACATGTCTGAGATACTCATAATGATTAGTGTAAATGGGGCCAAAAGCCAGTTATCCACACCAATAAGACAAGCAAACTAGTCCCTGATATAGAAGAATTACACCTACACCTACAAGACATTAGAGTTGTCTTTTGGGGCTGAACTTCCCTGTGTTCTTTATTGTGAATCATCAGCCTTCCCTGTCTAAATACCTCCTTTTCTCAGTTCCTCAGATCAGACTTGTCCTCTTTTGTATTACATGTAAACTAGGGATCAGCGAGCAGGCCTCCCATGGATTAACTGCCGACTGACTCCAAAAATTGCAGTCAGACTTCCGTATTATGAGACACGTAAAATTTTCACAACACATAAACACACACACGGGTCCCAAGGTTTTCCTAACTAAGTGTATGCAAGCGGCACTGTAGCGTTGTCCCGAGATCACATCGCCAAATATTCCCCCAGAAAAGACGACACAACGGCTGCTCCCAAATCTGATTGGTGTTATTTGTAAGTCAGCCTAAATCTCAGAGAAGCTTCACACACAAATGGAACAGGGCTTACTAATCCATTTGTAAGGCAATAGGCAGGCAAACAGGCAGGGGAGAGCTTGCCAAGTGTTGTAATCACAACTAAAGATGATGAGCCCACTCCCTTCCTCTACACTCTACAGTACCGCGTGTGTCTGCGTGCGTGCATGTGTGATGTGTGTTTTTCTGTGCGTTTGCATGTTTGTCCTACATCGCCTCCTTTACTAAACTGTGACAAGTGAGAGAGAAAATGAATCGGTATCAAGTGGATAATCTACAAAAGTACACTAGGAGCTTTTCCACCTTATGCAAGTCCCCCCGCTCATTCATTGGCAGATACCACGCAATCTCTCTGAGAACAACAACAAGCCGGCAATATGAGTTTTGAAAAGGCAGTAATTGTAAGCAGGTTGAGGAATAAATTAGAATGATGACAAAATACAGAGATAAATCCAGCTTAAGAGATGTACTCCACTGTTTATTTGATTTCAGCTTTTCTCTCCATCCTGCTCTTTCTCCCTCCCTCATTCCTGATCTTTTTTAGTGGGGTGGAAAAATGGATTTTTGTCAGCGATTTGGCCCTGAAATAGCTTATTGTCTAAGGCAGCCTCTGTGCGGGTGCAACGTCAACGTCACATGTGTGTGCGAACGCGCTTGCCTGTTTCCATGGGGAGTAATGGCCGTGGAAGTGTGTATTGGTTCTGCTGGCACAATACGCCACTGTGCTCATTGGTTTAGACTGGTGTGTGTGTGTTTACAGTGTGTGTGTGTGTGTGTATGTACTTCTATAGTCTCTCTTGTTGATATTTATAGATGGAAGGATTCTGGTATGAAGGGGGCGAGGGTAGGAGGAATGTAGGGAGCAATAGGGGGTGGGTATGGGAGAGGAGGAGGAGAAGTGATGAAGAGAGAAAAGGAGTTATTCTGAACTCTCATTTGTTTGCTCCCTCTCACTTTTTGTGTCTTTACTTGCCTGATTATCTTGTTTCACGATTTCATGCACGGAAACATTTATACACTATTCGACACACAACACACCCAACATGACAGACTCAGATATCTAGGCATATGCAGGTTCTACAAGGAAGCCTCTTGGTTAGTGAGTGACCCACAGCAGCCAATGTGGCCTTCATGTACTTGACCAAGACAGTGATCTTCTCACTGGCCAGCTAATGTTGACTGGGACTGAATGGCTTCCTAAAGAATGAACCCATATAGTACATACATATGCAATAAAAGCTAAATTTAAAGGTAGAACTGTTTGGCATAAAAAGCTTAAGATAAAAGACCAAGAAAAAAACTCGTCATGGTTTTTAGAGCTGTCTTACAATGCTGTTTTTTCTCTCTTTGACTCTCTTTAACCTTTTGTACACCTAAATGAGACATACTTTTTCAAACCCCACAGTAATGAACATTTGGTTATCTGCATTCATAAGACCCATTTTGTACTATTAATAAACTGTCTTTTGTTCCTCTTTGTGTTCAGGAGTGAGAAGGCTCGGTGGACAGAGGAACTGATTACGTCTATAAATTTTCTCTTCACGTTGCTCCATCAAGTAACTGGTAAGTGCTTCAACCATCTGAGATGGATTCAAGATCTCTGGCTTGGTCACACTTAATAACCCAGTTACCCAGGCATTTGGAGCCTGCTGAGGTTAGGTTTACAGTTAAAAGTCAGCGAACCCCCAGCAATGATCAATCTTCGTGTTCACATTATTATTAGGATCATTATTTTTTTCATGTTCATCATATTTTACAAATAAATCACTCAAATGCAGCTGAACCCTTTTATACTTTTTTATCACAGTATATTTCTTAAAACACTTGTTTTTAACTTTTTTTGTACTTACAGTGAATAATCATTCAGGTAAAGAGAAATTAACTATAGTTGATACCCACAGTACTGTAGCCTCAGTAGACACCATGCAGTGCAGTCTGAAAAAAGCTACAGGCTGCAAAGCTTTCTGTGAAATCATTGAACTCAAAGAAGTTATAGGAAAGTGGTTCAATGAAAGAAATTACATTACAACATAACATATGTAATATACTAACCACAACAAATGAATAATACAGAATATAAGTGTGGAACATATAAGAACCATTACAGAGATATGGTACAGAGATTACAGAGCTATGGTAATTCATGCAAACATATTTAATCTTTCTGAACCGAGCTTTGCACTGAGCTTACCACAATGTCTTCCGAATTTTTTTGGCAACACAAGCCAGTTCTTCTTCTGCACAATAATGTGTTTTGTATCTTGGGAGTGACCTAAAACTTTACTAAGAAATGAATATGAATAGTGGATTTCTGTAAATGTTGTGGCACATCAGTGAACAACTATCTCTTTGCATGCTTGGTTGTGATGACAAAAAGCAGTGGATGGTGCTTTATAGAGAACAAGGCCTGGAGTCAGAGGAGGGCAACACCAGCAAACCCTGATACAAAGCAAATGACCATGAAATAGAGGCTCAACTGATACTGTCTGCCTGCTCTTTGTGTGTGTGTGTGTTTGTCTCTGAGTCCAGACAGTGTGTGTCAAGGCAGTGTCATGATCACAGATTGCGGCCTCATCACGGCTCTGCTGAGGAGATTTAGCTGGCACTGGTTACACTGACTGTGGCCCGTGTGTGTAAAAGTGTGTTTGTGTATGTGTATGGTTGTATGACTGTTTGTCACAACCCTGTCAGATCAGCCATGACTCTGCCCACTGTGTGTGTGTCAACCAGGGGTGACCTTTTTCTGTGTGTGTCCCTGGGAATGTATGTATGTGTATATGTATGTGTGTGTGTGTGTGTGTGTGTGTGTGTGTGTGTGTGTGTGTGTGTGTGTGTGTGTGTGCGTGCGTGTGTGTGTGTGTGTGTGTGTGTGTCCTGTGCTGCAGGCAGGGAAAGTCCCAGTCTTCATCGTGCCAAAGAGTTGGAGGGGACACCCTGTTCATCTGTGAGTTTGTTTCGTTGTGGGAGTTTCCCGTCAGAGCGAGAGGGGCTGGTCTTCTGCCTCAGTTTTAATCACATGTTTTTGACCTCTCTTTGAGTATTCTGCTTCTTTAAGTGACAAATGATGTCATCAGTTGATAAATAAGAAAGGCCCAGTCATCATACCCTTTCCCCTTTCTTAAACTTTGTTCCTGTTGACCCATGATACACTCTCTGACCATTAGTCAGCCTTCTTTTTGCCCTGATTTAAATTTTAAGTGTTCATGCTGGATTACAAACTTGTAGATGAGAGCAGGATTGGAAAATTAGATGATGTTAGGCTGTAATATCAGTAGTAATAATTCAAATTACTATAGTCAATTATTATTATTGTACTATTTTTATTGTCACAGATTTCATCCTGCCTCTTCCATCCTGAGCAGCTTGGTTTAGATGAGAAAAAAACTTCCAAAGAACTTTGAACAGTGGAATAAAATGGTTGTTATGTAGCTACCTCACACAAGGAGAAAAAGATGGAAGAGACTGAGAACAAAGTAGTTATTATTCATCTCTAGAAATGTGATCCCAGCTTGAAACCCTTTTTGCAAAAACTGCCACAATTCCAATAACAACATAACATACAGAATATAAAAGGCAGCGTAGTCAGGCTGTTTGTGATCATAAGGAAATTTAACTCCAATTTTATGTTTACATAAAAATCTAAATATTCAGCTGCAACTTATAAGTGGATTATGGACTCAGCATGGTGCACACAATTATTGTGTTCATACTCAGACATACTCCATGCAGGAGTTGCTCTCTGATATTGTCTTGGGAGCTGTGAACAAACACACAGTAAGACCACTGTAGCAGAAGAGAGCATAGCAGGTCCAAATTAAACAACATGAGGACATTGTTTGTCTTACAGGATCACATCATATGTCTGCACCTTCCAAAACCATTACACATTACTACATCCATTTCTGGTTAAAGTTTGGTTAGATTTTGGGCACAAAAACAGCTTTGGCAAAGTTTGTAAAAATAATGGAAATGCGTCATTTTGGGGCAGTTGGGCAGCAGTCGTTCTCTTTGGGATGACAGTGTCAGAAAGCAGGACGGAAGCTTCTTTGTTATGACTTGTAAGGTGAACCAACCGTCCACAAGAAGCTGTGCAGTTGGCAGAAATCAATAGATTTGACAGTGTTTTCAGAATGAAGAGAATTTGCCCTGTCAGGTGAGGAAAAGGCTTATCGTGCTGTTTTAGTGAGGAAAAGCACTTGTAACTCATTTCCGTCGTAAAAGTTAATCCGGTTTCCTGTGAAGGTATTTCGATCAGTGCCTGCACATTGCACTCATAACAAAAGCAATTGCCTATTGAGCCTACACATAATAAAATGAGCAAAAAAAAGAGCATTCATAGAATTGTAGCACAAGGCAATAAATTCAAAATAGAGATTTTATTGCATCTTCATGCAAGGTCTGTTGTTATGCTCTTTTGGATTTACACCACTGAACCCAAAGCCTTGCTCTACTGTAAGTCATAAATGTTTTAAACGCTTAAGACATCCTCAGTGAAAGGCTACACATCTCATCCCCTGCAGTAAATATGCTATTCTCCATATGTGGCTGTTAATTAGCTCAGCTCCATATCTTGCTGTGTATTTCTTATGCCGAACAGATCCCCTGTCCTCTCTCTCCCAGCGCTGTCCAGAGCTGTAAGAGAGCTAATTGGCAGCTCGCTTGCCTGCCGCGACGGTGATCATGCAAATGTATTGGTGCTTACCAATAGCTGGGCCCATCAAAACATTACGACGGCCATTACCCAGAGCTGAGGCCGGCCTAACGAACATATGCTCCCCCCCCCCCGACAACCTCCCCCCAATTCCTAAACTCTTATTTATGTGTTTAATTTAATGTGCGAGGGAAGAATTTCCGAAATTAAATTTGGTTTTCGTTGGTGCCTCCAGAGAGTGGCGGCGTTATAATAACATGGTAATTTTTTACACGTCTTTATGAGAAATGAGAAAATTAATTCTTTCTGACAAGCTGTAATTATTGGGCTTGGAACAGTTGCAGCTGAACAGTTTGGGCTGTGGTAGCCTGGCAGTGAGCTGAAAGAGGGAGAGAGAGAGAGGGAGAAAGAGAGAGGGGGGGGGATTGGAGGTGGTGTGAGGGGCGTTTAGTTGTACAGCCAGAATCATATACAGTCACAAAGAAGAGAGAACAATAGGAGGTGAATGGCAATAATGATGGAACAAGAGTTTGTGAGAGGAGAGGAAGACCTGAGGAGTGAAGAGGCAAGCTTGGATTGGAGAAGGGGAAAAAGAGGCAAGAAGAGGGGGGAGGATAAGAGATTGGAGAGAGAAAGAGAGAGACAGAGAGAAAGAGAGAAGGTTAGTTGAGAGGACACAAGGAGAGAAGACAATTGAAGAGTAGAGCAGGGCAGAAAAAAGGAAGGATTGAAGAAATGCAAAAGAGAGGAGTGGGAATGGAGAGATTTTAGGAGAGGAAAGAAAGGTGAGTGTAGGACAGAAGAGAAGAGAGGTTGTAGGAAGTGGGGTAGAAAGGGGAGGTGTAGCTGGAGAAAGAAACTGAGGAAAGAGGATCTTAGGACAGGGTAAAGAAGGCTGGTGGAAGAGGAGAGAGAATAAGGGTACATGAGGTAGACAAGGTTAGGAGTAGAAGACAGGAGATGGTAGGAAAAGAGAGATTGACAGAAGAAGTGAAGGAGAGAAGAGAATAGAGGAGAAGAGAAGGGCAGGGAGTGTGGGTTACATTAAAGGAGTGAGAGCAGAGATGTGGAGGAGAGGAGTGAGGCGATGGAAGGCGAGGGAAAAGAGAAGATGGGAGGAGGACATTATAAGACAAGGTTATATTAGAGGAAAGGAAATGAGAGGAGAGGAGACAGGAGGTGTAATGAGGAGTCATGCCTCAGTGTGTTACATCAGGAAGGAGTCCCTGTCTTCTTGTCTGATGTCATCAGAGGAGGCTCCTCTCCAGCACCAGCAGCTCCTCCTGTGTCAAGGTTACAGCACATTAATATTCACAGTCTACAGCCAGCCTGGCCTCGCTCCAGGCCTCCTTAGGCTCCCTCACTCACACACACACACACACACACACACACACACACACACACACACTCTCACACACACTCACGCACGTACTCTCACACACAATCTCACACTCACACACTCAAAGCACCAGCATCTGCTCACACTTACAGAGCTTCTTCCTCTTTGCTCCATCAAGTACAGGCATGCATTCTTATACACACAACCACACACACACACGCATACACACACAACTTCCTCTTCTTTGCCCCATCATGTGCTGAATATGGAACATGATACCAATAGTATGCAGCCATATTGTCGTTTTTCTACAGTTATTCACTTAGGCTGCAGTAAAAGCACTCTTACAGTTGTTGGGTGACTCATTTAATGACCCACTTCTGGTGTGTGTGTGTGTGCGCGCACCCAAGTGTACAGCCAAGTGGCCATTTGTTTTCACAGCCTTAAAAGGAGAACCAGTGTTTCTCTTTGCCTTTCTCTGCATGAGAGCATGTGTGTGTGTGTATGTGTGTTAGTCTGTGCATTGGGGCGTGGAGGTCACAATGATAAAAGATGGTTTTGTGTAATACGTAGGCCAAAATGTACAAATGTCATGTTGTGTGTTTCAGCTGTAAGTTTAGAACAACTTCATTCAATAGTTTCCTCTTAAATCATGATCAAATTTAATTCAGATGTGCATGTTGGGACATATCGTAAAGGTTATATGTTTTAAAGACACCACATGATAGTAAGAATGTGGTGTTTGTGTGTGTGTGTTCTTCCAGAAACCCATCCTGTTTATTCATTGAGCGTGTTCCATTTTGTCCTGTGCTGTTAAATGTTTCATCCTAGCAAAGGCATGATGGGACCCCCTGGGGATGAGGCATCTGCCCGGCCGGCCACACGCTGCATTATACATGACAGCACAGGACAGTGTGTGTGACTATGTGTGTGTCTATGAGTGTCTGTGTGAGATAGAGAGGAAGCGTTTGTAGGTGTCACTGAGTGAAGTGACCACTTTGTTGCATGACTCTGTTTCAGATCTGCAGTGAGCTGTCTTCAGTTGTGTATTGTCTAGCAAAGCCCTCTTTGTTTGTGCAAGTGATTGTAGTAGTAGAAAAAAACCCTTCTTTTTTAAAAAAGCAAATCATACAGTTGACCAAGGGGCACTTTTTTGTTGCCAGATCTATTGTATCTCAGTTGTATATTGTGCTAGAGCTAGACAAAACCTGAAGTCATTCTGGCAAAGAAGAAAAACAGTTTGGTTTGTTATAAATTGTCATAGGCGCGTAACTGTGCAAGGCTCTTTGGTTGTACTTTTCTTTAGGTTCTATTGGAGAGGTTACTGGGAAACATTCATTATATATTATATTTTGAATATCAACTATTTTCCTACACATCATGAACCAAACCAGAGATAAAAGTTCAGTGCAGCAAACAAGGGCTCCAAACAAAGGGCCAGGTAGCCGCTGTGTGCTGAATATAGCCTTAAGTACTTGATATTTTGTAGGCATTCACACGGCAAACAGCCATATTTTTAAAAAAGGCAAAGGCTTTTAATGAAAGGATGAAATACAGGAGTTCCAGACTGAGTAATACTGTACATCCATTAGCTAAGAATGAGGCAGGATTTTAAAATAAGTTATCACAGTGACAATCACATCGTCCACTGTCTCCATGATTGTGACGTAAACAGCCAGGTACATGTTTTTGGTATTTTTTGGGCTGTTTTTGTAGCTTTATTTGACAGATACAGCTGAAGAGTGACAGGAATGTGGGGAGAGAGAGAGAGAGAGAGAGAGAGAGTTGGAATCGAACCCTGGGTCACTGCGGCAAGGACTGAGCCTTTGGGGCGTACCTACATGGGGTGCACACTCTACCTGCTGAGCTAACCAGTGGCCCTAGGTATGTTTTTTTTTTTTGACAGATGACCCTGCATTATATGTTGGCGGCCTCAGTGTGAGAAACCCCTCTGTGCCACAGCAGTGGTCCTATTGATATGAATTTGAATTGAATTGTTTTTTTTTTATCCAAAGCCATTTTCAGTCTTTATTTCAACATAATAATCAACATATGTCATTAATCAGGACTTGAAACAACATGTCAGGTCCAAGTTAAAGGTTTTATTTACAACATATAGATGGCAGATGTGATGTAATGTTTAAATCATAATCCCATAATCATCATAACTTTATGCTCACACTTTGTACTAGAAAACAGACCTGGAATGGCCCAGTGTAACTACAGTGGTCCTCAAACATAAAAACCTTGTGTGTGTATTCAGACATTTGGGGAATATTTTGGCTGGTAAAAGTTCAGCCATGATGACAAATGTGATGATACTTTTTATACACACCAAAATAACAAACAAACAAAAGAACCTTGTGTCTTTTGAAAGGTTAAATAATTTACCCTCTCTATGTGTGTGTGTGTAATGTGTGTGTTCATGTGTGGAGATATGTGTGTTGTGCACCTGAGGTCTTGCTACTGTAGCTAATGAAAGCCCCATCTCCTCATGCAAATGAGGCTGCTGTTAACCCCAATCAGAGAGGTCACTGAGTGCGCATCAATCCCACATCTCCCTGAGTGCTACACAGACAGCACACAATAGTTCCCACCCCTCCATAGGCCCACAGGTAATTACTGGGAGCCAGAAAGGGAGAGGGCCAGGGGAGTCAGGGTCTCAGGTAGGTGTGCGTGGCCGCTGATGCTTTTTTTCATGTCATTTATGGGAAACACAGGGTTGGTTTGCATCTTGGGTCAAGTGCAAGTGCTGTCTCTTACCACACCCCTTCCTCCAAAACACACACAAACACACATGCTCACAGTCTGACAGGCAATTACAGCATGAGAGTGGCTGTGCTGTAAGTAAGATTAGGAGGTCAGGTCTGCTGTCTGCTCCCTGTGAGCCTCGGAGCGTCACCTCTCTGACTACATCCACAATCAGCTCCATTAGCTGCTGTGTTTGCCTGTCCTTCCACCTGTTGTCTGTTTTTTCCTACCTGTCAGTTAACTGCCTTATGTTCGGCCCGTTTCCTGTCTGACAAGATTGTACACGGTGTCTGAACAGGAATGCGAAACAGCAATGACGTGACAGTAAAATAACCACGCTGCATTGGCCATTTCTCCACATCACCGCTGGCTGTCAAAGTTGACTTGAGTGTGTATGAATTTTGTGAATTAATTTATTCACCATTTAAAAAATAAAATAGTCGGGGCGGTGTTTAGCTCAGTTGGTAGAGCAGCCGCCCCGTGTGCGGAGGCTCAGTCCTTGCTGCGGGAGCCCAGGGTCCGAATCCGGCCTGTGGCTCTTTCCCGCATGTCATTCCCCATCTCTCTCTCTCCCCACATTCCTGTCACTCTTCAGCTGTCTCTATCAGAATAAAAGATTGAAAAGGCCAAAAAAATAATCTTAAAAAAAATAAATAAATAAATTAAAAAAAATAAAATAAAATGGTTGATGTTATGGAAGATGAGCACAGTGTGAGTCTGTTAAAGTAATGACTTAGAAAGACCTTTTCCTGCAAAATTATTGTAAGAAAGACTCACCCAATGAAAATTTTGTTTTTAAAAACTTTACTGCACGCTTGTTTTAGTCAAAGTAAAATAATTAACACTGTGATCTTTTTCCAAGTTTTTAAATCCAGTGTCAGAGCAATATAATGTGCAGTGTTTTGATGTCTTAAAAAACTTCACTTTCACCGTAACTCAAAGTCTTACCAGGCCCCTTTCATTGTTTGTCATAGATTTTAAAGCCCTTTATGTTAAAATTTGTGCTGTGATTTTGAGTTATATATAAAATGACAATTTGAATTGGAAGAAAAGTTTTTTCTACTACTGTCAGGTCCCTTTGATAAAATTACAAAATTCTTAAATGCTCAGTCTGAAGTGTTTGAAAACAGGCAGTCCAGGATGTTGATTATAAGGTAATGTACTGCATACAGACAATAGATTTGCCAGCCTAAGCCCAAGCTCTCCTCTTATTAGTAGTCGCTGTCTACACTCTCTGCACTGACCTAAATATATTCTCTCACACATCTCTTCCTCTCCACTTGACTCAAGGCGTGATAAGTGTAGAGTATCTGCAGGTTCCTGAATTTGTACTGGTTTAACTTGATACACCTTTGTATGTGAATGCAATGAAATATGATTGCCTTCCACTGAGGAGCACTTGACCATCAAAAGAACATCAGAGCAATCCCTTCCAGTGGAGCAATAATAGTCACCTTAACATCATCACGCGCTCAACCCTGTGGGCAGCTGACACCCCTCTTGGAAGACAACTATTTTTCTGTGGTTTGAATAACAATGCCAATCCCTGTTTCCTCCTTATCTCGCAATAAACCGGTTAAAGGCATCTAGTAGACTCTGTATTTGATCAATTTTAAACGATTAGGTTTGCCAAGCCATATTAGGTTTGTGGATCATCAGCCTTTGTGGCCCAAGTAGCCCGAAGGTGCTTTTACCCTCTTCACTTATTAACTTGTTTCTGTGCAGAGGAATTCTGAGATTTGTGTGGAAAAGTGAATTCTACAGATCCATTCATTGGTAGAAAGGGTGCATATTTTACTGTTCATGGTCTTTTCGTCTTAACAAGCAGTCCATATATGTGACTTAGTGAATGGGACATTTGTGTATCCTTTGTAAAAACAGAGCCAGCTCTATGTAACAGCAATGCTTTCTTTCTTAACAACCAGTCTGAATAGGTATGAACATAGTACAAAAGTGACACATTTCTAAAAAAATAAAAAAAAAAATCCCAAGTCTACTGATGAAGAGGATGTAGGAAAACTTAGTGAACCATGTGAATTTTAAATTGATCAATTTTTAAAGGAGTATGATTTGTTCTTTGACATCCTTTGACTGAATCACTGAATGACACACTGTCAGCAGTCTGTGGTGTGCTGCCAACTGAGCATGTCAAACTGTATAACATACAAGCCTACTAGTAGCATTGGCGATATAAGTCTACTGTTCCTTTGCAACATTCAACATGGCCTTGGCAAAGACAAGACAAAAAAAAGAAAAGTTGTTTTATGACTCCACAAGGAGCTGCAGATAAATTGCCTCATGTGATGTCACTTGAGGTAAATTTCGTTTGGACTGAAATCTACAAGTTTAAAAAATGAACAAAATCTGGGGGTGTGGAGTTAGAAATAAGCGAATTTACCAGAACTGTCCAGCCCACTCCTCATCTTTAATTGAGGTTATCAGCTTGAGGCTACATTAGCCACTTCTAGCATGACTACCATGTTTGTAAGGTTTGTCGAAGTTAGCTTGCTTGTTATCTAGCTTTGAATTTCAAAGTTGAAGCTAGTCTAACTTGTTAATGTTAACTGATTCCCACTAGACCTTCACTCCCATGCACTCAGTCCTGTGTTCATCAGGGAAATGAGGGACTGTAGCAGTCTCTTTTTCCTGGGTCCAGATGTGGTAATGCCAAATGACACTATGATTAAATGACGATGATGATTATCCTGTGATTCAAAGCACAAAACAGAGTAACAGCTGAGTGTCACAGAGAAATCAAATCACAGATGTGACTAAGACTGCCAAAAGATGAAATGATTTCTTCCGCGATAACCTACCAAAAAATAGAAGTCCTGTCTCAGATTATTATAAAGGTTAGTGTGCCAGCACAACAATGAAACATTACGATGAAGCATGCATTCGTACAAGTGGTTGATCGTTGAAATGTGTGTATAGGTGAGTATAGGTAGTCATAATGTTTTATAGCCCCATCAGTCAACCTCTAGTTTATAACTAGTCAAAGCATCCATAAGACACTTGAATGTATAATTCATTCAAGTCACAGTCTATGTTTTATGACTGTTGATACAGAGTATGAGAGAGCATTATGTGTGTTTATGAGTGTATTCATAAAGCAATATGAATGCATTATAATTCACTGTGAATGCTCTCATAATGCACTATAGATGTGGTCTTCATAGAAAGTTGAGAAAAGAAAAATTTCAGTTAAACTTGAACACTGAATGATCTGGCTTCTAAGATATCTCACCTGTGTCCTAAGACATATGGATGATATAGGATATAAGATGATGTAGTGTAATTTTCCTAAACATACCACTTCCTGTTGAACTATACATTCTCCCTCCAAAACAAAAGCAGTGGGTGGAGTTGGTGTAAGGCGTTGAACAGCAAAGATGAGAAGGTGCCCATTGAGAAGAGAGAGAGCTCCTCTTCTCTGAAACGGGCCCCAGAACAGCCTGGGTGAGCCGGGGTTTCATTATCCCCCATCCCTCTGTGATGAGGAGAAGAAAGGCGGACGTGAGAGAAAGAAAGAGAAAGAACAGAACAGAGGAGGGGAAGAAGAAAAGAAAGAGGCGTTTGATAGAGCTGTGTGGAGACCGTGTGTGAATGAGCCAGTGAAGGGCAGCCATTGTCTTGCCGCGACCTCAATTTGGTACTGTACGCTCCTCTTTTTACTGCACTGTCTCGAACCACAATGCCTCCTTTCTCCTCCGCTCTACTCCCTCTCTCTCTTAAAGAAATAGGGGGATTAGGGCCCACTGAGGGGAACTGCGTGTCCAGATTGCCAACTATCATGACTCTTTGCAGTGTGACGAGAAGGCAGCAGGATATTCTACACGACATTTGTCAAATTGTTTGTTTGTGCATCTCACTTTTTTCTCTTTCTCTCTTCTCTCCTCATTAACTTTTGCCTCTGTTATTCTCACAGGTTAGTGTAACGGATAGGGAAAATGTAACTGTGCTCTAAGTGGAATAGGAATGCAATGTATTTTTGGACAGGCTAAGGAGGGAGGTGCAGGAGCTGAAAGAAAGAGTGAAAAAGACAGAGAGTCACAGG
Organism: Sciaenops ocellatus; assembly: GCA_033000465.1. NCBI lineage: Eukaryota > Metazoa > Chordata > Actinopteri > Sciaenidae > Sciaenops > Sciaenops ocellatus. The sequence continues at coordinate 7,154,008 of CP136889.1, forward strand.
GACAGAGACAGAGTGCGCAGCTGTACTTCCTGTTTACCCAGGCCTTGTTTGAGACAGTGGGAAGGAACAGGGGCTGCATTCATCTCTTCTTTTCTACCTCCGCTGACCCCCTTCCTCCTCCCTCCTTCTCCTCCTGCTCTATTCTCCTTCAATTCCTTATTTTCTCTCTTCCTCTCCCCTTGTCTCTTGCTGATAAACTGTATTGAACTCAAGAGGATGAGCTAGATTAGTTACTGTGTAGCGCTATTTGGTAGGCATGGTTTTTGTACTGCGACTGATTTGGAAGCAGAAATTATTATTAAATGTTCGGACTGGCAGCTATTATTATCATAGATAGAGACCGCAGATGTGTCAGGGGAAGATATAAATACAGAAAGGAGAAACAGAGAGAGGATGTAGGAGAATGACAGATGGGATGAACTTTTAGAAGAGTTAGAAGAACTTTCTCCCGGCACAGTTCACTTATTAGGAAGTTACAACTTACCCCATCATTCAGTTTTTTTTCTGCACCAAAACATTGAGCACACACAGACATAACTCTATTAGAAAACATTTGGGTTTGCTTTGATGGCAAGTAAACTAACTGTAACTGTGTGCCAAATCAGACCTTGAAACCTTGCTGAGAGAAAGAGAGAGAGAGCATGAGATAGAAGGAGAGAGAAAGAGAGAGCAAATCCCAGTTGTTTGTTCCACCCACCAGAGCCGAGCCCTCCCTGACCTTTCTTTCTGCAGTCGGACATCAGACTGAGACACCGCGAAAGATGCACTAGATTAAAAGGACTGTTTCTGTTGCTGCTATAATTCCTATTGTACAGAGGGGCGACTATAGACGAGGCTACATTCAGTAGATCACATGTGTATTTATGCACAAACACACACACCCACACACGGACACAAACAGGCCTGCTTATAGATGCACAGATGCGGTGTCAAAATGGTGACAGGGCACGACGGGACCCCGTTTCATCTGCATGTGTTGTTTGTTGCATTGACAGTCCATCTATTTGCAGTCAATCATTAGGCGGCCATAGGATACTGGCTCAGAGTCACTTGAAGGAAAATATAGGAGAAGACAAACAAAGGGACCGGTTGTGAGCAAAGATGAAAATGTCATAACTTTACCAATTTTACTTTAAGGCGCTTAACTCTGAAAAGTGACTGCATTTACTTTCTTTTGGCATTTTCTTGTTAATAGGATGGTCTGGTAAATGGAGTAAAGTACTGTTTTTAAAGTTAACTTTCATTTCTGTTGCTATTTTGTGTGTGTACATTCTGGGCAGTTTTTCCAAGTACATATTTACTTGTAGATCTATAACCTTTAGACTTTAAAAAGGAAAAGACATACATGTGTTTATTCTGTTATTTAAATTTCAGTGAAATTAATTGACTATGATTGCAAATGACCTGTAGACATCATAAATGCAAGACCTTGTATCTCACAAGTGCTACACTGTAATTTGTTTAACATGTGCTTCAGTATTTCATTCAATTTACTTTAGAATCAGTCTGTACTATCATTCAAATTGTAAGAACCAGCAAGGTGTTGTGGTGAGCGAGGACTCCGCCCTTGACTGTACAGTGAGAATCCAGCTGCATCCCAACAAGCGTCATCCCTGCTGAAGTGTCCTTAAGCAAGACAGCGAATCCATGTCAGCCCTGAGAGTGCTGCTCTTCAGCTGACCCTGTGTTCTGACCTCCCTGTACTGTAGGAGCAAATAGCCCAGGCTGCATCTATCGCCTTTTTTCTCACGTATTGATCACCCAAAGGAGGAATTTTATGTTTGCTCGCTACTCTCCACTGGGAGGTCAGTGTGCAGGGTCAGCTTTGGAACAGCGCCTCTGGAAAGTGTAAGGGGTTTATTGGTTTGCTCAAGGACACTCTGTCCACCACAAGAGAAAGAATCAAACCTGTGCCCCTTGAAAACCCATTTTTGTTTTACGCAAGAAGGTAACCTTCCTGTGACGGTGTGGTTTTTATCACCCTACAATAGGAAGGTTGTAGGTCAGTACTCAAAACAGCACTCAAACTATGTTGGCCAACTCTCAAACAAGTCCTGAACCTCCTGGGGAATATGTAAATGGATACGCTCTTTTGACAACTTTCTATCTCTAAAACCTAACTTTGCCCGAGTTGAGAAAAGCCAACTTTTTCACTAATTTGTCTTCATTCTTTTGAAATAGTAACTTTTGAAAGGGTTTCCAGGGCTCCAAGGTCATGGGAAGAAACTAAATCCATAAGACTGTGTAAATCATCAGGAAAATGAAAATCACAACAGGAATATGCAGACAAAAGTTTCATGATTGTGTTCCTAATTGCGCTTTGGCTAAATTGCAGTCAGATACTCTGAATTCCAATAAAATCTTCTGAAAGAATTTTCTAAACAATCTTTTATCAGCCCGCAGTTTGATGCATTCCCAGACTCTTCTTTGGACTTTCAATTACAATTCGTTTTGATTAAACATGTAAATACACCATCCTTGATGGTGTTCTTTGTTAGCATGGCCTTCTTTTGGCTAAAAAGCATATTCTCTTGAGTCTCTCCCATGTAATGAAGATTGAAGATTAAACAACAGGAAGGAGCCATTATTTTTGTCAGGGAATTAAAGTACCATCAATCTCACTTAATCACCACCTTAATATCTCCTCAGACGCCAGCAGAAAGCTGTTTTGCAGCTCAAGGTTAACATGCTTTGTTCTGTGGAAGGAGAGGAGGAGGGGAGAGGGATGGACAGAAAATGAATGTATGAAGCTACTCTGGCATGCTTTGGATCATGCTGTCCACTGAGTGGACACAGATTACAGCAAACTGTCTTGTGCTGGTAAGAGGGCAAGGCCAGGAGGTCGATGTAGAGAGAAATGACAGCTATTGTTTGGTCTGTAATTATCTCTGTCTGCTTCTTCGCCCGCTCATTTCCTGTAGAGACAGACAGGGACTGAGGGGAGAAGGGCCACTGGTTTGCTGCTCTATCCCTGTAACAAGTGGTACAGTTTGTCCTTGATGACCAACAAAAGCTTCTCTGCTACTGTATCCATGTTCTTGTATGTAGGGACCTGTGTGTCACATTATTAAATAGGTGTTGTTTGTCAGATATGCTGTATAGAATGTGTAAGGGTACTCATGGCCAGTTTCATGTCACCATTTGACAGGACACACACCTTGAAGCTTGAACCTTGAAGGAGGAGCTGATCGAATAATCAGTCTACAGTCCAGTAGTTGTTGAAATTTCACTCAAAACCACAAATCACAATCATAGTGGTGCTAGAGTAAAAGGAGAAAATTCATTATCTGGAACCATGAAGTCTGTGCCAGATTTTTGCCAGTTAAAGTTATTGTTAAGATATTTAATGGAACAAGTAAAAACTTTGACCTGCTAGTCAGGGAATCATCAAAGTTTGAACGCCATGATGACAGAGTTGATCTTAGACAGTCTGCCTCATCACCACAATTTAACCAAAGGGAGAATTACCTTCAGCGTATGAATAACAGCTGTAGAGCAACTCTCATACAAATATCCGAGTTTGGAAGGCACGAGTCAGTCAGACCCACAATAATCAACTCTAATGGTGTCTACGCAATATGATGGTGATGGTCTGACTGAAACCTGTGATTCTCTAGCATAAGAACCACTTCCCCTCCACAGAGGGAGCTCACGTAACCACGGAAACCATCACAAAAGAGGCAAGTGAAAATGGATGGGAATCGAACATTCCAGTTGACTACCATTGATTTACTGCCTGAGAGAGAGAGACAGAGAGAGAGAAAGACAGTGAGGGTGACGTGGGCAGAGGTTAGATTGAGTGTTTCTAGTCATTGCCACTGACCAAACCAGACACACACACAAATGGTTAGACAGGTGTGTGCTAATACATAGATAAGATGATGTCTTCTTACTAAAGACTTAACCATACTTTAGACTAATTTCCCACATTTTTTGCGATCAGCTGCTTCTCTATCGTTTCCAATACAGTTATAAATAAAATACAACCACTTAATAAAACTAATAAGATAACTGCTTCAACATCTCACTGACTTGTAATATGGAGAAGGGCACCTCTTTCATTCCCTTTCCATGTTCTTGCACTGTGTAACTTTGGTTGATCGGGCGCGATCTCCTGCAAGAAGTGTGTAACACTTTACGGCAGTGGGTCATACACCACCAACTATGGGTCTTAGCTCAGTATTCTCAGTGCAGACAACATGGCAGAGGTAAAGAGACTGAAGATTGTGCATTACAGTACATTCATATTGGACAAATTCACACCTCACAATTTAGACATTTACAAACCTGAACCAGGGAAGTTGCAGTTTGTGGTTCAATGCCTTAACCCTAGGCCTCTGTGTCACACTCTGAGACTGTAGACTATAATGCTTTGTGGGATGTAAACTGGAAATATAATGTTACCATGAAGTCAGTTAATTAGCTATTGCTTTAACTTGAGCCCTGTTTTTTTTAGCCTTTTAGCCTGACAAATTAGCACTATTAAAAGTATGCAGAAGTAGCAGTTCCTGTTTGCAATATACCCATGGATCTAGAGACATTTTTCACTCATTACTTTGATGCTGAGGAAAACTGGAAAACATGATGATTCTCAGGCAAGTTGTGGAGTTATAAGTTATTAATCTTTTTTATGATTAATAGGCTGATTTATGGATCTTTCTTTATGATGGACATCTGGGTTATGGTATCCCCAGAAAGCGTAAGTCAAACTGGATCTAAAAATCTGTATCATGTCTTTGTGTTTTAGAGTTATGATTTGGAGAAGTATGATTTTTTTAATGCTAATTGTATTGTTGTTTCTGGGCACTTTAAGGTATCCCAATAGCCTCAATAGCTGTGTGCCACAGTCTCTGCTACAATTTAAACTGCTGACCATTTTGACAAGACAAGTTGAGACAAGACAACGGGACAAACTACTAACTAATCCAACTTCCCAAAGTGTGCATGGTTAGGGAAAAACTCAGTCGGGTCTGACCCCTGTCAAAGTACCATCATTTCTGACCGTAATCTGTTCAGTGTGTTATGAATCTACAAAATCTGTAATGTGCAAAAACAAATTACAGTGCAAATGACCCATTCAATTTGGTGGAAAATCTGGTCCCATGATTATGTTAAATCAAATAAGTCTGATTTCCTGGTAGAGATTTTTTGGTATATATTTGCATCCGGCTTCTTTTCTGTTTTCTAGATAAACGATATCTTCCTCCTTTTGTGTCATTGTTTTATTGTTTCTAAATAAGAGAGAGGTAAATTTTAAAGTCTTAGTCATATCTGGGGCACTACTGATTTTAGTCTCAAAGTAATAATTTATTATGTGAAGGTTTTGGGGATAATTCATAAATTACATGCTATCCTTCTGGGAGTGTTGTTCTCTACAGTAGGTTATCCAAAAATGACCCTCTATGTAATGAAACGGAAAATCTTGAAACAACATGACCATACCATGTCTTTTCAAGTCATGTCACAGATATAGGACACTGACCAGCATCATGTCTGAAACATTAATCTAACATTTGTGTGGTTATGTCCCAAAACTGAAAGCCTCAAATGACCCCGGTTCTTGTTTGTGCAATTGCTTATGCAATACTAATTATACACATCTGACCGGTAACACGTGAGAATGAGAAGAATTGGCATCAAATTTCCCCAATAAAGCCTTTTATTATCACAGACAGACGGGCTTTTCTTTGCTGTTTATTAGGTTTGTATTTTTCAGTCAGTGTCTTCTGGGGTGAACAGTTTGCAAGGCAGGAATAATAAGGGATGGTACTGTCACAGGAACCCATCTGATTTGGCGCTCTCTTGTACACGATGTAACACACACACCAGACATCACACACAGACATGGACACACATGCCTGAGGACACAGTTACAGGCTCTCGTCATTTTTGCTCTCCCCCCTGTGTAGTTTTAAGTGTGTTGGAAATCTTGTGTTGGGCCATCAAAGCAGCGCCCTAACCGTTAATGGCTTTACGGCTTGTTAGTTAGTTTTAGCCCGCTCAGGAGGAGGGTGTGTGTTTATGCGTGTATGTGCATTGAGAGGAGGTGTTGTTTGGGCCAAAGAATAACGGGGACAGTGCTCAGGAGTGCATCAGTAGGGAATTTGCATGCACACAATTGCCTAAAAACACACACATTTGTAGACATAGGACACTTGTGTACTCACACATACGAGCAGGAGACGAGTGTACGCAGCACAGATTGATTCATATACACAAACGCACACAAATAGTGAACCAGCATGTCGATAGGCATCTCTCTTTCTGCCTCTCTCTCTGGGAGTCCGGTGAGGCCTGGCCTAATTGAGCTGGCCTCAGGAAGCCCATCATTAGCCCTGCTGCTCCGGTCACACATGGCCACCAGATGTGAGTCCAGCCACAATGGAACGCTGAGTGCCACTCTTTCTCTCTGTCTTCCTCTCTCTCTCCATCTATCTCTCTCTCTCTCAGTCTGTCTCTTCTGTCACTCTCCAGCCTAATAAACTGGCTTTTGTTTCCGTGCGGCCATTGTTCGTTAAGCCTACCGCTGCCTGCCCGTAAGAGAAGTCATTGGGGCCTGAATGGGATGCTTTGTACTGACAATAGACAGAAATAGGAGAGGGGGAGACCAGATTGAGAGAGGGAGGAAAAGAGGGATGGAGACGGAGAAGGAGGGGGGGAGAGGAAGGGTGCCCAGCAAGGATTTCAATGCACCCTCTGGAATTTTTATGGCTTGTTTTTGTAGTTTCAGAATTCAGTGAGTTGGGGCCACAACATGTACATTGCACCTTTCTCACCTCTCTGTATGCGGCTGTCCACTGCTAGATGTTGCTCATGACTTGATGACTGGATGTTCTTGTATTGTTATTGTTGTGAGAGCCGAATGACCTCACAAAGAAAGGAAGAGGATAAAATGACATGGTGGTTCATGAAGTTAAATGTCTTTATTTACATATGGTCTTCACTTCTTTAGGGTAGGAGAGTTTAAGCTCAGGGCTCAGCTCAGGTTTAGGTGAAGGTTAGAATTAGGTTTAGGTTTTGGACTGCTTTTGACTTCATAATGCACACTAGAAAAGTATGTAGACACCCGAACACAGTATGTGGAACACTGATTGTTGAACATCTCATTCCAAAACCATAAGTGTCAACCACACTTCTGGGAAGGCTTTCTACAAGAACCTGGCTGCAGGGATTTGCTCCCATTCAGCCACAGGAACATTAGTGAGGTCAGCCACTGGTGCTGGACGATGTCCATCGGATCCTGGCTCAGTCTCTGTCGCGGTTTCAATGTCCACTGGAAACATTTCAGAAGCGGAGCGTCTGTTCTTCAGCAGCCACATTTTTAATACAGTTTTGGGCTTTATTACTGACTTCTTTCACAAGTGTTGAAGCCACGTTTGCAGCTCATTTAGATGTGACAACACATGCTTTGTGGAGGTACCCTACTTAGACAACATTTTCTCACCTCTTACTTCATCTGAGATCACTCATCTTAAGTGTTAATATAGCCAATTGCACAGCACAGCTGTTGTCCTCAGTGAGCTGTAGACTATTGTGTCAGATTTTACTGTATGCTGTACTCAGTTTTTGCTAAATTAGAATGATGGGGTCTAATCCAAATGACCAGAAGTACATAAGTATATATAGACAGTACTGTTCACATACTTTTAGCTGTATACTGTAGAAAATCTTGTTTTGTGTTAATTGGGAAAATCCCCAAAAAACAATACTGAGATTGAGATTTGTCCTCAGGAAGCACACTGCAGCAGTCTTTCCCTTACTTTTCCTCCGTGTTTTCTAACTCTAAAAATGTCTTTATCTCTCAGCCATGTAGGGGTGGTGTCTGTGTCTATGTGTGTGCATGCGAGTGTGTGTGCTAAACTGCGGACACATGGCAATGCATGATACATTTCGACGGCTGCCCTCATTTGAGACAAATGTAATTATCACGCATGGTTGAGTTTTTTCTAATTTTTGAAAAGTTAAGTCGCTAATCTGTGAAGTTGTTCCTCAGCTGAATTAATTCAATTATCTGGCAGCATGAGTAGATATCAAGGTTTGACGTTTATGTCTGTGTGCCTATTTCTGTCTGTGTGCAGTTGTAATAATATGCATATGTGTGTGCATTAGTGTGTATTTATGCTTGCGTCTTTCTGACATACTGTCCTGAATGGGCATGTGCATGGATTTGTGTATGAATGTATTAGTGTGTATGGCTGTGTGCAAAAATGTGTGAGAATAGAAGCCATGTTTTGCAACTCCCACTGGATCAAGGCCTTTTATAATCCACTGAGCCGACATAATTCCACCTCACTTACAATGGATTTGTCTCTGCTTTGTCTCCTCATTATTGTTCTCATTCACATGATAAGCTGCTTCATGATTCCATTAGCATTCTCTCTTAGCCACCGTGCTATAGGCACCAATATTTCAACTTCAGTGCTGTGGATTTACTTGACTTTTAAGTCAGTTAATCGTGGCCCAACTGGCTGGAAGACAGTTGAGAAAAATCGAATTGTTGTACTTAAAGACACAATAGACAATCTCTGACTGTTTTTGTACTCTTGTCATACTTTACAACTAGAACAAATGATCAAGACGTCTGTGAATGTACATTCATGCTGTAGCAACAAAGACAAAATGTGAACTGCGTGTAGTAACAAACCCACAGAGAGTTATCTGTTATCTATTATCTGACTATTCAGTTCCCTTTAGCTCATTGTTGTTTTGATCTTACTGCCCACAACTTCACTCTTTTGGTTCAGTCTCACTACCTGTCTATCATCAACCTTGTCTCAAGCCACAGCAGGCAGCTGTTTTTCTGAGTGAAAAGGCTCAGATAAACCCACTGTACGCTACCTGCCCAGCAGACATACGAACATCAGACATACAGTCGTAAAGTTGGCAAATGGACGGTGAACATCATGGAGCATTTAGCTGTTAAGAGCCAGACATTTTACACAGGAGTTAGTGGGGATCAAAACAGAGCTAAAAGGAGAGTAATTGGAGTTGTCAGGTGGCCAGAACCACTGCTCCAAAATGAATGATAATGTTTCTTAGTGACTGCGGGAGGTGTAATAGACAACTGTTTGCTACCCCATACGCCATAACAGCTTTAAGCTTAAAGCTTGTTGCACTGCTCCCAACTGGTAAAAAATGATCAGTTATTGGAGGTTTAACAGGAGCCTGAGTCTACTTATTTTCTTCTTTCTGATACTGAAGCCTGGTTACCCCAAATAACCCTCTCTATCTTTCACATAGCTGAGTAAAGTCAGTGTTTTCATATCTGCTTTTTTGGTGGGAGTTATGTTGACACCTAATATGGTACAAACTTCACTGTCTGTATTTGTTTTGGCAGTGTAGTGACCCGGGTACTGGTATGCATTGGTGGACGACTGATCCACCACTACCACTAGTCAGCTTTATCTATCTGCTCCCAGCAGCTAGACAGGCCTGCTTGTAAACACTCCGTTTAGAATTAAATGCTGCACGTACATTCAGATTCATGTGTATATTACTTATAATATTTTGGCAGTAATGATCTGATTTACAGTAATATTTTGTCTCTTTTCTGTAGTTGTCACTTTGACCAAAGGACTGTCTTTCTGTCTTTGTCTCTCTCTCTCTCTCTCTCTCTCTCTCTCTCTCTCTCTCCCTCTCTCCCTCCCTCCCTGTCTCCCTCTCTACCTCCCTGTCTCTCTCTTAGATATGCTAATACTATTGATCCTAATTGGAAACAGGACAGAACTATCTACAGATAAGAAGACAATGCTTGCAGCGGCCCATAGATTTCTTCCTGGTGCTCTGAGAGGTGTGTTGCGGGCTGTATTGGAGTTCACGGGGTTCTCACAATCTGTTGTCTTTCGAATTGTATTGACAGTCTCCTCTGGGCTCTGCCTAACAGTCTGTTTTCATCAAAGGCGATGGCAAATTGTAGTGCATAAGCTCAATGTATGTGTGTGAAAGACTGAGGTTGTGTGTTTGTAGCTACAGATGGCATGGCGTGCCTTGCCATTCAATTTTGGATTGAAGAACATACAATATATTATATGTTGTTTTTTGCATATGCATGAGAGAGTATGTGTGTGTGTATGTTTGCGACAAAGGTTGTGTTATTTATTTATCTAATGTCAGGATCCCAGACAATGCAACTCCAGTGTCAAGGTTGGCAGAGATGGTTGCCATGACGATGCTGGCAAACAATCTCTCAGAGCTGGTCTCTCTCTCTCTCTCTCTCTCTCTCTCTCTCTCTCCTCTCTTAGAGGAAAGGCTTAGAGGCTTTTGGAGACTAAAGAGCAGAGAGACGTCCTTTTTTTTCTTGGGCCGTAGAGTGGTGGATATTGATCAAGAATCGAACCCGTGTCGCTCCGTGCAGAGGCCTAATGCACTTACGACCAAAACTGGAAAGCTACGGAAAGCGAGGGAGGGAAAGAAAGGATGGCAAGCTACAGTGTATTATTGTTTAATGACAAAGACCTGAGAAAAGAAAGAGATAGGAGTGGAAGAATAAAGAGCAAACATGTTTTTTTAGGAGCAAATCAATTAGATCCTCACTCCCTACAGCTACTGTTTGAGTGTGAAAGAGCAGATGCACATATAAAACACCTGCTTATGCAATGAAGCAGTCAAATACACACTTTCATTATATGCACATAGGTGGTTGCATGCACACACACACACACACACACACACACACACACACACACACACACACACACACAGACACACACACACACAACATGAGCCCTACCTGCTCAGTGTAGGTCTGTCATGCAGGAGGGAGAGTAGTTAAGTGAAACGTGTTGAGCCCTCTCAGGTAATTACATCTCCATGCTAATGTCTAATTAGACAGCTCTGAGGGGACTCATCTACACTGCATTAATTAATGCAGTCAATCCAGAACTTACACACACACACACACACACACACACACACACACACACACACACACACGCATACACTGGCAAATACACAGCAGCACACATCCTACTACATTGACCCACATTAGACAGCATGTGAGCATGTATGTGTTTTTGTGTGAGGGAAATCAATTAGACCTTTACACTATTACTACCTGTGTGATTGTCTGTGTGTGTGTGGCCCAACCTCTAACTGGACTTTGACAACACCTGTAAATAAGGATAATTTGTTTGCATGACAACATCGTGGCTGTTTTTTGCGTCAATATTTGCAGGTAGATCATTTGCAAAGAGAAATGGGTTAAAACAACTGAATGATAAGAAAACACGAATCCTTTAAAGTTATTTTTTATTGAAAAATGCCCAAAAACGTGTCAGGTTCAGCCTGTTTTCTTTTGTCTTATATGATACTGAACTGAATATTTTTAGGTTTAGAATTGTTCACATAAAACAATCATTTCAAAGTAGTCATCTTTGTTCAGGAAACTTGTGTCAGGCATTTTATTGATGTTCTTTTTTTTCTCTCTCTTTGTGAAATAGTAGGTAGTTTTATACCTTCAGGCTTCCAACAACTATTGAAATGAAACAATCTGAGTAGTATAAAGGGGGAAATCACTCTTTGGTAGAAATGTACGTGTTGCCAGATTGGGCAGTTTTCTGCCCAGTTGTTACATTTTTATTCAGGTAAAAAAATGGTTTTGTATGTATTGTGACATTTTAGGAAAATTTTGATACCAATTCCAATAAATCAGCCCCGCTTCTCTTCTGAGCAATATGATTGAGAGTGACAGGAGACTCAGCTCGACATGCAATGACTGTCACAACCAATTGTCATTTTAGTTTTTTACAACTAAATTGAAACTTTTCCTATTCATTATTCTGTCACAGCTCTGTGATAAAAGACTTGAAAAATCTGACATCTGTTCATTTGAATTAAGACTTTTATTGTATTTTATTGTATAATGATCTGGTGGGTTCTCGGCTCTGATCGAACTACTTTTTGTCAGTCCAATCTGGCTTACAACACATAGACCTAGTCAACCTGTATTAAAGGGTCACAAGTACAAACTGCTTTAAATCAAAAAGGTTGTCCATTTCATTTCGACTTCTTGAGTCAAAATGCATAATCTAGTTTCCATGTGTTGCTTTCAATGAGAAATGTTTTTTATAATTGAAAAATAACCTCTCCATCAATGAGAGACTTGATGGCAGAGCAGGAGGGAACCTCTCTGCTTCAAGCACAAGCACATTTAACAAATGAGCCAGCATGAAGAGACTCAATTATTCAGCCTCTGACATAAAATATATTTTAACTTGCTGTGCTATCAGGACACCCCCAGTCTCCAAATGATATTTCGTACATGACTGTGGTAGCTGGTTTGGCACAGAGATTAACTTTGACCCTATTTTCAACCCATGTCACGCAGGAAGCTGCTAAGATCGCCTGACGGCACCCTGCATTGTGTGTTTGCATGTGTCTGTACAGTATGTCTGTGTGTGGTAATCTACTGACCCCAGGGTTGTACAGTAGTCTTGAGAGGTAACTGCACTAATTCACTTTCCCACTGTGAACGTCTGCTGTAATTAAGGCCAACTTGTCAGACGGGTCATGTGTTGCCTTTTCACTCCTGTTTTCTCACTCAAACATACTCAATCAGCTGCAAGCACTTGTTCATTTAGAAGGTGGGAGTGTGTGTGTTCATTTTGAACACTTTAATTCTTCCTAACGGGGATTTGCAGCTCTCCCTTTGGACTCAAACACACACAGTTCATAAAGCACATACTCTAGAATGTCATGAACGTACATGTCAAAGTAAATACTCCTGTTTCCTTTAAAATAGATTATTAGATGACACCACTGTTGTTAATAATCCACTATGTGTGTTTGTAAGAGTTACACAACCTTGTTCTCAAGTGTCTAGACTGAACCTGTTCACCTTTGAAGGTATCTAACGGAGGTGACTGGTTTGTGTGCGTCAAATCTGCAATAACTGCTATTGATGATCCTGCAGTGAATGATTATGAAACTATTTAGAAAGTGCTGTATGTTCATTATGTTCATTCATGTACTTATTTCTTATCCCTCTGTGAAGTAAATTTAGTTGTCAAAATGTGTGTGAAAATCGACAGTGCGTGTGTTGACGTGATGCGCATGTGATACCTACAGTCTGAGGGAATCTCCTCAGCAGCAGTGTTTCTCCATCAGACCACAACATGCAGATATCTGCTCGCTATAATTACAGCCATATAAATCAGCAGTCGTGATTATGTTAATTAGACGGCTAACTTCCTCTCAGAAGCCTACACAAACAAAGGCAATGGTATCGGATGATGCGGCGTGTTAACGAGCTTGTCAACTTATCTGACACGCGCTAATTACTCGGCGGGATTCCTCTGTGTTTGGGAGGAGGAAGCAGCGTTTGAGTTGCTGGTTTTAAAGGTTGCAGTACCTCCGCCTGCGACCCCCTTCACCCTCCAGATTAATACTTCTGTCTTTCAATGGGATTACACTTTTAACTGAATGGCTAACTTTAAACAGATTATTCATTTCAGATGTCAGAGTGAGAGTTGCGTGAATTGTGAATTGTGATGCAGGTGTCTCATTTGTTGGATTCAAGCCTACTGAAACTGCTCATGCACACATAAAACAAAAAGAGTGCTGCTTTTTAAAAATCCTTTCACCAGTGAATTAGTATTAAAAAAACCCATAAATAGTTAGCCATGGCTGATCAGGTTCTAATTAAAATGTTCGAGCCATAGTGTCTTTACATATATTGCACCATCAATATGTTAGAGATCAAATGTGATACGTGAACAAAAACACCCAGCACTTCATATCCTATTAAAGCATCATGTTACGCACCACCTGGGCAGACCTTTCAAATCACTCCGCACTTTAAAGTACATTACCTCACAGCTATAATGCATCTCAACAAAATACTAGATATGTGAGCAGGTAAACTGGAGTGCAAGCACCTGATGATGGCTACAGTTTTACTATTGGAAAAAAAAAGATCAATGTGATGGACTATATGGCAGCTACAGTCTCCTTTGACAAGAAAACCTTCATATTTTTTGGGTGAAAAGCTAAAAAAGTTAAATGTGACACATTTGGCAACATTTGGCCTGTCGGTGGATATGGAGGTATGGACCTTTGCAGGGAATATTAAAGGTCTTGACGTTTCTCTGACAGTTCTGATTATTTCTCAAACATTCATTTAAATACAGTATGTTTGTTTGTTTTGTGAGTATATCTGTGGGTTTGTTCATGTGGGTGTGTACTGTATATGAGAGGCCAAAGCCACAGTTACAATGACATCACAGCTAGTGGTGTAGTAGTGCCAGGAGAAGTCGCTGTAATCTAAATTTGTTTAATTTTGTTTTTGAAGTAGCTTGTCCAGCAAAAAATAATCACATTGTGTTATAAACATATAAGACTACTACGGCATTTAGCTCACCCAAAAATTGGTTGGTATTATTTACACATTGTCACTTAACTTCCACCACAAAAGAGTTGCAGATTTTGCCATAAATACTGGTCCACAAACAAGTGAGACAAGTATATGACTATGCATTTTGGGTGAAGTATTCCTTACTCCATCCACTTAAGAAAATTGGACGACTATGTCCTGCCTTCGCCATTCAGCTTGCAAAAAGCAGCTTTATGATGCACATCAGTGTCGATTTAGAAGTGTGTTCACCCAATGCTGACTGAGAAATAAGTAGGTATACTATTTTATTATTTTATACTATATTATTTCTCAAACTGTTTGTACAGCTACAGTAAGTGTGTTTGTGTGTGTGTGTGTGTGTGTGTGTGTGTGTGTGTGTGTGTGTGTGTGTGTGCGCGTGTGTGCGTGTGTGCGCGCGCGCACGCGCCAGCCTCAGGTGTTCAGCTGCACAACACAAGCTACCAGACTATCATACACAGATTTGCAAACTCTCAGAAACTCACAAATGCTGCCTCCTCCTGACTGTCGACCTTTGGTTTATTTGTCCGTCTGTCTGTCTGTTTGTCTGTCCGTTTGTCCGTATGTTTGTTTGTCTGCCAGTATGTCAGTCTGGCTGTGTGTGTTTGTGTACTTCGGAGCCATGGAGCTGCTGGAAGTTGAAGACTATGAAGAGTGCAGCGCCTGAAGACAGGTGGGAGATGTGATCAGGCCACATATTTAGTTTAAGTGATATCTTAGAACTGAAAAAAATGGGCCTGCAAAACACTATTGAGCCATAACATAAAAAAAGCTAACCTCACTGGCTTGTTTGAATGATTGTCAGTTGAAAGAGTCACCTGATCTGATCAGCTGATGAGCTATCAGGTGGACCAATCAGCTCATGGTATACACAACTTCACATATTCATATATGTGAGGCAGAATCAGAGTGTATTTATGTGTTTCTCTGAGCTTTTACTATTAATGGGTAGCAGAGAAATCCCAAAAGGATGTTTGTGATTCATTAGAGACAGACACAATCAGGCAGACATACAGAGAGGCGGACAGGTGCACTACTTCTGACTGGTTAAAAGCCTGGGTACCCAAGTTCACTAATGTTTTTGTCAACAGACCTATTCCTCTCTCTGTCCAGGCAGAACTTGCATAGCGAAGGTAGCTCTTAGTCCCTTGTTGCCAATCAGAGTTGCTAAAAATGTTGCTCTGTGCATGACTACCACCTGCTGTCTACCTCCGTCACCTCCCTCCCTCCCTCCATCCTCCCTCCCTCCCTCCCTCTCCTTCTCTCAGTCTGTTTCCATTTCTCTGACTGCCTCGCTATTTGATTTCATAGAGTTGTGTTTTCTTGTACTTTATATACAACTATTTAATGTGATCTAACAAGACCAGATGAAAACAACTGTGCAACAGCAACAGTTCATCAGTGCTATACACCCTCCCTGTTATTTCCGTTTGATTTTCGAGGCTTCTGTCACAATATCTGACGACATGGCCTTTTCCAGACCTCCTCATAATTATTTTACCTTTTGTTACATTTCACACGATTTGCTCCTCTCCTCTTTCCTCTTGTTTTCTCCTCTCTTCTCCTCTCTTTCTCCCTCAATCTGTCTCTCTGTTCAGTATGCTGTGCTGAGAGGGCATCATTACGGAGCCTGTATTTGAGTCATTTTGATTTAAGCAGCCAGACAATGGCCTGTTGATTGAAGCAACCAGAAGGCAGACAATAGGGTTCAATGCTACATAATGCGCCACCATTTTTTCTGAGCTCCCCGTTTTCAGAAAAGGGCCCCGGCTCTCCATTGTGCCTCTCCCGGAGGGAAAAATGGTGCTTGGGGAGGAGGAATATTTTCCCGTGGTATGTCATTATTTTGCAAATTTCTATTATCTCATCATGTTGTCTTCATTGTAATTGCAGCTAATTAGGAGGCTAGTTAGGAGCCTGGGCTTTGAGGCTGGCTCGGCTGCTGAAAGGAGCCCACCGATTATGGCCCCGACAAGAGAGGAAGCAGGAGAAAAGGGGAGATTAATGCTGTTACCCAGGAGACACTGGCTTCCATCTGCGGGGAACAATGCAGTTTTGTTTTCTCCGGGATCCTGCTCAGATCAACAGAATGGGCTAGCTCTGCTCTGCTCTGCTTGGCGACAATGCCCAATTCTGTCTTACCGGGGCTTGGGCAAAACCCCCCACTCCTCTCCTCACCTACCCTGCCCCCCACACCCCCTAGTCACTTTACCTTCCCTCCCTCCTCCACCGTCCCTCCCCTTCGTCATTCTCGCCACCTTTTCCTCCGTTCAGCGGTCCCTGACTAAAAAGCTTAGCGGCCTCAGCAAGCCAGCCAGCACCAGTGACTGAGAGCTCTCACACACCCCCAGTATCAGATGAAAGCGGCGCGATGTGTGGATAGAGTTCCCAGGTTGCGGGAGGTCGTGCCCTTGTCACACACAGAGCTGCAAGGTTTTACTCCCCAATCCCTGCCGAGCTCCAAAGCACTTAATGAAATAATATACTCTGTCGCTTTTGCTCTTTCTTCTTCCCCTCGCTCCCTCACTCACCACACCGACCCTTCCCACCCTCCGCCACCGCCACCACCACCACCACCACCACCACCTCCCTCACCGGGCTGAGGCAGGCCCCTTGTCTCAGAGCAGGGGCCCCGGGGCCCCTAGACACCTTCTTTGCAAAGAGAAGGAGGGAATACAATGAGAGAGGGAGCCTGGTTTGGTACAGTACAAACACACAGAGCAGAAGCAGGCTAGGAGAAATGAAAGGCCTTTGTCTGCCTTTGTCAGGGGGAAAAGGACACTGGGAAAGAGGGAGAGCGGGCGCTTATGGATAGACAGAGACAGAGACAAAGAGAAAGAGACATAGCGAGGGAGGAGATAGCAGGCTGGATCACATGACTCTGAGCATTATGATCCTGAGTGAGAAAGGTTTGGAGAGGAGCATCTCTCCATCTGGTCGAAGCAAAAAAAAGGAGGGAGAGACTGATAGAAAAGCAAACAGAGAGAGAGAGAGGGAGCAACACAGTGAGGGAGCAAACAGAGAGAGAATGAGAGAAAGTATTGAGTAAGTGCCAGCGACATCTGCTCCCGTGGGCACAACAATAAAACTCCCTCTAGATCAGCCTCACACCATATATGTTCGCACAATGCATCGGTCTCAAAGGCACAAATAAATAAATATGTGTGTGTGTGAATGAAGAATGCTCTTATGTTCATGAAGTCTGCCCACTAATCTGTTCAACATTCACCTACACACAATCTAAATTAACTCAACGCATAGAAGTCTTCTCATCTTGGATCTTATAGTGAATATTTTTTTGTCTCTTTTTGGATATTTTGACTTGAGGTTTAGAAATAAAATGAAGCTCAGTTTGAGCTTTTAGTAAATCCTGTGAACTCCTGAATTGCTGCATTGACAAAAGCTTATTTATCAATGCAAAGTGGCGCCTCATGATTCTTCAAAGCAGAATAGGATTCTTCTATGCAACTTCTTTATTGTAAACCGGCTTCTACTTAGGATTCCAGATGCTTATTGAGTACCTCCATGTGCTCTCGTTTTATTAATGTTGTTCTCATTATTGTCATATTCTCTTTTCATGCAATCTGCACTGTTTTTAATAAGTCCAACCAGAGAAAAGTGTTGCGTGGTATTGTAAGAAACAGCCTACTTAAGCATCTTGTTTGGAAGTAATTACTGCTGAAGTTGCCTTGCTCATTTGACCACCATTAAATCCATAACATAATCGTTAGTGAATAGCATTTTTTATGAAAGAATGAGAAAACCGTATGGCTTTGATATTGTGCCATCTAGTACGAAAATGAATAGACAGACATATAGGATCTGAACATGGCTCTACATAGCAGCCACATCCTGTGATTTCAAGCCAAAGAAACACTACTGGTACAATTAAACATGTTCCCTGTTAGATAGCATACAATGAAAGAAATCCCTGTATAAATTCCAGCCATTTATTCTTTCAGATATGCTGCCTTTTGTACACAACAAATGCTTTGTATATATTTTGTCTGTTAAGTGTTTTTTGGCCAAGGACCTGTTTTTGGCTGAGAGATGATTGAAGAGATTTCTTTTTTTCTAGTTGGGCTTTTGAAAAGTTGGACCTGAATAGTTGGAAAGTTAGATGTACCTGCGTCTGGAAAAAAAAGCAAACTTTAATCAAACAGCTTGAAATCCTAACAGATTCTGAAAGAGCGCCGACAAGGTAATCTGTGTTGTTTAGGGACCGCGGCATGCCCCATGCGCCATTTATCTTTGTGGGGAAAAATTTCTCCCTGTTGTGTTTAATGTGTAGTCAAAGTGGAGAGGGCGAAACGCTACTCTCTAATTTTGCATGTCATCTCTCTCCAAATCACTTCAAAGATGAGGCCCTTGCCAAAGATTTCCTCCCTTTTTCTCCTCGCCTTTTTCCTTTTCTCTCCCGTCTTTCTTTTCCGCCTTTTCTTGTTCCCCGAGTTGCAGTTGTCACCATCGCTTGGCGCCAGGAAATCGCGGGCATCTAAACAGCAGCACACAATGTCGTAAAAAGGCTCTAGAGTTTTACTTTCAGATGTCACTCCAATAGCACACATCTGCTACGTGCTGTGCATCTGCTAGGCTCTCCCATCTCAGAGAGCGGGAGCATTGATTGAACTGAAGACAGAAAACATCCTCATTATCACGGGCAGTGAGTGAGCTGGGCTCCCCAACAACCCTTTTAATGCATTCACTCACTTAACTGCAGCCCGGTGTTTGCTAATACACACATGTACATGAGCATGCAGATACACACGTGCACGCGTATGTCAACAAAGGCAAACAGCCTACACAGATGTACACGCACATGAACATATACGTGCCGCTTAAGTGCCACTCACCCCTGTGTCAAAGACAATAGTATTACACAGTCATTGTGTCAATGCTTACTGAGAGGTGTTTGCTCTCCAGCTTGTCTGTCTGTGCTGGATATTTCAGCGGCAGTTGGTGAGACTGTCAGATCTGACAAAAAAAAGTCAAAAAGTGACAGTACCAGTCTAAAGTTTGGACACACCTTCTCATTTATTGTTCTTCTTTATTTTTTTATTAATCTTACACTGTAGATTAACACTGATCAAAACTGATGAACAAAAATGTGTTTTATATTTTAGATTCTTCAAAGTTACTCTCAGTTCCTATGCTCTGTTGCTCACCGTTTAAATAACTGTCTCTTTTTTATATTATTATAGCATGAAACACATAATAGCACCAAAAGGGAGTGCAAATGATCAACAGTGTGCAGGACCTTTTTGATGTTACAGTTTTTGATCTGACACACCTGTCAATAAGATTTTCTGGTCTGCACGGCCTTTTTAGTAACTTTTAGTAACTTTTAGAAACTGAAACATCTAAAATAACAGAACCAAGATCCATGCTGACTCTGTCTCTCCCTTCTTTTTTCCATCACTATGGCTAAGTAGCCTATCAATCTAACTCTGAGTTGCAGTTGCTTCCTTTTCATCTTCAAAGAGACGTTCTAAGGCATTCCAAGTGTGGACTGAGACAACAGCTCATTTTAAACTGCAGTAATGTGTATTGGAGTAGGGAAAGGAAACTTTAAAGAGATTTGATGGGAAAGAGCAGCATCCAACTGTGTACAACTGTTGACAACAAAACAATGTACTCAAAGTTGTATGATATGTTTTATAACAATTAGAATATATTTAGTTTGTGCTATTTAACCACTTTTTTTTTTAACCATTTATCATTAGAAAATCTGGCTGATGTTCTTATCCAGAGTTGATGCTTGAAATCTTTGAATATGCTGACACATAAAAATGGGATACAGCAATGACTGACAGAATCATGGTCTCATTTGCCAGCAGAAACCTCAACACGTCACAACATAATTGATGGCCAAGATATTTTATGGGGAGTCAAGAGATGATCATAGTGTGAAGTCAATCAGCAAGATAAGGGGATAATGGTGCACATTTTCACACAGTCTCCCTGAAAGTGTTCTAGATTAGTCACATGATAAGTGACATGATAGGTGACGAATAACAATAGAGGGCTAGAAAGAGAAGTTGAAACCTTGGCTGCTTTCTCACCTCCGCACAGCTGGCCCAACATGGTGTGAAGTGGGTGTGAATGTCAGGTTGTTAGTTTCGGGAAGGTACAGAAATGGTCGGACACAGGTCTGACATCAGAAAGATATGGGTGGAAGGGGTTTACGAAGCTACTCGACCGTCTGACAAGCTGTTCTATGAACGGGAGCAAGATCAAACTGTTAAGTGGGTCCAGTTTTGTCTAGATGTTGAGTCTTTGCTCTTAAGTCTCAATGCAGCACTTTCTTTGAGTAGAGAGCCTGACTTCAGCAAACAGGGTGAATCTACGAGGTCTCATTTGAAGGATGGATAATTTTCCCAGAGGTTTTTTTCTAAAGATCTTGCCTGTTGAAATTTAAAAATGCATCTGCAACTAACAGATCCATGTGCAATTGCAGTTGGATGGCTAATTTCTGGGACTTCTGGGTCTAAATGGAAATAACCTTTAGCGCTATTTTTCTGTCAAAAAGGGCAACCAGGCAACATGAAACACACTTGTCCTTTTGAGGTGACGTCAGCCCCTGGATACAAGCTGAGCAATCAGTGACTGTCAAGGAAATTTGGAGTGGCACTGAGGGTGGCCAATCAGATTTTACTACATGACTGCCTCCCAGTCTCTCCTTTGGCTCCGCCTCTGCATTTGTTAAATCCTGTCACCACCGTCTATCATCAAGAATCATCTTGCCCACTCTCACCCTGCCTAGTCCATCACAGAGCAGCGCTCCACAGTTAACTGAAGCTTTGGCTTCTCACCCTCACCTACTGACGCAGTGGTGATTAGTGGTAACTGTGGCAACCGTCGCTAGTGTCAGACTTTAATGACCACATTTTCAGGACTGTTGTCAGTATCAAACAAAGCCTTTCCACGTCCTGTGCTAATAGGAGCCTCTTCTCTGACTCAGTGTCACAATTCATCAGATACTGAGGTACCACAATCTGCTGATTGAGTAGTTTGTACCATCCATTTTATTCAAAAGTTGTGGAGTAAGTGTGCTATTGTTCAATTTAGACATGTAATTGTTCAAATTGTTTATTTAACTTATGTAACTGATTCCTGTAGCACTTCATGAACTCTTGATCTTGATGCTGAATTGTTGCCTTGACATCAAAGATGTAGAAGTCCACTACTTCCACTACTTCCTTCCCACAAAAAAAAAAACCTCACTGTCACAAGTGTCCACAGGCAGTGGCTGATTAGGAAGGGTTTGTAAAACGAGGGTGGAGGGACAGCAAAAGTGAGAAGGGAGCCGTGCCAATACAGCCGAGCTGAGTTTGAGTGAGTGTAAGCTGTATTAGGTGGCTGCTGGGGTCAGCAGGGGTGAGTGTGTTCACTAGGTTAATAGACACAGAATGAACCGAGGACACAGTAATTGAGTGATAACAGGATGAGCTGGGTAGAAGAGGGAGCGGAAATTCAAAAAGTCTGGGCTGAGAAGAGGGTGTGATTAGGGAGGGGTGAAACAAAAGAGAAAAAGAAGATCAAGGCAAGGAGATCAGGGTAAGGAATATCAGAATATCACAACCTCTGCTCCTTCAATTTTGCCCAAGTCAGTCAATTTTATAGACATACAACAATGAATCTCTTTCTTTGAATGAATGATTAGACCCTATTTATTAAGCCACAGATTCTTTTCTAAGTCAATGGTTTCATCTGTAAAAACTGAAAGATGTCATGCAGAGGTCCAATAGTCTAAAACCCAAAACGTTTCATTTGTCATGTGCCATGTCAA
This sequence comes from Sciaenops ocellatus, assembly GCA_033000465.1. NCBI lineage: Eukaryota > Metazoa > Chordata > Actinopteri > Sciaenidae > Sciaenops > Sciaenops ocellatus. The sequence continues at coordinate 7,176,165 of CP136889.1, forward strand.
ATGGATGTTTTATTGTAAAGTTGAGCAACTTAGTGTAATTTTTATGTCTTTTGTAATGCTTTACAGATTTCCCAGTTTTTTACTTTCAGAAAGCACACACGGCAAGGCGCAGACCAGTGTGAGCTTTAATGTAAGTCCAACTCGCCCTCCCCCTTGAACAAGAGGGCAAAATAGCCGAGGACATTTGGTGTGATCGATAGGACAGAAATGCTTTGCAGATTGGCAGGAATAATGCACCTTCACAGTAGAAATCACAGGCCTTGGTATCAAACGGGCCAACACTTCCCACAAAAGCACTCAACTGTATTTTTGTTGATGTTCTGCAGAGACGCGTTTGAAATGCTATAATGTTTTTTTTCCTATGTCTACACTTTGGAGGGTCCAGAACAGACCATTTAGTTTCAATGATAATGTTACAGAGAACCTTTTTGTGATATTTGCACCAACAAAGGGTAGTCGCTTGCATCTCAAGCGAACGTGCACTGCTTGTCCTCACTTTTAAAAAGTAGGTGCATTTGAATGTTTGGATTTTTGTGCCTCATTACAGTGTGAGATTGATGTCAGAATAACTTATGCATAAAAGACAAACAGTGCAACCAGCAAATTAGGCTTCACCTTATTGCCTTAAAGAGTATTCCACATCAAGAAGAGCGATTTTTAATGATAAATTCAAATGTTTTTATGTAAATATTGTTCTATTTACATTACAAGTGAGGGGAGCGAGTCCCCCGGTAGACAATTCATAAAGTAAGGTGAAGACAGATGAGAATCAGAACCTCTGGACGGGTTAAATGATTAGATTCCTGCTCAAACACAACAGTGTGTGTATGTGTGTGTCCGTGTCCACGGTCTAATGACTATGCTGTCTGCAGAGAGTGTAACACAGGAGGGAATTAGTCGTCATTGCATATCAAAGGCTTAGCCATTAGAGACACAGGGTAGGGTCTTCTTAATGAGAGGGGGTACCGGTGTGTGTGCTGGTGTGTGTGCAAGTGTGTGGTGTTTGGTTGGGTCACAGTATATGCATACTTCAAAACCTTACCATACCTTCAAAAGTGGCTTGCTTTATACAACTTCATGTCCCAGTTATTTAGAGAAAAGGTACCGGTCACCAGTATATGTACACATATGTAAACACACACACATACAGTTCATAGAAACACACAGCATTTATATATATATATATATATGCATACACCTCAAAGACATGCTCTAAGATGTAGACGAAGTCAGAGACACACACAGTGTGTTGCCAGCCCCCTCTGGCAGGCCTCGCCGTGCCTCTCAGTGTGGCATGGCGTGGGCAGAGGTGCCAGGGCTTTGTGTGCCATGCTAGATCAATGCCTGCCATTGCACGTACACAGCACACAACGCACCCGGGGGAACAGGACTCACACACCGACCTACACCTTCCACCCATACGTACATCCATCTCCTGCTATCTCTTTCTCCTATGTGCCTCGTCCTCTCTCCCTCTTTCTTTCTCCGTGTAGATGTGTGTGTTTGTGTGTGTGTTCGTGTAGGCTGATTGGCGATGCCCTCTGTGCCATCTGCAGCAACCCCCCTATTCACCTCCCACCCTTCCCACTCATCACAAGGGTGGGCTTAACCATCTGTGTGCCAGTGTGTTCCCACAGTGCGAAAAGGGGGACTTTTGGAGGGGGGTGGGTCGTAGTGGTGGTGGTAACGGGGGTTGCCACAACAGACACACACACGAAGAAGCAAAGCAGCAAACCGTAATGTATGTTAATAAAAATGAAGAGTTGACATGCGACTGCCCGGCAACATAAGGTGGCCCCGCATGCAGATAACTGCAATGAAAGCACACTCAGTATCATCTCATGTACAGCTTGCATGATGATTCTCCTTAATTCAAACTAATGCGGGAGCATATTGGGCACAGTGTATGCTGGCGGAGCGTGTGTGTTTTTTTTTTTTTTTCCTATTATTATTTTGTTATTATTATGCAGGCTTGAAGCTATAGTCCAGAGGGAGTCAAAGAGAGCAGCAGCAGGATAAGTGTCAACAACTCCACAAGCGGCAACATTATAAGAAGCCAATAGTAAGGGTCAAGGGTCAAAGCCACACAGCCCTGATAGTATTCCTGTGGGCAAAGTGCTGAGAATAGAAACTAAGGCCAGATACCTCACCACACTTATGTTTACCTAGTACAAAAACACACACATGAAGGACAGGAGGATTAAAATAAAATAATGTATATTATGCTGTTAAAGCGAATATTGGTGCAGACACAGACACATTTTAGGATCTTTTCACACCTATTCTATTTAGTGCAGTTTAATATAAATCTGGTCCGTTTGCCTTTTTGATTCAGTTTGTTTTTGGCTTCGAGACCATCTGAAAAGGAACTTGTTTCCAAGCAAACTCTGGTTCAGTTTGTGTGCGGTATGAAAGCAAAACAGATCAACATTTTTTTATGGTAGATTTGTGATTTTATCCTTAATTCAAGATTCTAAACTATTATTAAATTCATCTCCTGGCTATGAACTGTGAAGGAAGTGACCTTAAGAGTGATCTGTGCTCTGTGAGTTTAGGGATTTTCCTTGATCATTCAGAAAGTGAAAAGGAGTTAAACAGGGATTTGTTGTGCTTCTGTTCTGTCCTCTCCAAGTATTTTGGCAGTTCCTCATTGAAAAGTAGGTGAAATGTCCACAAAGTAAATATCCTCCCCATCCTGTTTATGCCCGGTTGTCATTATTCATAAAATGAGGTCGAGTTGCAGATTTGACTAATAATACTCATTATCAGTTAGTTCTTGGTCAGCTACTTGTGGTGCCACAGAACCTAAATATGCACAATGAAGTACAACATGACTTGCTATATGATTTCAGTCCATGTATCCACAATATGAGTGCATGTGGAGGGCGATGCAGGAGGAAAGTCGCAAAAACTGTCCAATGAATGAGTTATCTGTCAGACCTTAGGCTTACAGGACTGGGTATAATTGTGAAATGCTGGTGAGTGCATCTCTGTCTTGTTTTTATGAAAACACACACACAAAAAAGCAAAAAAAAAAAAAAAAAAAAAAAAAAACTTGAAGCATCTCAAAAAGTTTTTACACTTGGCTGAGGTGATAAAGTTGGTGTATCTATTTCCATCGATACATCATGTCCATCATGTTTTCTACATTGCTGATATTCACAAAGTGGATGGATAGAAATTCTGTTCAAATTTGAACTCCATTTGGATGGAAACCTATTGTACCTAACGTGAACACGAACCAGACCAGAACTACAATACATACTACAGGTGTGAAAGACTCCTCTGTACTGCATATAAGATTTAAAATACAACAAATTATTTGCTCAATTTACACCAAAAATAAAAAGCATTCATTAAAAGGGTATTTTTAAAAGCAGTTACTTAATGTGCCACATGCCTGTGGTGAAGTTTCATGGTCTTAGGTCAAACTAAGAGCACACAAACTCAGACATCTGTGCTGGCTACACATTGAACCAATATTGAAATCTGATGTAAATGGCTTCTATAAAAAGGTGGTGAGTTGTGGTCTGGTAATGACGGTGTGTGGGTGTAGGCTGCATGCTGCTTAACGGAGGCTGCCGGGTTGTAAGATGTTTAGGAAGCTCGCCACATGTGGAGTGGCCACAGGCCAGCTGGCTAGTAGCCTTAAACCTCAAGCAGCACTGTTCTTTGCTTTTCCTTTCTTTTCTATGCGAATCCTTAACTAGTTTTACTCATCTTTCTCACTCTTTGTTCACTTTGGCATCTCGTTGCTTGTTATATCTTATCCCGATTCACGCTGCTCACACCATCGAACAAACACACATATTGCAAACACACATAATACTGGGACACGCAGAAAACAGGCATATTGTCAACTCTTCTGTGCACGTCCTGTGTCCTACCTGCCCTTCTGTAAACTACACACACACACTCACACACTTCTGTCTCCATTGTTCTTTATCACACATGGCTTTGGAGATGAAAAAGAAGAAAAAAATAGGATAGAAAAACTCTTAAGCGTCAAACCTCACACCCAGTCTGCTATGCGATAAGATTAGATTTATTTTGCCAGCTGTGACATAGAAAATGGAAGTGGATTATTTAGTGAAAAAAATGACAGAATTAAATTAAAACTAGTAGGCGTTATTGTTAAGCAAGGAACAGAGGGGGCTTAAATATATAGGCTCAGCATAGCCCTCAGGCAGTGGATAGCACAATCTCCTCTCCTCTTGTTCTTACCAATGGACTTAAAAAACATATAAACAGCCTTCCAGGACCACAAAGCCTCTGTAGAAAATCAGAAAATCATTTCCTCTTCACTCCTCATGCTCTCTCATCATGCTCTCTCTCTCTCTCTCTCTCTCTCTCTCTCTCTCTCTCTCTCTCTCTCTCTCTCTCTCTTTTCTTCTGTTCTCTCCGTCGTCCCCCTTTTCCCTCAGAGCAAGTACACAGGGGGCTGCCAGTGCGCATCAATCTAGGGTTGAGCTTGTGCCTTGACGTGGAGAGACACAAAGTGCAGAGATTTGGTGCATAAACATGTGTGCTCGCAAGAAAAACGGCTGCAGCGAGCGAGGAGAGGGGAACGGTGCCAAATCCCCCCATTCAGCCTCAGACCGAAGGAGGCAACATCCTGACAGCTTTGAGGTGGAGGGGGACTGTGGAGGGGGGGAAGAAGAAGGGGAAGAATGAAAAAGAGGGAGAGAGATTGTGATGGAGGAGGAGGGAGATGAAGAGGTAGAGAGAGAACATCAGCTCCTGTGGAGAAGAACAAAGCGCAGGGAGTCTCAGAGTGATAATCTGCCATATTTTCATATTTAGAAATGTTTTGCTATCCCCTGCCTCTGTGATATAATGAGACAGGGAATTAACTTTTACTTTGTCCGCTTACTTCTGTCAGGAAAAAAAATCTGTGCACCTTTTAAAGTTTTTAAAGCATACATCCCATCATCTCATCCCCACTCAGTATGTGTAGACACAGAATAACTTGAGGATATTGAATCGATATCAGCGCAATAGTTCATTTCAAGGTTTGCCATGGTTTGCAGTTGTAAGTACAGTTGCTGTTCTAGAGCTTTTGATCTAATCAGATGGTCTTTTTAAGCATTTTAAAGACATTTTAAACATGTTGGCTCAAGAGTTCATTGTTGAACTTGAAAGTTTAACCAGTAAGTTGGTCTGCAGACTCTGATGGATGTTTAGATGGAAGCGTTTTTGGAATAATTCTGCCTTAGTTATTTCTCCTAATTAAATGTTGCTAATGTGGGAGTTTGTCTAGAATCTGTATCCTGGTATCTTCTGACTGCTCATGTTTCGTGTCCCTCTTTTTAGCATCTTTTCACCTTCTTTTTAGCAAATGAATTTGGTGTCTTCTGTGTTATTATTTCCATTAGGAATGTTGGACAACCTTTAAGAACAAACATAGAAAGAAAGACAAAACCAGGAAATTCACACAGATAAACAATTATCATTCTGGTTTGTCAGCACTTTGGGGCTCCACCTTTTAGTTATTATCGAATAATTTCACTGGGATTTATTCGTAGGCTTTCTGGTCATCCATTGTTCATCTAAACTGAAGTTTAAATATTAAAAACCATGTTACGTTTCTTCTCTCTGCTGTCATTGCAGTCTGCAATGCACTGCTTTGCAGCTTCGCCCCTCCATCACCATGGCACTACCATTGTCAGGACCCTGCCCATGGCTCCCCAGAAGAATGGCTTCCGTTTCTATGGCTCAAATCTATCTAATCACGATCCATCTAAAAATCAGACAAAGTTTCTGCATTCTTTGGTTCATGGATATAAATTATTGTAAAGCACTTAGTCCTGTTTGTCCTGAATAGGCTATAGAAGTGCAGTTCATTTACCACAGCATGAAAGCCAAATGCAAAACAGTGTGACTATAATGCTTTGCGTGACCTTTGGCCTCAGCATATGCACAGGAAAGAGGGAATTTAGAATCAGAGTGTTTCTTTAATTTGATTATTAAGGAATATTAGAACTCATTTAAAGACAGACAATCTTCATCACTATCATGCCTCGATCTGTCTCACATGTATACATGGGTGGGGGCTTGGTGGATGAAGTCCATGTCTTTGATTAAAACACTGAAGGCCTTGATGCTCAGTCACTGCTTTGAGCCTCACAGATCCCCCAGCTATCTGATTCATTCTCATTCTTTTCTTTCTGCAGATTGATTTTAGTCAGTCAGAGCCTTTAGATCGCTGTTAATTGAAGAGAGATGAAGAGTTCAAGGAAGTCTCATCTGTCTGTTGCAGTCAGGTAGCAGGACAGTTGCTGTGTGTGTGAGTTAGTGCACTCACGTATAAACACTTTTTTGTGTAATTCTCTGTCTTTCTATGTGTGTGTTTCCAAGATGTCTGGACCAGTCATTTTTTTGTAAATCATTCACTTTTTATTTATCTTCCCAGGCTAGTCTTTCATTAACCCTGCTGTGACACAGACTCCCTTTCATTCACTTCTTGCATTGTCCTCTCCAGCCGCTCGCTCTCTCACAGCACCAGAGATTACTAATAAATAAGTGACACTAGAAACAGTCTATTTTCCCTCAGCCATAATTAACTGACTTGATGTTTTCAAGGAGAGGAGAAGAAAATCCAGCTAATTAGGAACGAGTTAAGATTCGCACAAAGAGCACAGATTGTTAATTAATTTTCCACGCAGCAATTGTCTGGGAAGAAAACAGCTTTGTTTACAGTGCAACTTTTGCCATGGCGGTTAGAGCAGCGCTCTGCTGTGGAAACACGTCAGGGAAAGGTCTCTGACACACTGTATTTCATGTCCAGCAACCTTGAGCAGCAGTAGAGCTAATGAACACAAATGAAAGGATGAACTAAGATGATGTCAGTCAGGCGAAACAGAACAAATATGACCTATCACTAATTCTCTCTTGCATTGTGATGTGGGAATAAAGCCATTCACGGGACTAAGGTTAGCTAAATTTACAGGTGCCCTCTGTACAGTTGAAAGACTTATAATTCATTACTTTGCAATTAAGGGTCAGTTCAACCAAATCACAAAACAAGCTTTCTCTCTAATGGTAGCCAGCCATACAAATAATTTTGGTTTGATTTGTCCAGGTTTTGAAATATCTTTAAGATTTCTGCCTCCAATGCAATATAATAAGTCTTCACAACACTGAAAAGTGTCTTTTCAGACATAACTCAGACATTATTCTTTTTTTCACTGGCACCGCTTTATGCCAAAGAAATACAGAGTTGTTTTGAACAGCACAAACAGAATTCCTCCATTGTAGAGAGAGTCAGCAGCAGACATTTAAAGGACTTGCTTATTGCTTATGATTAGTTGAGAAGATCAATACCACTCTTGTATTTGCTATGGTATGGAGTATGGAGTTGGAGCCAGGAGAGGATAAGCTTAGCTTAGCACAAAGTCTTAAACCAGGGAAGCACCAGCTTTCACACTAGCTTTCTCCAAAGTTCAAAAACACACCTATCAATATGTCTAAATCTGACTGAGTAGCGTGTTGGATCTTGTTTGTTTTAATCATACACAACCAGAAATGTAAAAACAACAATTGTGGTTTTGCCGCGAGATACATGTTGTAGCTGTTTCCTTGGTGACCAGTGGCTGGGTGCAGTCTGTCTGACAAGCTTTATGGTGATGACAAGACTCCAGTAAGTCACAGGCTAATTGTTTTCCAGTCCTCATAATAAGATAAGCAAATCACCTCCTGGCACTAGCTCCATAATTATAGCACAAAGGTAAGTGAGCAGTATTGATCTTGTAACTGTCAAAAAACAAACAAGCAAATTCACAAAATGTAAAACAATTCCTTTACATCAGGGGCCTTCAACCAGGGGTCCGTGACCCCTAGGGGATCCGCAGAGGTACTGCAGGGGGTCTGCTAATTTTTGTTCTAATAATTGACAATTTTCACCGAAATAATTTGTGAGAATTAAAAAATATAACAAAAATGATACTGAGTAAACTGAAAGCATTAATATGCAATAAAAAGCTACTTTTGACAAAAACTATTACTATTTATATATTATTTATAAATTATTCCATTATGCCTGAATGTTTTATCAATCCTAAACACATGTAGGCTAATAACGCAATATATAAATAGGTTAATAAGGTGAAATAAAAGGTGAATAAAGTAAATATAAAAGTTATTATAAGCCAGGCTTAAAATGTGACACGTGCAGGTCTCTGTTCTGTTTGTCTCTCGTCCAAGGGGTCCTTGGGCTGAAAAAGGTTGAAGACCCCTGCTTTACATGGTAGCTATCTCTAGAACATCGAACTGAACCACCTGACCTGATAGTACAGTTTTTGTCATTTGGGTAATCTGACTCTTGCATCCCTTATATCAAAAGTATCTTCACATTCCATGCTACTTCAAAACAAACGTTGTAATATCAGCTTTGGTTTGGCGGGCCTTGGCGCATTTAATCTCATCTAAATTAATTAGAAGAAGTATAAACTTCTGATGCAGCTACAACCTCATACACACATCTTAGATCAACCAGGAGCAAATTAATATTTCTTGTAGATGATCAAGCATTTCTAATCTCCAGTGTATTTACACTGCCACCACCCATGGTACCATGGTACCGGTAGATAGGCAATTATGATATTAAAGAATGCTTTACACATTTGCAGTCTAAGGATTAACAAGTAAAAGCAGAACCTGAAGTTCCAGTGTAAACTATATCACTTTTTGATTCCACTAACAGTCACTTGTGTGTTAGGGCAGTTAGGGCTAGTGTCCCAGATTCATACCTGGAGTGAACCTGGTGTGCACTTTACCCCACACAATACTGACACAGCCATACTTTGGTGGTAAAAGTGTCAGAGAGAGCAATTTGTCTGTCTTTTGGTCTCTACCTGTCTACCTGACCATTAATCTGTGCAGTCGTCCTGCCCAGGCAGGGATTGATGGGTTTTGGAGGTGGAACAGACTCCTTGCTTGTAAGTGTAAATGAACACGCACATGTCTCTACATCCATGTCACCGCTTCTCAGTTCAAGTACCACAGGATAGAAGGTGTGTGTGTGAATGAGAGCGGCCTGAACCCCCGTCTGTATTAAGAGGGCCCTGGCAGCAAGAGATAGCAGCTCTATCTTAATGGTTTCTGCCGCCTGCCACTCAGCCTTCAGACGGGGTCCTCTGCCTGCACGTGTCTCCCCATGATAAAACCACTTCACAGGGGCTTTAGCCTCTCCATGCTGGCCTCTCCTTTCCCAGGAAAGGGGAGAGAGGGAGAAGAAAAGATGCTAGAGGTATTGATATATGAATTCACTATATGAACTGAGACTGAGACGAGCTGTGAGTGAGACTGATGGAGAGAAACCACAGGCCTTCATGCTCAATTCCAAATTGTTGATCATATCATATTTTTGAAAGACTGTCTTAAGATGTAACCTAGAATCTGATATCTGATACAGTGATGTCAAAAACATATGTTTGTAGGGTAACAGTAAGACGTCACAACTAATTTTGGGTCTTTTTTTTCTTGCATGTTTTGAATAGATTTTGGTTTTATGCGTTAGACTTGTCGGTTGAAGTAAGGCACCGCTCTGACCACTAGTCAAGTTTTCCATCTGGCTTTCTTTCCATTGTTGTGTCTCGGTGTCATTCATGTATTAAGGCTGGCTCAACTAAGCTGCTGTGGGCGCCAGAGTTGTAACTGTCAGGTGAATGATGTAAGCTTTGACTCAGTCCACTGTTATTCTACTGGTAGCTTATCCTGAGGGAGCAGCACAAGTTGTCAGAACCTCAGCAGCAGCAGAAGCAGCAATGATGAAGACTTAAGTATTTCATCATGGATCGGTCTTGAGCTGCTTGTTCAGACTTGTTCACATGCTATATAAGCAGCAGCATTGCTTACAAAGGAGTGACACTGGCAGGGCAAGAGAGCAAGAAAGTGCATTGTCTGTTCAAACAGTCTAATCTTATGTTAAAGGTGCTTCATTTTAATGCCTTTAATGCAACCTGAATGTGACCTGAAAAACCTCAACAGTGCTATGGCAGGTCAGACTGTATAGGTGAAGAGATACAAAGACACCACTGCTGGGTTGCTATCACCAGACAGAATGTTGATATTGAATGTTTCTGCAAAGCACAGAATTATGTTCAGTTAAATCATTTTTGTACATCAGCATTCAGCGTTGAGTTCGACAGTTCATTTTCGACCTTCGAAACCGCAGTTGACAGAACTTAAAGTGTTGAAGTCAGTGGCTCTACAGTCAAAATGTTTTTATCGACCACTATTTCGAGACTTTCCTCCCAAGAAACAACAAAACAACAGAATCAGTTGTTTTGGAGTGACAAAGCCCTCAAGCACCTGTAGTAATTATGATGGAGGCAAAGGAGGGAGTCGGGTGATGCTCTGTAAGGAGGAGGCCAGGGTGGATGGAAGGGTCAACAAAACATCTGTTTGTTTTTTTTTCACCAAACAAGTAATATTTGTGACAAAACCTACACAAAACCTCACAATATGGCATCAATCTGCTGAGAACAAAACAGAAATAAAATCTCAAATCTGCTGAAGAAGGCCGTGTGTTATAGTAAAAAAAAAACTCACAAAGATTGCTTTAAGGTCAAGAATAATCTGTCTACCATAGCTATTCATTCCTACAATATCTGCAACTAGCATATAGTTAAAGTCAGGGAAAGATCGGAAGGCCAACTCGCTCACTTTTTGCCTTGCGATGTAAAGTGCTCAGATCTTCCTACATACGTGCTGCAGTCATACAATATGAAGCTAATTCCTTGGGATGCTGCGCTGAATAATCAATCATCGATATCAGTCGATAATGCAATTTCTCACTCTCATCATCTTGTCGTGAATGTCTTTGATTGAAATTCTAGAAAAACATTCCCAAATTTTGTGCTGCTCAGTCTCAGAATTTTGATTCACGGCATCACAGCGCAGCAATATTCAACAAACCCCACTGCGCTCATTTCTCTCCGATTTAAATGCAAACTATGTCATTTTCTAGATGTGATCTTGCTCTTCCACAGAAAAACCCTCTCAGGTCCATAACTACTGATTTGCCACATTGTGTCCAACGTGTGTGTCTCCACATTTGCATAATATGGTGCGTGAATGTTTGTGAAAATGTGTGGGTGATGTGTGTGACCGTACAAGTGTGTGTCTTCAGGCTTTGGGATTGTTTACTGCCGGTCTCTCCCTGCCCCTGCTCTTGGTCGGCCCCTAATGCACTACAGCTGTTAGGGTCCCGACACAGGGGCCTCCCATCAACGGTTTCATTGTAATGGATTTTCTGTGTGTGTGTTGTGTGTACATGCTTGCCTCTACGTGTGTTTTTTCCTGTGTTTGTGAATGAATGTGTGTATTTTTCAAAACATGAATGTGTGTGTTCTTGCAGCATTGTGAATTTCTGCTGTTCCTTCTGGGTATTTTTTCCCCATGTCTCTGTGATAGTACGTTTCATTGTGTGTGTGTTGCATATCCTGTTCTGATACCTTCTCCCTCCGTCCTTCTAAAAACACAACTCAGATTATGAACCTATGAATCACTTAACAAGGCCCTTTTGTTTCAACCCAGGTGAAACACTCCCTTTTCATTTTCTTGTCGTTATTCTTTCATTGAACACAATACACTCCAGTGGCCTTGCTTATTCATATACCTCAACAACATGTTTTAACTGCAGACGATGGCTTACACCTGAGGGGCTTGTTATGCCTAGAGATCTCTGTGCCCTGCTTGTTTAGTTTTCTCTCTTCATCTTGTCTCTCTATGCTTTTGAACATACTTTCTTTGCTGAAAAACCCTGACCTCAGGCTGATTGATACAAGCGCATGAGAGACTTCCATGCATGAACACTTCATTGTTGTGCATTTACATTATCCTCTGGATCACCTGTAAGTATATAATCCATTGTCACGTCAGAAGTAATCATGGCTAGGTCTACTGCAAAGTAAATTCTGAGAGCCACTGTTGGCCATAGCCATTGTGTGAATGGAAATGACATCCATTCAGAATATGACAAGCACAAGGCTCATCCCCGTTCTCTCAGCTCTGCCCAGGTCAGCACTGCTCCGTTATGTTGAACGATTGCCGCCGAGTCAGCCGCATAATGGAGAAATTAAGTTTCTGTAATGCACAAATGAGGTTATCATTGGTTTTGCAGCTGTTTACGGGGTCAAGGAGAGATGCCGTTTCCAATCGGGGCTCAATTTAGTCGGGGAATGCGATTAGATTTAGCCCTCCCAGTGTATTCTCTCCATTTGACCATGAATTAGATTAGGTAAATAGAAAACTAATGCTACTGATTGTTGTTGACATTGACATGTTCATGTTGGTGTCTTATAGAGAGAGGGCCATGGATGTGTGCTTTGCCTGTGTATATACATGTGTGTAGTCATCAATTCTTACAATGTAAAGGTGGGAACTGATATCTCTGTAAACTGAGTCTCTGTGCGAATGTATTTGTGTGTGTGTGTGTGTGTGTGTGTGTGTGTGTGTGTGTGGTTGTTTGTGTGTGAGAGTGATGTTTCCCTACAGTCAGATCATGTAAAATGTTTTAATTTATATAAAAAAAGAACTGGCATTGTCTCAAATTTTACGTCTAATAACTGACTTTGACTTGTGGTTCGAGGGACGTTATGTAGGTGGGATGATGATTCCTTAAACATCCAGTTTTACATATCACACATTACCCCACATTTCAGGCATATATGATGTCTTTGGAAACTCTGGGATCTTCACTAAAATTAGAAACAAGGTACACTCGTGGGTCAGTGGGGTTTAAGATTTAGATGTTTGACTGATGACTCTCTGCCAAGAAAGTTTGTGTGATTCGAACAGTTGCTAAAAGGACTTTGTGGTGAGCTCGTTTTGTCACTGTATGAAGTTTCTGATTTTGTAAATATGTGCATGTGTGTGTTAATGTGTTCCCGCTTTCTAAAGACTGTACACTGTATGCATGCTGCATGTGTGTGTGAGACTGTACAGTAGATGTGTGCTTGTCTATAGTACAGTAGGTACAGTGACAGGGCTCGCTTTCTGTGTGTGTGTGTGTGTGTGTGTGTGTGTGTGTGTCAATGTCTGAGTGTGTGTGTTAAAGTATCACAGAAGTGGCAGCCTGTCAGCTCCGCTTTTCTCTGCGCTCTCCAGAACAATAGCTGGATTGGCCGTATGTGTGACACGTAGACCACACACCCCTAATAGTGACTGACAGCACTAAGGGCTGAAAGCAGCATGCACTACACACACACACACGCACGTACACACGTACACACACACACTCACTGTATGGACACCTGAAGACACAATGGGTGTGGGTGATTGGTGAAGGTTTCAGTCAGTTTGTATATGTGTATTTTGTGAGCACCTCTGTGTGTGTTTTTGCATGTGTTCATTCATGCATGTGTGCCTCAGCATATGTTCTGTTGAAAGTGTTCAGCTGTCTTCTTGTAACAAAACTGTTCCATGTTGCAGAATCAAAGGAAAAATGAAATGAAACTGAAGTCAGTTAAACCTTTCATTCTCTTTCATTTGTCATAATGTGACCTGCAATGTTCAACCTTGTGATTGACGTGCATAGATACCTAAAGGCACATGAAATCATATGAACATTCATTCTATTTAAACGAACGGCTGTGTATTTAAACAACTGCGGAGGAGGAGAAGGGTGAAGATGGTATAGATAGAAAACATGACTTTGAGTTAATTAGATTGTTATTTGATCATAATGACAGTAAGAAAATAGCAACAACATTTAGAGATGCCTTATTAATAGAATTTGAATGCATCAGAAATGTGATTTAAACCTTGTTGGACAGTGCAGCAGCACCTTATATATTAATCTTGTTTCAAGGTTTGTTGTTTCCGCTGTTCTGTGACTTTATTCTGTTAGCGAAGCCAATCATGTGAAAAGCATGATGTGTGTCAAAGTGGAGCACAAAGCGGCTTCACTTTCCTGACATGGTGGAACAAAGGGACAGTAAAAGAGGCTGGAACAACACAAGTTAACCAATTAAGCACGGGTGAGTCTATGGCATTTCAAATATGTAGTAAAAAGTATTACTTTTAGCTTCTCTTACTGTGAGGAAGATTACCACTTTGTGCAAGGGTCTCCTGGCTACCGCTGGAATTGTGTTATTATACAGACCCACAGCACTGTGCAGCATTATGGAATATTGTGTTAGTGCATAGCAGTGTTTCAGTAATCCAATAACTGCTGTGATCACCTGCTTTATTTGTAATGGAATTACAACATTCGTCACAAGCTGAAGCACTCTGAAACACTTTCAAACAATCTCATATGAGAGACAACGTTATGTTTTAAATGTCAGTATTGTAATGTAGAGTTCATGCAAGTACACAGAGTACCTAAAGTACACACAGATGTCTTTCTAATCACATCTCAGAGCTCAGTTATAGTATGTAATGTCATTGCTCTTTACTAACTTAACTTGGAAAAGGACAAAAAACAAAACATCTTTAAAATATGTACATCCAATCAGAGAATTTGGGAGTGTTTTCATGCTCAGCTGTTGCTCTGCAAGCCTTGACCAAATACAGTAGACCATGTTCACGTACACCCACTTTTGAGCCACATTAGTGAGTCATAGAACAGCCTGTTTTCACATAATTCATAAAGTATCTAAGACATTTGTGGTTAAATAAACAAAATAAATTAAAATGTTGATAGCTGAGTTTAAGTCATTCATTGAGGAAACTCCCCACTTCTTTGAGCATCTGAAATTAGAGAACTTGCTGCTCCTCTCTCTTACAGGTAGATGTTTTAAGAATTTGAACTGTTGGTCCAACAAAATAATCAATCTCACATCATCACCTGAGATGCAAAAGGTCACCTGAATCTCTAATCTCTTTTAATTTGCAGTATTATCTCACAATTTAATGTTATTTATAAATAAAAACTTCGATTTGTGGTAAAGGAAAACATTTGTTTTCAAACCTGTCTTACAGTTAGCGCCCCATTTGGACGAAAAATTATAAAAATAGACCGAAAAGAACACGTGCTTGTGTGTTTTTCACCTCATATTGATTAATTCCTTTGGTGTTGCATAATAAAGTGCATAATAGGGCTTGCAGTGGTCTTATCACTCTGAAGTGTGTCTGCATGATCTGTGACTGTTGTCTGAGTGTGTGAAAACCAAGTGTGTGTGTGTGAGTGTGAGAGAAAGATGGACTTGAGGAGGGGGGCGGCACTGCTGTGCATTTGCACTCATGGAGTGATGAGCCCTCTGGTCAAATGGCCCCTCCCCTTTGCTCCCTCTCTCGCTCTCTCTCTCTCTCTCTCTCTCTCTCTCTCTCTCTCTCTCCCTCTCTCTCTCTCACACACACACACGCACGCACACACACACAGAAAAAGAGGCTCTGCTGCTGGCCCTTTAAGAGCTGAGCCTAGATCTCACAGCTTACAGCGAGGGAGGGAGAAGAGGAGGGACAGAGGCAGAGAGAGAGAGAGAGAAAGAGAGAGAGGGAGGGTGTTAGGCTGAAAGTGTGTGAGTAGAGAGACAGAGAGGAACAGAGAGAGAGAGAGAGAGAGAGAATCAGCAGTGTGTGTGAGAGGTTGAAGGATCACTTCTATCCCGTCTTGTTTTGGGGAGACTAACCTTGTTTATCTGAGCATTGTGGGACTGTTTTATGTTGTTGTTGTCGAGAGAGACGGACCCTTACTCCAGCATGCTCACTGAGCCTGAGCTACCTCAGGAGTGTAACAGGTACGCAACGCTTTCTCACACGCACGCACACACACACACACACACACACACACACACACACACACACACACACACACACACACACATTCACATACAGATGACAGAGACAGAGGACAGGACAGAGCGGGACAGCGATAGGGAGGGGAAGGTGCCGGGAGGAAAGGAGTAGAAAGTAGAAAGGCATGTGCAAAGAGAAGACTCGGTCTGTGTGTGTGTGTGTAAACCATGTGAACTGTCTCAGCGAGTCGGCTGAGTTTGAAGCTTGTGTGTGTATATGTGTATGTGTGTGACAGAGAGATGTTAAGGAGAGTTGATGATTGACTCCCATTCTTTTGGGAGATATACCATATGCAAAGCTGGGACAAAGCAAATGTGTGTATGAGTTTGTCTGTGTTTGCGGGTGTGTGTGTTCATGCATGTTTGTCCCAGCAGTAGAAAAAGTGCTAACAGAACTCTCTTGCTGTCCTCTGTTCCTCCTCAAGCTGTGTTGATTCATTTCAGTATCTCCATAGACAAACTGTTTAAAACAGTGTGTGTGTGTGTGTGTGTGTGTGTGTGTGTGTGTGTGTGTGTGTGTCTGTGAAAGCGAGAAAAAGAGACACTTAGGGAGAGGTGTGTGTGTGTTTGTGTGTGTGTGTGTCAAAGTCCTCTCATCATCTCATCTCCACTGCTCACCACAACTTTATTTACTTCTGCTTTACCCTATCAGCTATTTATATTTTATATGCCTCCTCCTGTAGCAGCCTAACATGTAAAGGCGCGATCAACAAGTCAAAAATATTTTGTGAATTTCTTCATTTTTACATTGCAAATAACACTTTTCGAAAGAACTTAAAAAGTTAAACAAACAGCCATAATAAACCATTATTTCAATCTGAATTTGAAATGTTTACACCCTCATGCTCAGCATCCTCTTTTAAAATTTAATTTTTTGCGATTTATTTTTCACTTAATCCAAATTCAATACATGCAAGCCCTTAGTAATCCTATTGTCACTCTACGTGGTGTTGTTGTTTTTTTTTCCCTTGCCTTATGCTAATGTTAATCTCACTGTGCTCCTCTGATGTTTGTGCGGGCCTGCTTCATTTAGAGGTGCGAACCCTCTAACCTTGCCCTATTCCGACACTGTCAACACAAGTGGCTTTTGCCTGTGGAATAATGGCTGTTTGATGCTAATGCTGTGAGAGACAGATTATGTTATAATACCCGGCGTTTTAATACTAACGCACACACACACATACGCAAACACACTCACACACGCCTTCGCCTGCTTGACTTTTATTGCATTAAAGTAGCGCTCTGTTTTGCCCGATGAAACTAATCTTTGTTCCGAGATAAACTAGGGTCGGTGGGGTGGTGGTGGGGGATTTTAGGGGCCCCTTGAATTAAGAACACATTTAGATGTGGCAAAAATGTGTTTTTAATAAACTGTTCAATCCAGCAAAGTGGTTGAAGAGAGAAAAAAAAAAGATAACAACAGCTAGGAGGAATTAAAAATTTAAAGGATTACACAGAAAAGCAGAATGTATGGAGATAAATGCAGGGATTACAATGACTTAGGAGGAGAGCGCTTAAAACTCTTGCTTTCCAGTAATGCACTCCATCACGGCTCTGGCCGTGTGTGTGTGTGTGTGTGTGTGTGTGTGTTCATATGTGGATGCATGTGTGTGAGCGAGAGAGGGGTATCTTCCATTCCGTGTGTGTGTGTGTGTGTGTGTGTGTGTGTGTGTGTGTGTGTGTGTGTGTGTGTGTGTGTGTGTGTTGAGCGGTAGTCTCTCGGCGGAGCGGAGTGTGTGTGAGTTGCCAGTGTGTGTGCGCTCCAGTCTCGGTGGTCGCGATGCTCTCCGTTCCTGCGTCTCTGTAAGTGTCCGCTCTGCTTCTTCTTCATCCTCTTATCAAACTTCCTCTTCTTTTAGTCTTTAACTCTTCTTCCCCTTTTCTTCTTCTTTCTTTTCCTCCTCTAAATCATATTGTTGAGAAAATCTGAGTCACTTTTGACTGAAAATAGCTCACGAAGAAGAGTTTGTCAGAGTTTCTAGAGAAAGGTTTGTCTGAATAGAAATACAAGTTTTTTTAGACTTTAGAAATCATGACTGATTTTTTATTAAATTGTTGTTGAATGTGAGTTTGAGAAAAACATTTTAAATCTCATTTTATTTAAGTCAACAAAAGTCTTGTGATATGTTTGTTTTGTCTCTTCTTGCTTGGCTGTTAGAAATGCACTTGATGCTTTGACAAAGCTTGAATATTATGTGTTTTATATTATGTTTTATTCTAATTTTATATTCTAATTCAGCTTTCTCTGATTTAAACTATTTTGTGGTTCTCTGAGCGCACGGCTATGTATCAAAATTTCCAGTCGAAGCTGAAAATAGTGGAAACAGACTGCCTTCGCTAACACGGCCTCATCTGTTCGCACAAACAGAACAGAAATAAACGGAGAAAGCCAAAGCAACCAAAACACAGAGGGAAAAGACAGAGAAAGGAGACATTTGAAGGAGCTTGTGTGGCAGTGGATGTGGAGATGAAGCGAAAGAAACGATGTGGTCAAACTGACACATTCCTCGCTGATGGACAGGAGAAGGAGCAGTAGAAGAAGAAGAAGAAGAAGCAGCAGGGTCACAGAAAAGTGAGAGTGCAAGAGATTGAGGGGGTGGGGATGGGGTGCTGGGTGCGATGTTGGGGAGGTTGAGGTGGTGAAGGAGGGAGGAGAGGAAGGCAGTGGTGGATTGTCACACCACTCCATTTGTCCCCTCCGTTTATTGGGGTGTTTGTGTGTGTGTCAGTGTGTTTGAAGGGGGGTGGGGGAAGTCAATAGTGGATGTGTCAACACTTTGAGCAGTTTAAGCAGGACACACTCAGATACAATCTGACATTAGCTGCGTCGTATTCAGCAACAAGGACCACATCAGCAGCCTGAAGGATTTTACCTAATTTCACTGAGACAAACTGTTTTTGTTTTTTGTTGCAGTAGAAAATCTGATTTAGTAAGTACATTTAGTGAAGTCCTGCACTTTAGTCTGATTTTAGAGTTCTGTACTTGAGTATTTCCATCTACTCTGCTACGTTGCAGAAGAAAAAATTGTGCTTGTTTCCTCAAATACATTTATTTAACAGCTATAATTACTATGGTAGTTACTTTGAAGATGTTACCTACAAAATAATGATTAATATCATTATAGATTAAACAACTGTATGTAAAGCAGTTGAAATCCGCTCGCCTAGAAGCCGCTTACACATGAATGCACCAGTTATGATAATCTAATATTATAATATATATAATAATAAAAATATTTAATAATTACTTTATTTTAAAAACCATTAGTTTGTTGTGCTGTTTATTTTTATTTACATGAATAATTATTGAGTTTTATTTTGTAATTATGGCGATATAGGCAGTTTAAAGAGAGAAATTCTTGCGGCTGATGATAAAAACTTGTTTCCAATTGAAGTGAGCAGTGCTGTTTCCAGTGTAAGTGTCTCTGTGCTTCATTTACAAGGGTGAGATTAAAGTGGTGTGTGTGTCTGAGCAAAGAGAGAATGTGTGTGTCTGAGAGAGAGAGAGAGAGAGAGAGAGAGAGAGAGAGAGAGAGAGTAATTGAGTAGAGTGTCCGTGCTCTGCAAACTAATGCGCTATTCTGCCCCTCTCTTCCCCTGTGGCCCTGTCCCAGCCTCCCTCACCCAACCCCTCCCTCTCTCCCTCTCTCTCTCTCTCTCTCTCTCTCTCTCTCTCTCTCTCTCTCTACCTCTCTTTTTCTCCCCCTCTCTCTCCCACCACCACCTCAGACTGGAGGCCATTGTCTGGGCCATATTGTCTGTCCCCAGAGAGCCTTGATAACCGTGTCTCCATCCACGGAGCAAGAGGGGGGCAAAAAGAAAGAAAAGGAAAGAAAGAACGACAGACAGAAAAATACCAGAGGAGAATGTTAAAGCCCCCCCCCCTCTCTCTCTCTCCCCTTCCTCCCCTCTCTCAGTAACTCTCTCCCACCACGACCTCCCACCCTGGTGCGATCAGCTGACCCTCTCTGATAACCAATAGAAGAAACGGAGGGGACTGCATTTGTTGTTGTTGTTTATTGATGGGGGGGGGGGGGGGTTCCCGGATGAAGAGGAGAGAGTGATGGAGTGTTACAAGTGACTGGGAAAGAGGGTGGAAGTGTGTGTGTGTGAGTGTGTAAAACACAGACAGAGGTGTCCCTCCAGGCTAACTAGAGTCTGGTCATATGACATGAGGTCACAGAGTAGAGGTTAAAGGTCAGTCGGAGGTATTGCATTGTCAACAGCGCAGGAAAACTCCAGCAGTGTGTGTGTGTGTGTGTGTGTGTGTGTGTGTGTTTATCGAGGTTTTCACTCTTCACACTTCACATCCCTCTTTACTCTCTCCATCTCTTCTTCTTCTTCTTCTTGTTCTTCAACCATCCATCAATCTAGGCATCTTGTCTCACACTAACCCACTATGTTGCGCTCTCTCTCTCTCTCTCTCTCTCTCTCTCACACACACACACACACACACACACACACACACACACACACACACTGTTTACCATCCTTCCAATCTACAATAGGAGACAGTGTTAGAGGCTTGGAGCTCCCTCCCAGAGCGCTACAATGAAACCTCTGTCTTTCCAGGTAGTGAGAGAGGGAGAGAGAGAGAGAGAGAGAGAGAGAGAGAAGATAGAGAGGGAGAGAGGGAGAGAGAGAGAGGGTGGGGGGTGGGGAGGGGGTCAGAGGAAAAAGGAGGAGACCATTTGGGCCGAGGTGGGAGAGTTTTAAAGTGCGGGACGAAAGAAAGAGGCCAGCTGGGAGAGTGTGTGCGAGTATTTGTGTGTTGTCATTTATGTGAGAGAATGAGCTTGCATATGTGTGTGTGTGTGTGTGTGTCTGGTTTACAGGGGCAGGCCAAGTTGCTGACAGTGAGACAAATGTTGTGACTCCTTTATGGATTGCTTAACAAATGCAGCACAAATAGTGGCCTGGCACAACAATGGAAAAACACTGTCCCTCGCTCAATAAACATTATGCAGCGTCTCCCCCTCGCAAAACACCGGGGGAGCGGGGCCGCCGTCCACCGGATGCACTTTTCCTCTCTGTGTCTGTCTCTTTTCACCCCTCCCCTCCTCCCCCAGCTCTCTCCTTTTGCCTCTCTTCTTCCTTTTTCTATAGCAACACTCAAGAGTTTCCCACGAGCTGTCTTCACTTGGCCTTAAACTGAGGGTGACCTACCCAAAGTAGATAGATAGATAGATAGATAGATAGATAGATAGATAGTTAGATAGACAGACAGACAGACAGACAGACAGACAGACAGATAGATAGATAGATAGATAGATAGATAGATAGATAGATAGATAGATAGATAGATAGATAGATAGATAGATGTACAACAAACTTTCTTCCCTTTCCTTTTCCTTCCTTCCTCCTCTGCCCTTTATATCCTCTTCATCCCGTCTTCATTGCTAAAATGTCAGTGACGATCACATCGTCTGGTGACTCAGTGTAAAGACATAAATAAGGTTTCAAAGAAGGGAAGAAAAGGCTGAAAACATGACAAGGAAAGCATGTGGAGCGATGCCTTGACTAGTGACTAAAGCTTTGGGTGGATGAATGGACAAGAGAGAGAGACAGAAAAAGAGTGTGAGAGAGAGAGGTAGTCCCAGAGGCCACATGAGTTAACCCACGTCTTTTGCTTCTACCCCCTTTGCTTTCTCTACACACATACACAACACATGACTGTCTCTCCAGCACGCGTGTGAGTGTGTGATTAACAGCAGTGACATTAGGTTGTGTGTTATTGCCTTTTGTGGTTAAGCTGGACAGGAAACACGGTTTGGGCTGTCGGCTGCCGATTTAGGGCACCTCACAGAGGATGCTTTGTGTGTGTGAGGCTGAGTGTGTGTCTGCGCTTTTGTGTGTGTGTGTGTGTGTAAGGGTGTGTCAGTGTGTGAGCATATACAGACAGGAGCTGTGTTCAAATTTTCTCCTGGTTACACACTGTTTACTTCAGCAGAGAAAGTCATCAGGAAAAACCCTGTGGGCATTTTTGCATCAATTCTAAAAAGCAGAAATTTTTAACTTAACAATGTTACAGTGCTGCTACACTTCATGTCCAAACATCTTTGGAAATACCTTTTGAATTGCCATTATGGCCATGGACTCTGGACATTTCTTTGGGCTTATCAAAATGTTGGAGAGGAATGTAAAAATTGCTGTTTCTCTGCTTAGAAGTTCTTAACGCCTACTGTAAATCTACTGCTGTCAAGAATATCCAGACCTAACAGAGCCACAGCAAGAGAAAAAAGGAATATCATTGACTCCCTCCTCCAGGTCCTCCCTCCGTTAATCTTTATCCCTCCATCTCAGCCTTTCCTCTCTGTTGCTGCCCCACTCTTCCCACTGTTCAAAAGGACAGCCTATAAATAGATATTAGGCAATATCCTTAAGAGTCTGCACAGACAAGAAGGGAGAGAAGAAGGGAGAGAGGGAGGGGAGGGATGGAGC
Source organism: Sciaenops ocellatus (assembly GCA_033000465.1). Taxonomy (NCBI): domain Eukaryota; kingdom Metazoa; phylum Chordata; class Actinopteri; family Sciaenidae; genus Sciaenops; species Sciaenops ocellatus. The sequence continues at coordinate 7,198,349 of CP136889.1, forward strand.
GACATTCTTACAAACAGCTGATTGTGTAAAGAGGGAACAGTAAGTAAGACAACACCGGGTGTGGGGGAGCGAGGCAGGAAGACAGAGAAAGGGAAAGATCAGGAGGACAGACGATGTTAAAATAAGTTCAGGAGTGTGTGACAGAGAGATGGAGACAGAAAGAGAGGAAGAAATCGTTTTTTGAAAGCTGAGAGGAGGCATAGGGAATGCAGCGAGAGAGAGAAAAAGAGAGGGAGGGAAATAAAGCGATGGCAATAAAGCAAGTGATAGCACGACACGGGGGGAAACATTTGTTTAAATTCCCGCCTGAGGTGTCATTCGGATGTAAATGTTGCGGTCTGCTCCTCGGAGGCAAAACGCCCTGGGCACCTTATCTAAAAGGCACATTCCGCTCAACTATTTTGATATGCCCTTCCATTCCCTCAGAGAACAATTTCAAAGATAGCTCGCATTTCCACGCAAATAGACCTGCACCTGAGTGACAGGCAGGCAGTTCTTAGCAGTCATAAGGTAGCAGGAGAGGAAAAAACAACACAAATGTCACTTTGACTCTTGACAGCACTTTAGAATTAGCTGCCGTGCTTATTTTTACTGTAGACAACGGATTGGACTGACTGTGCAGTGTTTGTAGTGATTGAAATAATGGGTTGTAATTTAAAGAGAGGCTGAGCGCCCGCACATGCACGCACGCACGCACACACATATGCATACGCTGAAGCGCACACACTTTACTGTGGAATTCTCCAGAGGAGGCTCCCACGCTCCCTGAAAGCTTGTTCTGAGTAGAGGAGTTAACAAGAGCAGTTAGCACCATGATAATGTTAGCAGCCAGACACACAGAGCAAGAGAGCCGGGCGTGTGTGTGTAAGTGTGTGTGTGATAGCCTGTGACATTTCTGCGATGGCTGCTTTGTTCTTCCCCTCACTCTTCATTGAAGCTGAAACAAATCTTTACCCCTGTTTGCTTAATTCGTTTGATTTATGTGAATTATGTGTGTGTGTGGGTTTTGATGTGTTTCGCTTGCGTGTTCATAAGCCTGCCGCCTGTATTTAAACACACTTGCGTGTGCATAAAAGTGCCACTGCTGACATGCCAACATGAAATGGACATGTTGACACAGTAAGCGAAGGCCAGGAGACGGTTAACCACCACTGATGGCGATTATTCGGCCCGTTAATGGACGTACGTTGCTGTCCGATTAGTGACTTAGCAGCAGTGGACATATGTGATATGAGAGGGACTTAACTGAGGAGCTGCTAATCATCAAAAAGCCAAGGGGAAGTGGTGCTCTAATCTCAGCTTAGCGCTCTCACCGTGTGCATGCTTGTGTGTGTGGTTCCTGCAAGGGAAATGAGAGTTTAGGGGGTAGATGAGACCAGCAGCAGATTGGAGTTTACATAAAAATTTGATTTGTAAATCAAAAATCACACAATGCAATATTTGAAATATCATTATTGTGTTGCTTTGTGGAAAAGGCAACCAGCATGTGTGCATGTATGAAGTGTGTTAATGCCTGTGTTTGGCGTGAGGTGTTTCATTTTTTTTTTTTTTTTTTTTTTTGGTATTGTTGGACTGGGCCGAATTATGCTAATATTCTCTAATTACGACCTGGACCGCGCTGCCAATTTGTCGTCTTAATAAAACCTCATCGTTTTTTTAATCCTCTTCATCGCTCGGCTCTTTCAAGCGGCTTCCTCCAGGTCTCCGCCAGTGTGACAGCCCTGCCAAACTTTAAATGAAGTAGCCGGCGTAACCTGCACACCCGCCGTGCCCAATTGTATAGTAATTCGACTTCAAAGGCGAACAGGAGGGAGAGAGGGATTTTATAGCCGGAGAGGAGCTGTGAACGGCCTCCCCATTCATAGACACCCACCTTTTGAGGAAGTAGTAGCAGAGTTGGGGAGGGGGTTGAATTGGTGTGAAGAGGAGTGGAGGGAGGAGAAAAAGAGGAGCAAAAAAAAAAACCCCAAACACAACAACAACAAAAAAAAACAGCAAAAAGTATGATGAAATGTTTGTAACCGAGTTATTCGTTAGAAGAGTGGAGCGATGTCTTTGGCCTATAGAGTTTTTGGATATCTGTGTTGTTTTCTGTGTTAATGTGTCACTGTCCATCCAGATATGTCAACGTGGCTACTGTGGCGAAATGATGGACCATAAAATTGTCAAAACAAAACAAAAAGTCCTCACCTACTTTCCAAGAAGTTGAAATAGCTGAGCCGAGGTGCAACATTAGTGGGGTGTGAGGATTCAAAGCTGACCCCAGGTCTGTGTACAGGGTTATGGCTAGGCAGAGGTGTGTGTGTGTGTGTGTGTGTGTGTGTGTGTCTGAAACAAAAGGCCTCAGTGTGAGCGAGTGAAAGGAGGTAAAGTAAACAGGCAGTGATGAAGACAGACCTGCAGTGTTAGGGCCTCTGTTCTATGTATGCGCACATATGTGTGTGTGTGTGCCACGTGGCTCAAAGCCCTGCAGTTTGTACAGCTGGGTATGCCGCTCGTATTGGATGGTGTGTGTGGAACAACACACGCACAGACTCTCTCTCACGCACACACACACACAGGCTCTCAGACATCTTTCTTCCTCAGTCATTTTATCATGAATATCATAAACGCTATCACAAGTCGATTTCAGTTTTGATATTTATGACTGGACGATAGGAGGGTGCACTTTTATTACTTAAGTCTTTTGTCATCGAAACAAAGTCTTTGCTGGTCATTTATGGCCTCTGATTGTGCTGAGCAAGCCCACGAAGACAGAGTGCAGGAGAAACAGATAAAGAAATCAGCTGCAGAGACACATTCCTGTTGTACTGTATGTGTTCTGAACCCATTGTCCTACATGAAAACATTGATTCTAACTTGTTCAGCATTATTGTAACAAATACAATGTGATGAAGTGAGCTTCAAGTCATTAAAATAGTGAGACTGTAGTGTTACAGCCACATTTCTGCAGTGGCAATTTAGTAATTTTCTGATTTGACTTCAAATGAAGTATTACACGGGTCCCCTTCATAAGTGGATGAAATTGTCCGACCTTTAAAAAGCCCTGCGGAGCTCATTGAAACTCAAAATCGCATGCAAAGAAAACAAAGTTGCTTTTCTGTGTTGCTAAAAAAACTTTACATTTTTAGACATAAAAAGGTTCTCAGCAATATGGAAATGATAGCACCAATTTGTAAATTGGTTTCAATGATTAGATTATCTATGAGGTTTATAAATCTTGCAGGCAAAAATCTTCCGTAAACAATTAAAGGTAATTAAATAACATCACTATGTTGTTGAGTTAGTTTTTTTATGGTATTACTGCAGTGGAGTTTATTTGATTTTGACCGTAACCTTCCCCGCGACGTGATAACGCTGCATGTTATGTTTCTTAGCATGGCGCTTTCCTCATCCCCTCCAGTGAGCAGCACTCAATATTGTTTGCCTCTCCACTGTCATAAGGTAAATAAGCAATGAATTAGTAGCAGTGGCTACTCCTAGGAACAATGCCAGATGTACAGTCCAGAGGAAATCCAATAGAGTCAAGAGTGTAATCAGTTTACCGGAGACAAGCAGCGAGAGAGGGGAAGAATTTAAGGGAGAAAGGCCAGATTGGAAAACAGAGCAAATCAGACACAGACGAGGTATGAAAGGAGGGTGAAGACATGAAGATCTAACTCTTGGATTTGTTAAAAAAAAAAAGAGAGAGAGGATGAATAGAAAGAAAAGCAGAGGAATAAAATCTTGTTGAGGGAAAAAGGGAAATAAAGAATCAGTGGACTTTAAGAGTCAGACGCCTGTTGCTTATTTCACCACCACTTACCATCACACACCCCTCCCCTCAAGTTTTCACAGTCCCTCCATCCACGCCTCCATCCCTCCATCCCTCCATCCCTGTCACACGTTGCCTCTGTGCGACTGAGCGTTAGCAGCCTATTACCCGGGGTCATAGTCGCAGTGGCTTCAAGGCTGACAAGTGCATCTGAAAGCACTCAGGCGATGCTGAGAACCACATTAAATTCTATTATTGCTGCATAGTCACTGCATCCCTATTCAGCTGAAGTACAGGGAGGCAAATTTACCTTGTGAGAGACAGAGTTCACCTAATAGATGTGGCTTTATATCCTTTCCTTCTTTTCAAGGGAACAAAGCCACGGTAACAAATGCAAACAGCGGGGCCCTCGTATTGCTAGCTATTTTCCTCCAGTTCCTCTATTGTCCAGAGGTTTTCATAAACACATATTATTGCCACTGTGCATACTGCTCTCACTCTCTGTCTCTCTTTTCCATCTTTCCCACTCTGTGTCTCTCTCTGAAAGCCTATTGTCAAGACATGGTCATTTCCTCCACAATGCCAGTGCAAGCGGGCTCCATTTGCAGTAATGGCCCTGTCTTTTGGAAAATGTGAACGTTGAATGGACCCCATGGTAAACATACTGTAAGTCCTGAGAGTGTGTTTGAAGGTCTGCCAAGGAGCTGGGTGCTCACAAACTGACTGAAGGGATATTGTGTGGAGTTGCGCTGTGAGTGCTCTGTCAACTGAATGAACGACCAAAAAAAAAACTAATCCAGAGAAAGGGGAAGTGAGAGAATTGATGCAGGTTGATGAGCTGAATGGGATTTGGTGAATACCTGCTGGGAAAAAAACTTTCAGATGTCTTAATGTAGGAGTAAGGGAGTAAAACTTAAAGTTGGATGACACGCTCCAGGAGTTTACAGGAACACATTTTATCCACAGGAACCTTAACACTTTGTGTTGCCACCATCGTATAACTCCAGTTGTCAACCTATTATATCATCCTTTGAATATACTGCTCACTGTTTCCCTTCTCTCTCTCTGTCTTTCTATCTCCCTTCTCCCTTTTTTTTTCCAGGATGTCTTCCAAGCGACCAGCCTCTCCATATGGGGGGACAGATGGAGAGGTAACCATGGCAACCAGCAGACAGCGAGTGGAGGATGAGGATAGTGAGGGACTGGGCGGTGTCATCCACCTCCCCCTGGCCTCCTACTGCGGCAAGGTGTCCCCTCGCTCACCCCCCAGCCGCAACTTGGACAGCCCCCCCAACATGGTAAGGACAGCTACCGTTTCTTGGCATCCAGACTTGCTTTTTGTTTCTCAAGGGGAAATAACCCACCTATGGGTGACAGCAGCCTTGAGCGCTGACTCAGGATCATGCTATGAGATGGGTGCAGCATCCTGAAGCAGTACCTCCAACTGCTTCAAAGTTTTTCCCTTCCCTCTTAACCCATTGCACCCGATTACCACAGTTTGCATCAAAAATCACATACTAATCTGAACACACTGACATGTTCCATATTTTTTTGGATTCAGTACTCAATCAATGCTATATTATCTATATTAATGTATTATTTCTGATGTCCATAAAGCGTAAACAGAGATAAATCTGTTGAAAAAACCCACATCTCAAACCTCCAGAAGTTGCAACAGAATCACTCTTTTTTAAAACTTTTTAGTTTCAGCGTGATTCACTGATAGTTGTCTCTACATCCATGGATACATTGCAAACAGGAACTTCTAATAGCCAATTCAACATACCTTTAATGTTGTCATTTTGCCAAAAACATGTATAGTACAACTCACAATATATGGCCTGTAGTGACTCTGCTAAAGGCTTCCAAATAAAGAGAAGAAACAGCAAAAAAAGTTGAGTTGTATACATTTTTGGCTTTGTAGAGAGCCCTTATGGGAAGGCCTGCACAGTCTGCCTGTGTGTTTGCAAGGCTTAGGGTTGGAAGTAACCCCTAGGACACAGACCCCAGATCATATTATGTTCACAGTAATCCTGACCTCAAGTATTACAGAGGGATAGTCAGTGCTGAGCGCAAGCCTTATGTCTTTAATACAGGCTTTCTAAATTATTATTATTTTATTTATTAACTTTTGCTAAAATAATTTATATTCATATGGATCCGTTCAGCTAGAAATGAATTTCATTGATTAATTGATTGATTGATTTTCGTTATCTTCTGACATGGATATATAATTTAGTTTCAAACATGCTTCAAATTGTATTTGTGTTGCTTTCGTGGAATTTCAAGTAATTTCTAGAAAATGAAACAGTAATGTTTCTGCAATCTGAAAACAAAATGAATGCTTACACAATCTGAATCTGAACCTTCTCTAATGGTGACAGAGAGTCACCTTTTAAACCCGACACAAAATAACTGCCCAAATCTCAACAATGAGGAAACAAAATGTATGCATATGTGTTTGGAGACTCACAAAAGAGATTAAAAGTGTGAGATTTCTAAAGAGACAGAAATTGACTTTCTCTGCAAGTGAAAAGCAGTGTGGTGCTGGAAGCTGGAGTTTGTTAGTTTTTTCAAAAAATGGAAGAAAAAAAAATGAGGGTTCAAGGCTACTGTTTTGGTGCACACGTGTTTTTGCTTTTATGTGCGCGCCACCAGCCGTCGCCGTGAGCCCGTTTGATGCACAGTTGCGTGACTTCAAAATGTGAGCCATTGCAGTGAGTCATTTTCTTGGGGATGAAGTGTGACATTGTGTGGTCATGCTGTATGTATGGCTCTGTACACAAAGTGCATTAGTCTGTGTGTGTGTGTGTATTTGTACACTTGAATTGCATCTCCTGTGCGATTCATGTTAAATATTAGTGTAGGCCTCACAGTATACAGGCTTATTGTAAACTTGTGTTAGTTGACGTGCATGTGTGTGTTTGAGTACACAGCTATGTGTGCATTTTTAAGATGACTGCTTTCCTGCATGTGACTCATTCCACATTCTATACATGTGGTGTGATTTGCAATGCATGTTCGGTGCATAAGTGCGATTATGTGACTGTATAGGGTATTACGTGTTGCTGGTATGCGTTATGTAATTTTGTTAAATCATGTTGGCACAACAAAATATTGACTATCCATCATAAAAAACATGTTATTAAGATTTTAGGGCATCTGTTAAAGCGTTTTGTCTTCTTTAAAACATAAATAACTCCTATGTGCTCTAAGCTCTTTACAGTATATTTTCACTTTGTGTGTGATACAGGGTGTATGCCAGGGCATAACACACTGTCTCAGCCTCTCCAGGGCCATCACCTTGATACACACCTTGTCACAGCAGCTCTCTGATAACGAGCGTCGACCTTTCCCCCATACTGACGATAAATGCTTGCATGCTGTAAAACAATGAAACAGTGCTTAGGAGCAGTAATGGAAAGCTAATTCCGTAATTAGCCTGCTGATTAGCCTGCAGGCCACTCCCGCGGTGGACTCATGTGTGGCATGTGCCGACTGTAAACCAAAGTCCTGGGACCACACAGGCGTGCAAACACTCACATACACACACTCTGTGTTATCTGTTGCTGTTTAGGACAGTGATTAGATTGTTCCTGGTTCATTTTGATAAATGTATCTTTTATATTTACACAACTTACACAAAGTGCAAAAGCAAATATCCAAACATTATTATCAGTAATATTTTGTACAGGAATTGCCTCATCACTGTCTTCTTTTGGTCAATATGCAGGGACTCCTAAAATTGTTAAATGTCCTCAAAATGACACACAGCTGCTTGATGTGTGTGTTTGTGTGTGTTAGAAGGACTTGTGTTGTTACGGGGAGGTCTCATATACAGCATAATAGCTGATGTGGCTTATTAAGTGGCAGGCTAGGATGTGTATGACTAGCGGGTGGATTGGGGGCTTATCCGACTGCCTGCTTGGCATGTTGTAAGATGTGTGTTAAGTATTTTTTTAGGTGGTAGAGGGAGGGGGGTGGGTGTAGCGCCAATCCCTTTGCCGCTGACTGTCAGTGAAGAGTGGATGAAGAGAAATAGTGAGAGAATTGGAGCGGGAGAAGGAGATTTACTGCGAGGCGGGGGTGTTGGTGGGACTCTAAGGCTGTGGGGCAGGGGTCTGTCTCTCTCAGGGCAATTGTCGTAAAGTGATAGGGGGAAGTAAATGGCTCATCGGCGGCCGGTTGACTTGGAAGTGAAGCAGCGGGGGAGAAGGGGGTGGGGGTGGGGGGGCGGTGGCGAGATTACAGCTTTATCTTGTCATAGTAAATTAACACGGCGACAGAGAAGCGCTTGGCTACACACTGACCTCTTCATCCCGCCTGCCTCGCCTGCCTGCTCGGCTTTGGCCCAGCCGCTTTACCTGCCTGCTGCAGCTGTACAGCCACACATACGCCGACAGAAAAAAAAAAAAAAAAAGCAGCACTCACACATGTTTTAAAAAGCTGAAAGGTGCCAGATTATTCCCTTTTTAAAAAAAAAATTTGTTTTTGTCCAAACCCTGGCTCTAGATACAAATAGCGCTGTTCATAATGGTTTGCAAATGAATGTAGTTTAGCTAAAAGGGTGTTTCATTGAATGTGAAGTTCTCACAGTGCTGGTGGACCCAGATTGGCTGAGTGCAGCTCAGTTCAAATGCCTGATGGGGAGGATTTTAACGGTAGTTCAGCGAGGTCAGCCAATCAACACAGAATCCTGTTATGATGCTGCTGAAGTTTCTAAATGACAGATTTTTAACTAACCCCAGTAAACAACCAAAATGATGAAATATTGTAACAGGGTGCCTTTAAGTCTGTAGTGCAAGTACAATTTTAATACCTTTCTTTCTTGCTTGCTTTCTTTTAAGTCTTTTATGTTTGTGTGTTGCAAATCCTTGCAGAAGAAAAAATGTTTTCACATCAGGCAGAGGCAAGCATCTTCTCTCATAAATGTGTTAATGGACAAACACTAATTATTTCATTAACAGGCAAGATGCACGCTAACACGATAGAAAACTATAAAGATATTTCATCAGACATTATTTCTTATTCATTTTCCTCCCAGAGCCCTCTCTTCCCTTCTTTTTTGTGTAATCTGTATGTGTGATTATTTGTGTGTGTGTTTATGAGAATTTGACAGATTTAACACAGTCATTGAGCAGTCTTGAGACACAGTGGTCACACTTAATTTCTCATGCCAGTGATGCACTAATGAATCAACACACGCTTGCCTGTCAACAGCAAGGGGTCGTGGTAAAATATACTGGCATACACTTTAGCCAAACTGCTATTTAAAATACAGAAAATACAGCTGCATGTTTTTACATGAGGAGAGGGCAAGTGTGTATTCTCGGACAAGAAGTTTCAATTGGAATTAGGTTTGGTAAAATTAGATTTGTCAAGTAATTCAAAGGCAGTTTGTTAATTTTGTTTTTAATATACACTGATATTAATATACTAAAATATTTATGTAGTATATGTTTTTTTATTTCAATGAAAGAACTCAATGATATTGCTGGAACAGGAGGATAAAAGTAATGTGTGTGTTTGCTTGCTTGTCCCAGCCTGAGGGACCGCGGAGTCAAAACTGACAGTGTCTCTGTTTAGCCATGGCATGTAAAAGGATTTGCTGCGTGTGTGTGTGTGTGTGTTTGGCAGTGTGTCGGAGGTGTGTTAAGTGTATGTCGCTGAGATTGGCAGCTCTGGCGTAGAGCTAAGTCTTTACCCCCCTGCAGGAGTGATCAGTGACATCTCATGGTGTGTATTTGTGTGTATTTTAGTTGAGCAGCTGTTTCCAGTTCTTCCTACTGCCATATTGTCCATGCCTTGATCTACAACGACGCGCCAAGCATCCAATATTGTTTTTCACACATACACCTTGCACGGCCCGAGACATGTCAGGCTATGGTAGAGAGAAGGAGGGAGAGAGAGAGAGAGGTTTCTTCTTTCGGGCAACAGAGAAGGAGGAAGAGAAGACGAAGAAGAAATCAAAAAAGAACATGAACAGCGGCATCTGTGCTGGCTGTAGGAAAAAAAAATAGCATTTGGATTTTTTCCCCTCTTTTTCTGGCAAGAGTTACGTGTTTTTAAACCAACCTCCCCTCACAGATGAGCTTAAGAAGACAAAAGTTGTTTAATTCGGTTCCATTGCAGAGGCAGTAAAAGGATAAAGAGAGTGAGGCGCAATTTTTACTTTGTTCCAGTCATTTTGGAAGAGAATTGACATCTGCAAACTAAAGGCAGAACCGCCCACACTGCCAGCCTGCCACATCCAGTGCATATAAATACATATATGCAGGCACTCACACATTAACACACACACACACACACACACACCTACAGGCGATGTGCACTCACAGTGTCACACATATGCGTATAGAAATGGCAAAAAACCTGCTCACACACATGCACCGAGAGGGCATGAACGTTTACAGTATCCAGAATTTCTGTTTGTACTTTTGAATAAATGCATGTTGATGAGAAAAGTTTGGCGACCCGCATTATTGCGGGAACATGTCACTGTGCACACGTCGGCTGAGTGACACCAGTTTACAATAAGGATTCTGTCTTGTGCCTTGTCGTTTTTGATCCCTCTGTCTTGGACTTTCGCAAACCGCCGGGGTAAAAAATGTCAGCGGGGCACATGGATTATATGCTGGGAGGTTGATGGGGGTAAAAAAAAAAAATCATAAGCCATTTAAGTTGCCTTCGGGATAAGGCTGTCTGTCTGACTTCGCACATAAATAATGTCATGGGCCCTAATTTACCAGGTCTTTGAAGAAGCCATGGCTCCCCGCTAATTCCCTTTGATTGGGAAATGACCTTCATGGTTGGACGCAGTGAGATGACATCTCCCTGGCAGATTTTCGACAGGGCGAAGAGATCCGACAACCCCTCACCCCCTCGACTCCATCCCCCCCTTTCACTCCCTCCATCTCTTCTCCCGTATTCTTGTTCTGTTTGTTTTGTTTGCGCGACATCTTTCTCGAAAAGAAAGAGTGCGGCTGTTTTAAGTAGGCGCTGGATTAGATAAATGGGATGTGACAGGTGTGACCGTTGCCTTCAAGATGCCTGCCTTCCTCTCTCCCTCTCTCTCTTTTTCTTCACGTATCTCTCTGTCAACTCTCCCTCTCTCTCATTTCCTCTAATAACATTGCTTTTCTTTTTCTCTTTCGCCTTTCGCGCTTTCCGTCTTTCCTTGACTTCTACCCACTTGCACTCCTTCTCTTCCTCTTGTCTCGTTACATTTGCATGCCGTGCCGGCACTGATGCAACTCGTAATCACAAAGCCGCTCATTTGAAGTCTGAATTTCCCTAATCTGAAGAACAGGAGAGGGTGAAGGATAAGATGAAGCAACAAAGAAAGACAGGAGCAGGTCGAGCCATCACTTGGTCAGGTAGTGAGAGGAGACGAGTGAAGAGTCTACCAGCGCTTTAAGATTATAACACACTTTCCCAGCGCAGAGCAGCCCTCAGCCAGTGTGTAAGTAGCCTTGACAGCGACTGATTGAAGCCTCATCACCCCGTCATGTATATAACGCTGTTACAGCCATATCATGGCTGTCACACTCTGTCCCCCTGTTACAATGCATGCACATGAACGGCAAGGAGAGAATTAGTGAATTATTGAGTGTGCTGACTTATTCAGACTGTGGAAACACAGAGCCGCAGAGGGAGAGTCAGTGAAGTATAGAAAACAGCAAGTGATAATGGTCTGCTGTACCTCTCATACAGTGTTTGGCCGCTGACAATGAAAGCATCGTCAATATTGAAAACCTTTGCCTGGATTTATTCTCTCAGCAGAACACAGAGGAATTATTCGAAACTTGCCTTATTTTCTTCTCTGCTCAAATGGATGCTTTTATAAAACAAAAAGTGGCTGTAGGATAGAAGAACAATAAAATCTGGGGTCATGTGGGGTCTAGATGACTTCATCATGGACTGTGATCTCAGCATTAAGTTCCACTTCCACTTGTAGCGTGCAAGTTAATGATTAGAAAACTATCTCCGCCTAAATACACTTTAATGCCATTAATACAGCTAAAATGCCTCTCTGTCTGTCTGTCTGTCTGTCTCTGTGTGTCTCCCACACATGCACACCCACATACAAACAAACAGGTACTGAATATGTGTGCTACTGTCACAGGTGGCATGCTCCATATTGTGGTAGGATTAACCAAAGATTAACCTTGTGGACTATTGACCCTCCTGTCTACAAAGAGCTGAGCTGACAGACAGCCTGGCAGCCTGACTGACTCTGTTTCTGTAATTAAAGAGCACAACACACACACACACACACACACACACACACACACACACACACCTTAACACACCTGTGAGTGCATGTGCGAACATACTGTATGTGCCTGTCGATGCATTTAGGTGTATGCATGTGTACAGTACACACACTTATCTATGCTTGTGCGTGTGACAAAGAGATAATTTGAGTTCCCCGTTGAAGCTGACGCCATCCTCCTTCTCAGTGTCATTGTTAATTGGGCTTAGCCTGCATTAAGTCTATAGTCAAACAAACACAGGTTTTATTAGGTCAAAGATTAAGATGCTACAAGTTAGTTACTGTTCAGCTGCTGTCGGGAGGTGTTTTCTTATTGTTATCGAATTTCATAATTTAAAAGACCTCCAATAGAAATAACCTGTTTTTAATCATTTTTCATTTTTGGCATCTGATATGTTTTATGATATGTTTTATATGTCTCCTACTTTCATGTTTGTGCACTGGGCATTTCACGTTTTCCGTATTACCCTTGTGATGTCACTAAAACAGGCCTGCACGCGCATGACTTAATCTTACAGAAATTTTGTGAAAACAGCCATGTAGAGTCAAACTTGCGTGTACAGTGTTCTGCACAACAAGCTCCAATATCCAAGTGAATAATTTTTGGAGAGGAGGGAGACTTTAAACAACTAGGAGTACAGTTTTTTAAAATTAGGAATTTAGGGATCAGCCGCATGAAAGTTAAACTTCACGTGTTAAAGACTAAACTTTAGCTACAAGACAGTAGGATAATTATTCATCACGACAGCTTGGCAAAAGGCACAGAGCCTTACTGTGAGCTGTATATATTATATTTTGTAGCTGTCATGCAGTCCTTTTATAGATTTATGGAAATGATTTGACACCGCTCCAAAGCTTTGTTTTTTGAAAAGGGATCTACTTTTTTGTGATTTTTCTGTTTGATGGAGTTGCATCTTCAGCATTAATTGTCTTTGGACAAAAGTAGCGCAGTGCTGAAACTTTGGCTTGGGATTTGTTACAGTAGCGTTGGATGTCCCTCAAAGCCGAGCCGCTGAAGGCTTTGTAATGAAGAGTTAATGTGACTCTGAGAGTGTGCGGAGTCTTTTGCAGTTGTTTCATGTGCTCTTTCTGTCAAGTACCTCCAAGTCAGTCAAATGCAGATTCCAGAGGATGTAAGAAAGAGAAGACGAAGTATGCCCTAACTTGAGATAACTGGCCAGGGATGACAGTTGGTCGCATCGAGCTATGAGAATAAAGGGAGGGTGGAGATAATGAGTGGGTCTATGCCAGTTCCTCCCCCACCTTCTCCTTCCTTTTTTTCTCCCAGCCAGAGTTTCTTTATCTATGTCTTAAATTTGAGGTAGTTTTGAATCTAATAATTTTCCTCCTTCCCTCCAGGAGCTGGACGGCACTAAGGGGAGCTCTCTGAGTCCTTACCCCCTGCACAATGCTACCTCACCGGGCAAAGAGGAAGGCGGAGGTGGGGGGCGACCCTGCAGTGACGGGGGCTCGGCCACGGGTACCCTGGGGACCCCTGAGAGACGTAAGGGCAGCCTGGCAGACGTGGTGGACACACTGAAACAACGCAAGATGGAGGAGCTGATCAAGAACGAGCCAGAAGGTCAGTGATGAAAGAGGATGTTTGTGCAGCCAGATGTGTGATCTGCAACTTCCCACCATCTTTCTGGCTCTGCGCTGCTCTTTTATCACTCTCTGTTGTTCTTTTCTTCTTCATCATCATCTTTCTTTCTGTCTTGTTTTCTCTACAGCCTCTCTCTCTCTGTTATGAACCCGTACACATTCAGAAGAGAGGCGAGCCTTTGTTTTTCCAGCACACAGACAGACAGCATCAGCTGTTTGGGCCTATTGTCCACCATGCTTTGCATATTTATCACAACTTGACAGATAAGATGTGTGTAGTGTTTGTGTGAGTGTGAGGAAAGCCTGCAAACTTACTTGGATGTTTCCCGGCTTTTATTTTAAGGGAGAGAAACTCATTAAGATTTCTATCTGTTGATGGTTAAATTCAACGTATCACCTTTCCTGCTGCCTTTGTAACCCGTGGGGTGAGGCTCTCTCAGCATTCTGATAAAGTTTCCACACTATTGAAGAGACTAAATCAGATTTATGCCAAAGGCTACATAGTTTAGCTCTATTAGCTCCCACATTTCTTTCTCGAGTTTAGCCTTGGGCTACAGTTGCAGTCATGAGATAAATTTAGCCCATGGCAAATTCAAATTTTTATTGGGCAAATAAGAGGGGGGGTCTATGAATATGTGAAAGTGATAATGTGATAAGGATATTACCAACAGGTGTCCAACTGAAGGGATAATATAAATAATACTGCGCTTTATAAGTGGCAACATCTCTCATGTGCTACACAGAGAGCACAGTGTCAGTTTTAACCAGTAGACTGACAGTCACTGCCTTGCTCAAGAGCACTTTTGGAAAGCAGATTAGAGGTCTTCATGGGTCGAAAATGTTGAGCACATCTGTGATGAACCTACATGAACACAATGTGTTTTTATTTTTATTTTTATTTTTTTTGAAGAGAGACTCGATATGAAAGGGGGCCTGAGCACAGTCAGATCTGACCTGAGGATTATTGGACCCGATCCAAAATGTGGTCAAGCTGAACAGACCATAATAGAGAGACAGCACCAACACTGGCAGCAGCCATCAATTAACAAGCAGCTGCGGGCGAAATCAGCAACAATATAGGAACAATAAAGTCATTACAGCTAATTCCAAAAATAATCTGTTGATATGCTTCAAAGACTAATTTCTATTCTAAATAATTGAAAGTCGTGTTTTCACTTCCTGCACCAACAATAAATCATTCTCTTGATGTGCTCTTCTTAAGGATACTTTGTATCTTTGTGGATACACAGGAGATCATAATTGTCCAACCAATTTAATATTTGTGAAATTCCAATTCTCATTTAATAGCACACATTTTAATACAGGTTACTGAATATTATCTCCTGCAGTGACTACAACGTGTCACCATTACTGCTTCAGGTTGTGGACATGAAGCACAGGGGAGGTGTTGTCCTCCGCTCCAGGTCTGAAGTTGTTGCTAACTGTCGGGTTTAACCCCCTTTAATTTACTAACAACCTGTAGCTCAAACTGTACCCTCATTTGAATCCACTTGGGTATTAGACATATTAACACACAGAGACCTGTGGTGGTAAAACAAGCCCTACCCGACCTGATTAAACTTAATTGGGATCAGGTGCAACACTGGGTCTCGTTTCCTCAGTACCAAGTGGAACTGCTTGGACCTCTAAAGCAGATGCATGCTATAACAACTGCTAGATCTTCTTATATCCGTCCGTACTCTCTCTTCAGCTCCTAAATCCACCACTGCTGTGCACTAAGATTTCTATTCAAACATCTCTGTATGCAGTATGCAGCCTTGTGCCCAAAAGGTGAAAGAACAGTGCAGGAGTGCAGTGTGTATTTGTCTTTCAAGTGTAAGTGTTCATGTGTATATGTGTGTTTGTGTCCCGACAGCACATCAACAGGCTTTCATTTCAAGCTGCGATGTGCTAACCTTATTTTCCAGGCTTTTCTGTAAGGTTTTCAAAGCGGCTGAGACTGCTGGTCAGCTCTCGCCGTCTGGTTGTTTTTATTCCAGTCAATAGAGAGGCCTGTTGTGGCACATTTTACAAAAAAAGAGAGAGAGGGAGAGAGAGAGAGAGAGAGAGAGAGAGAGAGAGAGTAAGAAAGAAAAAAACTGGGCTGTTTGTCGAGCTGAGCTGTAATTGAGGTGTGTTTTGGGTTGTTCGCTGCTTCACTAGACCTCATGAACCGGCTGCACAGGAAAAAAACAACAATAATGGATCTTTATGAGTCAGCCAGCGCAGAGAGAACGAGAAAGAGGAAGAGAGAGGGAGAATGATGGAGAAGGAAAGACAGAAGGAGGAAGAGAAGGAGAGAGGAGTGAAAGAGAGGAAAGACCAGTGTCTTCGCAGACCCCATTAGCAGAGTGCCACAGTGGTACGGCATCCAAACCAACCCGGAGCATTATCTGCCCTACGTTTAAATGAAACGCGCTAACAAAAGGCCCCAGCGCCTCCAGACCCATCACACACACACACAAAAACCCAAGCAAGAGAGAAAGGAAGAAAGAAAAGAGAGTAAAGGAAGAAAAGGGATGCTGAGAAAAGATGAAGAGAAGCAGAGGCAAATGGAGAGAAAGAGGGGGTCGGGGGGGAGGACGAGGGGCGGTATTGAACGCGAGATAGAAATCCCTTTTCTGTGCCCGGCTAGCTATTGTTTGGCTGTGTGGCTCACAAAGGCCATTAGCAGCAAACAGCAGGTTGGGATGAAAATTTAATGAAGGCTTTAATCATTATGAAAGGCCTGGAATATTACTGCTCTCTCTGTCTCTCTCTCTCTCTTACACACACGCTCGCACACTGCTTCCAGCTGGATCAATGACACACACACATTTAGAGTGTAGGAACATTAACACCAGGAGGGATGTGAACAAGGGGCCAAAGACACGAAATGGGTCAGAAAACGATAAACATCTCGAAACGGAATGATGAGCTTGACTTAACGAAGGCACGCCCTGAGCTAGACATCACACACACACACACACACAGACACACACGTATGGCTTAAGTTTGAAAGATATAGTTTTGTGTCTGTGGCTAGTGTTGCTCTACTTAGGCTAGATGAATGGAGAGTGGTAGATACTAGGTCAGTGTGTGTGTGTGTGTGTATGTGTGTGTGTGTGCTGTTCGAGCCTTTGGGAGCCTGTATACTTGTGTATGTGTATTTGCATATGTATTTGAGACAGTGTGTGCACGTGTGTGTGTTTTATGGAAAGGATTGCATTTGGCTGGATGTATGCAAGGTGTATGTGCGTCTGTGTGTCTGTATGTGTGTTGGCCTCTAATAAATGACTAGCCATGTTGTCCCCCATGGCCTGGCCCAACCATGCTCCACCGCTCTCCTGCTCTCTCCATTCATCTCCTGTCTTACTCCACCGGCCACCTGCTACCCTGGAGATACACACTCGCATACTCACACACACCAGTACATATATGTGCAGAGATGCACACACACAAACCACCAGCCGCCGCTTTTAATAAATTCTTCAGGAGCGACAAGGAAGAAGAGTGAGGATAAGAATGCCATGACACTGCCTTGTGTGTATGCATGTGTTTACGTGTGTGTGTTTGCCTGGATTCGAGGCATCTGGGCGAGCGGTTCGTGCTGGAGTGTGTGTGTGTGTTATTACGTGGAATAATGAGAGCAGAGTGCAGAGCATCGCGGGAGGCGCGGGGTCGAGAGGAGAGCCGGTGCTAAAACCCAAGAGAGATGGCTGCACGAGCACACATACACCTGTCCAGCTGAACACACACACACACACACACACACACACACCTGGACATTTCCCTTGGACTTGTCATTTAACCCCTTGTGACCCCTGTGCCACAGAGCAAGGCCTAGTGATAATCTATTATCCCAGCTGTGGGAAAACAGACATGCACCTGATAGATAGATAGATAGATAGATAGATAGATAGATAGATAGATAGATAGATAGATAGATAGATAGATAGATAGATAGATAGATAGATAGAAACTGCAAAATGAAAGGGAAGAAAAATGAGGGGAATTAAAAGGAGAAGAAACATCGCTAAATGGGGCACAGATGTTCCTCTCGGCCCCTGGAGTGGTGCCTCCCCTGCCCTGGACTTTCACCAGACACTCAGCCTCATTCCTCCTCTCCTCTCCTCTTCTCTCGTCTCTCCTCTACTCTCTCCTTTTACTCCTTCCCTCTCTGTATGGCAGCTTCGACTGTAAGTGGCTCACATTAAGTGCCAGCTGAGCTCCGTCGTTGCTGGGCCCGTCTGTTGACCCTCTGCTACCCAGCTACAGCTACCCGTCACCGGGGCTCCACAGCCTCTGGGACTTTTTTATCTTTCCTCTTTTTCTCTGCTATAAACAGGGGTAAACACAGAATACACCTTCCGACATTGCATCAAGCCTAAATGATGTGAGCCACTGAAGGACAGTGTGCGATTCACAGTGCATTCGTGTTTTAACAAGGCATCACCTTACATGCAGAAACACTTTTAAATGTCAGTTCTTTGCTTCTTATTTAAGTAGCAGCCACATTCACAAGTATGCCTCAGTTTTATGGACTCTGTGTCAAGACTTCACTTCCTATGAAAAAATCTTGTGATAGAAATTTGTATTGATTCAGCAGCATTTGAAAGTGCATTAATGTCACTGCAGTTTCTTCTTCAATGTCTGATTTTAACAATAGAAAAAAAACACAACAAATTGCCCTCTGACATCCAGTTTGACAAATTGATTGCTTATGAGACATAAGTTAGTGCTGGAAGCGCTTCTGCACCGAGCTTGATTGTGAGGCTTCCGTGTTCACTTGCCTCTCCATTCAGCGACGTTGTCTGGGTCAACAAATGGCAATATTTGTGTTGTTTTATTGAACCAGGGTGCAGCTCTGGGGTCAGACCCTGGCCTCTGTACTTTATAGCCTTGATCTGGACACATGTGCAGGGAAACAAGAGACACACTCACACACGGTCAGGTTTACAGCCACGACAGCAACCTCGAGGTCAACCAGAATGGTGTTTTTATGGCTGAGTGTACTCGCTGCTCCAAGGCACTGGTTTCCATACTGAAAATGCCAACTCAATGACAGATGTCACACAACACACACACACACACACACACACATGCTCACACATGCACGCACAGCACTTCATCTATTTTCAAGGCAGGGAGGGAATCCAGGGCTTGCTTTTAGAGAGCACTGAGGCATTTTATAGGACAGCACTTAGGCAAGGCCATTGTGCCACACAAGCACACAGTGGCCGGAGCTCCCTCACGCCTCCGTACACTCCAATGGGTGACAATGGGAAGGGCGGATACATTCTGCCAAGAAGAAGGAGAGAGAGAAAGAAAGGGAGGGGGAAAAAAGAGCTAGAGAAGTGGAGGGGTCGAGGCAGTCTCTCGTTCATCCGTCCATCAGTCCACCCCCCTCCTTCACTTTTCTTAATCCTTCCACTGCTTTGCTATCTGGGAGGTTATGTCAAACACACACACACATGCACACACACTATAAACATCAATAATGGCATATACAACCATTGCAAGTCATCACATGGACCTGCGACTTTTAGGCACAGATCCCTAAGGGGAATTTGCGTCCTTTCAACACACACACTTACAGCAGCCGGTTCACAGCCCTAGCGTGGGAGCGGGGGAACGTCTTTATGTGATTTCCACCCTTTGTCGGTAATTAGTTAGTTGTATAAATTAACGTGAAGTGCAGCAGGACTCTCACAGCCATTGTTTGTCGTGATCATTCTTCTCGTGCTGGGAAAAGGAAGGCGAACTGAACGAAACAGAGGGGGAGGTTGAAAGAGAGAATTGTTTTTTTCTTTTATTCACTACAAGCAAAAAGAGAAAGTTCAGGCGAGCAAAAAAAAAAAACATGCAAGATTTTGTCCTGTTCGCCAATTAAAGGCCTCTAAATACATGGTCAGCATTCGCTAAAGAGAAGTTGACATCATGCTCATGAGACTAACTCTGCCTTGAACCTCTTACTAACAATATTTGAACTCCTTGTGTTGTTCTTTCATGGTACGCCTCCTATCCTGTGACCTTCGAGAAAAAAAGAAAACTTACAGTGGTGAGATTCAAACATTTTCTGCCCTGAAAGATCACAACAAAAAAGAAACAGCATCCTTTTGCACAAATATAACTCACTTCGAAGCAAGTCACAGATCTCTCGCCTTATGTTTCTCATCTAAGAAAACCAGTTCCTTTTTTTATTTATGATTCTTTTCAGTTATCCGAGTGTCATTGTGTCACTTAACTTAGCCATCGTTTGTAGTAGACGGGGGAAAAATCATCATGGACATGGCTCACAATTCAAATCGAGTCAATTCGGCTTCTTTTTTTTTTTCTCCTTTTGTGGCATGAGAAACAGGCAACGTCATGGGGCGAACCTGAGGCCTATTGTGGGGCCGGCCATTGTTGGCTCGATGAAAGGCGCATTCAAGTCACTTTTCTTATTGAATTGTTTTGCGTCTGCTTTTCAACGTGGTATTTTCTCCCCAGCCTTGCACGAGACAATCAGTGGGGATGAAACTCCTTTCTACCATTCTTCCCAGTCCAGATGAGCGATATTAAGGAGATGAATAGTGTGCATGTGTGTATGTGTGTGTTTGTGTGTGTGTTTGGGGGTAAAAGCAGTGCCCCAGCTTTTGTCCAATACATGAGCATAAAGGGGCTTATAGAGAGGAGAGAGGGTCCTGTGGTTTTCCTGATGGTGTGTGTGTGTCTGTGTGTGTTACTGGCCTCCCGGCGTGGCATTAAGTTAAGGACAAAGGCCTGAGGTTCATGAATCAGCCAGGGCTTCCATAGCATGGCTATTGTGACCTACCCACAATTCGACTGTCCTACAGTACTCAGTCTGTATGTGTGTGTGTATTTGTGTTGATACCTGGTGATGAGACAGGTAGGGGGGATATTTATGTGCGCATTTCTTCGTAATAGGAATGTATTTGCGCATTTCCTGTGTGGCATACGCATCATATGAATATGTTTGGGTGTATTTGTGTGAGTCAGACTGTCCCACATAAAGGCCTCCTGTCACCGACTCCCAAATATTAGACAGGCCCCAGTGTTTTGGCATCCACCCATTCACTTCCATTCAGCACCATGTCCCATGACCAAATCAGTGGAATCCATGATTTATCTATTCAGCTTTCTCATAAACTCTCTTCATTTGCACGCCCTGTTGTTTTTTCTTCCTTTTCTGTGATTTTCCTTTCTTGGTCTTTTCTCCCATTCCCATGGAGAGACAGAGGAATGTTTTTATGCTGCAAAATGGCTGCAAGATGAATGAGTTTTGTGTAATGTGCGCCGACTTTCATTTGTCCCTCAATTATGTTATCAAAAGGATATGAAATGCAGCTGAGAAATCTTAAAACTTTTCACGGAGGCACTTAAGCAACAAAAACACTCTAAGAAACATTGTGGAAAACGAATTACTGCTTGGAGTTCAACCAGTTTTCAAAAGGCCAGATGAGGCCAGTTTCACTTTGTAAGAAGAATCATTTGCAGTTAGCAGATAACTTCATCGATCTCCTTCCATTAAGTAGTTTACTGACATACCAGCAGTTACTCTGTGAGTAGGAGGATGTTGCATTTTGGAATGATTTTTTTTTCATCTTGACATTGTGCCATAGCAAGATATAAAAAGCTATCACTTTGCTGCAAGCTTTCCAGACATTTCTATTACCATGCAAATGTTCTAGTGAGTGTGCATGGAGGCATTTCTAAGTTAACTCTGATTAAAGGACAAAATAGGTGGAAGTTGCTCATAAGTAATGAATTCATGACTTTTAATAACGCTGATTCTTTTTATAGAGTTCTTTTTCATAGTTTCTTATTACAGGGTCGATTAGAAGAATTGGTAACGCTTTATTTTACGGATCCGTAATTTCCTAATACTTTCCCAGGAAGTTTCCTGGAAAGGACTTCATTATCCACTATCCTGTCCTTATTATAGGAAAAATAGAGACAAAGTTTTCAAACTGTTATTTAAGTCAGAGTTTAGTTAGCTGTGTTGGGTTTTGAAGTATTAGTTAATTTCCAGGGAAAAGAACTTAATGTTCATTCATTATTCATTGATTATTTGAAACATTACTCCTTAAACATGTTGAAATGTGTTCTTGCCTGCATGTTTAGCTGACTCTCCAGCTAGTTTCTTAAATGTTAATGTTTGTTCCATGACTCAATATTTAAAGGTGGATGAGAAACCAATACAGCAAATAGACAGGTTTAAAGAGATGACTTTTAAATTTGTAAAACAGAAACAAATCAACCATGCTGAACAAATACAACTGTGACACAGCAAGATGATCACATTCAGGCAAATTAAATAATAAAATAAAATAAGATAAAAGTGAGATTAACTTTATCTACTGTGATGCATGTACAGCGTATATTCTGTATGCATGCATTTGCTTATGTTTTATGTGACCTATATAAACAGCTCCTATATTGTAGGTGCACACCTACACTTTGATGGTCACGTGTAAGCTTATTGTAGCCTATAATGTAGACTTTAAGAAAGCTCTGTGTTAGAGCTTATTAGCTGTGACCAGTGTGTGTACTCTACACTATAAACTGCGCTTATATAGTATATGCATAGGCAAGTCTGTATGTGTCTTAAATGCTGCATACTGCATGTTATTACATACTGTATGTATGACAGTGACTGCACCCCAGTATAATCCATGTAGTCTTGTATACAAAGTAGCACAATCAGCTTAGCACAATTTTATATCTCAGCTCCAACACACATGTGAAAGCATCGGAGCTGTATCCTCCTATCACCCATGTCAGCAGCGTCCAGTACAGGATTTAAAGGCCTGACATGGATGTAAGGGGGCTTTAACAGCCTGAGTGGAGGCGTGGGATTGGTGTGTATCACTGCATAGCTCTTGTTAGATTGTCTGCACGCACGGCAGCAAAAACACACATGTACAATATGTCGCTCCACTCATGATGACGAACAAACCAGTCTGCGTGACCTGACCGAGGAGCCACAGCTACCCATGATGCATGAGGGATAGCGAATGGACGTATGCCAAAAATCCACGTAATCACCACCCACGGGCCACCCTTACTGTTTTTCCGCTCCCTCTTACATGACAGATATCAAGGTGGTGCACACACTGTTGTGTAGCTTTAGCACTCCAGTCATTCCGAGCGCAACAAGTCAGTGAGCTAGTTACTCAGTCACTCAGTCTTTCAATATGTCAGCCAGTCAGCTAGCAAGGAAGCCAGTCCTACAGTGCACCAGCGAGCTTGCCAAGAAGTCAGCTCCTCCGTCTTGTAGCTACTCAGACATCCATTCAGCCAGCCAGAGAGCCAGTCACTCAGCCAGTCCCTCAGCCAGTCACTGTGTCAGTCTTTGAAGCCACGGGGTCTATATTAATTAACCCCTGGCTGCCTGGTCAGAGGGCGGGTCCCACAGATGAAGTGGCGGTGTCTGTGTTGTCAGCCTCAGGGGTCGCAACCTCGAACCCGCAGCGCAGGCCCCGGCCTTATTTGAGCCAGATGTTGGGAGACAAGCATCCCCGTCAGCCTCTACTTACCCCCCCCCAACCCCCTTTGCTCCCGACGCATTCTTTTCCTTCACTGCTGCTTGGCCAGCAGATTGGCCATCGCCAGCCACTCATGTCGGCGCTCTGATGCCCCTCTGGATAGATCGCTGCTGTACTTCTCTGTCTGCCTGCCTGCCTCCCTTTGCACCCCCCCCCATCCCTCCTCTCTCCAGCCTCCCTACTCTCTCTCTCTATCTCTCTCTCCCTGTGGGATCCCTCTATCCATCCATTCACCTCTCCCCTCCCTTCCCTCTGTTTTCACCCCTCCCTCCTCGTTTGGCCCACTGCCCCTTTCCGCTTCGCTCAGGGGAAAGAGTGCCGTGTGTGTGTTGCCTGGCAGCGTGCCCGCTCTCATCGTCCCCCCATCCCCCCTTCCCCTCCTTTTCTCCTACCTCATCCTTCCCTCTTCTCTCTCTTTTCTCCCTCTCATCCCTTGCTTTCCATCCTTGCCCTATCCTTGCTTCTATTTCTCCTCTCTGCCACTTTCCTTCCATCCTTCTCCTCCTTCCACCCTTTGTCCCCGTCACTCTCTCCACCTGCTTCTAATCACTCCCCCTCCATCTCTATACACTCCATGCCTCCATTCATACTTCGCTCTCCGTCTTTCTCTCCCTCCTCCCTCCCTCCTTCCCTCCCTCCCTCGCCTCCTCCTCGGCTGGGCTCAGGAGCAGTGAACAGGTGTTGTCTCCTTTTGATTTGGGTGCGTTCGGATTAATGCTGTCAGCTCAGCTGTTAAAACAACTGCCACCGCCAGATGCCAGTCAGTTTGGGGCTGGAGCTGTCACCTACACACACACACACACACACACGCACACACATATTCAAACATCCAAACATACACACACTTAGATGCAAGTGCGCACACACAGGGTGAAGTGCACATGTACACACACAAGCACAGGGCTTCTTGGCTCATTGTAATACCGACAAAGCAAATCAGCTGCTGTACGCCAGTCTTGTCTGTAACCCAGGTGTGTGTTTCTGTAGCCTTTCCAAAACATCACAGTCAGTGGGTGTAAAAGGGGCATGATGACATGATACTACAGTGATCATTAATACATAGTCAGAGTTGCTATGGACTCCCCTAAACATCCATAAAGAGGCCTAATTGTACTATTTCAGTATTTCTTTTGTTTTTACACTTTTAGAGTTGTGTTTGAAATAAGTTGAAAGTTTATCATGAAATGTCACTGCAGGAGTTGAATAAGTTGCATCATGGGAAATGTAGGATCCAGAGTTTTTAATGTCAGGATATCACTGCTGCTGTCTGTGAGAGCCCTAACTTTATAGCAGTACAGTACTAAATTGCTTGAGTGCCCCTTTAATCTTGACTTGATTCTCCCACTAAATAATTGCTTTTCCAGTTAGTGACGTTTACAGCTGTTGAAGTGGAGACTCTCCACTCAGCCATTTTCCCAATTTTAAATTAAATGGTTTGGTCTGTCAGTCAGGGTTCAGAATTCTAATTATTTTGCTTGTCAGGACTAAATACCTCTAACTAAATGAGCTATTTGCAAAACATTTTGGAAATCACTATTCACAGAAGCCGAAGCCAGGTTGAAAATCTTTGACATTTGATGAATACATCAAGTTTGACATGTTATAAATCCCTTTCACAGCAATGTTATGAACTAAATACTGAACATACACACGGTAGGTCAAAGGATAATGAGCTTCTTGAACCACAAATTCATTTGCAGCTTTATTTGCCAGTATTATTTATTATGAATTTACAATAGTCAGCTGCAAGTACAGGCCTTCAAATGCAGAATGTTAACACAAAACTAATACAACATTTCATTTTTTGTTGATGTTTTGTTCTGTTATAGGCAATGATGGATTTGCTTCTGTGTTCAGTTAGGTTATATTAGCTTGGCCTGTAACTGTGTTTACTATTGGAGAAACTCTCCATTCCTAATACCTCTCCACCTTCACCCTCCCTCTATCCTGCTCACACTCACTTGTTCCTCTCTTTTCTCCAAAACATCCATCCTGCCCTGTCTGTCGTCTTGTAGCACGCACAGATGTACACACCTGTCAGGTGCTCTCTTACATTCCTCGTCCCTCCCTGTTTCATTTTAAAGTGTCACCATGAAACTTCAACATTAAACATTTATGATCTGTGTGTTTGTGTGTCTGCATGCGTCACCATTCTTTGGCACCCCCTTCCCACTCTCACAACCCTTTTCCACCCGACTGTTTGCTTAAATTTAGAATGTGAATCCTTGTTTTTGAAATTTGTGAGTAAAATGGTGATTAACTATGAATATCAATGATCAGCAATGTGTAACAGTGCTATTTAAGGATCCTTTACATGTGGGTGGAGTTTGCAAGCTTCCTGTGTGTGTGTGTGTGTGTGTGTGTGTGTGTGTGTGTGTGAGAGAGAGTGTGTCAGATGGTGGGTATAGTGGGCTTTGGAGTTGTGATGATGCTATCTGGGTCCATTTTCTTCTGGCAGATTTAGATCTATCTTCATATCTCTCTCTCTCTCTCTCTCTCGCCGTCCACACTAAGACACTGGACACTTGTTTGTTAGGTCATGTCGGTTTGTCTGACACACTCTTACACCCAAAAAAGTACACACATACACACACACACACACACAAAACGCACTCTCTAACATTGAGCCCTCTGTCTGTCTAACCCCACCAACCCCCCCACCCATCGGTTTACTATGTGAAAACACAGACAGGATTTCTAGCCTGCTAACCGTACTGGACTTTGTCCCAGTTCACTGTAGATCACGCCCTTCTTGTCCGTTTTGTTGGTTTGTTTAATTACACTAACGAGGTTATGGCCAAGGTTATCATATCCCGCTGCAGTCTCCTCTGAGCCAGACGTTGTTAAGACAATTAACCCACTCTAAAAGTCTTGGATGTCTTGTCTGAGGAATGGTGGGGGGATGAAAAAAGAGAGGGTCAAAGACCTCCAGGAATGTTCAGGAAGAAAAGAAGTACTGATGCAAGGAGCTGTGCCTCAGAGGAGTTAAAAAAAATGTATGATATTTATCTATAAAGGTGGCATAACTGTAACTGAATTGACGCAGTTAACTTGTTCTAATAAAGATATAAATGATCAGATTAACACAAGATTGATTTAATAAAATACACATAATATGTTAATAGAGAAGCCGAGCTTCACTTGATAAACGTCTTAATCATTCATTACTCACTGTATACTATAAATTGAGTGCTGTGAGCATTTATCTTTTAATTAGTGTTTTGGTAGGTATACCAATCAAATTTAGACTTTGGGAATATCAAATTTGAAAGTGCTGACTGCACTTTTGAGTTGTTTTGAGCTCCAGTTGGCACCTCTCCAGTCAGTTGGAGCCATATTGATCTTGAATGAATCTGACTAACCAGTAAGTGGGCTTGTAACCGCATTTTTGCAGATGATTATTACTCTACTCTGCTACTGATCCATGCACTTATTAAACGACAAATGGTGGGAAACTCACAAGAGACAGTTTTTTTTTTTTTTTTTTTAATTAGTCAATATTCAAGCAGCAACAGCCAAGATATCCTGACTTGTAGCCCCAAGAAACTGGATCTTACGTGTCCCATACTGCTTCCTAAATGCCCACATTCTCCGCTTTTAGTTTGCAATGCTGGCTTTTTGTCTCGAGTCTCAAGCCCAAGCCACATAACCCCGATGACATCACAGTGACATCAACAGGGTGTTTTTTTTTTTTTGCTTTGTGAAACTCTCTCCAGACTCGTACATTTTATACAGCTGTTTTCACAGGACGTAGTACTCCTCTGACAAGTAAACTGAACTTCATGTGTAAAATAGGTGGAGTGCTCCTTTAAATCTGTTTTTATTAAGTAGTAGTCCAGCTTTCATCCAGTCAAGTGTAATTTTATTGAATAGAAAAGTGAAATTTAAGAGCAAAATTATTATTTCACTGTCACTACAGTATGTTCTTTCACCATCATTTAATTTGCGAGTTCTACCCTTCCTATTTGTTGGCCACAGATGGCTAAATGATCTAAATGTGACCTAACCAGCAGCATCAGCTGTTATTGACGAGGCAAATCTCATCAACCAATCAAACTTTTTTTTTTCTTCGCCTAAAAACGCTGTGAGCTTGCCAGGAAAATAGGGGAGTAGGAAAAGATTTACAGGGATAGACGTCGATGTGAGCGAATAATTGGAGCACAATGACTCGTAAGGCTCCAACAGGTCAGACACACAAACACTCGCCGGCACACATGCACATGCACAAACACACACATGCTAGTCAGCAGAGCATTCCAGTGCTGTTTGGACTGTTGTTGCCATTGGTCTAATGGTTCTCACATGTCTGTCGCCCTATCTTTGAGCAGCACACAGGACAATGTGGGCTATTCTTAAGACTTTACAGCGCGCTCTGTCTCAGGCCGATCGACGCACAGATGGAACAAACATTCACACATAGAGAAGAAAGACAAAAAGAGACAGAGATGGATATCGAGACTCAAACAGACGCATAAACAGAGGGAGAAGTGTGTGCGTGTGCGTCTGTTTGTGCTTGTCAACAGCGTTCGCGTTAACTGGAATAGGCGGGTCCCGCCTCCGCCGTCCGGCGAAGCAAAGCCACTCTAAAGCCAAGCCAACTGTCAATCAAACAGCCAACACAGGGCCAAAACTATGATAGCATCAGAAATAACAGTCTTTACCCATCAGTCTCACATGTACAAACACAGACACAAACACACACACACAAGAGTAGAGGATGTTAAAGTCACTGCTCAGCCTTTTTAGAATAGGCTTCCAACATGCAAAGCAACATTAGTGTGTCAGGAGTGTCTTGCTGGTCTGTCTGTCTCTCTGTCATTGCTTTGACAGGCAGACGAAAAATGTCACGACTCACAAGAGAAAACGCTGCACTCTGTGTTTGTGTTTGTGTGTGTGTGTGTGTGTGTGTGTGTGTGTGTGTGTGTGTGTGTGTGTGTATGTGCTCTCCGTCTGTCTCTTTCGTAGTTAATGCGTGGGTCCGTTCCCCTCCTATACACGGCAGACCCAATGCACAATGTCTTCTTTTGTTGTCACGTTAAAGTGATGCAATAAAGCTGTGCAGTGACAAGGACGGCCCAGGGGCTGCTGCGGTGACAAGAGACATCGAGTGTGTGCGTGTGCACGTGCACAAGTGTGCGTGCACGCGTTTGTGGAGTGGAGACAAGAGCACTGAAGAGGGGTTATTGCCACGAGACAGATTTCAAGTGTCATTTTCCATTACAGCAGCCCGAGCCACTGTGTACGACACACATACGCACACACAGTTACACACCGATACACATGCCTTGGCCTACTTCAACAGGATGCTTTTGACAGGGAGAGATGTGCATGCATTAAGAGAGCGCCGGCCCTGACTGTTTAACCCTCTCCTCACTCTGACATCACGTTGAGAAAGCAGAATTTGCAGACACCCTTTTTGTTTTTTTTGGCTTTTCTGATTGGTTGATTCACAGGTCATTGATTACATCAGAGTTTTCCACCAAACTAAAGATTTCAACAGTCTGTAAATTACATTTGCATCTGCGCGTAATTTAGAAATTATTGCTGAAAGACTAATTGGAGTGATTTTCATGGTTTCGTTGGTAGATTATATCATGAATCTCTATTGGTTGCAAAAGATCTTTGACCTTTTTGGCTCATGAAACGTCTCAAAGCAAAGAAAAAGCGTTGACTTCTCTTAAGTTTTGAAAAGTTTGCAGTCAGGAGGTGCAAGGTTTTCACTGGACAGCAGCAGGTATAATATACTTGTCAAAGCAGCTTTTCAAAGGATCCTCAGTGAATACATCGTGCTTAAATACAGCATGACCCATTGTTTCATGTGAACCTCTATTATCTATTCAAAAGTCTCTCGTGAGGCTCTGTTTGTTAACCAGGCAATTAGCAGGCAGTATTTGGTGGTTATCAGTACCACAGTTGACACTTGGTCCCTTCAGCCTGTAAAGTATGAGGCAGTAAAATGAAAATGAGATCTGTGTTCGGTCCCATAGCTTGTCCCTAATAAGGTGCAGTGGCAGCGGCTATCAGGGGCCGAGCTGAATTAGTCCACAGCGGATTCAAATGTCTAGATCCTATCAAACACCATTTAATGATAATGGAGGTCACAGAGGCAATTGGGAAAATGGCGTGTGTGTGTGTGTGTCTGTGTGTGTGAAAGGAACGTTTCTCTGTCTCCCGCAAAAACACAGCATTAAGATAGCATCGCTAATTTCTCCAGCTCGGCACAAAAACAACATGCAGAGGAGGGGACAGAAAGAAAGAAGAAGAAAAAAACAGCACACAAGCAAAATGAAACAACAAGGAAAGTTTTTCTGCGACTTTCTCGAATGTCGCTCCAGATTTTGCCCTTCATCGTTCTTTCACAATGTCGCGCCCTCTCCGCTGCTATTTCTGACTGCCAGTGTGTGGATCTGGCTCGCTGAGATTTCATGCCAGTGTAAAAATTGGCTGAGGGTTTGGTTCAAATCAAATTGGACATAAGCACCCACAACACCATCTGTTAGGGAAAGGCAGTGGAGTGAAGGGCAGAACTCTGTATTCAGATAAATGGATTTTCAATTTATTAAATTGTTGACTGACACCCTTGTAAATTTTCGCTTTATGTGCTGTGGCCTATTCTTAGAACGTCACATTTGATGGAAACATGTTGCTATACGTCCATACAATTGCTAATATTAGAATGAAAATAAAAAAGATCCAACTACATCTGTTGTTTTGTGAGATAAAGTCCTTCTTTTTATATTTTTTCCTCACATTTATTTAGGAAAAAGACAATTTGTCCTTTTAAGGCTGTTTTCGGAAAACTTCATCTTGCTTTAAATAGACAAATATAAAGCCCTCTCCCCTGTTAGTTTTTAGGTGTTTTGGCAAGAGATATTGTGTGCATTTTATTTCCTGGGAACAGGTGTGTCGCCCCGAAATGTGTTTAGAGAGGCATACGTGATTGTCACAGTACTTTAGGGGAGGACCATATGTCCCTTGTCACTTCACCCAAAAACTTAACTTACTTTGCAAGGTGAATAACTCGATGTTGTGTAGCCCGATGTTTGAGTGTGTGCCAAATACTTTCAGTTAGTGTGAGTGTGTGTGTCCCCAACCTGCTTAGTGGTCTGGGTGTTTATTAATAACTAAAGTTGGAGCAGATTTTGAATTAAAAGTTGCTGTAGACGTTTAGACCAACCAGGGACTGAGTCTAATACAAATACACACACACACACACACACACACACACACACATACACATGTATGTATATAGATATATATGTGTATACACCTCCTCTGCTTCAGTGGGAGGCAGGGAGCACTGGGAGGGGGCTAGAAAGTAAGGAGGAGGAGGGAGATGAGGAGGAGGAGAGGGATTTTAGTGTTTACACAGAGGCCCGGCCACCGCGGCAACTGTTGCCAAGCGCTGTTCTCCCCAACAACAAGCCAGTAATTGGTACTGTTAGCGGCTAACCTTGCGGAGGTGGTGGTGCGAGGTGGGCTTGGACAAAAAGCTTTTTGATACATCTCCTTCTCCATCTCTTTCTCCTCTCTCAAGCCGTCGTATACTGCCCCTGTTTTATTTATTTATTTATTTTTTTTATTAAGAGACTGCCCGTAATCCTGGCACGGTCCCCCTTTCGCTTTGGAACGATTGGACCGTCTTTAGAGGGAATCGATGAAAATGTGTCCAGACACATGGCCCAGCTCAACCAGACATGAATTGATCATCAAAATATCAACATCATCATTTCGTAATGGAGTATGTTATTGCCGTCAGTTTGGGGGGGCGGGCAGCCAGACTGAAAGCAAACGCTGCAGTATCAAGAGGGCGTAAATAAGTGAGGAGTCGTATTCCAAATTCTGCTTTTTAGAAGTTTCTTTGAACGGATCTGGATCTTCTACATTATGGAGATGTTCAAAGAAACATCTCTATAATGTAGAAGATCCAGTCTGTTCAAGTTGTAACATTTCACTACTGAAAGACTTAAGCTACCTCATGTTATTTAAATAGCAACACCACTTTTCCCCTGTTTTGCCTTATTTCTAAAATGTAGCAAATATTAAGTATTAAGACAGGTAATACAGTATAACTTAGCAGCGCTTAGGGCTATATTGAGTAAACTATTTTTGTGTGAGTGTTTTTCTTTCTTTTACCAAGATTAAAAGGAAACAGTTTGATTAGTGTATTTATGATTCAGAATAACGAACCCAGGACCGAACTCATTGGTGTATTTTGTTTACCATGAAACAATTGCTATTAAGGTGTATAATTGAAAAGAATTATGAGTAATCCAAGCCTATTATGACTGTAATGCAGTTAAGATAACCTGCTTAAGATGTTTACGTGATTATAATCTGGTTATAATCTAATCTTTAGATCACATGTAAACTTTCTTTTTCTGTGTCCGTCATGGCCGCCAGTTAATGTGTTTTCACCACAGAAGTCACCACACAGCTCTCTTCGCTCGCTCTCTCTTACTCCTTCCTTCCATCTCAATACTTCAGTGTTCAGGGTGGTAGCGTTAGACAAACTCCACCAGTGCTTGTATAATTGCTTATTCAATGCTGACCCCTGCTCAGTTTAGGAGGGAGGAGGGTGGAGGAGGAGAACGGAGAAGGAAAGGGGGGCTATAGTCTCCCCATGTCTGCCAAGGCCCAAGTCAATGTGGAGCCTGTTTTTCGGGATATAAGGGCCGGCCACGGGTCCCAAGCCAGGGCCCTTTCCTGTGGGCCCACCTCCTCCTCCTCCTCGTCCTCCTCCTCCTCGTCTTCGTTCTCCTCCTTCATCCTCCACCCTCCTCTGAGCCCGGCTGGGCCTGGCGCTGGCACAGAGGTCCCTTTGTTGTGCACCCGAGGGCCCGGGCTCTCTCTCTCTCTCTCTCTCTTTTCCTCTCCTCTCTTTCTCTCTCTCTCTCTCTTTCCACAAACCCCCCTCTTCCTCCTCCTTCTTCTCCTCCTCCCCTACTCCACCCTCCCTTTTCCTCTAAAGGTCTCCAGGCTTCACAAATATGAGATAATAGGAAAAATAGAGCTGGCCGCTTGTGGTGACTCAGGGCAAAACGTCTGAGTGAAAAATAGAAAGTGAGTGAGGCAGAGAGAGAGAGGGAGAGAGAGCGAGAGAGAGAGCGAGAGAGAGAGCGAGAGAAAGAGAGAGAGGTATTGTTTGTGAGGTTGGTCGGAGCGAGCTGGACTCAAGTTGAGTCTCCTCCCATCTCTCTCTCTTTTTCTCCAGCAGCTTCTGAACCAAAAGCTCACTGTGGATCCAAAAGCCGGATGGGGGCTCGCTC
Source organism: Sciaenops ocellatus (assembly GCA_033000465.1). Classification (NCBI taxonomy): domain Eukaryota; kingdom Metazoa; phylum Chordata; class Actinopteri; family Sciaenidae; genus Sciaenops; species Sciaenops ocellatus. Next base: position 7,230,779 of record CP136889.1, read on the forward strand.
TAACACACACACACACACACACACACACACGCACACGCACGCACACACACGCACGCACACACACGTACACAGTGTTTCTCTCTCCCTCTCTCGGCAGGTGGACGGGGTTGTTTTGGCTCGGCTGCAGGGCAGCAGCTTGACTCCGTTTGAGCCAATGAGCCAAGATAATAGCCGACGATTCCAGAGTTATTGTCAGCGTTTTCCCCCCTCTGCTTTTCCCAGAATCCCTCTCAGCCGTGCGGGATCGGAATGGGAACGTCACCCTCAGACGAATTAATGTGTTTTCGCATTGAAATACTACAGCGGGATTCACAGTGATACCCACCGTACGGTCAAAACCAGACAGCCAAAACAGGGAAAGATGGTTTCTAAAAGCCCTTAAACCTCTCTGGCCCATCTGATCCCAAAGCTTCCAAAGATACCAAACATGAATTTGAAGAAATGCGTAAAAAGAAAATAGCTAGCATCTAGAATACTGGGTTTTAATTTTTTATTCAGAGTAAACATCATAAAGCTTTAATGAGGAGCTGATACAGAATCTACTATATGTAATGAGGGGAAAACTGCATTTCGAGGGGTTAACGTGAACACAAACACACCTTAACCGCCCAGTCGACTCACACTTACACTTCTTCTGCTCATTTCCTCACCCCCCTTTTTTGTCGACAGGGGAGGCGGGTATCCTCCCTCAGCTCCTAGCACCCCACCCTGTAAGTATGCAGCCCACACCCCTGCGTGGGCACCAAACTCCACCCGCTTACCTCACACAATACACACACACAAACAAGCATACACACACACACGCACACACACACACACACACGTCGTATACGTCAGAAGAACAGGGAGTAGCGTCTCTGATTTTCATGGAAAGTGTTGTGCTGTCCTCCTTTATTATGTGATTTTTGGCCTCAATTAGCAGTAGGAGATGCTCGCTATGTTTCCATCCAACTGTCGAGCGAACTTTATGAAAAACTCTTGAAATATTACAGAACATAAAATCAGGTGCATTTCCATCTGCTGGACTGAAGCAAATAAATCCTTAAATGTGAGTGAGGTGGAAAGAGTCATTCAAGAATTGTTTTGCATCAGGAAAGTTGTTATTGTTGTGCATTGGCAGGTAATGGTGGCCATATTTCATATTGTTATAGAAGTATGAAAACAAGGAAGTGCATTTGGCAGTTGGAACTATTCTAATTCACCAACTAATATCCAGTATAACTATGATGAAAAGCTAATGCATGAGAGGGAGTCAGGTATTTTTGTGAGGTCATTGTTTCAGGACGTCCAAACACATCTTTTAACTGGTGCACAAAGGTTGTGTGTGTGTGTGTGTCCGCATGTGTTGGTGTCATGAGTGTTTGTAGTTTATCAAAAGTGACAGTGTGGGTTCATTCCTCACAGTGTTCACCACATCAATCAACATCTCACTAAAAGCTACAGCAACTCTTCTTCTCCTCTCCTCTCCTCTCCTCTCCTCTCTTCTCTTTTTCTCCTCTCTACACTCCTCCTGCCCATTTCCTCCCATTTTTGCCATCCACCGCACAATGAAAGAGCCTCTTGGCTTTTTATTAATAGTTAAAGTGGCCCCGGCCTGTCACTGGGGACAATAACTGCAGCCCTGTTAATAAATAAAAATAATAACTAGGAGATGGAGACAGAGAGGGAGTGCAATGGTAAGAGAACAGGCGACACTGCCATTTGTTGTTCCCTCTCACTTGTCAAAGCTCTTTGGCTTAAAAGCCTCTGTCATTGTTGAGGGAGAGGGGGCTGGAGGGAGAGATGAGGGTGAGAGACAGAGAAAGAGGGAGAGAGGGGGAGCGCCAGGGGCTAATAGCACCTGTTGGGGTGATGGTGAGACAGCTGTCACAGGGGAGGGGGTGACACGCAGGAGCACATTCGTTCTTCTACTCCTTCTTCCTCTCTTCATGCATTTCTTTACCTCCTCCCTGTTTTTGCAACAAATTCTCCGTCTATCTCCTCTCTGCTCCTCATCTTCCTCCTACCTTCACCCTGCTGCTAACCTCTTCCCTCAAGGCTACGGTGGCCTCTGACAGAAAACACCAGGGCACATCAGACGTGGCGGCGAAACTCGGTTTGTTGACTAACTGGTTGTTGAGTGGCAGCGTTGAGAAAACACAAGGACAGACCAGTCCAAGTCCAAGGACGGTGGAGGGATTTGAAAAGGCAACAGTGGAGGATGAGAAACAGAAAGAGTGAGAGGTGGACTGCCTAGAAGTTCAGCATTGATCTTCCGCTACTTGTGTGTGTGCGTGTTTGTGCCCATTGTAACCAGCGGAGCGTGAATGCTCTGGTCTTGAAGCCAGAGGAAAGGACCTGATTCAGGTCTCTGGGGAGGCTGTAGACACACACACACACACATCTAGACACACACACAAACCACGGTACAGTATGTAGGACACACTGCAGTGCTTTGTGTGTGCGTGTGTGCCTGAGCGGAGCTTGTATGCCTCAACTCTCTCTCGCGTGCATCCTTGTTTTAGTTGGATTGTGTGTCCTTTTAAATCCTGAAGATCTCCAGGTGGTTCCTCATCCTTGTCTCCTTCACAAAAATAGAAGAAGAAAGAAGTTCAGCAAAAGCGTGTTTTTAGTGTTTGGATGATGAGAAAAAGTACTTTGATTTGCTGTTGAGTGTGGCAGCTGTGTGTGTGTGTGTGTGTGTGTGTGTGTGTGTGTGTCTCACTCAGTGGAGAAAAAGCACTAAGCTGTTCAACACACTGGACATCTCTCTCTGTCGCTGTGGAAAGCCTTAATGCTTGTGTCCCTGTGTGTGTGTGTGCGCTTGTGAGTGTGTGCGTGTGTGTAGTCAGGCTGTCTCCACCAGTGAGATTAAGACTTTTTTTCTTGTCATCATGGAATAAAAACTAATAATCCAGTCACCAACAAACTTTTTGTCTGGCATCAGCAGTTGTCAACATGTATATATATATATGTGTGTGTGTGTATATATATATATATGAGCTCATTCAAGTGCATGTGTTGTGCATGCATGAGTCTGTGTGTTTTGAGGCTGTTATTGCATTCAAGTATGTGTGTTTGCGTTGGCTGATAGGGTTAATCTCCCCACTCAAAGTGTAAAACCTCTTTCCTTAGCAAGGCCTTGCACCCCGAGTGCAGATGGCTCCCAGTAAATCAGTAAATAGAGATCTCTCTCTCTCTCTGTCTGTCTGTTTCCCTTTGTCCATGTCAATAACAGTCAACAGGGTGACTGGCTGATGGAGGCATGTTTGTATGTGTGTGTGTGTGTCATATCTATGAGTGCATATATATGTGTACACACATTTAGGATCTCTGCATGTGTATGCTGTCTTGTGTGGCATTTCCATTTCCCCCACTGTGTGCGTGTGTGTGTACATCCACGTGTGATCATAGCTAGGATTATAATTACCGATTCAGCGGGTGTGTGTGTGTGTATGTGCGCTTGTGTGTGTTTGTGCAGAGGTTTGTGTGTGTAAGGGTCTGTGGAGTGTGTGTTGAAAACAAAGCGCTAGCTGATAATGTGTCCATTGTGGCGGGTGCATTAAGGCCCTCTTTGTCTCAGGGCCCACAGGGCTAATGATTCTCTAGCAGCAGGTGAGAGGGAAAAAGCCTCTCTCTTTCTCTCCCTCTCTCCTCCACTTGTCTCTCTCTTTATCTTACGTTGCCTCTCTCGCTCTTTCCCTTTTGCTCACTTGTTTTTGTTCTTCAGATTTCCTCTCTTTCGATTATCAGCTTCTCTCTTTCCACCTTTCTCACCCTCTCTCTCCCTCTCTCTCCTGCTGATGCGGCCATTAGGCTGAGCTGCCGCTGCCTTTATTACAGCAAATGGACTTTAAATGAGCTTTATTGTCATGTTGGCCAGCCAACTGAATCCCTCTCTCTCTCTTTCCTCTGCACCCCCCTCCCTCCCCCCTCCTCCTCCCTTAAACAGAGGCCCCCAGCATTGAGAGGCTGTTGTCAAAGGACTGGAAGGATAAACTTTTGGCCATGGGCTCAGGGCACATCGGAGAAATTAAAGGTATGGTACAACTAAATAACGACAGAACTAAACTTACACTAGCTGTTAAAGAATTTAATTAAACTTTTGAACTTGATTGATGCACCTCCGATGTCCATTAAGGAAAAAAATATTCATAATTAAGATTTGCCCATGTGGTTGTTGCAGATAAACTGCTAGGAGCTAATGCAACATGTCTTTTCATGGTGCAGATTCACCAAAATCTAAACAGATATACAGTAGGCTAAAACATGAAGTGGTGGAGCTCACAGGTAACTCAATCAACAGGTAACTTGTTTATATCAAGCATGATGGAAAAACTCAAAACATATTCATTCAAAAGGAAATCATCAGGAGTGTTAAAAGTTCATAAAAAGTAGCTTTTTTACACACATAATTTGACAGTACTAAAGCTCAAAATGTCCCATAATGATGGAACACTAACCTTTTCCGGTATCTAATAATATACAGTCCATATATTCTGTGGATGTACAGGAGAAACGTTTTTTTATTCCATGTCATAGATCATGTATACAGCAACTCACATTCTATGCATCTGTGATCAGCCGAACTCATCTTGAAAAAGGCAATACATGACATGCCTGAATTGAAATAAACAGAAACTGACTGATTTGAGTTGAACTGAACTCAGATGAACTGAATGAAGCCGGCCGCTCCACCTCGTGTTCGACCAGCATGTCAAAAAGTCAATGACGTCTCAGCTAGTCCATGAGCTCTGTGTTAATCTCGGTGTTAATCGCCCATTTTATCCACATCAACCACTCTTAACGTCCAAGAGCGAGACAGACAGGGCAGGACAGAGGGCAGGAAGTGAAACAAAAAGGGGAACAAGAGAGCTGCGCTGTGAATATGTCGGAGCAAGAATCAGCCGGAGAGTGAAAGAGAGAGCGAGGGGGGATAAAAAGACGTAGAGAGAAGCAGAAAGAGGTGGAAGAGTCTGAGCTATTATTCCCTGTAACTCCAGGGCAAAGCTGTCGTTCTCCTCCAGTAATTGAGCTTCATTAGGAAGCAAAGCAATATGTAATCAAAGAGCCTTGCGGAGCGGCGTGGCCGTCGAGAGGGGGGCTCCATTGATCAAACCCCCTTTTCCCAGCTCCCTGCTGCGTTGACATTTCTGTGTAGGGGCGTCCCGCTTGGCGCACCACACACCAACAGCTGGGCTGAAATATCAGCACTATGTATGAGTGCATATGTGTGTGTGTGCGTGCATGACAGTTAAGTCCTTGTGTGTGTGTTAGACAGTGCTTACATAACAATGTGTGTCTGTGAGTGTGAACTTGTACTTGTTCCTTTGATTGAGGAGGGAAAAAAGACAGAAATATGGAAAGCCAAGTGTTTGTGTTAATAGTTTCAATGTAAAGGTTTGTGTGTATGCGCGTCTGTGTATGTGTGCGTGCAGCTCTCACTTGTCGGTGCATCCCTTGACTTTTTTTTTCACCCCCATCGAATTCCATTGAAGAGCTTTTTGTGGGGAACAAAGTGATTTTGAGCCACCGCCTCCCGCTCCGTCAGCCTTATTGAGAAGCTACATTGGTAAAAGGCCCCATGTGGTTCACAGCAAAACGCACACACACACACGCAAGTATGGAACTCACAGGACTAGAATAAATACCCGCACAGTATAGTGTCATTATCATCAGATCTGCAGCATTAAATACCAGAGAGTGACAGGAAAGATTCATCTTTTAAACCCATCCTTAAACACACGTGTGACAGTTTTATGTACAGGATCAGCCTGTTTCAGCGCTTCATTAATGCTCCATGATGTTACACTAAAGGAGACATTTAAACCCAAGAAGACATCGTTTTCTAAACGTTTTCTCAAATCTATGGCCAGAATCTTCGGAAACATGTGGCCAGCATGAGCTTGTAAACATGCACCCACCAATGTGAGAGGCAATAAACAGGAATAGTAGGATACTGTCTGCAGGCTACAAATCATGTAGTTAAACAAATCAAGTAAAGTTATCTAGTTGGGTTACTGGAAAATCTGGTTACTATAAACAATGTAGTAAGTGCTTTAATCAAATGTTAATTTAATTACCATAATATTAACTTTATTTGATTATTCACAGTAATTGTGTTGTAGTGTACCTGTAAATATCCTTCTAAATAGACTTCTTATATTTCCAGACTACTTCCCTGCAGCTTGTCTCCCCTTCCTCTCTCTTAACTCGCATCATTCCTTCACCCTCTTCTCTCCTCCACCATCATGTCTGTGTCTCGTCCCGTTCCTCCTTCCTGCCTCCCCCCCTTCCTCCTCAGGCATCTCCTCCCCGTTCCTCCTTCCTTACTGGGGAGAGTTATCAACGGAGCCGAGGTCATTAATTAGCCCTGCGAACGCGGTGACAAGTATTACATTGTTACAAATTGGTTAATTACTCCACGCATGAGTGTGTGTGCGTCTGAGAGAGAAGGAGAGTGTCGGTGTTGGTTTGGTGAGTTTGTAGGTAAGCGCAGGCCGTAGCAATCTGCCTAAGGAGGAATGTGTGTAAAGCGATGGAGGAAACCAGTTATCGATCCACCCGCCCGCCTCGCAGCAGCTGAGGAAACAAGCCAACGCGAGCTGATTTATGGGGTGACCACAGAAATTCTGAAAGAGGAGGGAGAGACAGGGCAGCTTGCGTCCTCGTAGGAGAGTAAACTAAATCTCGTCTCAGTTAGGAAGTGTGTTGTTTTCTTGGATTCTTCTTCTTCTGCAAATACTCTGCTGATAAAAGATCCACAGCTGAGAGGGAGGGGATTGAGAACAGCCCGTAGAAAAAAAGAATAGAGTGGTTGTCTTCGTTTTCACACACCTAACTAGAGGAATGTCCTTCCACCTCAACGTACGCACTGTTTTGCACAGAAGTGCCCAGTTTTAGTGTTTGCATTTGTGCATGTGCATGGATGTGTGTGTGTGTCTGTGTAAAGGGGGGTTAACCCCAACAAGAACCCCCTACAAGAAAGACTCCTTTGATCCATCGTTTCACCTTTGCAACCCCCCTTATCCTTTTTTTCTCCCCCTTTGCCCCCTTCCTCCCCACCCCTTCACCCCCCATTTGAACGGGCTAACGTTTTTAACACAAGGCTCTTTCTTGTCTTGGTCAGCTTTGGCTACACACATACACACACACACACACACACACAAGCACACACACACACACACACACACATTTCTGGCTCTACAAAGGTGGGTCTGTGAGTTAGGACAGCGGCGTGTTTATTTTTCCAGCGGCCAGTGCTCCCGACAGTTGCCTTTATTGTTCATTGTTGGCGGATGGATAGAGTGCGGGGGGGAAGTGAGGGAGGAGGAGGGGGGTGTCGGCGGGCAGTGAGGTGGGGGTGGTGGCTGTGAGGCGGCGGCTACCAACAGGGAGGACAAATGGATGGCTCTCACCTTCCCGAGCGGTCAAAGGGCAGGTCAGCATCCTCGCCTTCGCTCCCTCCATCCCTCCATCCCTTCTTCCGACTCCCCCTTCCATCCCCCGTTGTGTGTCTCTCTCTTTCCCTCCCGGTTTCCCTCTTCATACTCCCTCTTTCTCTCCTTCTCTCTTCCTCATCTGGTTTGACTGGCGCAGGAATGTGGCCCTGTTAAAGGTAGCAGCTGAAGAACAATGGGGGATTGTGCTGTTCCACACATGCACACACACCCACGCGCGCACACACACAACAAAGGCATGTAGGCAAACATTGGTACATATGACCAGACATGGGCGCACACACTTGTACTGATTGTGCCTCAGCGCGCCTCTCTCTAACTACATCCTGTTGAATGATTTAGGCCTTGTGTGGAAGTGTGTTTGTGTATATGTAATTGTGTATGTGTGTGTGTGTAATGGAGCTGGTATGTCAGGATCTGAGAGGTCGAAGGTCAGGCCATGCTAAATGTGAGCAGGAGGTTGGCTGACTGCAGGGTAAACACAGACCAGACACACTCTCTTTTTTCTCTTTTTTCCTCTGTCTTTCACACACACACACACACACACACACACACACACACACAGCTTGATAGCTACAGACCAATCTCCAAATTCACCCATAATTCAGCTCCAGTTAGATTAATTTTTCAGATTTTATTTCAAATTTTAGCAAGAAATGTAAATTTTCAAACGATGTATTTTGTTTGTTAAACATATGAATCTGGCTCAGATCTTACATTTGTTTTGCCCCCACATTTCGCCTGTTTACGAATGTTTCCTTGGCCAGATTTATTTTCTTTATTTCAATAAGGCAATAAAGGCAGTGATGGATGTGGCTCGAGTGTTCACTGCTGGCCTTGTGCGCCCAGCAAAATAAGTCAACATCTGGTTTTACAACTCCGCAGCACACATACGCACTTCGCCGAATGTACCTTCCGTTGACGTGCCCCCTCCTACCGTCCAAAGCCCCTAACCAGCCATATATTAGCTTGACCAACAAGCGTTGGATAGCTTTACACTGCTTTGTTGTTCCTTCCTCCTCCGTTTCTCTCCTTCATGCTTCTGACCTCTAACCTCACCCCCACAATCCTTTCTTGTCTCCGGATAGCCATGAAAATCTCACAAAGAAGAAGAACACAGCACGACATCCCAGTTCCAGATTTTGTATAATTTCCGACCTGGTCTGCTTTTTTGCTCCTGTTGAATTGACGTCTTTCCAAATGAAACTCTGGTTCTAGGTTGGGCAGCTCTTGAAGTCCCCCTGCTTATCGTTTATAAGCAGTAGTTGGTTTATAATACAATATAATGTAGTTGTAAATAGTTATAGTAGAGTTATGTATTGGTCACAACCACTCCTTGGGTGTAATAAAACAAAATATGTCTCCATAGAAGAAGTTGTAATTGCTGAGAAGTATTGTACATTAATAAATAAAATCTTCCTTGTATCTGTGATATGTCTAAAAATATTGAAGGAAGTTTCATAGTGTAACGTCAACCCAGTCTTATACTTTTCTTCAGAGTGCCACAATCTCACCTTTGACCTCTCTCCCCCCACTTCCCTTTCTCTCTCTCTCTCTCTCTCTCTCTCTCTCTCTCTCTTACCCTAGGTACCCCAGACAGCCTGGCGGAGAAAGAGCGCCAGCTCATGGGCATGATTGGCCAGTTGAGCAGCCTGAGGGAGCAGCTCCTGGCGGCCCACGAGGAGCAGAAGAAGCTGGCCGCCTCACAGATGGAGAAGCAGAGGCAGCAGATGGAGCTGGCCAAGCAGCAGCAGGACCAGGTACAGGAGCTCTGCATTTAGAAATACTGTATTGTATATCTACACTGCAAAGAAAATCCACCCTGACGCGTCATTTAGTCTGGCATTAGTTCACAAAATAAATAAATAAAAAAGAATTACCCGAAGCACTTTTCAAGAATTTCCCCTCATCTGTAGATGGATTGATTCTTTGGGTAATCCACCATGTTTTAAAATAGAAACTTCAGAGTACATTCATTGTGCTCGGCCAGGAAACAGTAAACAAAGGCACATGATTGGAATCTGATTTGGAATCACAAGATGCACACACACTGGTATGTGCAGACACAGAAATGCACATACACACTTAAACATCACAAATGGTCATCAGGAATCCTCACACAGATTTTAACGTTTGGAACAGAAGGTGAGCTCAGAGGTATGGTTGAAAAGAAACAAATTGCACTGAAATAAACACAGACCAGACACACTCTTTTTTCCCCCTCTTTCACACACACACACACACACACACATCTTATACTGTACAGTGTTCACACAGCCAGAGACATGAGCCTTTGGCAGCTTGAACACAGGGACATTGCACAGGAATGAGCTGAGGGTATGTACTGCTGGAGCGGATGTAACAGAGACATACACACGCATTTTACACACACACACACACACACACACTCCAAGCTCCCAGGCGAGAGACTGCCAGGTATTTGCATAGAGAAGGGTTTCCCTCTTTGTTGTGCTTTTTAGCTTTTGGAAAGCACGAGTTTACAACGAGAACAACACACACACACACACACAAAAACACGGATGTTAGGACAAATCACCTGTGACAAACAATGCCTTGGAGTGCCTTTGGCTGTATGTGTAAGTACTGTACGTGTATACTGTACTCTTGTGTTCCCATTCCATTCCTATGAGTCACTGGAGAATTTCTGTGCACAAGTTAATTTCATTTTAGGCTTAAAGTTGTTGCTTTCATGTAGAACAAGTAAGAATGAATGCAAAAGAAGGGTTAGCTTGAAAACAGAGTGAAATGACATTACAACCAACAAAAGTAAACAGTGTATATAAATGTGTAAAAGAGAGAACGTCTCCAAATAGATAATGACTAATAGTTGAGTAACTTGGAAATACAAAGTGTGTCGGTGTGACACTGTTGTCCATTTGGCTGTGAGCTGAGGCCAGATGAGATGAGCTCTTAAATATTTCATACCAGGGCATCGACCCTCTGTCGTGCAACTGGGGCCCCAGAGACCTGCAGATGTGTCGTATCTCCCACAGGCCCTGCACACACACCAAAACACGCACACACACATGCTGCATATACATTCTAATAATGTGTTGTGCATTTCGTCCTCAGATTGCCCGGCAACAGCAGCAGCTTCTGCAGCAGCAACACAAAATCAACCTCCTGCAGCAACAAATCCAGGTGAGGCCAGTTTGTGTGTGTGTGTGTGTGTGTGTGTGTGTGTGTGTGTGTGTGTGTCCATTCTCGTGTATGTATGTTTCAAGTGTGTGTGAATGTGTCTTGATGTGCGTCTGCGTGGCCCACAAAGGCAATTCTGTGATTGTGATTGTTACGGCTTTTCTTTGCTCAGTCATCAGTGTTTGGGGCCTGAATCAGCTTTGACTTATAATAACCCCTCCTCCTCTAGCGCACACACACACACACACACACACACACACACACACACACACACACACACACACACACACACACACATACAAACCCACACGTACACAACCTGTGTAATCACTTAAAAGTGGTCAGCCTGCTTGGAAAAATCAGAAGTACGATTTAAGTCTTTATTATATAAATCAAAGTTTAGACATCAAACTGTCAGTGAAGTACGCTTTTTCTAATGTTTATTCCATTATGTGTTTGAGTGATGAAGGTGTTTTCACAGATGGAGACATGTTCAAATCCAGACTCTGTAAGTAGTCAAGAAGGGGTTGGGAAGTCGGGCCAAACGTTGACAATAGGTTCATCTTTTCCATGGATTCTCTTTGAAGCAAATGAAATGTTAGACTTTGGTCATATTATATCCTCTGAAATGTTGATCATGGCATGCTAAGTATTTTTCTCCTGATGTGAGCTGATCGCACTCACATCCACAGGAGGAATTCCCTTTACAGGGAAATACTAAGAAAAGTAAACTTAGTTGACTTGACTTATTTAGAGCCTTTTTGTAATGGACAAGACGTTAACAAATCTAATCATGCAGATTGTAGACAGAAGTGAATAACCTTATATATGCCGAAAAAAGTGAATCAGCTAAAAAAAAAAAGTCCCTTTGAATGTGAATCTGTGTCTTAGGCTCCCAAGAAAATGGGTGGGTATATGTGTAACACTTAAAAATGGAAGTATTGTCCTTTTGGGTGCTACACTGAAGCCTCTATGTTGGTCCAGGTGGCTTGGAACGAATAGCCCAGGCCTTTGTAAAAGCAGATGACACTGAATTTTGAGCTGAGAAAGCCGGGCTTTGTATCATAAAGAGACACCCTGTCCAAGAGGGAACACACACACACACACACACACACACACACACACGCATTCCCTTTCCCCCCGAGAGGTTAGCCATACACAGTTTGTGTGATAAGAGACCTTGTGATAGCATGTGTGTGGGACGTGTGTCTATGTGTGTCCACGATTCTGTGTAAAGCAGCTGTGTTTATTTGCTTTGTGTGAGTTAAATTCTGAATTGTTCGCGTTTTGTCTCTGTCTGACAAAAAAAAAAAAAAAAAGAGCGCACATGTTTGTTTCTTAGGATTTCTCTGTGCATTCTCGAGCGTTCATTTCTTCATCTGTGCATATGTGTGTGTGTGTGTGTTTGCCGCAGCTGTGTGTGTTAAGCTATAAACACGTCCGCTCATGATTCACTCCCTCACGACCCCGCCGAGACAAAGCTCCCTTTTCCCATGACTTTGCAACCTTTTCCCAAACAAGCGTCTCTCCATTGAACGGGCCCAACAATAGTTTCTCACAAGCAGGGGCAGCTGTAGTCAGCCTCGTTAAGAGAGGGACACAATCAACAGGGGCTCATCACAGGAGTGCAAAAACACACACACACACACGCTCGTGCATTCACATATATCACAACCATCACAGCACACACAAACACGGACAAACATATAGAAATACACGCCTTCGCTCGCTCACTTACGCACACACATGTCGAAAGCAGTCACAGAGAGTGCCGCGTACTCGCCTGATGATCAAACACACACTCATCATCAAAGACTTGGTCGAGAAATACACTGCTTAATCATTCATGAAGAGATTGTCCGCACAATCCCACAATACAATGGCCTGCCAGAGAAAGGGCACCAGGTTCAGTGTGTGTGTGTTTTCTGTCTGTATGATAAACCCCTTGTGATTGCATTTCCCCCTAACGAGGCTGAGTTCAGCTGTCCCTTCATGTGTGTGTGTGTCTCTGTGTGTGTGTGTGTCTGCGTCCTTGGCTTTGTTAGGCCTAAACCCCCAAAGGCCTGTGAAGAATGCTTTCAACCGTCCACTTGGAAGAGGTGATGAAATGAAACGAATAATCAAGCTCATGAAAAAGAGAGGAGAGTGACACACATCCCTCATGAAAGGGGGACAAATTATTTATTGTCCTCGCGTCCGGTTTCCTATTTTTTTTTTTTTTCTCACCCTGAAACCCAAATCAAGCTAGCGATATGCATGTTAGCGTCCACTATTTAGGCCAGCGGCACTCGCTGAATGTGTGTGCGAGCTGACAAACAAGCGGAGTTCATTCACAGAGGCAGGCACAACCGCAACACAAGCTAATGACATACAGTATGAACCGTACACACACACACACACACACACACACACACACACACACACACACACACACACACACACCATTCGTCAGTGTTCAGAAGTCAGCAATTTGCTGCTTTCTCGCTCTGACTAATTGATTCTACCTGGAATTCTACATGAATTAGCATCAATTACAATCCATTAATTTTGTTACACACACATTCACATTGTTTTACTTTTTGAGGGCTACACCTAATCCTTGTCCTGAACTTAACCTTTATCCTGACTAAACCTCTAATCTTATCCCTTGATAGGTTACAAGTCCTGATCCTGAATTATCCCTAACCTTAACCCAACCAAACTAATCCAAATTTTAACCTTAAGCCTAAACTCAAACATCCTGAAGCTAAATGTCTCCCCCGGGTAAAGTAAGGAAGAAAATGACCCAAAACTTTGTGCTCAATCCGGGGTTATAACACAACTTGCTCTCCAAAGAATTATAAAACAAGAACATGTGTGCACATAAAGACATGCAGACACACAAAAACACACACACACACACACACATACTCCTGCCCCCTGCTAGGGGCCTTCTTGTTAAGCTCAAAGGGGTGAGCACATTTCCTCACACTTGCCTTTGCTTTCCCTCTCGTCTTCTCTCATTCTAATTAAACGACTTGTCTCCGAGGCTCCCTCCGGTGTTGCCGGGGACAACTGTCGCTGCCGCGCAGGGAAGCGCAACGGGGATGAAAGGAGCTCACCTGCCGAGCGGCTCAGGGCTTACCTTGAGAACACGCGCACATTTTCATAGAATAGAGGCAAAACACACACACACACACACACACACACACACACACACACACACACACACACAATGTACAGTGTATTTGAAACAGAAGGATGAGGGGACACGACTATGTCCTGCCTAATGAATCAAAACTCACTCAACCAAAACACGCACACACACACACAGTCAAGTGTGTTTCTACCTCCCTTCCTCTGTTGGCTGTCTTTCATCTCATCAAGCACTGCCATTGCTATAGGTGGGAGACAGCAAAGAAGAGAGAGAATAGTGAGATAGAATCAGAAAATGACTAAAGCCACCTGATGCTAGTTTACAAGAGGCCAGACATGGCGGCGACAGCGGCTAACAAGCTCTCTATTAAGGTTAACCTACATTGGTAACTCAATCACACACACACACACACATGCACACATACACACACCACTCCAAGTGTAATAATACCTGATACACTCACAAGCACAGCCTGTGTCCATGTTGAAAATTGTTCATTCTGTGGGAGGAAAAAGTGAAAAACAAAAGCAAGAACACTAAAAAGCGCGCTGTTCATTCATTTTCACACACATGCAGCACACCCTGTAGATGCACACACACCACACACCAGCACCTCTGTACTCTGTGCATAGGAGCGGCTAACCCAATTGCCTGTGTAATTGTTTAATCACTCCCATTACACTGCAACCAGTGTAATTTGTGTTTTCCTTACATGTCGATGTGCACGCACACACACGCACTCACAAACTGGACCACAACCAACCAGCCATTCCCACTGAGACCCACCCTGTCTCACATGCTTTCTCTCTAATTTATACGCACACCTGTGTGTGTCTCTGTGTGTATGTCTGTGTGTGCGCGCACATCCCAACCATTGTGACATGAACCATGCCCCCTTACATTCACAGCAGGCTGGCCTCACATCGCCCCTGTCCATAGAAAGTTAATGGACTAATATTAAAAGCCAGCTATCTCCCTTTCTCTCCCTCTCTCTAAATTAATTATTGGTTCTATCACTCGCACGTCCCTTCTTTAGCAATAGGTCATCCAGGTCTTGCATTAATTGCCGGAGCATATGGTCGCCAACAGATTTTAGCTGTGGGACTCGCACTTTAGCGGGGGCTATTTTTCTCGCGTGCTCAGATGCGAGCCATATTGTGCGGCGCTGGCAGCTATTGTTCGGCGCATTAACTTCATAGAGCTAATTACTCCCCAATAATAACTTTACCTTGGAGTTTTTAGCGCGCCGCGTGCCAACCAACCTGTTTCACACCCCATATGTTAATTAGCGGCCACATCTTCATTATGCCGCAGCAGCGCTTTAAGTTCAAGCTGTGCCGCCTGGCGCGTGGTGAACGCAGCCTCGACTCGCTGCCAATTATCCAACTCTTGCTCCCCTCTCCGTTCTCTTTCTTTCTCTCTCGTTCATTCTGTTCCGTCTATCTGCTGTTTATTTCCTGAGAAGTTCTTTCGCCAGGGTGAATTGTCAACTTCTCTCTTTCTTTCTGTCCTCTTCGCCCCTGTGAAAGTTCTCAAGGAAAGTTTCACACGTTTTCCTTATATATGTATGTGGTTCTTCTTCCGTTCAGAGTATTTTTCTTTGTTTTGCATTCACTTATCGCTGATTAGAGGATTTCATTTTTTCAGATGAGTTCCAGTTTTGTTTGTTTCAGATTTCTTTTCTGGACGAGGAGGGGTTTGCAGATAAAAAGCGGAGCCCCTTATTCTCCACGTCGGCAGCGCACAGTAGCAGCAGTGTGATGTTTTGTCTGCGTGTGTTGTAGGTTTTCATGTTCACTTTGGGCCTGATGTGAAAGGGAAGCTGAGGAGTGCGTTATTCCCCAAAGCGCCTGCTGTTTCAGATGTGTCTTTTTCCTTTATGTGGGATCTGGAGATTGTCTGATAGATCTGGCCTCGCTCTCACTTTCCCTCTCTCTGTTTCTCTCACCCTCACTTTCTCTCACAGGCTTTTCTTTCCTTCTGTCAATGCATCTCTTTGTCTCTGATTCTTATTCTCTCATTTGGGAAAGCTCTCTGCCTCGCTTTTCTTCCTCTCAGTTTCATGGTTTACACTATGACCACAAGGCTAACGTTCATAATCCACTTTAAGGTATTGCATTATCGTATAATCAATATTGGGAGAAATACCAGATTAAGTCATTTTGCATATGGTACAAGAATGTAAATACGAAGGAATGCACAGGAGGCCATGATGAGGGAGGCTGATCCACTCCAATATCATATGATCAGCTAGTAGATAACCTTCCCTAACCCCTCCAACACCTCCACACACACACCCAAACACACAGTTCAGACAGTTTTTGTAGGCCCTTGTTTATCCCTGTTAGCCTCAACTTGTTGTTGTGTGTGTGTGTGTGTGTGTGAGTGTTTGTGGAGGTCAGAGTGTGTCTATGCCAGTGACCAATGCGAGGCTAATGGTGCTGCTCATCAGCTCAACAGCTGTTACAAACATACACTCTCCTCAGCAGCAACATATGGGAGGGAATGATGCTCCATAAACCATTCTCTGTCTTGCTTTCTCCCTGTATGTTTCTCTTTTTTTTCATTCTTTTGTGTCTTTTCTTGCCATTTTATTCATTTCTTCTGTTGCTATCCAATTGTGGACTCACATGTATTGTGTAACAGTTCTGTAGGCTGATTAATGTCCTTCCTTCCTATTGTATGCAGTCTTTTTGTTATGAACTAGAAAAAGAGACTTGAAAATTCTATGATATTTTTATTTGGAAGAAAAGAAAAGTAAAGCCACACAGACACCATACAGTTTATGTCTCTATGTACAGTATTATGTATTATAGTTGCAACAGACTTATCTTCCTCCTCTAGATTCTCTCCTCTCCTTTCCTTTCCTTTCCTCTCCTCCTCCCTACAGTACATTACAGTATTGCTAGCCAGATCCACTCCAGCATATGTCCAATTAGGCCTGAAAGGCAAAGCGGAACTGTTCTGTCTGTGATTCGTCCCTGCGGGGGTCCTGTCCGAGCATCGCGCTGGAACGCCTCTCCCTTCTGATCGCACGGCGCAGGCAGCGCGGCGGTTTATGGTTTACCAAAATGGTGGAGTAATTATTGTTTTTGGTGTAAGGGGGAAACAGGAGTCGCTTGAAGAGAGCGCTATTCCCCTGCGCAGTGATAGTTTGATTACAGTGCTGCTGGCTGCCGTATGCCGACAGACAGGAGCAGGAGGAAGGGGGGTGGAGAAGACACACACAGAAACACACACACATAGGTGTTTACAGTACGGGAGCATGCATACGCCAAGGGAAACTTGAGTCTACACACACAGGCAGGCAGAGCTGGGATCACTGTTAGCACTGAGAGACTATTTACCTGTCTCAAGCACTAACCACTTCAAGTGTCCATATCACTGAAATATTGCCTGATTGTACTGTGGCACCACTGCATGATTGTGCAGCCATTTCCAGCCATTTTCATCATTCCAGATCAATTTTCCACGTCAAACGGCTTTTACCTGCCCATTATCCTATTCAGCTATTACCTCTTTGCCCTCCTGGCAAAGTAAGAGAGACGGAAAGGAGAAGGAAGAGTGTGGAGATAAGCTATAAAGAGGAATAAAGTGCTTTGCAACAGGCAGCACAGGTCAAAGACCTGAAGACCCTGTCAGGGATTTGATTTAAACTGGCATTCTGCCAGTTTCATCAAGTTGAAATTTGGAAAATGTAGGATCTTTTAGGTATGAAACATCCTAGGGGTTAAAATTCAGAATTTCTCAAGCTGCTTCCATTTTGATCATTATTTTTTTTAAATCTGTTTCTCACAAACATCCAAACTTAATGGAAGTGTCATTTTTAATTGGACGGAGTACACCTTCAATTTAAAAAGCCTTGTTTTTAAATTTGCACGAGTGGACTGATTATAATCTTATTAAATCCATAAAGATAACACAGATGGATGTACAACACCTTTGTCTAAAGTTTCCATACATCAGTTTTATGGCCTGTTTACATTTTACATTAAAGAACTGTCACATAAACAATGAAATAATTAATAAATACATTTTAAAAAATCATTGTTTTGGTAAAGAGAAGAAGTACAGGAGTGATAAAACAGATTTGTTAAATACGTGATCACATTGCAGGACCTGCTTCTTCTCTTTATCTTATTTCTGTACAGTGTAGGCGGAGTATTGTTGTATTGTTGCCATGCCCAAAGATTTAAAAACAGGACTGGTGGCCAATAAAAACACTGTATGTTTTAATAAAAGCGAGTAGTTGGATGAATAGACATAAATAACATGATGTACTTGCATAGCTGAAGAGTTACTGGGGCTCTACTGAGTCTGTTGCATCCAAAATGTTGCCCAGTAGTTTACGGAAAACACATTGATTTTCTTGTTGCGACTTTTTTGTAAAATTGATCGAAATTTGCACAAAATTTGGCTGGAGCTCCTTTCCCCTCTTCATATTTGTGGCGTCTGCATCATACCAGCATTACATCTCTTTACAGGTCGATAAGATTCCCTGTTTTCCTCCTCGTCTCACCTTTTTCCACTCTCCCTCTCCTCCTCACTTCCTCTCCTCATCTTCTCCTATCTTTCCTCTCAAACTGTCAGTCAGTCCATCACACGCGAGTCTTTGTGTGTTGTTTTTGGCAGAACGCTGTTTAGTGCAACCATCTGTCTCCTACTTCTCTCTCTTTCTGTCTCCCTATCTCTCCTTCTCTCTCTCTCTCTCTCTCCCTCTCCTGTCGTCCCTGCCAAAGACACCCATCGGAGGAGCTTTTTTCTGCTTCTCCTTTTAAAATCCTGGAAACCTTGTGAAGTCGTATGGCTCTCTGCCGATGGGTGCGCACAGAGGGTTGTGTCTGTGTATTAGTGTGTGTGCGTGTGTGTCTGTGCGTGCGTGTGTGTGCGCGTGTGTGTGGGTTGTTTGGTCGATATGGGGAGAGGGGGAAGAACATCATCTTCCAGATAAAAGGAAAAGGCCAGCTGTTGTGAGAGTTTTGTGAACTGTCCTCATGACTTGCTTTTTGTCTTTGAATCGAGAAGATCGAGGTTGTGTGTGTGTGCGCGCGTGCAACCTCATCAGTGTGTTTGCAGACAGATGTGGTTGTGCGTTCCATATGTTTTACATGTATGTCTGTATATGAGCCTGAATGCACATCATTCTCAGAAATTATTGTGATGTAATTCAGATGTAACTGTCTTCAGAAAGGTACTGTTCTGAGATCAGTTACAACATGTACAGGGCTATTTTTAGCTGTATTGTGAGCATTTTTAGTGTCACTTAAAGAGATGCCAAGGGTTCTCATGTTTTCTTCTTCCTTTTCTCCCCTCTTCCTCGTCCTCCTCTGTTCCTCCTTCCCCCCCCCCCGGTTCTCCCTCCTTCATCAGCAGGTCCAGGGCCAACTCCCTCCACTGATGATTCCCGTCTTTCCTCCAGACCAGAGGACTCTGGCGGCGGCTGCAGCCCAGCAGGGCTTCCTCATGCCCCCTGGCTTCAACTACAAGCCTGGCTGCAGTGAGTAACAGCCACACACACACATTCATAAATAGGTGCAACTTTCAGTGTAAAAGTACTTTGAATGTGTGATGTTTCAAATGTTTTTCACCAAGCAAGGTAGAGTCTGACCATTTTCCCACACAGGGAGTCGGATTGTTTCCCAAAAGACGAGCTCGCCCCTACAACAACATCTCTCTCTTAATAGAAAAACCAGTCCAAATACACCCTTCCTGTTTACACTCTCAATCTCTCTCCCTTTATCTCTCTCTCTCCCTCTCTCTCTCAGTCCTTTTGGCTCCTTCCTTTTGTCTTGTCTATTTTTTGATGTATAAAAGCAACAAAATACAGGCGTCCTGCAGGACATGTTTTTTTTTTTTTTTTTTTTTTTGGCTATCACGCTCCGGCTGTGTGGCAATGTGTTGTTTACCATGATAGAGAGAGAGAGAGAGACAGAGACAGAGAGAAAGAGAGAGAAAGAGTGGTGGGTGCTTGCCAGGGGATGCTGGGAATAAATGCACGGTGGGGGGTTAGCAGAGAGGGGGGTGGGGAGGGTGGTAATGTGACCTGCCCCAGGTTCTCCTCACATTAACACAGGACACAGCCAGAACATGTTTCCAACACAGCCCACACACACTAACACACTTATACACACACAAACGTCCAGGCAGCCAGAGATTGCTTTGTGATATCGCAAACACAAAAAAAAAAACACACGCACAAAAAAAATAAATAAATACTTAGACATAGATATGTGAGCGTGCACACAAATGCAAGCTCGTGCACACTCAATCCCGCTCCCCTCCCCTCCACCCCCTTAGAGTTTCACAGCTTCCCAAACAAGTCCATTCCATTTTAATTAGTGCCATCTTCACCCACGCCCACTGCCCACGTAAATACCCTGTCAAGTGGTGGGCTTGTCTTTTCACTGCCTCCGCCAACTCCAACCGGATTGGCACGCTGCGCCAGGCTGGGCCGCCCCTGAGAAAACTCTCTGGCAACTTTCAAAGTTGTTGTGAGTTGATGTAGTTTGGTGCTGCAGCTCTAAATAGGACATGTGTAGCATTGTGCTCTGACATATTCTCACGGCGCTTCATAGCTTTGAAGATATGAATAGATTTTATCTGCACAGTATGGACTTCTGTGCACTGAGTGGCTGTCTTGTTTGAACACTTGTTGAACAGTAACACAATTTTTCTGTTTTCAAAGCCACTTACACAACATGTTAAAACTAAACTGTTTAAGTGTTGTGAGGACTTTCTTCTATTCCAAATATTGAAAACCAGATGTGTTCCTTATTTTGTTAAAAAGCTGTATATGAAGCTGATTTTTCCTTTTTCCCTTTAGTTAGCTGCTTCCATAAGAAGACATGGTTTCGAGAGTCCTGTCTTAAATAATTTCAGTCATGCAAATTATAAAAGGATAATGTGTTATTCCACCTCTGCAGCACCAGTACAAATTCCTGTGGTTATTGTAATACTTTAGAGATGACACAAACACATTTAAAAGGTTATTGAAATGTTGTAGCATTGCACTTCATAAAGTTGGGGGACTAACAAGGAAAGTTAAAAAAAAAGAATAATCAAAGCAGAGGCCAAAATATCCTGACCAAGAATGACATTATCATGACATCATGTGGACCGCCCCTTTAAGAATTTTAAAAATGCAGACTTGCGCACAAATCGACACCGAAGGGATATCGATGACGTATTTGCGTCTCACTTCCCTCCATCTATCTCCCTCTTTCGTCTGTTTGTCAGTGAGAAATTTCATCCTCGCCCGCCGAGGTCGCTGTCCCCAAGCCAAGAGCAACATGTTTGCTTTCCTCCATCCTTCTCTCTTTTGTTACAGAGACCCCCAAGAGGAGCATAAATATCCACCCAGCTCATGTTTGTCCGGGGAGCGAGGAGAAAAGACCCATCTCCTAGAATACACAGTCCTGAAATAATTCTTTAATCCCTCCTGCCCTCTCAGACCCACTGGAGAAAAGAATGTCTCAGCTTTTTTTTTTTTTTTTTTGCTTTTTTTTAAAGGACCCAGTTATATGGGAAAGTATGTTAGAATGAAACTCTTGGCTTATGCCAAGCAAACACGCACATTTAAATGGGCACCCATGCACAATAAAACGCCCTGATACAGCCAAGAGGCTGACCGTTGTGCTGAAGTTTCAGGTCAGAAATGCAAGGTCAAGCCCTGAGAACATTCCCAAGTTTTCTCCTCAGTGTGACACCGGTATAAAAGTCTGACCTCTGCGTGCTGTATTTTGGTTAGTGGGCATGTCCAGAGAGCCGGCAACAGGCACATTTTATTCAATACGACGATGTACAGTATTCATGCTCTCCTCTCCATTCCTTTCCCTATCTGCGCTTCCTCACCCTCCACCTCCTCCCCTCATCTCTGACCTTTCTCCCCCCTCTTTTCTCTCTCTCTCTCCCTTTCTCTCGGAGTAATTACAGCACAGCCTATCTGCACCTGGTCACTAATAATCTACACCCGTCTTATTCTCCCCTGCTTTTCTCTCCGCACTTCTGTCATCTCCTCCGCCCTGTTCGTCCATCTATCTCTCGATTTATCATTCCTGACAGAGGGGGGAGAAGGAAGTAACTTGTGAAGAGAGAAAGATGACAACAAGAGGGACACAAGGAGGGAGAAAGTAGGAGAGACTGAAAGCAGCCCACTCCCAACAAAGAGCGAGAAGACAGTTGAGGGGTAAAAAAAGAGAGAGAGGAGAGAGCAGCAATCGGCAGTGGCGGCTCTTAATTACGGCGCTGGGGCCAGCTTTATCAGAATCCCCTCACCTCGCTGCTCTTTGTCAGGGGGTATTAGGGAGGAGGACACACAATCAGGCTTTTCATTAAGGCCCTACCGGCAGCGCGCACAAAGGACGGCTTTAACAGCTGCAGAGGGGGACTCAGGTGGTGGTGGGGGAGGGGGGCGCAGCGGAAGAGAGGGACGAAGGTGGGATGAGAAGGAGGAGAAAAACAAGAGGATGAGGGGAAAGGGAGGGGGATACAGAGAGAGATGGAGGGTGAGGAGAAGAATAGGAGATAGAATGAGGATAAAGGATATGGCGAGGGATGGGTGGGATGCTACAGGGAGAAAAGAAGGACAAAAGACATCAGTGAGGGAGAGTGGAGATGGAGGAGATGGAGGACATGGAGAAGGGAATGTTAGTGTGTAAAAATGCACCAAAAACAATCACTGATTTTCATTGAATATTAGCATCATGTGTTGCAAACAATGTGATTTGTTTTTCTTCAGGTGACCCCTACCCTCTCCAGCTCATCCCCACAACAATGGCTGCTGCTGCTGCTGCTGCTGCCACACCAGGCCTGGGACCCCTACAACTCCAGGTAAGACTACAGTATCTACACATGACCTCTAGAAATCACATTTAGCAACGTAAAACATCAATCAGAAGTCTTTGAATATCACAGACTAAAACATTCAACTTTCCTTTACACTTGGGTGATCACATTGGGAATAAATCCCCTAACACTGACAGAACTGACACCACATACTGCCCGCTGAGCTATACAAGACCACAAACCACCACAGGGCGGGGTTGGGGTGGGGTGGGGATACACAACTATCACTTTTAGCCAAAGTGCAAACAGTGAAGTGATCCCATAAACACATGATCATCATGATCGGAGCTCAAAAATCACACAGAACAGGGTGTCGATTAGCTCAGTTGGTAGAGCATCCACCCCATGTACGAAGGCTCAGCAGCGGCCCAGGGTTCGAATCCGACCTGCGGCCCTTTGCTGCATGTCGTTCCCCATCTCTCTCTCTCCCCACATTCCTGTCACTCTTCAGCTGTCTCTGTCAAAAAAAATAAAGCTTGAAAAAAGCCAAAAAAAAAATATATCTTTAAAAAATCACACAGAGCTGACAAGTGTAATCCTAGCCCCTGGCTTTGTCCTGCAATATGAAGTCAGAAATATTCTGACACAGAGGCATCTTTACATGTGATAATTGCAATTTTGTCCTATCTTTCCACAAGCACTTGAACACACCAGAGATTTTAGGCATTCAAAAATATTAAACCTCTATGATTTTCAATAAAACACAACAAACTGTGAATTAAGTGCTCAAAAGTGTCTAAATGTCGCTTGAATTTTAAGTTTTGTTGCATTAGTGGCCATCCTTAGCGGTCATCACTGTATCATAAAACGGAGGAAAGAAAGAGGGCAGGGTCCTATTTCCCAGGCACAGCACTGCAAGTCCAGGTAAAGCTACAAGCCAGGCGTGAAACTTTATAGTGTGAACTTTGTTTGCATGATGAAAAATGGTGCTGTAGGATTTAACAGAGATGTATAATTTGATTGAATGCTGACAGTTTTGAGCAGTCAAACTTAAGGGGTCAGAATATGTCATAAGTTTAAGCAAGGGGTCTGCTTGTTTGTTCTGCTACTATGTCGTAAATTTAGAGACCAAACAGTGAATAAGCAAGAAAGCAGAGCGCGATGACAGAGACAGACAGAGACAAAACCACAGAGAGGTAAAACATAAAAAAAAAATGGAGAGTCAACATCTGTTATCCCACTTAAAAGGAGGATGAGTCCTTTTCCTGTCTGCATATTTAGAATAAGTGGCCTATCGCTTGGTAATCCTGACCCCCGTGACGACCGCTCGTACACTCAACCCCACACCCACACAGACAAACAGACACGACTAGACCTCACATACTTCCACTCAGATCCACGTGGGCTTTGGGGCCCCCTCTCCCAGGGGTTAAGAGCTTGTGCAGGCGTCCCCCCAGTTGCCTGACTGAAACACATTAACCTTCAGCGTTGGGCTCAGACCTCAGTACAGGCTGCATTTGGCCCTCATGTCTCCTTGACACGCATCATCATAAAATATGGTGTGCGCACATGAATATCTGAGAGAAACAGCTGCATTGACACACATATTTTCCTGCACATCTTTTTCACTTACTGTTCAAACACTTAGGGAATTATGGGAAAATATGGGTTAAAGGTTAGGCAGAGTGAGTGTAATACATTTGCACCTGTCAGCCAAACGTGCTGCCCCATATGCTAGACACTACAGGGAGAATAGAATAGCTGTGTAATTCTGTCATGGAGAACGGACCCCGCTGTCCTCACTGATTTCATTATTACTCGCGCATGTGTGTGTGTGAGCACATTTGTGTGTTTAGCCTGAGAATAATGTCCTCTGCAGTGTTATCACTGCTTCAATCTAGCCGTCCATATGTTCGACTGTGTTCAGACTCACTCAATCTCCAGTTGAACGGCTTTGTCCACCTTGCAATTGGATTTTTTGTTTTTTTAGTTTTTTCACCAGCAGGGAGGGTTGAGAGGACACAACAAGTGCATAAAAAAATCTCACTAGCAGAAAACACACACGCACAGTCACAAACACACACACACAAACACAGTTGCACATTGAGATTAAGGCTTGTCAGAAAGAAACGGATTTGCCCGGGCTAACACGAGTACAGATGTCTCAATGTGGATGGATTTCCTTTGGGATCGTCTCTGCTCCCTCATTTGATAAGGAGGTGTGTCTGTCGCCGAGATGAGACATGACAGTTAGCTCGGGCCTCAGGTCGCCACGGCAACACAGTGGTTTTGTCAGAGAGGACACAGGTGAACCCACTTAGCAAAGACAAACACATAAATAGAGAGAAAATGAAAGACTTTCAGGGAACACAATGAACTCAGATCCCAGTTACATTCAAGAGTGCATGGAAACATGGTGACAGATATGTCATTTCCACGGTGGCAGTGTATAGTGTAATTTCCTGTACACTCATGTTTGACATAAATGTTTTCATCATGTGCTCTACATCATGCATTTCCTCCCATATATAACTGAGTAATTAGTCCGTTTTTTTTTCACTCCACAAAGGAACATTGTCATCCTTAAATGAGGTAAGAATATGAAAATGACCAATATTGGAGTTTTGGTGATATGCAGCACACATGTGACAGCAGCTTTCTTATCTCAAGAAAAGAGAGGACAGAATTTAATCTGGTTTAGGTCATGACCTTTGGTGCCTTAGTACTTTCAACAGGCTTCATTAGACTCACTTTAGAAAAATGGTACAATGGCACTAATGTGTGCAGCCCATACTGTGCACACACTTTCATACATACTGACAATATTAAAAGTGCATCTTGCTGGTGACTTACATTTTTTGCTGAGAAACTGTAAAGAACTATAAATTTCAACTTTTCAAGAACTGGTAATTTATTTAGTACCTCGCTTTTAAATTTTGATTGCTACATCACTAACTTCCTTGTAAGATAAAAGGAAAAAAATGGACTAAAAGGATTGAAGAGGCACGACTGCAATTTAGTATTGTGCATGTTATGAAGTTGGGGAGATAGATATTTTTAAATGAAATTAAATCAAAGCTGCAGATCCTGATATTCTGACTTTTAGTCTCAGTTTCTAGGATAAAAGCCCAGAACACTGAATCCTACATTTCCCATAAGACAATTCAGTGGCCTCTGTTTGACCATCCCTGACTGGTACATCCTCATCTCTTTTAAACTTAATGCCCCAAATTTGTGACACAGTCTTTCTGATCAAACCTGTACTATTAGAGCTCAGTGGCAAATTTAGAACAGCCATATTTGTAGTTTCAAATAATTCTGTACTTCAAAACTGAATCAGATGCGTAAAACAGATGTAAAGGAAGAAATCAGTTTGCCCTGATTACACTCTAAAAACTATGTACACAGAAAGAAGACTGAGGGAAAAACTCTCAAAAGCACAGCTTCAAATTAAGTGCAGTTCTTAGAAAAATGTATTAATCTCTCAATGATTTAAAGCTCTTTTATGTTTAAAACATCCGCCATAGAAATCAACAGAGTAGCACTTATAGTCAATGGGAGCTTAACACAGAATCCTCCACAGACGGTTTTCAAGGCAACAGAGGCTTTGGAGTGTACAAGTTTGGCATTTAGCATCTTAATCTGGGGGATGAGTGTGACATTGTGCATTAGAGCATGTTAATCTGGCCTCCCTATTGACCCTTGATATCATTGATATTATCCATATCACATAAATGGACTGAGAAGGACAGACAGAGAGCTAAAAAAAAAAAAAAAAAGGAAAATGCACTTATCCCAGTAAGAGAGAGAGAGAGAGATCAGCGATAAAGGTGAAAAGGCAGAGGTACTAGAGAGGTGTTTAGAAGGATGATGAGTTGAAAGGATAAACAGAGAGGAAGAGAGATGGTAGGAGGGGGTTGGAGGTAAGTGGAGGAGAAAAGTGTGGATGTGTGTGAGAGATTAAATGTGTGTGTGTGTGCGGCGTGGTATAAAGAGGGTCAATGGTGTAGGTCAGGCATCATATGGAGAGGCAGATGTTGGAACATATTGTCCTGGATTACCGCACTGTACACCGGAGAGATGGACGGACGAACAACAGACAGGCGGTTAGAGAAGGGAGGGAGGGAGGGAGGGAAGGAGGGAAGGAAAAAGAGGAAAAAAGAGACTGGGACAGATGACAGAAGGTAAATGAGAAATCAATCAAGCAACTCGTTTCTCCACAAAACCTTATCTGGAAGAGAGAAAGAGTGCAGCAAAGCATTTTTGCGGATGCGAGAATTGCTTCAGTGTTGATATCTTCTTCTTGGCCCTAGGCCCTGGCCCTATTGGAGTTGCAAGGAAATGCCATTTTGTGATAGCAGCATGGGATCAATGTGAAATCAATAGGCATCAGAGATAGGTGATTGTAGTTAGGCAAATTCTGTCTTACCACTTCCACACGTAATGAGTAAAGGAAAGGGATTTTTAAATGTATCAGTCTATATAATCCTCTCAGATCATTAGTGAAAACCTGCTTAATTACTTTATTGACAGTTGGGAAGAAATTCCAAAACATTTAGGTTTTATATGAAGCTATTGCACTTTGGGAAACTAACTTCTTTTTAATTCTTTTTTAGTTCTTTTCAACTAAAGTGAGCACAAAGGGAAAATAACCAAAATACTTGAGATATTTGTTGTCAAAGAAAATTCCACAGATTTATGCTGTTAGAGTTTGTCCTTGAGGCTGTGCCCATAAAGGTATAAGAAAGGCATTTTAATCATTATATTTAAACTTGACCATTGCATTCATCTCTTCATGGGTTGTTATTTATTGCACAGTCCAATCACAAATACATTTCAGTTGCTTGAATAAGAATAAGGTTTAAAAGCATGACAAACACGTTGAAAGAGAGGCTGATAAGATGTTAAGAAAGGGTCCACAGAGTCCACACTTTTTTCGTCTTTCAGTACCAAAACATGCTGAAAAAAAGATAGACAGGAAGTCAGACAGACAGACAAGAATCCATTAGGATCCATACAATAGTCCTCGGTGTCCATGTAAACAATAGAGCTCAGACTGCTCTGAAGCGCCGCTAACTCTGACAACAAAGACCAGGCAAGCTGGTAATCTGACTAAAGCTGCAGATTATTGACCAAGACTCACACACACATGCATAGACCACCCCCTCACTAAGATGACAGGAGAAATGGCACGACTAAGAGAACGGACACAGCCTAGTGTGTGTTTGTGACGCACACACAGTGTCAATAGCACTAATACCAAACAATCACCCCCACGTCTTCACCAGTGGTCACACATCACCTTTTCACCTCCTGTCAATAGAGCCCAGACTGCACATGCTTACACATACACACACACACAGACACACTTGGCAGCGGTGTCATGTGACAAGCACACGCTGACCACTAGACACTCACGTACACACACACACACACACACGCACACACACACACACACACACACATGCAGATGTGCTTGCGGTGGTCTAACATTCAGTGATTAGGGGACAGAGAGAGTGAGGAGCAGGTCTTAACAGTTCACACACACACACACACACACACAGCTCAGCATGTACGCCTGGCTAGTGAGTGACATTTCAAATTCCTTGTCTCATCCTGCAACTACAATTGTACCCCCATCCCCTCACTCTCCCCACTCATTGTGTTGCTCTGTGTGTTTTAGTGTGTCTGTGACTGTATGCGGTGTGTGTGTGTGTGTGTGTGTGTGTGTGTGTGTGTGTGTTCGCTCCTCCGGTTACCCCAGGGGGCTTTGCGCTGTCACTTCCTGTTTGTTGACATGCATGTCGTTGTGGCGACGCTCTGGGCGCGCTCCACAGTGCCTCTGCCCTCTGTACCGTGTGTGTGGGTGTGTGTGTGTGTGTGTGTGTGTGTGTGTGTGTGTGTGTGTGTGTGTGTGTGTCATTGCACGCCGGCCCATTGAGCAGGCTTTGAGTGACGGGAGCTGGCCTTGTAATGGAACTCAATTCACTCCGCAAATAAAGAGGCCTTTGAACCACTGGTCCGAATATGGCAGGACACACATACACACGCACACCGCCTGTGGTCCACTCGCTCGGGGGGGGTTGGCTAGTAGGGAAGGGAGGGCGGGGTGAGGAGTGTTCATGCTCCGCTGCACCACCACCACCACCACCATCACCCCCTCCTCACCCTCGCTTCCAGGAGCCACAGTGCAGCTAATTGAAGAGAAATGAGCGAGCGGAGGCTGATCTGATCTCAGCGAGCTGGTCCTCTGCGCGGCCTTCATGTAGCTCGCCAGAGCATGACCGATCTCCCGCTGATTTCCACATCAGCAGCAGCAACAGCACACCCTGTCTACTGTATGTGCCTCAATTATCATTCTTCCCCACAGTGTCTGTAACAGCAGCAGATGCTGACACTCTGAGCATGGGTTTCCTTTCAAGAATTAATAATACTGTCTGATATTCATTGGAGAAGAAATGTTCATATTTTTTTCTGAGAGGATTATGACAAAACGCTAAGGTGCAACAAGGCTGAAAGAAATCAAATATGGAGAAAAGGGGGCTCTGAACAGTCAGCCACAACTTCAGTTTAACAACTCAATATTTCTTAAATGCAAAGCATCCTAGTTTAATTTTTTGCCTCAGTACAGTTCATCTTTTTGGAATGGCAGGTATTTGAGAGAAAAGTTTATGAATTGAATAAAAGCAGCAAACAGAAATAGAGTATTGGAACAGAAAACATCGCTGTTGCAGTGTTGGACAGAGAATATAGATGTTGCCACATGTGAGTGACAGTCAGGCAGCGATTATTTCAAATTCAAATATGAGTTTCTTCCAAATGGTACTTCTTTGTGTGAGTGTGTGCTGCCAGTTTGAATGTCTCATTTTTCCCTTGTTTGTATAAAAAGAGATAAATGTCTTTATTTAAGATAGCAGAGGAGAGTCGGAGCTAATGTGGCTGTCAAGAGAGATCGAGAGAGAGGTACAAACAGAGAGAGAGAGAGATAGCGGTGACAGCATCTCTTCCTTGTCCATTTGCATAAACCAGCCTTTGTTTGACGCCGGTGGCCGGCAGCCAAGCGCCAACAGAAGGACGGAAGTTAAACTCAAAAAAAAAAAAGGAAAAAAAAAAGGATGGTCTTCTTCCAGAAAAATCTTCCACCAGAAATAAATAATAACAATTATAACTATTCAAAAAAAAAAGCAACACATCAGTTACTTCTCGCTAAACAACCATTCTGTTGCTCTTCAGAAGAGGGAATAACAATTCTGAGAAAACAAAACAGCGTCTTGGAGATTTGTATTAGCCGACATGAAAGTAATTGAGCTTTGCAGGATGATTTTGAGGAGGAAGATAGAGAGACAGAAAGAAGTGTTTATGAATACTGAAGCTCCTTCCAAGTTGTGAATATTATGCTGTGTCTGTTGCTGTGGAAATACTGGCCAGAGACTGTTTTGTGTGATACAATGGTATTGCATAAATATTCCCGAGTATGTTCACACCATAGCAGCTCAAGCCATAATGCGTTTATTTAATTGGAAATTAATTAAATACATAAATAAGAGTAGGGAAACCCTGTTTTTTTGTTTCCCACAGCAGTTATTGAAACAGTTTATCTTAATTTTCCACTATTTTATAGCGTTTCTGTGTTTTTGCGTCTTATTGTCAGTACACTAAAAACACTTCTGGCATGTCCCATCTGGCATGTAGCTTCACAAATTTCCCTCTCTCTTTTCCTTCTCCATCATCACTTTTTTTCACCTTGAGCGAGAGCTGGGCTCTCCGGCGTGACCTCGATAGCCGGAATGTTTTCCCTTTCTCCCACGATGCACCTGGAGGGGACATGGCCATCTCTGGGCCTGTCAGAGAGGCTGTTAGCGCTTCTCCCATGGGGTGAGGGAGGGGGTTGACAGTGGAGTTGTCCCTCTCTATCTCTCTCTGTCACACAAACAGAGGCCGGGCCACTAATGGCCTCTTCTTCCAGAGCTTTTTAGCCGGCGACTTCTTTTTTGTTTGTGCGCTCTAGAGTATTCATTTATTCATGTCGCCCTTTTCTTCTCTTTTCCCTCCCTCCCTCCCTCCCTCTCTTCTCTCCCTCTTCTTCTTCTTTTTGACTCTGTCTCTCTACCTGTCTCTCTGACCTTGCAGCAGTTGTACGCAGCTCAGCTGGCGGCCATGCAGGTCTCCCCGGGGGCCAAGCAGCACGGAGGAAGCCTGCCCCCACAAGCCAACCTGGGCACACACTCCCCACCCACCAACACACACCCACAGAGCGACAAGGGTCGCAGCTCCTCACCATCAAACAAGACCAAGGTAAGGCAAAAAAAACGAAGGCCTGTGTGAGTGTGTGTGCATGTCCATGTTTAATACTAGAAATGCCAGTGGATTTGGGGATTTGAGAGTTGTCCCACAAGGTTGGGTGGCCAGTATGAATCACTTTATTTTTAAAATGTCCAAATAGAAAATAATATTAAAGGTTAAAAAGGCTGAAAATATTGATTTAGAAATCAAATTAGTCATCAAACTGCAAAAGAATTCCTTCTTCTGATTTCATTTTTGTTAATCTTTGAGTCCCTAAAGTTTATTTTCTTAAGATAAGTTTAAAACATCTGTCAGTTCACTACATTCACCTGTTTTTATTGCACTAATAAAAACACAAATTAGTGTTTTTTTTTTATTGAAAACAAATGACTGACCAGGCAAATTCTTATTCCTTTCTAATTCTGAACTCCCAGGCTTGACTTAAGCAGTATAGTGTACACAGTGTGGCCTTTCTAGTGTTATAACACAGACTGAAAGAGTGCTTGCCTGGAAGAGTGTGTGCCTAACTGCAGTGCATGAGCTGAAAATGTGCGCCCACGCTTGTTTGAAGGCTGCATTGCATTCGAAATCTTTTTTTTTTTTTTTTCCCAATCAAACAAGTGTCCTGAGCAACGGTCAGCTCCTCATACTAATGCATGCCCTGACAACACCCACAGTCAACTCTGCAAATCAAACACCTCAACTTTATCACCAAACTCCAGCTGGTGTATGGTCGCTGTGGATTTGAGGATGTATTGATGTTTTTGCCGTTTTCTCGACTGGCTGCACAATAGGGACGAGGGGAAGCCTTGTGTCCGTCCAAGTGGAATTCTATGAATATCTGGTCAGCCATTGGGACCCTGACTACCCCCCCCCCCACTGTCTCCTGCAAACACACACAGAACCTTCATGCCCCCTGCCATCCACTCTAGGATTCTGGGATCAGACTCCCACAGAGATGACAATCTGATTTCTGCTAATCCCTCATTTTATTGCATAAATCCACGTTTCCCAGCTTCCTTTCCTTTCCTTTCCTTTCCTTTCCTTTCCTTTCCTTTTCTTTATTTACACCTTCTTCATCCCTCTTTATCACCCTTTTTTTTACACTTTGTTCTTGACCTATGCCAAATCCACAAACACACACTCACACCTCCAGGACTTAGCTCATGGCACAAATTAAAGCTTACGGATGACCCCTTTCTTGCTTTCTTGTCCATCAACCCCTCCCTACACCTCCATCATTCACACAAACACACACAGACACTGCAACCATGCCGCCCCACTAACACACTTGTCTTATTACCATATATATGGAGTTGGGCTGACAGGCAAGTGCTGCAGCCTGTGGTGGAGGGGAAGTGGGGTGCCGTAATGGCCCTAGTCCAGCAGGAGTGGTAGACTGGGGAGTGGACCCACATGGCACCCGACTGGCCCCATGGAGCCAAACAGGCCAATTGATCGCACCACTGTGTCCATGTTTCTGACCCCGTGCACTCACACTGTTTGTGAGCATAGAGAGAGAAACTTTAGATAAGTGCTCTGTGGTGTTGTATAGATATTTGTGTTTGTCTCTTTCTGACTTTGTTTCTTTCCTTTCTCTCTGATTCTATCTGTCAATCTCTCAGTCTACTTTCCTGATTGATTCTTTCATTCAGGCTGACCACTGTAGCACTCTCTCTCCCTCTCTCCCTCTCTCTCTCTCTCTCTCTCTCTCTCGCTCTCTGGGTGAGTGACATGTATATTTCAGAGGTATGCTCCCCCTGCGGGCTCTATCTCAGGTCTCTAGTCATTTAGAGACGCGCTGTCTGCCTCTGCTCACAGCTGTTTGGACTCAGGCACACACCGCTTAAGTGCTTTACCCTCGGGTGAGACACGGACACACACATGTGCTAGTACGCCTACACACACACACACACACACATACAGGTGTTGAAGAAGACACCATACCACCTAGAAACCGTGTAGCCCCCCTACACACACACACACACACACACACACACACACACACACCTGTGCACAAATCACTGCAGCATACATGCCGCTTTCTTATACGCAAGAATGGATCTTCAGATGTAGGCAGGCATGCATACAGACCCATACAATAGTGCAAATCAAATTATGCACCATATGCACCCCATTCGCTGACATGCATCACACACACGCAGTGGACAAAAGTGACTGAGTACATTTACTCAAGTACTATACTCTGTTTTCATCCACTGAATTTATTTGACAGCTGCAGACACTTTGCAGAGAAAGATTTTATAAACAAATCAGTAGAAGATATATCGTTATAGACAAAACTGTTTGACATAAAGTAGTTAACACAGCTCCTTAAATTATTTAAAAAAAACAATATTAGAATAATTATAATAAAACACTATTATACCATTCTCTGTTAAGTTTGGTTGGCTCATAATACTTGTACTTTTACTTAAGAAACTAAAACTTGAAAAGCATGGTGTTCAGTTGCTGCAAATTATATTTACATGATAGTATTTCTTTGTAATTGATCTAAATGTGTCTTGCATGAATCCACATTTTAGAATTAGCATGCAGAAAAACTCCAACAATCAAAATCAAAAGTTTGTTTTTTGGAAGAATTACAAAGGGATTTTGGCGACAATCCAAGTTTTGCATAATAACCTTTATATAGATTGTAAGATTACATAGTCCTTTGACATAACCATAAAAGTAAAACCACATTAAGGTTTACTAAACTTTGAGTTCACGATTCAGAACACATTGGACAGTAAATAATTCTTTTAGTCAAATGGAATCAAATGATTGAGTGAGACAGGGTTAAGCCAACAAGACTACGAAAACAATCTGTCTAGACTGTCAAGGTAAAGTCACTCGCCTGTTTTCTCCTAACACAAATAAGTAGAAAATGTGAAGTGTATTTCCGTACTTGAAGAGTTAGTGTTTGAATCGGTGCCACACGCTGTAAGAAACAGTGTCATATCTGCCTCTGCTGTGTCGTCTGCTGTCTGAGGGAATTAGATATGACAATATAATTAATATCGAAACAGTCACTTATAGCTGGAAGGAAAGGAAGAGAGGAGGAAACAGAGAGGAGGACAGACAGGGAGATGAAAGGAGAGAGGCACATGTAAAGGTCTTGACATGGACATTGTAACACACACACCTGAACACACACAGAGAAACCTGCCCAGGATAAACGGTAGTGGCACACACACTTGTCCTGTTAATTGAACCGTCAGCTCCTGTGATAAGATGCAGAACCATGATGTCGCTTGCACATGTCGGCATCCACAGAAGTGAAATACAGCCCACACACACACACACACACACACATACACACATTATCTCTCCCCTCCTGCTTCCTCTCTGTCCCTCTGGCTCTCGTTGTCACTCTGCATGTTTTCGGTCTCAAAGCTGGAGACTGTTTCATCAGCCAAGAGAGACACAAAAGCAATTGTATTAATTCAAGATTCCAAGCCTTTCAGAGGCTTTAGAGGCCTCGCACACACGCAAGCAAACACACACTGTCATGAGATTTAGAGCTTGTTGAACAATGTCTCGCAATGACACACACACACACATAAACAAGTCGGTCCAAGCCTCTCAGCTTCACTGTCTAAACTAATTCCTCCACACTGGCATAATGCAGGTTGGCCACCTTCCCACCATAGGATTTGGCTTGGCGCAGAGGGGAGACTCCCCCCATCCACTGTACAAGAGGCGGAGGCTTTATCTATTTGTAATAAATATCCAAACGCGTTCCCAGCCAAAGCCCACCATAATATGGGTCAGGATTGAGAAGATCCTGCTCAGTTCTCTTCTCTTTTCTCTCCTCTTCTTCTCCGGCCCATTGTCTCACTGAAGGCATCTTTGGGGGTCCTCCGTCTATTTAGAAAGACCCCCCTAATGAAGGACAATCCGGTTAGGCCTCATCGCACACGCACGCGATCACACGCACACACACACACATAGGCACGTACACATGTAGGGGCTTAATTGGAAGGGCTTAATTGAGTTGTGAGGGGCTCATAAGGCTTAGTACGACTCAAGGAGTGGGAATCAGGGAAAGTCGGCCTTAATGAGTGGATATACCCCACACACACATACAATACTTGCTCTCTTTTTGGATCTCGCTGTATCAGCCTAAGCAGCAATTAGACTAATGACCAGAAAATAAAGACAATTAATGTCTCTATTCTGTGGTTTAAATTCAGCTACAATAGGACTACACCTGGAATAAATAAAGTTCCATTTATTCTAATTTTATAAAATCTGCATTTGGGAACAATTAATGTACAACTGTAAGAAAACAAAATAATCTGAGACAAAAAAAAACAACTGTATTCTTAAACTTCATGACACTGTTGCTGTGTGTCTTTACTGGCGGGCCCATGTTGTGTCTGCCTTTTAATTGTGGAGTTTTAATTACACAGAGCGGTCTGTGTACATCTGGCCCCTCGGCGATGTAATTCCTTTCTTCCTGTCATGTGACCCTCCGAGGCTCCCCCTGATTGGATTAGGTCATCGGCAGGGGTGGTGTTGCCATGACAATTAACGTGATAACAGCCCCCGGCGTCATGCGGTGGTCCACATGCCGATTCATTTAGGGGCCACTCTCTGTTACATGTATTGAGGTTATCGCTGTGTGCAGACATCCTTTGATTTAGATGAATGGCTGAATTTAATGATACAGGCATATTAAGCAAAGTCCTGTTTGGCATCATAGTGCTATAATATATGAATACTGCTGTCATCACAAAATGGACCTAAAAAACAGCTACTTCAAAACTTATTGACTGGTTGCATGGGCTGTGTGTGTGTCATAGAGGCACAAAGTGCTGCTCCACTGTTCCCTCCACACACCCATGTTCATAGCCATGAAGGTCCCTTGTTTCTAATTGAGCAAGTGCACATTGAAGTGGCAGGCAGGCAGGCTTCTGTTCTGTTTGCTGTTTCATACATTGAGGCGTCACTGTGCCTTCAGACTCTGGCAGCTGTAAAGACAGTCTCAAGGAGGTGTTGTTCTTTGAGAAGCGTCCACTGTAGTTTTGAGAAGGACTTCAAGGCGTTTCTCCCCCTTAGGTGTTTGATTGTTGCTCATACCACTGGCCTTGTTTGGAGCATGTTGAGGAGCAGCATTGTTGTGCATGTTTGCTGGAGCCTGCATGTGGATTGTGCACATGCATGTGCATGAATCGTCTCAACTTCGCTGTGATGGGAAGTCAGTTCTTTTGCATGTGAATGTCAGTGGTTTGCACCAAAATACAGCAGTATTTATTTTTGTCTGTGCTGTTAATTGTTTCGCTTTGGATGAGCTGTTTGGACACGGGCAGTGGCATGCACCTTATCATTTGTCCAACAAGGCTTGCCTTAGATTGCTGTGCATGGGCTCCCGTTAATTGGTACGTGTTAAAGCCTCAATTGCGAGTGGTCTCTGTGAGGAAGGAGAAGGGGTCCCACCCCCGCCTCCAGTTTCCAAATTCTTACGGTGGTCACAGCAGGCGAAACTGTGCTGTTTTGGTTTTTGCAGGACAGTGAGGGTGCACAGCCACTGAACCTGTCGGCCAAGCCTAAGGCATCCGAGAGCAAGTCACCCAACTCCCCCCCAACTTCCCCACAGGTCCCTGCTGCTGCTGCCGCCACCAAGCTGGGCCATGCCGGCTCCATGAAGCACAGCATCGCCCCCTCCAGCATCGGAGGACCACCAACCAGAGTCAGCTCAATTGGTAAGTGGACTTAAGTATCCATCGCACACACACCACAGGAAAAGTTAAGGAAAATCATTCATTCAATCAAATCAGTTGTTACTGAGAACAAAGTACAATGAGACTACTCTAAATCACTGCACATCTATGATTTGTTTAGCAGTTCAAATAGATCTGGTCTTGTGTTTATTCATGGACGTTACCCCTGGAGAGACGTTTCACCAATCAGAGCTTTTTAGACAGAAGTAAGAGTGAAGACTTAATTTTCCTACAAAGCTAGCGAGCTATTCAGCTACATCAAGGAAAAATTGTGACAGAAAAATGGCCACAGCTGCATCAGATAGATCAGACAAATCTCAGCAATTCAGATGTTGTAATGTTTGTAATAAACGCAGATTTTCCGTAAATGCACACAAACTCCTAAACAACTTGTCCAAACAGAAATGAGTGTGCATGCATACAGAGTATATACGTACAGTATCAGTGTTGCCACACTTCAGTACACTTTCATGAAAAGCATTTTCCCAGAATGACAATGTACGTCTTTTCGGAAAACAGTAATAGCTTTGCTGGTAGCGGGATGGCAAGAATAGCATTTTCCTCGTAGTGTTGCCATTGTTGCAAGTGCCAGTATCGTAATCATTCCCGGCCATATGCACACATACATAAAATATGACATAAATGAATCACCATTTTGTACTCTTAATCCATTTTTCACGCAACACTGATAGTTCAAATATTACACATATGTAACAGGCTATAATTAGTGTGTTTGTGTTTTTCCTCCGTGCCGCTGTTTGCCTCCGGGCTGCTTCATTGTTATGTGTTTATTAGTGACTGAAAGAGACAGAGAGACATGGGAGTGAGGGGAAGGAGGGAAGGAGAGAGAGAGAGATGGGGATTAGCACTTTCCCGAGCGATGAAGCGGGGGAATAATAAAGAGAGGAGCGCATGACAGACAGGAGGTATCACCAATGAGATTAGACAAGCCTCTTACATGAGCCAGGACAGCGCAAACACCCAGCATTAATGACACAATGACAGCACACACACTCAAAACACACACTCAAATGCACACAAAAGCTCACAATCCCACCTCCTCCTCCTATGCAATAGGCAGTTTGTCATTTTTTTTTCTGACTTCTTGGCTAATCTCACTGTTTTTCAACAAATCGGCGGATTTAATATCAGATTAGTGGATTTGCGGTCCCAGATGTTTTTTGTTCAGAAAAATGGATTACAGTGTTTAAAGTTTGTGTGTGATCCCTGTTGAATTATTTGTGTGTGGGGACCAGTGTGTTTTGTGTTGCAGATCCCAGTTATGTTGTAGCTCATGGTCCCATCTGTTGCCACCGAGTTTAGCCGCTCACCAGCACATTTGTTGTTACAGTTCATAGTTGTATTAGGATTCCTGTTACAAGTTCAGAGGGGATAGAGGAGGCAGACAAATTGGAAAGGAGTCTAGAGGCGGTCGTTTTGATGTGGGAGTGAGTGTGTGTCTGTCTCTGTGTGTGTTTGTGGGAATGTGTGGGTGGGTGTTACAGAGTATGAATGTGTGTTCAGGTTATTTAAATTCAGACAGGAACAAGGACAGACACATGTAGTGGAAATTAAAAAGGTGGCAAAACTCTGGTGAGCGATCCAGTGCCCAGCAATCTACGCACCAAACTATTCATACACGATTTTGAGTCACATGTATATAATCCAGTATTTTCTTTTTACAATGGGACACACTGTAACTCTGGGAGTCATTTAATATGTTAAAGAAACATGATTCTGAGTAAAAACTTTGGAATTACAGGTTTTTTATGATAGCCAGTGGCCGAATGTAATTTACTGTCGTGTATTTTCACCTCAGCCAACTTAAACCAACATTAAATTGCAGTTTACATATTAATAAATTCATAATGATTATCTAATAATGTGCAATATAAAAGAATATAACACTATAGGTGAAATTTAGCTTTTTCTTTGATACTTTGAAGTACATTTTGCTAATAATACTAACTGCTACACTCCAATACTTCTTCCACTAACGAATATATGATATTTATTTTGTGTGTATGCTAAATTGGTATAATTTTGATAGTTAACAGCATAATTCTGACTTAAACAGAGCCTATCCTCATTTAACGTACTTTACATTAGTTTTGTAACACTTGTAATGAGGCACAGTATTGTATAAATGTGTGTCATGAAGATGTATGCCTGGAAAAATAGTGGCTATAAGCAATAAGTGCAAAACAGCACAAGATTACAGTGTTTATGCTCACTAAGGCTTTTTAGAATATCTGGGTCATATCTGCAGGTAATGAGATGATTAAACTGAGTAGCTTCCCCTTACACTACAGCCCTATATATATATATATTTACGTTCATATGAATATCAGTTTGTCTGTTTCCACTTTCTCCACGGTGTACCTCTCTTTCTTTTTTGACACATTCCAACCCAAAGGCATGCTTCTCTTTCTCCTACTTCATCCATCCATCCATCCATCCATCTACCCATCTCAAACCAAACTGAAAGCCTGTCAGCGCCTGTAACTTCTACCACGATCACACATTTGTCTTTGTCTTCCTGTCATGAAAAGCTGCAGTTCCCCCTGACCTCCCTGCCGGAGTGTTTTTGTGGTCAAAAATGTATTGCGCCTGTCTGTAGCGATTTAGCGCTCAGCGAAAGACAAAACTTGTGTGTGTGGAGCGAGAGAGAAACCCTCCTCCCCTTCTATCTGGGTCACATTCACTTGTCTGGATGTTTGGCATCGCTGTCAGTTTAAGCGAGACTCACACACACATTCATGAGCACAAGACTATCTATCTGTCCCCCTCCCTCTCGTTTGCCTCCAGATTAAAATTGACTGCCACCCGATTCCATCGCCCTCGCCGCTCTCCCTCTTCTGTCCTCTCTCGACACCCACCCCGCCCGCCCACCATCGCCGCCTCCTCCACCACCCCCCCTTTTTTTTTTGGCCCTCGCTCACATCCAGATTTTCCGGTTATGACTTCTGAAAGAGTTCACGGCTCTGTCATTACCAATCTGAAGCTGGTAATCTGGCCTGAGATGGCATTAGCGGTGCGGATTAGCGCTGATAAAGGCCCCATAAGCCAGCCGCAGCTCTTTGTTAAGAGCTAACCCGACTGATAGAGAGAGGCGATAGCGGTGCACACAACCTCACACATACACACACACAGTCTGAGCAGATGCCTCATCGGCTAAGCTGCGGAAATAATACAAATAATAGGCGACGAGGAGGAGCAGGGAGATGTGATCTGTGCTACAGTAGGTGGCAGGACAGATGTTCTCCACTGGGGAAATTAGCAGGACTTTTTAGCTGTAATAAGAGTCATCTGGACACCTCGCTGTGAAGTGGAACTGTGAGGGTTCAGATGGGAAGAGTGTGTGTGTGTGTGTTTGTGCAAAAGGTGGGTGTTTTAATGGGATTTAAAGAACATGTCTGGGGTTGAAGTGGCTATGTTTGTAGTTTGTTTTTGTCTGTCTGTGTGTGTGTTTATGGCTGAGGGCAGGTAGGGAGGCTGTGGGCAGCTTGTAGCAAGGCTAGCCAGGGGCACGCTCTGACTCACATGCCTGGCTCGACAGTCAAGGGTCAGTGTGTGTTTATCTGAGACACACACACACATATATACACACAAGAACACACAAAAATGCCCCGGCAAACTCCCCTCATCAAGTGTATGGTAATGTTTTTACCTCATGGTTCAAGGGAAGATTTTTTTCTGGATGAAAACCTCCTGCCAGCTTCCCGAACGCACACACATTCTCCTCTCATTATTCTCTCTTATTATTTTAAACACACAAATACAGTAGATAAAGACGCTCAACTTGAATCACATATCCCAATTAATTGCCCGTCCTCTCTCTGTGTCTCTGTGTGTCCGTCTGTGTGTCTCAGCAGACTTGTTGTCGTCGCTGTCCTCCACAGCCTACCTGAACGACCACGAGGCGGTGACCAAGGCCTTCGCCGAGGCCCGGCAGATGAAGGAGCAGCTGAAGAGAGAGCAGCAGGTCCTGGACGCCAAGGTCGCTGCTGTCAGCAACCTCAGCCTCAACAATGGGCGCTCAGACAAGGTAGACCACTTCTGTCACATCTGTGTGAAAGCACACTTTATCAGAGGGTGCTGTAACCTTAGCAACAGGCGACAAAGTTTGACAACCTGCTGCAGAGGATTAAAGGCATGAAAATATAATTTTTTTGGTTCTAAAT
Source organism: Sciaenops ocellatus (assembly GCA_033000465.1). NCBI lineage: Eukaryota > Metazoa > Chordata > Actinopteri > Sciaenidae > Sciaenops > Sciaenops ocellatus. The sequence continues at coordinate 7,271,493 of CP136889.1, forward strand.
TTGAAAGTTTTCCCACTTTAAAACCTGGAACATACAGTAGCACTTATTTTGTTTTCAAGTGTGTTACGGCGTTATGAGTTTAATTCCAGAAGTTGAAAAGGTCAGCTGTCACTTTAAATTATGTGAACTGTTGCAATATAAATATATTATATAGTTAGTTTACACATTATATTTAAATATCAGTATTGGAGCTTTAAAGTCTTCATTTATATTCTGCTGAAATGCAGTTTTTATTTTGCACATTTCTTTGTTGCATCTGTTAAAAATATAAATTATGATATCATAATTTTTCTGACTAATGATCCTCACTCATCAGTAGCATCAAAAAAAATAAAATGAAGAGTATGCATCTCTTTTTTAATTAAGGTATTTTATCTCAAGAAAAGAAAACAGATTCCAGAGGTCTAAATTCATTTTTCAAAAAATAAAAAGTCTCAAAAGTCATCACACGCTGTACCGTCTCATTGTCGGCGTGTAATAATTTGTCTTGCCATATGCCATCCGTACCGCACTATGTAGGAGGTAACTCGTTGTACAATGTGCTCGCTGAAATGTGTTGAAGCTAAACAGGGCCAGATAAGGTAAAACCAGAGGCGTCTCAGAGGTAATGAGTGTGTCTGTAAGGCGCACTGCAGGCCTGTGTGCATGCGTGTGTGTTTGTGTGTATGTGTGTGGCAGAGCAGAGCGTCAGGGAGACGGTAATGTGAAGTGACGGCGCCGGCTCCTCAGCAGCGTGGCTAAATTGTGGTTATTTGTTAAACACATTGGGAGTCAGCTGGTGCACGCGCACCCACACACACACATGCGCACACACACACACACACACACACAGCAACAGTGTGCTTGAAGCATCTGCACAGCTGACATTCAACAGCTCTATCCGTCTCTTTCTTCCGTTTTTTTTTTTTTACCCTCTCATCCGATGTGTTTCAAACAGTCAGACACACACTGATCTGTGTGTTTTTTCTACACGTTTAGACAGAGTGTAAATGTGTAAAATACTGTAGATACAGTATGAAGGTTCAGTCTAACAGCCAATTAGATTCACACCAGGGGAAGTCAGGGAAATGGATGAATTCTGCTGGGGAGTGAAGGACCATCGGGACATTTTTCAGGAGCGTATTTTGCAGCCTGTTCCACACATTCATCGCAGTAGATGGAGGTGTTTAGCTGTTTTACTCCACTGCAGCGGATAATTAAATACTAGACTTCATTTTATTATATAATATTTGTAATTTCTCATTAAATTGGTGCATGTTATCAGAGAAGATTTCAGTGAAATGAGGTAAAAGGAAAAAGTAAGGTTTTCCTTTTATTTTCAGCTATTAAGAATTTTATCACCCTTATTCAGGGGTATATCTTTCTTTTTTCGTGCCAAATAAGATTAGATATTTTGTTCTGTAGTGTTATGTGTCCAATATAATAAATATGTATTAATCTACAATCTCCTGGAATCTCCTGGAATTTTAGATTACTTTTGGAAAAACCGTGACTCTTCTCAGCTTCTGAAGCCACACGGCTCGCACTGACTCCTGTTTCCTCGGCCCTTTGGCTTTGTGCTGCGTGCGAGTGTGAAGCCGGCGAGCTCTCGGCGTTCAGATACAACAGTGTCATCTCTGACACACTCAGAGGATTAGTTTTGTCGCTACTTTGTGTCTTGGCTCCAGTGTCAGCCATTCAATCCACTTTTCTCATGTACTGTACCGGGGCTTAATGTCAGACTATCCTGTCATCCACTCTGTCTCTCTGTTCATCTCCATCTCTGTCTCACACACACACACACACACACACACACACACACACACACACACACACACACACACAGCAAAAAGCCCTTTGTAACAGTGCATTGAAGCTTAAAATGTAAACGTGCGAGACACATTTTTGCTCTTTTTTTCCTTGAACGAGGTTTGAATGAGGCTGATCATTTGTGTGAAATGAGGAAAAGTCTCATTTACATACAAAATGACTAAGTCATTCCAACCCACTGGCGGATTATTGTTCCTTTTTTTAAAGCATAAGAAATCCTAAATAAAATACTTTTTAAATGACTTGCAAAATAAAAAAGAAGACTATTTCCGCAGTGTGTCTCTGGCTGGTATTCTACCTTCTCCCCTGCCGTATTTTTACTCCAATCTAAGGGGAAAATTATGTCTAACAATTAAATTCTGCTGGACTAAAAACAGAGAAAATGCATTTCATTATCATTCTGCCCTCCCTCCATCCAGCCAGCCTGCTCACCAGGGTCACATGTAAATGGAGAGGGACACTTTTTGGAAGGTTGTTTTAGAAGACGACAGTGTTTTGGGTACCGTTCCTAATCGTATAATTAAACTGTAAAACGTTGGCGCTGCTGCACCACGGTGTGTGTGTGTGTTCATGTGTTCATCAACAGTCAGGTTCCAGCGTAGAGTGTGCCGGCTGCTTGCATTAAGCATGTAAATGCTCAGTAAATCAGCCTTTTATTGGTTGTAATAAATACCCAGGGGGCCGTGCGGCGTGGCCTCACTCTCGTCCGCGCTGCACTCTCTCGTTCTGTCTCTCTCTAATGCGTCGACCCTCGAGGGCCTCTGCAAGAGAGAGGCAAGCCGCTGCACTCCACTCTCGCAGGTGGCTGCCAGGAGTGGCTACACACACACACAGACCACACACACACACACACACACACACACACACACACATAATATACAGTATACACACAAAACAGTAAACATCCAAATAGGACTAAATGTTATCAGCATTCTTGCACATGCAAACATGCACACAGATGTGTGTTCAAGCATGCAGGCGAACAGCACTCTAACAATTTGATGTTGACATTAACATTCCCACAAATTTACATAGAAGCAAACCAAAAGACAAACTGAACTTGCTGCTGCTGTTATTTGTCTGGTTTCGCCGTGTTTGGATCCAGTTATAAAAAATATATATTATTAACTGATTACTTTCAGATCAAAGGGAGAATATGAGTGAGGTTTCTGCTGTTACATCTGTGGAGGAGTTTATACATCTTCCAAATTGTGAACAGATTGGCTTCAGGCCAACAGACATCTAATAAGATTTTTATGTTTAAATGAAACAATTGCTGTTTTTAGTTGTAATTATCAAATAATTCATATCAGGTTAAAAAAAATATCCAATAAATGATTAGAATGATGTGTTTGGGTTTTAAAGTAAATCGGACAATTGTTCAGCGTCACTTGGGGCCCGTGGCTTCACTCATTCATATATTCACACTCACTGACTCACTCACTGACTGACTGCAACTGTGAACTGTTTGTGTTGTTTAGGACAAGGCTGCCCTGGAGAGTCTGAGTCAACAGCTGAAGCAGCAGGCGGAGGACAAGTTCAGCCACGCCATGCTGGACTTCACCATGAGCGGAGACTCTGACGGTAGGGACACACACACAAGGACACGCACGCACACACGCACACACGCACACACACACACACACACACACACACACAAATGTCCTGCCATTTAGGTGAGAAAAAGTTGCCATAAAGGACTGGAAAATACGATCTTCTCACTTTTAGGAGTTTCATTTTTATTCAGCAGTTTCCATCAATAGTATACTTTATAGGATGTATAATAATGTAGTGTACACTGTCTTGTTAAAAAACAAAACAAAAAAAAAACATCTCCAAAATTTTCATTAGCCAAGAAAAACAGGCAACTTTTTTCAGCTTTGTGACAATTAATTTTTCACGTAACACAATAATTTTTTATGGTTTATTTAGCTTATGCAGCAAAAGAATTCTCTCAACCCATTAAGGAAAACTATTTTATAACTATATTTTCACTGCACTCTAATACGATTATTTTTTGTAAACCACCTACCTAATGTCTGCCTCTCCTCCTTCTCCTCCCCCTCAGGCTCCCCCAGCGTGTCAGACTCCAGAATATTTCGGGAGGCTCGGGGTCGCGGCAGCGCTGAGCCGCACATCAAGCGGCCAATGAACGCCTTCATGGTTTGGGCCAAGGACGAGAGGAGAAAGATTCTCCAGGCCTTCCCCGACATGCACAACTCCAATATCAGCAAGATCCTCGGTAAAACACACACTCACACACACACACACGCACACTGCTCCTTTGAGTGACGGGTGCCTTTGCCCAACTCTTCACCTAACCCACTGCCACACAAACCAAAGCCAAAGGAAGATGCATGTACTGCTGGTTCTATTTCCCACTTTCTCAAACACACACACACACACACACACACACACACACACACACACAGTGATTTCATTACAAGCGGTGGCATCGTGTAAGCGGCTGTTAATGAACGGCTGGGGAGAGCACAGCTCCGACAAATGATGATATAATTCATTATGCATTAAACAAGCAGCGCGAGGCCGCCTGACATTTCCCCCGGACCGCCGGGATCGGCCCTGACATTTTAAAGAGCTCCTAAGCGTTTTATAACACAGGGAAATCTGGTTTTAATAAGCCCTCTCTCTCTCTGTCTCTCTCTGTCTCTCTCTCTTTCTCGATTGCTAACAGATCGCAGAACAGAGAGAGAGGGAAAGACAGAGAGAGAGAGAACAGCCAAGTGCTGACAGCTTTTACCCATTAAACATACAGTAGTCAAGTGCAAATTCAGACCAGATATGAAACACACAGGGGAAGACATGCTCAAGATTACACACACGCGCGCACACACGCACACACATGCATGGGTCTGATGCTACAAACCCTCCGAGCAGAAACTGAGCTGAGCGAGATGACGGCAGGTTAAGTGAAGTCCTCATTAGCGTAGATGAGTACCTGTCGCACCTCACCGCTCTCCTCATTAACCCTGTTTTCTCTCCGTCGCTTTCTGTTTCCGGGTGAAACTTCCAACATGTGTGTGCGTCGCTTAAATGCCGTCACACGTGTGTCAGTATGCACATGTGATGAAGGGTCACGCATGCCACACAGTTGCTCCTCACACACGGTGTAATTGATCTTAAAGCCGGCGTACATGCCTGATTTAAATCACTTCTTCAAACATTTATAATTTGGTTCTATATAATTATCATAAACCTCCTCTAATTGTTTATTTTTATGTTTTCTTTACTGAGCATTCATCACATTTGCCAGTCTGATCAGTCTTTTTCTACCCTTGAATAAAGCTTTGTAGCCAAGAGATTCAGTGCATAGCTGAAACTGATTGTTTTTATAACGTCTCCCTGTCCAGGCTCACGCTGGAAAGCCATGACCAACCTGGAAAAGCAGCCCTACTACGAGGAGCAGGCTCGCCTCAGCAAGCAGCATCTGGAAAAATACCCAGACTACAAGTACAAGCCGCGACCCAAACGCACCTGCCTGGTGGACGGCAAGAAGCTGCGCATCGGCGAGTACAAGGCCATTATGAGGTCTCGCAGACAGGAAATGAGACAATACTTCAGTGTGGGGTAAGAGGACTGATGAGAGGTGTGTGTGTGTGTGTGTGTGTGTGTGTGTGTGTGTGTGTGTGTGTGTGTGTCACATCATAAGACAGCAACTAGTTTTCATACTTTGTTAGATTTATATTTAATATTTAGAATTAGCACACAAGTAGCACTTGTTGTTTGGTCTTTTAAATAAATTAGATTTTCATTAGAATGGGTATATTTTATGATAGAGATCAGTTTCAAGTAAAAACAATTAAATCTAATTCTTCTAATAATTAAATCCTAATTGAAACTCCTTGTAATGTAGCTAATGTTGATGTTGTAATGTCCTTTTTCTTCATCATCAGGCTAATTAAACGCTCCGTTCATCACCCCCATAAAACTGCAACATATCATTGAGTTTTTGTACTGATTAAAAAGAGGTATAATGTTAATTAGTGAGCTGTAGAGGTGTTGGTAGACCGATTTTGTTACCTTCAAACAGAGTCAAACTAGCTGTTTCCCCTTTTCCAGTCTTAATTCTAAGGTAAGCTAACGTCTGCTGAGTTTGAATCTGTCACGCTGCCTTTCGTGTATTAAAATCCTTGTTCTGTGTGTGTGTTACAGACAGCAGGGTCAGTTGCCCTTGTCCTCTGCAGGCGTGGTTTACCCCGGTGCCCTGTCCATGGCAGGAATGCCCTCACCCCAGATGCCCTCAGAGCACTCAAGCATGTCCAGCAGCCCCGAGCCCAACGCCAACCACCACCAGAACCCCCACATGCCCAGCCTGAAGGGGGACGAGCCACGAATCAAGGAGGAGGAGCTACGGCTGGACGACAGCAACGGTGACGTGTACGATGACTTCGACTACGAGGACGAAGAGGCCGATTACACCAGCGATAATGACAACCATATCACCCAATAGGACGGCGCAAGAGCCGTTTTTTTTTTTTTTTTTTTCAAGCCAATCACAGCTGGTTAATCCCACACAATCCCAAACCCACCAATCAGGAAGAAAACTTTCTCTTTTGCCAATCACCTTGAGTCCCCAGTCTCACAAACCCCGCCACCCTGCCCCCACCCCGTCCTGACTAACATGGACTCTTTTAACAGAGCCAGACGCCTCCCACTGGAGTCCTGATACCAGCATCTGATCAATCAACTGAAGCACAGGACCTGTCACTCACACTGACTGTTACACGAACTGGAGTCTGGGAGGAAGAGACGACCGAGCCAGCTCTGAAGTTTGCTGAGGAATATTCAAGTACTACTGCAAGAGTTTGAGTGTAATGCCACGAGTGAGGAGAAATAAAAATCACACTCAGAAAGCAACCTTTTAGACCCGTTTGTAGAAAAGGAGACATTTTAAAATGAAAGGCGGAACAGTGGACCTGTCAAAGGCTAACAGATGACACTTTAAGATGGCGGACCTGTTTATTATCAAGAGACACTTTTAAAAAAACAGCTTTTTTTGTTCTTTGGTTCTATAATATTCTCACTCAGGTACACGGTGCCAATAAGTGGCTTGTGAATGTGATTTGTTGTTTTTGTGCTACAAGTTTGAATAATAATAGAAAAAAGAGACATTTCTTTTTTTCCCCTTTTGTTGTAAAGCACCTGAAAGACATCAGACATGTTTATTTTTAACAAGAACATATCTTTTCCTCAACCTCGCAGTGTGCTGTCAGCGGTTCGCCCCCTTTTTTCTCTGTGTTTTTGTGACTGCCCGCTCCCTCACGCCTTCCTCCGTTCGGAATCCAATGGGACGGTCCAGTCAGGACTGACCTGTGCAGCGTTGGACTGTCCCACTTTGAGGATTTTCAGGGGGGAGAAGGGGAGTCTCTCTGGCGTCACGGAGCAGAAACGAAAGCACTGTGTTGTGAGACAATCCACCAGTTTTCTTCTTGCTCCGTCCCTTATATCTTGATCTTGTCCAGGACAAAACATCAGTACGACTTAGCTTGAAACATCCGACGGTGTGAGTGTGTGTCGGTGTGTGCCGTGTGTACTCCTATTTTGACCGTTTGCACAAGGCTTATAAAGACGTGTAGGATACAGAAAGACAGGCAACTTACACTGCTGCTGTTACTTACTGTACCACACACACACACATACACACTCACACACACACATATATACAACTGTTGTTCTGTCCTTCAGTGTTTTCCTGCTCCCTCCAATCAACATCGTCCTGCTGTCCCCCAGTGGGCGGAGCCGAGGTGAAGTCAGCCAGTCAGTGTTTCTGTTTGTATTTGAATACTGTATTTTATTATTTCTCTTCAAACTGCCTCTAGTCTAATAATATTATTAACAATAATTATAAGGATGGTCAGCGTTTCCTAAGTTTAGTAAGTTATGTACAGTATAATTTATTTTCCTCCTCTTTATCGGGTTTTTATGACCATATGAAACTATGACAGTCAATGAAACATTATTCTATTTAGCTGGTAGGTATTTAGATCTAAACAAAAGTTGTCATTTTACCTTGCTTTGTTTTGCATTCTTATGTTCCCTTCTTTTTTGATGCGTTCGTTTTGTATTAATCCTCTGGACGGGTGGGCGGGCAGAGTTAGGACAGCGAGCTGGACTGACAGACTCGACGCCAGCCCTCCTCCGAGCTGAAGATGTAACCTTTTCATGTCCAAACCCATTTCTAAAAAGCACTCAGACTCTGTGCAGTCAGAGAAAAAGAAGAACATGATTTTTTTTTATTGTTATTATAATTTTATTTGTAATGGTTATTATAATGTATAATGTGAAGTTTCCTCTCTTTTATTTTACTTTTTTTTGTTTGTTTTTTTTGTTTTTTTTTTGGAAATCAGTTTTATCACTTTTGGAAACTGTTTTCTGTGAACAAAGAGTCCCGTCCCCGTTTACTAGTTTGGCCGCCTCACCAAGACACAGTGGAGCATCTTTGGCTTGGATCCACACACACATGCACACATCTTACATATATATATATATATATATATATATATATATATATATATATATATATATATATACATATGCACAAATACAATCACCAACACACACATTTAAAATGAAGAGATTATCATGACAACCAAACAAATCCTATGCTGTCCTTTTTCTGTTTCTTGAAATCTAGAAGTCTAGATTTAAAATCCTGTACATATATTTTGTTTGGTGTTTTTTTTTAATCATAGGTAAGCAATGTTTACCGTGATCCGCTAAAGGTGTTCCACTGTCTGAGTGTGTGTGTCAGACGACCAAACGTATCTACAGTATCTTTAAAGTCACTTCTCATCAGGAGCCCTTTGCTTTGTTTGAGCTCCACGCGACGCTACAGGAGCCATGACTACTCTTCAGGTGTGCTGCCACATAGTGATCCCCACAATCATTCTCGCTGTAGATGTTCGCTACACGCCACATAATGAGCCTCTGGGTCTTAATTTTGCTGTATAGTCACCCCTGTTATCACGCCATGGTTCAACCCGATGCTGGAGAGAGGGGGACTAAGTGGATCAATCCATTTTTAGGGTATCAGGTGGGTGGGTGGGGCATTAAGACGTCAATCATCCCTGCTGGCAAGGTCTGTCCCCATATCAAGACAATGAAAATGATGTTGATGATGATGATGATGATATTATTTAAGACAATCAAAGTCATGAGTGGAGCTCAAAACAAAGTAAGAATTATTACAAGTAAAAAAAATATCTTACCATCTCAACTTGAAAAATCAAGAAAGATAATTATGTAAATATAACATAGAGTTATAGATTTATATTTTGTTCATAACACAGTGTAATATAAGTTGTATATTTCTTTTTTCTCTCCCTACTGTCTCTTTTATTGATGTTATCCATGCCACAGAAAAGCAGGAGTCGCAGTACTCTCACACAAAAAAATGAAGAAAAATATCAAAGAAATAAAGAAAAACAGGAAAAAAAAAAAAAGCCGTGGGCTGCCACCACCATCTGTTCTAAGTTCACTTTTTTTTCAGTATTACTGCCAGACAAGGCTCTAATAAAGACAGCAATGTGTTCGGTAAAACTTGTGCTGGTCCTGGTCACTTCTTTCTTCAACACATACATTCACACAATGGCTTTACAGTTTCAACATATTCACATAAACATACAAATATACACTGCCGTGTGGTGTTTTTGAAAAGATACAGCAAAACTTACTCATGAAGAGGACAGTGAATGTATCCACACTTGTTTATATGATATTAATAAACCCAAAAAGATAAATAAATGAGTAGGTCTGCACAGTATGTTGGAGTGAGGTGAGCTCAATCCGGTTCTCACATTATAAATCAGTCTAATTTTGATATTTTTTTTCCACCTGTGTTTTATTTTTGGCTCAAAAACTCTTTGATATTTCCTTTCGTCCTCTGCGTAGCAGCACAATGTGAGCCATCACGGCGGCGGGCGGCACTGCCCATTTGTCGCAGAACAATTCAATCATCTCCATAACAACGTGTTAATTATGCTAAGTCCACCTTCTTGGCCCTCCAATCAGAGGGCCAGCTGGGAGACGTGGAGCTGAATCACGGCCCGTTAGCAACCTGATAACCTAATTAAGCACAACAAGGGACATGGGAGTGGAGGGGGGGTGAAATGTGTGTGTGCACACATGTACGAGTCACAAAAACTAAAAAAAAAAAAAAGGAAAGGCTGTGTACTCTGACCGCGTCTCTAAGCCCCGTCAAAGCTCTGGATGTCAGCCGCCGGTGCTGCTGTCGCCAGTTTAAAAGCAAATCTTTAATTGATGCTCGCTTAAGGATGTTGAGGATGTTCATGCCTCCACTTTCAAGGGTTAAAAACACAAAACCCCACTCAGTGCACCCATTAAAATGCTGTCCCCATCTGTGTCCATATGTTCCAGCAATCAACCCCCACCGCCCGCTCCTGATGCTTTGCGTATAAAAACAGTTAAATGCACTCCGAGGAGATGATTTTACGCGGTTGGCTAATTACCATAGCTTCACACACAAAAAAAGCCCTTTTGATGCAATAAAGAGGCACGATGGGGGCAGATCCACAACTCCTACGGTGAGTGAAGGACTTAGCTGTTCTCTGGGCGTTGTGAATTTTTCAGAGGCAGCCTGGAGGTAAAAACCTGAGAAAAGGTTTATGTGTGAATAGTTGAGGAGCAAGAAAGGGGATTCAGATTTTTCTTTTTCCTTTATTGTCAGCAGTACACGAGATGCTGGAGGAAGCAAACGGTGGCTAGACTCACAGATTAAATCACACATACACACCCTAAGGTGTACTGTAGGAGTTAGCTCAGCTTAAACCACAATTATCCACTGGCTGTTTCAATCACAATAGTTGAGACAAAAGAGTGAAAACTATTCCAGATTTGCATTTGAATGCCTGTTCGTATTTTGCTGTGCATATTCTCAATATAATTTAATTTGCTCTAACTTTTTCTGCTTGTGTAAATCCCATATAGCTCAGAGAAAAACTTGAATCACGTGCACATAGGCTTGTCTAAATGCTCGCCTCCTGCGCGCATGCGTCTAGTCAATTGTGTGACTTTGAGCGCGGCCCTCTCTCTGCACAGGCTCATTGAAATATGCAGTTTTCGACCGTGGGTGTTTGGAAATTGAGTGAAAACGATGTCACATTAATGATTTAAAGTCGGTAATAGGATGTGCTGTGACGCTGAGCCGCCAGCTAAGCTGAGTTTAAGGCTCCTGCGTTAATGTATTCATGAGGAGGGGGGATTATACAGAGACAAGAGCAGTTAGAGAGCTGAGTGCAGCAGAGCAGCCAGGGCCAACAGGCCTGCTAGATATTATATATAACTACATATCTACAGCGTGAGCACACATTTTACAATGCACAAGGTAAACCTGAACACACACATGCACAGTATTGTTGCAGAGTGGAATTAAAAATAGTAATAGTTTTAATTCCACTAGCGTAATATTAGAATTAAATCTGACTGTATTTATGTTATTTATATTCTTTTGTGAATTCATTTAAAGCTGTTTGTGCTGCAGTAATAATACATGAGACAATACAGTTTAAAGAGGACAGGAAGCACACTGGTAAACTGCCATTAATCCAACAAAACATAGTTTAATATTGCAAAATAAAAGCCCAAGAATGTATGTTCTCTATTTTGAAAATAGAGTTATTGTCCAGCTGATTCCAGCAGCAAAAGCTTACAATCAGATATTAATTCAAGGCCAAAACCCACATATTATTACAAATACATGTTTATCTGGTAGCGCTGCTTCTTATTCTTTCATCTTTGATTCTGGCAGCCCAGCTAATCCCCCGTCTAACATACTGATGTATACACAAACTGCAGCATCATTAAAACGGGAAGAAGGCGATCATAAAAGTCTCATAAAAATGATTTCAGCAGAGTACTTAAGCTGCAAAAAAATTCAAATATTTCATCAGTCGTCCGTCGTTCTCAATGAGGCAAAAAAAAAAAAAAAATGAGGAGAGGCTCCGTGCCTGGCCATTAATATTAGGTGGCTGATGCATTAAGAGTCCATAAAGTAATCCCATATCAGAAAGTGCCTGCACTCAAACCATAAAAATAAAGTAACAAGATGCTGAGATGCAAAATAAAATAGCGATACGCAACCATATGGTATATTAAATATACTTTTTTTCCTCATTTTGGCTGACAGCCACCCAGTTACTCTATTTTCCGTGATTTGAGTGTGAGTAGTTTTACACGTAGGATTAATGTGTGACAGTTCACATGTAGCACATATCACATTATCACATGACACCACTGCTCAGTCCTTGTGTCTTAAATAAAAATAGATAAATTAGGCTCAATCGGTTGTATCTGGCATCTGTTGTTTCTGGAGGGAAGAAGGATTGACTCAACACGAGACAAGCCTCAACGTGATTGGGTGAGTTTGAGAAAACGTGGACGATGACCAAGCGGATATCAGCCTAGATGCTGGGTGTGACTTCCTCTCCACAACTACTGTACATCCACTTCCTTCAGTTAGGTTTCAATGAGCAAAATAATCAGCGTGACACGAGACAAACAATCGCAAAGCGCCGTCAGTGTTTGAGCGACGGCCCTAATGTGACAAATCTGAGAGCGGCGGTGTGTGAGGGACAGGCGTGGCACGCAGTGGAACAGCGAGGCCCACGGGCTGATCCCCCAATCAAGACCGGGAAACTGGCTCAACGCCCCTGACATGTCGCCCCTCTGCTCAGCTGCCACTCTCTACATGAAACGCTCACCGGCTTCATCAGCGACGACGGCAACAGCAGCAGCAGCTGGCCTACTTTCACCTCTCTCTCTGTCTGTCTCCATCAAAACATTTGTTTCCTTTCATGATTTCCTGCCATGATTGTCTTCTGTTTCTTTCTCAATGATGTGTGCCCACATTCTTCTTTCATTCATAAGTTTCTTACTCTCCTCTCTTGTCCCTTTTCTTCACCTTTGACCTCAATGAGCTGACTATTAATTAATTCAGTGCCGCTGAAACATTACACCACACATGAAACACACATTAAAACAACTTCTGTCTTTCTGTGATTTGGCTAAACGATCCGACCGCTGTTCTTCTCATTAGTTTTATTTTACACATCACTAAAGTGGCAAAAATATTGACATTTATTTAATAGTTTGATCAAAACATAATCATGATATAACAAATTAGAAAACTAGATATGATATTCACAGATGTTAATGTGTAGGTAGGTCAATGACACAAGAGACGCACAACTTTTCACAGCAAACTTGAAAACACTGAGCAGCAGTATCAAAGTAAGATAAAGAAGCCCGTGGGCGCTTTTACGTCATTCCATGAAATATATATTTTTTTGAGACAAGAAAAAAAAAAACCTGTAAAACTGTTATTTTCTCTCCCCATCAACACCCTAATGCACACATGCAAATATTATGCTAATGGTATGTTAATTGGTGGAGTAGCTGCAAAGCAGCCCTGCTGTTCAAATGACTGGTGAGAAAATAGGTGGGGTCAGTCGCAAGCTGTAAAAGCAGCTCCAACACAAATAAACAAAACCCTCGGGGATTAACAGAACAAGGGCCAGTGATAAACGGATGAGAAGAGAGACAGGGAATACAACAGGCTGCAAGCGAGGGGACAAGGCAATCAGCTCAGGGATATGGAAATACACAGAAGCAGAGGGACATGGGTAAAAGGAATAAGTGGGGGGAGAGGGGTAAGAAGGGTTTATGAGGGAGACACAGGGATTAAAAAGGGACACAGCGAAGGGAATAAGAAACAGGTACAACAAATAAGTAAGAGTAAAGAGGGCTGAAAGGGGGGACATTAAAAGGCAAGGGGTATAAAGAGGTTGTAAATAAAAGGATAAAGCAATGGAATTATGGATCAGAAAGAAAGAGGTGAAGACAGAATAAGCTTACCAGCATGGAGTAGGTTTAAAGGAAACTAAAGGCAACAGGAAAAAAGTATAAGTCTAAATCAACGTTGGATGCTGTGAGGAAAGGTCAGATGAATAAAACGAGGGACGTCTCGCCAGACATCATCATCATCAAGTCGTCCGGGAAGGAATGACTCCATCCAAACACACATTTCAGAGCTACAGTGCAACAAACTCTCGATAAGGAGACTTGAACAGTGATCAGACTCCTCTATATATTTGTCTTTCCAGAGAGGATTCATCACAGAGACATAAATTCTTGCTGACTCGGCCGAGGGACACGGTGAGTTGCCCTTTGGACCGCGACACATCATATGTTACGGCATTTTACAGCTTTTACAGAGGTGATCAAGCAGAAGGTGCGAGGATATAACTACACTGTTCCATCTCACCGAACCAGGTTTCTAGACCTTTCCGTATGTAAACAAGGTTTTATGAATGAAAATGAACCTGGAAACGTTCATCGTCACTCCGCAGTGAGGGTAGACTCTGCCTTTTTCCTTCCCAGTCGCTAGAAAGAGTGTGAGTGTGTGGGTGCACAGCATAAATTTAGGCCCCATTTCCACCTGCTATGAACATGTGATCTGTATCTGGATAATGACAACCAACCCAACACCCTCATTCACACCTGGTATTAATAAGCATTCTTCTTGTCTGGATTCTAGCACTGTGATCAAATATATGCAAATTAGGCAGGCAGGCCTGGGGGACGCAGGTCAAAGGAAGCAATCGACCATCTCCAGCTGTGATCGGATCCATCCATGCATTCTGCATCTGGATTAATATGGGTTTTTACAATTTGTTAAAATGGCCCTGAACGGCCACAGTTTCATTGAAATGAAACGCTTCTACCATCGTGGAACATGTCGTAGAAGTTGTCAAACGTGCGAGAAAGGCACAATAGTTCAGACATTCTCTTTGTTGGGACATCATGAGGCGTCCCAGATGCTGCTTCAGTTGTCTTCCACAATGATATCCAACATAGCACTTGTCAAGCCTGATGCTCATTTTTCTTCTCGATGCCCCACGTATGTCGGATTGGCCCATTAGTGGGCAGATGTCATGTAGTCTGATCTTGACATCAAAGCAAAGGTAGCAAAAACCTCTCAGTCCTGTTGCATCCAAAATGTGATCGTAAGTTGGAGAGACAGAAACTGAAAAAACACTGAAATGTTACCAAGGCGTAGAAACACATACACTACAGTTAACATAATGTACCGTGTAATGCTTGTTAAGGACTGCTAAAGTTACACTGTACAAAGATATGAATAAGTTCTGGGAAATTCTTGTACCAATTATCAGGAGATTCATGAAGTCTGTTTTCTACAAGGAATTATACTCTTCATACCCCATGTTGCACCATATAATTGTTTGGAGTATTGAGAGTTGTGAAACATTACAGTTCGAACACCCTAAATAAATAAGGCACCCTATCGTTTTCCTATGAATCTGTCAAGGGCTTTATAGCGCCAGGCCTCAAGTGCCTCTGGTCTTTTCCTGTGTGTAGCGTAATGTGTAAGAGCTCAGCAGGCCCTGGCAGGAACAACGCTATTTGGAAACTGTCAGTGTTCGCTCCATGCCAACCAGCCACAAGATACCCCCTCCTCCTCCTCCTCCTCCTCCTCTTGAACAACATCCCCTCTGGAACCCCAATGGCTGCCAGTTTCTCAGACAGCCCACCGCTGACCCCTTCAGGCCAGGAAACTGTTGTCCAGCCAAGGAGCCAAAGAGCCCAAGGGGCCTTGACCCCCACACCCCCTCCCCTCCCCTAGACTCTAAGATGGCTGTGTTGGCTGCTTACTCAGGCCTGGGAAAGAAAGGCAGAGAGACAGAAAAGTGTGGGGGGGTTAGCTCAAGTTTGCATTTTTAATTTGATCGCCTCGTCACTTCATTTTGCTCCAAGATTAAAAAGCCCACTTACTCCTCTCTTTGCTTTGGACTTTTTTTTTTTTTTTAACATGACAAGGATTTCCCCAGCATGCATGCTCTCCAGACGCCACAAGCCATGCAGCAGACAGCCATGTGTCCTGACAGTTGACTTTGAATCAGAGTTGAGATTAACTTGATTTTGCCGGCTTTGTTTTCTTTTTATTTTGAGAAGAGGTTGCAAAAGGTTGCGTGAAAGACACACTGTCCTCTTGGTTGTCGTCATGTATTTGTCCTCCCTGTGCTTTTGTGTCCCCTCTCATTGCAACCAAAATGTACCAGTTGGCTCCATCTCCCTGCCCCTGGGTCCTGTGTGGAATTGTTAAGACTTTTTTCGATTGGGACGAATCAGGACAATCCAGCAATGGCAGAGAGAGGGAGGAAAAACACAGGGAAGAGAGACGTGACAGCAGAGGGATTGTCGGTTTAAAGTTTAAACTTGGGACAGCTGTTGTATCATGAGGGTCAGAGGGATTTCCTGGATGGAGGTGTCCTAATGGGTTGGTGTTAATATGAATTCATAGCTGGTCCATTAGAGCCCATGACTAACCCACCTCCTCCTCCTCTTCCTCAGTCAGACCATAATGGCCCTGGCTCTGGCCGCTAGTCTGCATGTAGCGGATATAGCCTGGATTTATTCTGATGTTCCCAGGGATTACACCCTCAGTGAGCTGTGTATTATGAGTAGATTTAGGCCTATAACTCCTGAAGATAAGGGGGGATTGGGGCAATTGTTTAAACGGCATGTGTTAGCCGTTGTCGCAGGGACACGAGGCCGGCAGTATGTGTGTGTATGTGAATATATGTGACGGAAAGATTCAGGGTAATAAAACGGTCAGTGCATTGATGTTCATTGAAATTCCAATCCAATCTCATTCACAATACGAAACTCTATTCTGAACTGCTTTAAATGAATTTAAATTGATGCTTTATGTAACTGAAATGCTTTTTGGATAATGAAAAGCTTTTGCTTGCATTAATCAAAAGGTAAATTCCAACGATTATGCACAATCGCTGGAATTTATTTCACATCATCACTTTCATTCTGACCATTTTATAAAAGAAGTAATAGATAGCACAATGCAAAGCAAATAATGGTTCATCTTTAGAAAAAAAGAAGTTGTTTGAAAGGTGAATAATGATTTTTCACAAAGGGTCTGTGGAAACCTTTCATTTCTGAGTGTTACTGAGTTACAGATTCTGTGCTCCAGTCTGACCCAAATCTGTCTGAATCCAAGTCGCATTCACCTTCAAGAGGTTTATAACAAAAGCTTTGTGTGAAGATAAATTGTACCACAAAACTAAAACAACTTTTTTGAGCCAGAGAACAAGCCCAAAGTGAGACACACAGTCTTCCTCGTGTCCTGTCGGGTCCCGGACATAAATTTGGAGCTCCGACATGTTGCTGCTCGACAGATGTGTGAGTTCTGGTATTGTGGTCGGAGCACAGTGTGGCTGAGCAGCCCCGTGGTGAGACTCTTTACAAGGCCTCTGGGACAAGAGAGAGACCACACTGACCACAAAACACAGCTCCATAAACACTGTCGAAGAGCTTGACTTCAGCAGAGGATGGGCCAGTACACAGAGCCAAGGACTGGAGGTCTGTGGGATAACTTCACTGACAAAGATGAAGTCCCAGACTGACACAGCAGAGCTTTTTACTCTGATATTTTTATTGATGTTCAAAAAAATCCAGAAAGTCATAATACATGTCATTATGGAGCTAAGACATGTAGATTATCAATAACTTAAGCACATGTTAGACAATGTAGGAATGTAGAACATACAGTGCATCCTAAGTAATCTGTAAATGCACTTAATGCATCTCCAATGATCTCCAGCGATGTCTGCAAAAAGTATATAACGCTGCATATACTTTAAAGCTGCACGTTGGTGGGCCCAGATGGAAACAGTGGATTCTTTTTGTGACAATTTGAGTGATTAATGACACAGAAACTACATGCTGCGATGTCAATAAACTGCACTAAACAACGTGAAGGAATTCCAGCTGGGAATTTCTAAACTGAACATTTCATTCATTGTGTAAACCATGGAAAATAGCAGATGCCCACAAGAAAGTGTGTATTGTTTTCCTTTGGGAGAATCCAAATACTAATTTGTGATTGGTTGAACACTGAAGTTTGCAAGCTCCAAAGCTTTTTTGGTGATGCAACGTTTCAACCTACAATGTCGTCGTCAGGCGAACATCTATGTGAGCAAAAACACAAGCTATACATAAGGACCAAAATGTCAACTGCTCCTTTAATCAGGAGATCACAAGATTATTTACTTTAAATGTCAAATAGTGAAATAAAAAGGTAGAAAGTACACATCCAATCTCAGTTGGTTACAAGTGCACAATAAAAAACATCTATGTTAAATCAAGCAAGGTAAAAGTCTTTCCATTTATTATCTGTAACCGCTTATCCTCATCAGGGTCATGGAGGGGCTGGAGCCTATCCCAGCTGAATTTGGATGCCACAGTTAAGTGAAAATTGAAAATGTTAAATTTTTTGGTACATTGTAATATGTATTAATGGATTAGTTAATGGATGAGTAAAAAAATCAAGAAAAAATTACTTTTGGGCTGTCAAGTTGTGGAAAATTCTTGACTGAATCATTTGCATTGTAAGGTATGGAAATGCAGGAAGAGGCAATTCAACATGCTTTACATGAGGCAATGAAATGCATTAAAATAATGTTTAAAAGGCAAAATAATATACAATGAGATAGAATAAAACAAAAGAAAGAAAAAAATTTATAGTGCAGTTAGAGAGTAGTAATGAGTTTAGATGCTCCAAGTTCAACGAAAGGAATAAAAGTGCAGCACAGACCTGCACACAGGTTTTCCCATTGATTTAAAATGGGGTAGAGCACTTTGGCTCAAGTGGTGCAGGCTGCAGGGGCTGCTGAAAAAAACGCTGCGATCTGCAATAGGGAAATTGAGCCAGATTTAACTTTTGGAAAAATGCAACAATGTCATGCTGTGGCGGCCAATCCGACGATCAGACCAGTCAAATCCTTCACAGTCAGCCTCAAATGTGACTGAAACTGAGGCTATCCAGGTGGAGTTCATTGACTAAACTATAATTCTCTACCTGTTGTGTTCCGGCTTGGTTTATTTCATGCACCCAGCTTCTACGTCATGAAGAAGTTTTCTTTGGATTGTGTCCGATGGTTTGAGAGAGAGAGAGTCAAAGCAGTGGTAAAGTGACATAGACAGTGAATGAGAGTGAGGGAGTGTCGGTATTGAGAAAGCCAGTGAATCAGAGAAATAAAGTTATTTTCAGATTATTTCAAAGCAGGTATGTCCAGCACAAATAAACAAACCCTTTTCCCCCAACCCCACCACACACCACCACACACCCCTGCAGCAATACACCCAAATGCCTGATTTGGTCTGAATAGGGTCTATTTCTCCTGGTATGTGTGTGTCGTTGGGGAAAGTGTCAGCGCATCAAAAGCAGTCCGAACCACCAACCAAAATACCAAGTACAGTGTTAACAAAAGATTGTGTGAATGATGTGTTTCAAAAGCATATATTCACAACCAAGCGTGGTTCCACAGACTCATCTCCCACCTAAAGGTCAACCATGTCCGTTTAGAGGAACAGTTTACGCTATGTCAGCATTGGCCTTGCAAGATTCAGGATGATTTAAAACAGCGGATGGCATATTGAGTCATTTTTTAATGCATGAAATGCCAATATTAATGTATGAAATGTTATATTAATGTCAATATTAACACCAGCATTAATGTGTTTTATCACAGTACAGTCATATAATTTAGTTTATGGCTCAAAAAAAAAAACATTTTAAGTGTGCAGTACCACAGGTTGTGAACAGTCTCTCTGGTAGATGTACAAACTCCTCCAACATAATCTTTAAAGGTGTAGTGTGTAAGATTTGGGGCCTCTATTTTCAGAATAAGGCAAACATGGAATGTAATATTCATAACTATGTTTTCATGCATGTATAATCACCTGAAAATAAGAATATTTTTATGTTTGTTACTTAAAAATTATCCTTTTATATCTACAGTGGGAGAGGGTCCCCTTTCATGGAGGCCGCCATGTTGAAACACCTTATTTATACAGTAGTCCAGAACAGACAAACTAAATACTGACTCTAAACAGGGTCCTTAAAGTGTTGTTTCTCCTTTACACTAGGAAGGTGAGGGTAATGTGAAGAGATTGCAATGCAGTGATTAGACCACTAAATGCAACTAAATTCTACACACTGGACCTTTAAATAAGACTTTTCCAATGGATCATTTGACCACTTACCTCCTGGAAGAGGTGCAGAGTATTAACACCAAACTCCATTTAAACATTACACTAACAATTGCAAACAGATGAATTATTAGAAAATGAAAAACTCATGACCCTTTACTAATGACTTACTCTCATATTTAACTTCAGATGTACATGTACAGTCTTAATCAGTGGGATATTTTTCTTTCTCCATCCTTGCCAATCAATCAGTCTTGAAATGAAGCAGCGGTCCAGTGAGCTTTTCCCTTCAGTATTGAGCCAAGCTGTCAATTTACAGACAGAAGTATGCCGTCTCTAAAATGTTCCAATAAATAAACATTACTGTGCAAGAGGACAGCTCTTTCTGTGTGTGTGTGGTGTGTGTGTGTGCTCGTAAAGTGTGTTGCCAGATCCACAGCCTACATTCAGACAGCGACAGACAGACATTATGTAGCTGTGTCACACAGAGAGAGAGGGAGGGAGAGAACGAACATCTCTGCTTGTTATTCAGATTATGGATTATGTTCTGTTTAAATGACATCTCTTCAGCTCTGCAAAAACAACTTTAAAGCCCCTTTTTTGTCATGTAACATATTTCATCAAAGTTCTTCCAAAGATAAACATGGTCACAATAAACATGCTAAGAAATTGAGCTGGACACGGACCAACGGACAGGATGTTGACTAATCCTCTCTCGCTGGAGGTCAGAGATTGACTTCCTGCTTTTGAAGTTGAAGAGGAGAAGTTGACATGAAAAATATCATTGTCTTGTCAAATTTTGTTTTAGTGTTTTCATGCGACAATTGTTTGCTTTCAACTCCCGCCCCCCCCCGATAGATACACACACAGAAATGCCCCAGACGGATGTAATTGGTGTGTAGGGACGACTGCCGCAAATAACTGTAATTACCAGAAATGACTTGTTTCATGAAAACAGTCACGCGTGTCATTTTATGTTTGAGTGTGGGGGTCAGATGCCGGTGGAACTTTGGGTAACAGCACTTTGCAACTCATTTTTAACACATTAAAGCTCATTGTTTTCAGTCACGCTGCGGCTCCTGCTGAACTCTTCACACGCTGGTGTGAAATGAACTTCTGAGTGTTTTTACTGCCGCAAAGCCGGTAGAAAGAGGGGTCATCGGCCCCCTTTGATAATGATAATGCACAACACGGATACACATAACAAGCAGGCACGCGGAGGACAACAAGCGTGCATGCAGAAGCACTTGTCAACAGAGAGGCGTAAACACACACACATACACACACAAAACTCGCTAGTCATTTCAGTTGTGCCCTTTGAAGTCCTCAAATATCATGAAGCATTTACAATCTAATTATGTGCGTTTCCCCCCCCACACACACACACTCTTTTACTCTCTCTCTGTTTCCCCCCCTCTGATCCCAGCTGTGAATTCAGGGGGAGAAAAAACAACCTAAACAACCAGGAAAGACCGTAAGCATGACGATGAGACCGCACGGGGAGAAACAAACACGAGGGAGGGATGGGTGGAGGAATAGGGGGAGGCGGATGTGTGTTGACAGTTGGTATGTCCGCCACTCTTTGGGTCATTAGGAAAGAGATACCCCCGCTGCCCATAACACTCCCTCTGGGAAGTTGATCTAGAAGGTGCAAGGGTGTTTGACCATCACCCAGGCCAACCTGTCCACCAAACCCCAACAGGGTGAGCACAAGCTGGGATAAGAAGTCTCTGAACACCCCTTGAAGCTCCATGTGGATGACTGGAGGTGTTTTGTCAGCGCTGAAATTCAACTATGTGAATTTATGTGCAAATAAAAAAGCAGCTCCGGGCCACAGGCCCTCTCCAGCCATATCTGTCTCCTTGATAAATAAATCTAAAAGTGTCTTTTCACCAAGAGCCATAAAGAAACATTAAATCAAAAACAAACTCTCACTCGGAGGGAACAAATTAGTAAAAGGCAATCTGGGGAACAAGCTGTAAGTGTTGTGTGTGTGTTAGGACAACTGCTCCTGTGTGTGAATGCGTGTGTCTGCTGTCGCTGCTCAAACAGTTCGAAGTGATACAGTTTTATTTGCCACGGTATGTGTGTGTCAGTATAACAAGAACATAATCTATAGGAGGGTGCAAGGTGTGTGTCTGTATGTGGGCGGGCGATGGCTTGTGCCTCGAGTTTGTATGTTTTTTTTTTTTTCTGTGAATGCTAAGAAGGGAAAGGAAATACATTTAAAGTCTGTGTGTGTGTGTGTGTGCGTGCGTGCCCGTGTGTGTGTAAGTATAGGGGAGGATCATGTGCATCGGATGTGTCCCCATTTCTGCACGGTGCTTGTTTCTTCCCTGTTTCCACCCTCCGCAAATCTCGGCGGTGGCAGCAGCGGCAGTGACATTTGGGAGCAATTTTTAAGTGCGCCTGCAAAGGTTGTCAAGGGATTAATCTCATCTCACGCTGGGGCGCAGAAAAAAACGGCTTCCTCCAAGAATTAAACACAATTTACCCATCAAGACAAGTCTTTCAGGATGGGAGACAAGCATAAATAATATCTCCTCGGTCCAGATTCGCTAATTTACAAGCTTAGCATCTCCAAATGTTATTAGCGGGAATGACGAGGTTACCAGAAGGCGCTGTAGGGAATGATTTGTTATCCGGGCAAGCAGCAGCTGCAGCAAAAAGCGCATGTTGGAGTGCTGGGATAGAAAGACAGACATACCTGACACCCACTGCCTCACCCCTCCTTCCCCTCTCCTCCCCCTTCACTGCCACTACGACACCCGGGACTGCACACACCTCAGGCTGGCAGATAGTGAACTTGGCATCTCTCAAGCTAATGTTCTTTTCCACTCCTCTCATTCTCATTTGCTTTCAGTCTCCCCTTTCTCCCTCTCTCTTATTGCCATTTCTTTTCTCTGTTTTCCCTCGGTTTCTCTCCCTCTCTCCCTCTGTATCACTCTTTCTCTCCCACTTGCTCTTGAGGCTCGAAACATCAAATAGAACATTTGGGCAACCGTTGTCATCTTGGCAAGTGTTAAAGTAGCTCTCGTCTGCAATGAAAAAAAAAAGAAAGAGAGAAGGAAGTTAGTTTTTTAGATATTCCGCCGCTCTCAACATATCAGTCAAAGCGAATACAGATGTCTCTGTGCCTCGTCCAAAAATATGTTTGTCTCTTCTAAAGATCTATATCGGCATCTTTGCTCGGTCACTGTCAATCACGAGCCGCCTGAGTTCTCTGGCCAAGTTTAGCAGAATTTTCCGTGATTAACTTTGTAAATAACCAGGTGCCTCCTGAATTTGGATGCTGCACCTTTTCTAAGCTGACAAGGAGCTAACACCCTCAATCTGACGTCGCCGTTGTGCGAGATGGATCACTCGCTCTCTGTGCGCCTTTGTGCATGCATGTAGGTGTGCATGTATGTGTTTGTGTGTGTGTGTTGAAGGGAGAGTATTTTCATCTGTGCTGGCTGTTTATCTTGCTGAAACAGGAGTCTCCCGTCACTCCAGCCCCTTTCTGATCCTGACAGATGAGTTCAACCCCAGCCTGCAGCCTCCGAGGGGAAGAGGGGAGAGGAGAGAGAGAAAAGGAAAGGAGGGGAGGAGGGGTGGTAAGAGAAAGAAACAGATGGATATAGGAAACAGAAATAGGAGAGAAAGTGAGCGAAAGAAAGAAACACACATAGAGATGGAGAAAGAGGAGAAGACAGACAGAAAAGGGAGAGGACTGGAGGAGACAAGAGAGGGCGCTTAGCTTCACCTGCCAGTCTGTGTTAGCGGGGATGAGCCAGAGTTCCCTGCTTCTGGAAGCTTAGTGTCAAAGGTGGGACTGCAGGGCTCTGTCTGACGTGTGTGTGTGTGTGTGTTCGTGGGTGTGTGTGTGTGTGGGCATGTGTCTTCGTGCCCAGTAGGGGTTCCCCCGCACATTCCCACTTCTCGTCTCTCCACCACTCCTCACATCACTTCTCCCTCTTGCCATCACTCAGGGGTTTGGGGGGCTGACGGAGGTGTGTGTGCATACAGTGGTGTGGAGGGGTAATGTGGCAGGCATCTCTTTAGACAACCACAACAGAGGACCCTGAGCTCTGCCAGACTAATTGGATGATACATCTGTGTCTTGTTTTTTATTTTTTTTTTACTTTTTAAATTTTTTTTTTATTTTCTGGGTCAACTTGTTTGGAGAAATAGATATCTCTAGAGTTAAAATTGGTCTAAAATAAAAATTGCTCCACCATTAATTGAAGAAAAACACAGCAAGGGGGAGTTTAATTTGTAGGCTTCTTTAGCTGTATTGATCAGTTAAAACAACAGTGTCCACATTATGAAATGATATATCCACATCAGTAATATTTTACCAGAGATTACTTGTCACTTTTACAGGTGTGGGTGAGAAATAAAAATATTGGAATGTATTTCAATGAGGCATCATTCCACCAGTATTCCCATTAGCCACATTAGTCCACTTTGATGTAATTGCTCAGATGTCACAAAGTTTTGTGCTGTGTAGAAAGTCACAAACTAAACATTTCAGCTCTTCAAATGCCTCTCTATATACAAAATCCAAATGCATCATGTTTGTCATGTTGTTGTTAAGAAAATGGTAAATACAGATGTGGACGTTGCACAAAAAATTGTCAAACAGTCCTTCTGTGGAGTCCACAATGAAACAAAATGACTTTAAAACCACTAACATATTAGATGTGTTTCATCCTAAATGTAATACAAGTATTCCAGATAATTCAGCAAAAGAAAATATGAATGAATTCTTGTTTCCATCCACCACCGTTGTGCAGATATTAGAAGTTGGTTCACAAGATAAGAAATACCCGGCCAGAAGAAGATTGCACAACAAGATGATGTAATTAAAAGAGCAACGGTCGAACTCATCAAGTAACAAATAATGCAGACGTATGTTTGCTTCGTGTATTATTGTGAGGATCTGTGTGGAGCGATCATGGATGTATTATAGAGCCACGAGAGCAATGAGGCTGGAACAGCTGATGAGAGAAACTAAAGTGAGAAACTAAAACAATAGGATTTTGAAAAGTGTGTCTTTCCCTTGTTACTATATTGATTAAACCGCCTTTGGATTTGCTTGTAAAATAAAGTTGAATTCTTAAATCATTGTTTTATTCTGCTCTTGGTTTGCATCAAGTATTTTTCTGTTCAAACATAGCAGCAGGAAGACACAATAATAAAACATTTAATTCACTGTTACCATGACGTCTGTGTCCTTCACTTTCCTCCTACCCACTTTCGACTGCTCTCAACTTGTGTGTGTGAGTCAACTAGTGGTTCTAACCAGAAAGTGATTCACAAGGCACTCAATAATGGACCAACAATGGACCCTGGAAAATCCAGCCGTACCATGAATTAATGGGCTTATTATATCCACATATATATAGCAATGATATATTTTCTACTGCGTATGGAACAAAGGTTTTTCACCTTGAATGAGTATCTTTTCACTCTCTGCAGGCTACTGGAGGCCTATTATTGTTGGCTTATTATTGTGCCCATTATCCACTACTCTTACCTCAGATGCATTTATTCAGTTAGCCCAGAAAGACCAAACGAATCTTTGTTGGAGGAAAAAAAAATTCATTCACACCTCTGAGACTCTGGTGTGTCCATTCCTGCCTACAGTCCCTCCAATGTGAGGGCTGTTAGCTCTGTTCCTCTCTTTTTTATCAACTGCCTTTTGTGCCTTTATTTTGTATCTATATGAGCAGTATAGAGTTAATCTCGACACCACTCTTCAGTTAGCTTGTAACTCAATTCAATCTCTCATTTCAATAAACTGTCAGAAAATGTATTACAATCATTGTGATTTTACTAAAAGTTTTAAGTTAGTTAGTCTGTGCATTATTTTCCACTGTGTTATGATTGGTGAGTACATGATTTTGCGCCATTGACCAATAGTAAGCTCTCTTGACAGTGCTGACATTTTGAGAAAGAGGGAAGACTATTGTTCAACTGTGTTAGACTACCCACTTTTATTAAAACTTCCTCTACTATCAATGGTAGAAAATTAGAGTTATTGCCAGCTACAGTAGCCCAGCAAGTAGTTACCATGTGACCAAGCTTCGAGAACCACATATTTCATGAAGCCATGAGGATGAATTTCATTACATCACTTCCTGGTTGTTATGGAATTTTCTATCCTTAGGTTACACTGGGTCACATGTGGGCCTTGAGGTCCTCAGCAGTAGTAGTTGTTTGGCTTTGCTTGAGCACAGTAGGTGCCAGTCTATCTCAACTGTGTGGTGACCAGGGTCGAAGGAACTGAATGTTGCCTTCTTAGACATAATAGATAGCTTGCCGTTGACGTTTCATTAACATAAACAGACAGTGTCTTCAGACTAGAATATGCTGACAGGAACACTAACATGGGTAAAGACATTCTCTTTGACTAATTCTGGGCGTATAGTATTTGTGGTGTTATCTATAGAGGTTTAAACTCTGACCACCAGCAGGAGAATGTGAGAACAACTCAGGCACTTCTGATGTACTTTGAGAGTGTCTCTAATTCTCCTTGGCCAAGCGTCAATAAATATTACAGCATAAGACATCAGAGGCTCCTGAACACTTTCTTCCCTCCTGACCTCACCATTGACCATTGATTTCAGCAATTTCTCCATTACACTGGTGTCTATCAAGCTTTAACAACAGCCTTGAGCTTGATGTGAACTACATATTGAGCTAATTTCTAAAGTTGATTGTTCAGTAATTTATTATGAGTTATTATGAATATCAATGTGGTTTTGAATGTGGTTTTAACAATTTCACGGTTTCTGATTCAAAATTCAAAACCACATACAAACTGTTTGATATGATTCACATGTAGCTACACTACGCTTTCCTTTTTTGAAGGAAAGTGGGAAAAAAAAAATCTTTATTGTAATATGAGAAAGTGTGTACCCAGACTGTGACTATGTGTCTGTACAGGTTGGTGTTTACTTCATCTTTACCTGTACTAATACTGTCAACATTAATACCAGAACATCTTCTATATTTGCCAAAAAAGTGACTCTTCTTGCGCTTCTCACCCCATTACACAACTGGCTTACCTTTCATGAACCCCATCACCCCGCAGCCACCACCTCTCCAACCACCACCTGCCCCTCTCTCTGACGTCTTGCCCCTCTGACGACCCCCCCCCACACCTCTCCAAATCATTTCATACCTCTGCCGGTTTCCCGCCCACGCGAGACTCTTCCTCGCTCGCTTTCCTTCGCCAAGTCACAGGGGGCCCCCGCGGATGCCCGAGGCTCCGTAGCGCTCTATCTCCCTCGCGCACACATGCACACCCCGGCCGCCACCACCTCGGCAGTACCGGGCCATCTGTAGAGTCTCAGTGCGGTGAGCCAAGTCACCTTGGTGCTACACAACTACTTTTATAACCTTTCACATGCGCTACACCTTCAATTAGCTACACAGTCAGCAAGAATGTGGGCTTTGTGTGTGTATTTGTGTGGAGGTAGGAGGCTTTTGCTACATGTGAGGTGTGGAAGTGTGTTTGTGCATCTGAAGGAGACACTGTAGCAGGAGAGCACAAACACAAGGGCCAATGTGATTTCAGCCTGTCTATTGAACTGGTTTAATTGGGAGCACGACCGATAACATAACGCCAGGAAGACTATATGTCAGACCAGCTGCTTTTAGTGACATCTCTCCTTCCTTTTCTCTCTTGTTTACACACACACACTTTCATCTTTTACCATTTCTTTACATTGCCCATTCTCACCTCCCACCCCTCAATCCATGTGTCTCCCCTGAATGGGAAACGGACCTTTCACCCCCGACCCGACCCACCCCGAATCGAGGAATAACAGCAGGTCTTTGTAATGGCTTGTAAGCAGGATCTGAAGTTTCTCCCACTCAGCGACGCTGAGAGACCTTGACTTTGACCCCCCGTTGTATCCCGCATTGCAAAATGGGAGCCGTAAATGCAGAATAGTTTTCATTGAAAAGAACGCCGGGCTGAAGGATGGTGATCGACAAATAGGCCAAATTGTCTGAAAACACTCCCCGTACAAGGCGTTTGTTCACATTCTCACACTGTTATTTTATTAGAGAGCTTTCTTCTTGCGTGGTGATAATGCTGCAGGCCTGTAAAATTTAGACCTTTCAGAGAACTCAGCGATGCTTACCACGAAATCCACTTAGATACCTTGCCCCCGAGTCTTTCTCCATTTTTCTTCTTCTTTCTTTTCTTCTTTCTTGTTTATCTTAAATGCCTCTCTCACAAAACTCAAATCTGCCTCGGCTTTTATGTTTGTTTCCTTCTCTCCTCTCTCTTTCTGTTTCTCTTTTCTCCCAGATCTGTGACAGATAGAAAGAGGACTACAGGGGCCACGGAGCGGAGGCTGTGAAAATCTCACCACACTTTTAATGACTTTTAATGAGCTTCATAAAACATGCAGAAACTTGCAGAAAGAGAGAGAGAGAGAGAGAGAGAGAGAGAGAGAGAGAGAGAGAGAGAAACAGAGGGAGGGACTGAGAGTGAGAGACGGAGAGAAGGCAGCACCGCCCGCCACCAAGCTGACAGCGAGCAGGCTTGACATTTGGCCTCTCGTAATTAGGGAAGTGCCAGATTCCGTCCCACTAAATCTCAGCTCAAAATCATTATTCTCGACGGTGTTGACTCCGCAATGTCCGACCCGCTTAAGCCCTTCTCAGTGCTTTTTTGTCCCCCCCACCCCACGCCCTCCTCCTCCTTTCTCCCCCGTAAATATCGCAGCCAAAATTACATTACAGTTTTGCGCTTGCCTCCCCCTTAATTGCTTGCCCTCCAAACACAATCTGCTTTGGCAATACATAAGATGGTATGTGAGTTAACAGCGACAGTGAGTTGGCAGCGAGGCGACTGAGCGGCGGTCTGTGAAAAAAGGGAGCACTAAGACGAGGAGATAAAGTGTGGAGGAGAGCTGGAGAGGAGCTGATCACACACAGACAAGCTGGGGAGCAGCAGACAGATGCCATGAGAGCACGGCTGTCATCCGCACAGTCAGGATGGAGGGAGGAGAGGCGGAGCAGAGGGAGGAATGAGAGGCCGGGATGGAGAGAGATGGAGGAAGAAAGAGGAAGAAAGGAAGAGTATAGGAAAGGAAGGAAGCTACTGTAACGGAGGAGTTTAGGAATGGGATGATGGGAAGGAGAGAAAGAAGTGAACAAAAAGAGGATGTATAAACTTTTAGAGTTTAGAAATGAAGTACAGGAAAGTACCTGGTACTATGTAACTGTTCAAATTTGGCTGAACAAGTCTGTCGCATGAAATGTGTCACTGTCTCTTTCCAGGTTTTCTCTCGTTCTCAACAGAAAACTCTTAAAAGTATGCTTAATATGGAACACTGTATATCCAGCAGAGCATACGTCATGATCTTATGTTGCCTGTGTTAACTTTGTGGGAATACCATTAGTATACTGACATTAAATAATTTACTTAAAATACTAAAAAAAGAATAGAATATGCTTGTGCGTAAAAAAAATGACTCCTACATCTTCTAAAAAAGCTGAGAGGAATCATGTTTAAGTCTTACCCCATTTTGAAGTGTGCATGTCTGCATGCTGTGTATAGTTTATAGTTTTACTTAGATGTACTGGTCAAAGTATTAATTACTACTATTACTTTTGATCTGTACGGTGTAGTCTGACAATTATTCTGGAAACACAGAGAAGTCTTTTAAGGTAGTTTAAGTGAATATGTTTCATTTCCATATATTTTTAAAGTTTTTTTCCTCAATATTTTCAGGTTTCATTGCCTGTTCTTTGTAAAGTGATGTATATTGATAATAATATTGCAAATACAAACTCACACACACACTAAAAAAAACAACAATGTGTGTGTTATTTAACACATCTATAAACCACTTGTCAAATATCTAGCGTCTCAACTTACTGCTGAAGTTATCTCATTCAGAGTAGACAAAATGTATGAAAACATACAGAATTTCATTATGCTCTCTAACACTATCATAAAATTTACTTCTCCTACTCAAAGGTAAGTGCTGTACGTGGTAATTTTCTATCAATTAATTAAAATCAGATCAATTAAAAGAGCAGCCGAGAAAAACAAATGATAAAATTAAACTGCAATCATCAAGCAGCAACAGTATCTCTAAACATCAAATTACTGAAACACACTGGCTGTATATTATTTTGCTATTTTAACCTCTGAATAACCACCATGCTCCTAACAAGATTATAACAAAATCTTAATAAGATAAAGTACAGTACAGTGCAACTGCTATGCTGAATAATTTTCATAAATTCTCCTGTAAACTTATTTATCCCCCCACACAGGATCCTTTCTGTTACCTTAATTGGTAGAAAATAGCTGGAAATGAAAGACAGAATTATTAAAGTGAAAAAGGAAGTTTGTAGAAAGAGTGCAGTGTTAGAGCAAGACAGTATACAATATCAGTATCTAATACAATCAACAGTAACTCTCTTATAATATTTTACAGCCAGTCATCCATTTAAGAAGGATGAGAATGAAACCTGTTATTGCCCCCGGACATTTATTTTGAAATGTTACACCATGTGAATTTACTGCTCTATATCCATCTTAGTTCATCATTCTGTTAAATCCAGAGGATCAAGGCAACATCATATTTAAAAAAAAAAAAAAAAGTACCATGATTTGTTTTAAGCCTTTGCAGTCAATCATTTCGTATTTAAAAAAAAAAAACACTTCTCAAATGTGCTCTAACCACAAGCTAATACCCCCCAGCATGCACCATCATCCCATCGCACACACACACACACACAAAAAGCATTGCCACAAGCTCCTTTTTCGCCACTTTATGAGAAGTTTAGACAAAGTTCCCTCCTTTTCCTTACACTCGGAGGCTTGTGTCTTGCAGAGGGAGCCCATCACAAAGCGTCAGCTAATCTGGGAGATGGCAAAAAGGGGACATGGGTTTGACAGGGGCTCGCTTACTCCATAAGCCTGCCATTAACGCTAATCCTTGCGGGTGACGAGCAGAGGAGGGGCAGTGGCGAGCGGGGAGGGACGAGACAGCCTGTAAATATCAATAACAAATAGGAGACGTGGTGGTATTAGCCCCCTCCGCCCAGTTCCGCCACTGCCACCAAACCCTCATCCCAGCCCAGTTTGGCCCCCATGTCTGTAGTCTTTATCTTGCAGGGATTGGGCTGAAGTTAATCTCCAGCCGTTATGACAGTCAATTAGCAGAGAAGAATGTAGCTGGACTCCAGATGCTTGGAAGTGAATGTATGGGGGGTTCACGGGGTGCATTTGTGTGTGTGTGGGTGCCTGTGTCGGTGAGTTTAGTTTCAAGGGGTGTGTGTGTCTGTAGAGAGATGTTCCACAATGACAACTATCTCACTGTCCGCCCCCCTGGAGAGCAGATGGGATATGAGCCTGCCAATGAGACAAGAAGAAAGAGTGGTGTGTGTGTATGTGTGCAAGTGTGTGTGTGTCAGTCATGCATATGCACGCACACATGCATAAGGGCGCTTGTGTGTGGCTGTTTTTCTGTACATTCAGTGCAACAATGTCTTCACATAGTTGCACAGCTCTTCAGAGAACAGAGTTGATGAGAGAACATTTACTGCCTTGTGATAATGTGACACCTAAATGGACTCAAAAAACATCAATAATCATATTTTTCTTTTTGGATCAGTTTTGTTAGATTTTAGATTCGCTTTTACAGAAATCCAAAAAGGTTTAAAAGTTTGTCTCATCAGTCAACTCAAAATCACATTGTTAAATCACTTTTCATCCCATTAAATGCTGAATTTTTCACTTATCTGATTAATCAAGTTGATTTTTGGCTAGATGAATCCATAAGAATTACATATCCATCTACTGGCAGGTAATTTAGCTGAATGCATGTACTCCCTGTTGAAAACAGGAAAATGTATTGTGTGTCATATTTTCTATGACATTTTGTTCAAGTTTCAACAAACTAATTCTCATATCTTCCCAGACTTGGCTGTGAATTTAAGATAGGTTGCAGTTTAGCTTTAAGGCTGCTGTGATTTCTTCTTTTCCCACACTTTTGAGGTGATACGATCAATAGCAGCAGAGTGAATGATCTAACAGCAACAGATGGATGATTTTGGTGTCTGTGTTCTCATTATTGAGGAGATAAGTTTGCCAACAGGGCCAACGCTTAAAAACTTGGTGTAGACTTTTAATTAAACATTTCCTTTTAATAAGACTGATTTCTGAGATACAGTATGTATCTGTCTGTCTGAAAATGTTCTGTACAGTGGAAATATGACAGCAAAAGAAAATATTTTATCTGTTAATCTGCTGATTCTTGACAAGTTGATGAATCTATAAAATGTTAGTAAATAGTGATAAATAATTTCTCAGAACCCAAAGGGACATCTTTGAATATCTTGTTTTACCTGACCAGCAGTCCAAAACTAAAAGATATTTAGTTTACAGTCATAAATTATCAGGAATAGCAGCAAATTCTCACACTTGAGAAGTGAATTTAGAAATGGTTTTGCATTTTCACTGGCTAAAATGATTAATAAATGATCAAAATAGTTTCCAGTTAATTTTCTGTTGATTGAGTAGTGAATTTATTGACCGGTAAACAGTTCTAATAAGATTAAAAGCTTTTTTAAGCAATTACAGATAGTATATGAATGTTTTTCACTGGATATAATTTAAAAAAAAACTTGGAAGAGAGTAACATTGACATCTATCAAATTAAATCTCTCATCTAGGTCTTAAAAATAAATATATATTTCTGGGGAAAGAGCTAAAAGCGTCATTGTAAGCTTGTTTACCTTTTAGGATGCTGGTGAAACAAACAGGCAGCTAAACTGGGCCGCAGGATGCCCTCAGTCCCCCGGCGGAGAGGACCCCGAGGCCAGCCCAGCATAGTCCAAAACTGAGCCTGAGTCAGCCCTGGGGAGCAGGACAATAGCCAAGAATGTGTTCATATGGTAATGCAATCAACATCAAATCTAACTAGAACAGATTTTGGTTATTTTTTTAAGTTATGAAGGCGCACATACTCTCACGCCCATAAAACCTGCTGAACTGCAGGTAAACATAGCTGTATACACGCATATAAGCAGGCTTACACACACACACACACATACACACACAAGAAAACACACAGGAGCAGCAGCAGTGGCAGCTGCATAAGTCTTTGGGTGAGTGCACATCTGTTAGACTGGCTTAGTACAGTGAAACTGGCTGTTGACAGCAAATGTTTTTCACTAAAGCCCACATTGTGAGTTATTGTATATGGTGGCTGCTGTGCAGGGAAAAGGACAAATTCATTTATGCTCTTTCTTTCTCTTTCTCTGTCATTCTTCTGTCTCTCGTGTAAACTCTTTCAGTCTCCCTATGGTTTTCCTTTCATCTGCTACCTGTTTGAGGCGCACTGGTCAGCAAGTTAAATCAATTATACCTCTAGCAGAAGAAATATTTGTGGCCATTTGAAATAAATGCTTTGCCCAGGTATCTCTTTAAAAAAACCCATTTCCAGAGGGCAGACAGCAGGTCGAGGACACATAACTCCGACAATCTATCATCTGCCACCTCGGCGCCAGCTGTAATAGCCTCTCTTCCTTATAATATCAGAGTGAATGGTCGGAATAATAGGAAGGCATGTTTTTATATACCTAAACTGTGGATAGATGTGATTGTATGATTGATTTGAAACCCAGTGTTCTTTCCTGTGAGTCAGAGTATTTGTGTGTAGGCAGCAAATGAAAAATACCAGCATGTAGTGATTGGAACAAAACGATCTGACCCTCAACCTTCCAATCTTTTTAAGCGTGTTTCCATTCAGAGTTAGCTTTCAATGCGTTGACATTCAATGGTATGATTACTCAAATGCAGCATGGTGTGTACGTGTATGTGTGCATGAGGGGGGTTGAGGGACATGTGTGGGTGTGGTTGTCAATGGGTAGGTGTGGAAGTTTTATATGTTTGTTTGTGTGTGCTAATCACCTGTAGGCTGCTGGTTGGGGGGTGTTTGTGTTGAGGGTACCAAACAGGCCTTTAGAGTGAGGTTGAGTGAGCAACAGAGTCACACACACACACACACACACACACACACACACACGCACACACACACACACACGTTGCAGCCAAGTCCAAGCCCGAGCTGAGCCAAGACTCTGTGTTTAGAACAAGAAAAACACTTTGTTTACGCTTTAGGGCCCTTCACTGCTCAACCAGCGAAAGAGGGAAATCAACTCATCCCTGGTTCCCTAGCCACCGCCGCGTCGTCAACAGATGAAGTCAGCATCTCACACCCAACAGATGGGGCGCAGGGAACAGCAGCCTACTTTACCAAATGGACTTTTCTTTTCCCTGTTTCCCAATCTACTAATCAATGCTCGTCGTCTGCGTGATGCCACTCTGAGCTGCAGGCGGAAGGTTAGGAAGTTGTTGGTTGAAGCAAAAACGTGATTATTTGAGATGTGTGTCGGAGCCCATCGCAAATTTGAACTCACTGTGGCATCAAGCTGGGTGGAAAAAAAGAAGAAAACACACACATCATTTATTGTTCAAACGGAAATGTCTTTTCTTGGAAATAATCCTGCAGGGAAGTGCATCTGTGGCAGAGGATGTTTAATATCAGATGCTGCTTATTTGAAATTGTCTTGCTTTGGTGAGATCAGAGCATCCAGATGATAAGGACACGCCCACCTAAACGCCCTCAATCAGATGAACAAACAACTCTGGCTCCAGAGGAAAAAACACACACACAATCTATTTATTTATTTTTTATCATTTATCCTTTAAGTCGTCTGGTTTTTTGTCCGTATAATTCCTTTATTCTTCACACCCAAATCAAGTGCCTCTGTGCGCAGCAGATAAATAGGAATTCCAAACTCCAATGGTTCATTTGTCATGGTGTGAATTCCAAGAGTGGAATCTAGAAATAGCTCGAGTGTTCAAGCGCGGTTGTTGCCTGGGGCTCGGTGGCATGTAGGAGGCTTTGGTGATATTTGCTTTTTGCATATTTTCTACTAGGGGGCTTTTTTGGAAGGGAGATATACACTTTTCCCATTGCAAACATTGCAAAAAAAAAAAAAAAAAAAAAAAAAAAAACAGAGAAAAGATTTTTTTGTGTGTGTTCTGAGCTGCACGTTGTAGGAGGCTTTGCCCATTATTTTGGTATGACATTACAGTTTTAATTGAATTGAATGCAATTTATTCTTAAGAAAACTTTTAATTAAGTGCCATATGGACAGATTGTGGAGTAGTGGCCTCCATGATATTCCCTTGGGGACATTTGCTGCATAATTAAGAATATGAACTGTAATGACACAGTGAGATTTAATGGAAACTTGCAGTCTAAATAGGCGACGTTGGAAAGCCATTATTACCCAGCAAGAGAGGGCTTAGAAGGGTTCTCAAGGGACTGCAGGCTCCCCAGAGTGGAACCTTGGGAATAGAAAACCCTTGAGAACAAGAAGGGAAGGAGAAAAGGATGGAAGGAAGGAAGTAGTTCTTTTTTTTTTTTACAATGCTCCTTCTTGAAATTTAAGGGGAAGTTCAGATTTTTTGACATTAGATATCACAGGCAGTCATATGGCCACTATCTCAGGCTACGGTGAGGAAACAGGAGCCTTCTAAGCTTCCTTAAAGGTGCATTCAGACAGAATGTGAAGTAAATTTCTGCCTTGATTTATTTGTACGAATTTGACAGTAGTTCATATTCACTGACCACAAACAAGCGAGCATTGTTCACACTGATTGTTCTTCTTGTGCCAGTGTTTGATCTCTGATCTCAAATGTTTGCAGTAAGTAAAGACATATAGCCATGTTGGCCCAAACATTTATTTGAAGTTTAAACATTTACAAGTCAAATCGACACGTATATTTTATCTTAGTTTGTGGCCTTACAAATTTGCCATTATATTTAACTTAGTATGCAACTGTGCTACATCTAAAATTAGCCTCCCGGTCAGTCAGAACTTGACATGGCTATGTTAGTGTCCCTACAAGCAAATGAATGTTTTTCACATTGATCAAAGTAATTTGTAGATTTGAGTTGTTATTTCTGTATGTGGAATTACAGCAGCTCACACAGCTGCATCAATCTCATCTGCACTTATCTTCATTTTTCTGTCACTATTTTTCATGACCGTAGGAAATGGCGTCCTCATTCTTAATCCTGCCTAGTAGGCTCTGATTTGTCAACTACTCCTCAAACTGGGGAAGCTGTCAGTGGGCACAAAACAGACCTATTTTATTGGGTTGTGGCGACCTTTTAACTCTTACTAGTGGAATCATGGTGATCTAACAATTTGTGGTTATACTTATAGGCCTACTCCAACTTGATCTGAGGAATTCAGAGTTTAGTTGGATCATTTAAATAACTACAATGCAACAGAAGCCATCACAGTAGGACAGCAGTTAGCCTATATGGGGAACTCTAAATATAACTTTGTTTGGATTCCTTTCACAGAGAAACTTATATAGAGAGGATAGATGATGAAGGAACATTAAGTTAACTGTTGCTTTGCTGTATAAAAGCTGGTTGATGTTTTTTGGACAAACCAATACACATTCCTGCAACAATTCAGGCAGCCATTTTGTAACTGTATGATGATTTATTATGCCCATTGGAAGCTCCTTGTTGATCACTAGCATTTGATTCTCATGGGACAAAAACAACAACAAACAAAGACAACTTTGACAACTATATCAGTTGTCCACAATGGCCCAGAGCAGAATTTCATGGGAATCTTCAATTGTTGTGGAGCATTAATAAGAGGGGAGAATATAGCAGGATGAGGCTGCTGAAGTCAAGGTAAACTATTTGCTGTGAACAACGCACAGTAAAATAGAGAATTCTTCTGTTGTTAGCACCCAGTGAGCAAACAAAACAAAGAAAGGGAACAACGAGTAAAGCAAAGATGTAAAAAGCCAGCCGTGCCAAAGAATGTGGAACTGAGAGAAAAGAGAGGAAGAAAAGAAAGATTGAGAAGAGAGAAAGTGAAAGAGGGTGTTGGGAGAGCCAAGGAGAGGGTAAATATGGAGGCCAGATAACAAGAAAACAAAGGCAAAGAGAAGAAAATCAAAAAGTGTGTATGTGTGAAAATGAGAGAGAAATGAAAGGAAGGAAAGACACAGTTAGCTGCCCGCAGAACAGAACAAACTCATTTACAGAGCAGTGCCAGACTTGAAAACAATTATCTGCCATCTCCGTTGCCTCTGTAGAAGAGTAGCCCGTTTTGTGGGGCTCTTTGTTTTTCTCAAGGACATATTCATTATTTCAGATGAGACCCATTTGAGTCTAAATAAAGACTTTCTCTCCTCTCTGTCAGATTCACTGGTGCTGTGATGTTGCATCTGAGGGGATGTGAAAACACGTTTGAAAAGGAGTCTGATGAAAGCACTTCTATGCCACTAATGCATGTTCATTAAGTTCAAATCCTCTTTTATTTCCACCTCCCTTTTCACATTTGAGTCTGGGTGCTAATATTTGTGTTTTTGTGTTTTTTCTGTGTTTGCACGGTGCACAAGTTCTCTTGAAAAACTCAACGTTTGAGCAATCGGTGACATCTTTTTCTTTCGCTCACCGCCCACGACAATAGTCTTCTGTCCAAACGGGCTCTTTGAAATCAGGCCGCATCTTCTCCTGTGCATGCAAGGAAGAGGAAAAGGCTGGCACTAATCACATCCAGACAAAAGACACCTCTGACAAACAGTAAACAAGGAGCCAGAAGTCTTTTATGACTCAGAGGGAACACACACACACATTTACAGAAAGTGTTATTCCTCTCCGGATGAGAAGAGATTTTGACATTGCAAGAAATAATTTACTGTTGTGTTCGTAGCTTTCTCGTTTCCTTGTAAGGTCACGACGGCAAATGCAGATGGAATCAAACTGACATGTAGGACAGCGTGGAAAAATAACCGAGCGGGTTTCAGGTCCCATCTTACCTGCTCAGGAGGTTGTCTCGTCTTTGCTGAAAGACCTCTGTGTGTGGAAATGAAAGAGGAGGGTACGGAGACAAACAAACACACACACACACTCACACATACACATGCAAACACAACACACTTCAAATGGCCTTCGAGAGTGCTGCATTCCACATTTAATTGGAAGCGAAAAAATCCAGCATAGAGCACCCTCCAAAGTAAACTTCTCACAGTGGCGAGCCAGCCAATCACGCGGGGAGACCAGGTCTCTTGGGCCCCGCCCTCCAGAAATAGGCACAGATAACCTATTGTTGGAGCTCAAACAGTGGTCACACACACTCTCACAGATGACCTTACACACAAAAAGACATATTCAGAGTTAGTATTACTTCTGAAACTAGCTGCAAACATGTTTTGTGAAAAATTGGATCTGAATGAGCAGCAGGTACAGCAACTGTTTTCACAGCTATTTAATCCCAAAAACTGTACACGCAAACTAACTAATGAAAACTAATGGATCAGTGTAAAAAGCAGAGCAGAGAAAGCGGGCATTCAGACTTGAAGAGGGTAAAATAAAGGTATCCTTGGTAACTAGTTTAACAAACGTAATATCACATTTAAAAAGGTGTATTTTCTCCACTCACACACTTTTAGGATGCAAGGGAGACATTATTGAGGGATAAATTTGTATTCTTTAATTCACACGTATTAATGCGATGTGACGTTTGCACTGTAACATCAAAACTGACAGCAGGTCTGCGAGCCCATGTGGGAAATTTGACGACTTTGATCTGAGCTAGTGTGATTGCAGCCTGTGTCAAGATGAGGACAAAGAGCAGACCAAAAAAAAAAAAAAGAAGCGAGTAAAAAGTATGTTGTTTTCAACTGGAATTGTATTAAATTAATGTACAGAATCATCTAAATGTTAAGAATCAGTTTGGCATTTCTTCAGTGCTCAAAAGACTAAATCAACTAGATGTTGCTGTTTCAGTTATTCTCCCATATTTCACATATTTGAGGGCATTTGTTTGTGTTCTGGCACTGTTCTTTTTTTTTTTTCTCCTGATGCACAATTTAAACTCTCACGCTCTGAAATAAATAAATGTGTCTGAATCCAATCTGGATTAAAACATTATAATTGTGAGCATTTATCCCTGAAAATCCACAGCTGAATTTTTAAGAGGATGTGAGCACTAGTTTTTATTTAACGCAAACACACACAGGGGGGACATCTGTGCTGAACGCTGACCAAATCCACGGCGACTTTACTCACAATACAATTTTGTTGGAAGTGTTAGAATTTGTTTCAAGTTGATGGCACAGCCTCCATTTTGAGTTGACTTTGATATCATTCTGCGAACAGTGAAATGTCTGGATAAGTGTTGCGTTTAGGCCAGCCATCTGTACCATCTCCAACTCCAGAGCAGTTACATGCAGAGTACCCTCGAATTAGAGGGGGAGAGACGTGGCGGCGTCTTAAATGGTTCACTGCTGGCATCTACTGGAGAAACAGAGAAATCCAGGCTCTGTGACAACTCGGCGGACCCTCACTATTCACTCTCTTCTCCCTGCTCGTCTAATCCACAAATGATCCAGTTCCAGCAAATACATACCGTGAATAATGGACAGTATGTGGTTTGGCAAAAAAAAGCCAGATACACTAGTTAATCATGAACATTTTTGCCAAAACTGACAGATTTCAGACTTCAGATTTCAGATTTTTGACTTCAGTCTTAAGTAAAATAAAAAGTGTTAGATGAATCACATCAGTATACATCTCAGCTACACATCTCCTGCTAATGTTCAGAACATCTTTCTGATACTAAGCTGCAGCCCATTTTGCAAAACCCATATTTTAACACCTAAAAATGTCTTTAAATGTCTTGATATACAATCTATACCTGTTCAGTATGGATTTCATAAAGAAAAGCAATTAAGTAAATGGGTTTTACTTAAATTATCTAAAGTATAGGTTTTGTTTTTAGATGTAAAGTTTTCATTTGGCTCCAATTTTAGGTTAGGATTAAATATTCGGATGACAGATTCGTACTATTTGCCTAAAAGTGCAATGATTGTATCAGTCATAAGTATTAATTGGAGAGGTTAACAAGTTTAAATAGTCGTAAAATGATATTATATTTCAGTTTTTCAGGTGTCTCATGACCTTTATGTTCATCATCATTTGCCAGGACGCAGACATAAAGGAATGCTAAGGCGATGAAAAGTTAAAATAAAGTTGGAAAACAAACATGTTTTTTTTCTCAAATAGCATTTCAACCTTTAAATAATTGCATTGGTGCAGTTTAGTCTCTCAATAGATCTAATCACTCAAAATCCAAAAGATTTTTCTTGGGGAAATATACAAACAAATAAAAGCAATGACTGTAAATACATTCACATGCTCTACATGCGTGTGTTTACTTTGCTGTATGTATTTGTTTCCATTCAGTCCGGGACGGCGGCTATAAATGCTTCTCTTTCTCAGGCCTTATAATTTTCATACAGGCATGACAGTGTGAGTTAAAAGTGCAGTTAGAAATTGTGTTAAAAACATAAAAAGACGACATAAATAAAGATAAACGGTCAAATAATTATCTTCTGTCCCTCAGTTGATCAGGTACTGAAAGTCTGCTGATGAATTTGTTGATTTAACTGTCAACAAGTTAGGTGAAAATGGAAGATTAAAGATGATTTGAGCATAATAAAATGTCTTTTCTTTCTCTTTCTTCATTTTTATGTGTGTGCATTAGTGTATGTCCATGTGTGGCTTGGGAAATCACTCCTGATAGAGGAAAGGCAAAACCACTCAGAAAGCTTGTGGGGAGAACGGTCTCCTGTGTGAAGGAATGTAATTACAGTGACTTTTTATTTTTTATTTTTTGCCGAGCACAATTCGTATCTAATTCTTGTAATTGTTGCCTCATAATATGACACATTCATATCAGCAAATGCATTCAGCTCCAGCCTGTTTAGGACGCTGTGGATTGAGTTAGAGAGTTCATCCATTACAATGAAGAACAAAGCGCTCCCCTATCTTTTTCAGACATTTCTCTCTTTATGATGCTGAGTATGGCTCTGAGGTTGTCAGAGAATTCAGGCAAACAATGTATCGCTTTGAGATATATCAAGAGCTCCACAATAAGATCCAGTGTTGTTGATAAATTTGAAAGGGAGGGAGACACTGAGAGAGAGACAAACTCCAGACAAAAGCGATTGTCTCGATTATTTGTCCGTCAGCGATGTCATGAGCGTATTATGAACGACGATGGCTTGGAGGATAACGGTGACTGAGATTAGGGCCCTGCTGAGGAAGAGAAAGGAAAAGAGAAAGAGGGGGCGAAAAAAGAGAGGAGCGAGGGAAGGAGAGTGAAGAGTGGAGAATAGGGATGTGACTAGACTAGAAGAGAGCTCTGTGATAACTGCCAGCCAACAGCCTGTTTGATCCTGAGGGATGGCAGAGGGATGTAAGGCGTTTGAAGCTGACAATCCCTTTGTGATGATAACACATGTTTTTCAGTGTGCGTGCTGATCCTCCCTCTCCTATTGTATTATGGGCAGCAGACGGCAGCTACCTTTAGGCCCAGCGCGGTTATGAGCAGCTGTTGGCATTGTGGGAAGTGCCGCTAATCTGCTTCAGTATCTTTAGCCTCTCGTTTAGCTCTTTGATCCTCTCCCACTATGCCTCCCTTCCCATCACAACGAGTGACTGAGCTCGGCAAAGCTGTGCTGGAATGTCGGATAGATAGCAGGAAGGAGGGAGAGAGAAAGGGAGGAAAAATTACACAATGCTCCCATCAGAGGCTCGTCTATTAACAGATGTTTCTAACAGTTTTTTTCACCATGTGTGTCTCTGAGCAGACAGGACAAGATACAGGAGATAGACAGGGCCCTTCATTTGTTCTCCATCACTCTGTTCAAGCTTTCAGTGTGTAGCCAGAGGTTGTGATTAGGAGGTTTTGATTCCTTCAAGGCACAAGCTCAGTGGTTAACATCATCTCAACTCATGGTTTACGTCCAAGTCTCTGCCTTTTCTGTTTCTTCCCACAGTTCAAAGACACATGAGGCAGGTGGGTGACACTGAGGAGCTTGAGTGCATCAGTGGTGCATAGCACAGTCCTATTAAGATGCTACGAGTCTATAAGGCAAGCAACATGACTTTGGGTCATATTGGGGGAGCAGCACACCTGCTGTTTAGAAACGGGAGGATTCACGGTTGAGGAACACATCGTATGAGTGTAATTGAGGCTAGTGATGAACATGACTTATCACATCACCTCTTTTCATTTTCTCTTTAAGTGGTCTGCTCCGTGCTGCAGCTGTCCAACATTTGTAGAATCAAGGAGTCATCACAAAAGGAAACGAGCACAGGCATGTCATAAATTAGAGATAAATGACATTGCTGTTACTGGAGAAAGTGTCCTGTATGTCCATTCATGGGGTCATTTTTATATTTTCATCATCATATATTTTCATCATATTATCATAGTTGCTGCCTCAGAAAGTCCCTGCCCAGTGCATAGTACTTTCTGGTTTCTTCTTCTTGCCAAATGAAAGTAGAATGCTGAATGCGAAGCCTACTTTGGATTTCACAAAAATCTAGTCCTTCTCTTTTGCTCTATTTTAACTGTATTCACACATTAGACCTATTTTATATATATTGTGTGTTAATACTGTGTCCCTGCGCTTTGTTCTCATCATTGTCCTTTATTATACAAAAAATTTCACGCTGAAGGAACCTTTTAGTTCCTGCGAAAGTTTAATTTCCTGGGAATAAAAGTTCCTGGAACTCTTGATCAAAAATGTCTATTTTCAAGTCAAAGATATAAGCCACTGTTTTCTAAAAAAAATTAATTCAAGCCAAAATGTGGAAAACTGGCAGGTAATTTCTCACAACTTGTCACTCTTTTGAAGACGTTTCCAGCATCCTCAAAGACACCTCTATCCTGCCAGAACCATAAATACTCAGTCCAGTGCAGAAGATTTTATCCAATTTCCTCATGTGACTTCATTCCTTCAAACAAACATAGATGGCAACCAGAGGTGACACACATTTCTTTGCCTTTCTTGCTGTCAAGCATCACTGAAATTACATTTTCTTATCAGGCTCATTTATCTTATTATGTATCATGTAATTCTAGACCAAGAGCTGGACATATTCTGTTCACCTTACAACACCCCTGCACTTAAATATT
Organism: Sciaenops ocellatus; assembly: GCA_033000465.1. Taxonomy (NCBI): domain Eukaryota; kingdom Metazoa; phylum Chordata; class Actinopteri; family Sciaenidae; genus Sciaenops; species Sciaenops ocellatus. The sequence goes on from CP136889.1 coordinate 7,314,429, forward strand.
CACAATCTACTGTGTCTCCCTTTCCACATAAGTACAGTTAAGTTGACAGTGTTGTCAAAATATCCGAGACAAGAAAAGACAGGTGAGAAAAAAGGTTTTCACTACCTCCAGTGGTGAAATAGTAGACATGGGATCCAGGCTAATAGGCTAATTATGACTAAGAAACATATCAGGTATGAGACAACAGTCTTTTAACAGCTTTGACTGTTTGAGCAAAACAGTAGTCGTCTATAATGAGATGAGGTGGGTGTAGCAGAGGTGTGTCTGTGTGTGTATCATTGTGTGTCGGTCGGGGGTGCAACCAAGCCGCAGCAAGCGGAGCAGATACAAGCTGCACACAATTAACAGAAACATAAATATCTCGCCGTGCTTAAGCAAGCCATTAATCAGATATAAATAGAGCGAAGGAGCCCTTTGTGATTAACGAGGTGAAACTCACTGCTAATTACTGTTTCCCTCTCCTCTGGTAATTAGGTTGGCGCGCTGAATGGGGATGAACGAGACCGCCCTGACCCCACCTCAACCCACCCCACCCCCCACACGCGCACACACCGCGTTATTGTTCTGTTTTGCTCTCTGCTCTTCTGTTTGATTGTAGTGGGATATATACATGTGAAGGGGATTTTAAGGGGATGACTGAGGTGAAACGCAGACCTTCTTCTGATCTGCATGTGAGAGGAAATCCAGTTTTCGACATCAGTCAGTGGATATTAGTCTCTTACCTGAGATAGCCAATTAGAAGCCACAGGTGGCAAGGGCCCCTTTGGCCACCCCATTGACACGACCCTGCTTATAGGACCTGAACTTCTTATAGTTGCGGTATATTAAGTCATTCTCAAGGGAATACAAACAAAATATTTCCAATAAGAAACATATCAGGACGCTGCTGCCTCCGTGTACATCTGTGCAGGTTTGGTTATTCATGTATAACTAATCAACAACCTGTATGTTGTATCTTGTCAGGGACTGCAGCGTTTTATTTCATCAGGATTATTTACTGAAAAAAAAAAAAAAAAAAAAAAGCCTGATCCATCAGTTAAGTTGTAACCAACGAAACTTAAATCAGACAGATATTCTGCATCGATCAAGAAAACAGAAAACTTTTAACTGCACTTAGGAAAATTAGTGTTTTTGTAATATTTACTTATTGAATGCAATTTTATTATTAGTGTTAGTGTCAGGGCTAGATGTTTAGTGGTTGGAAGAAACAAATCTGCAGGTTTTAGGCCAGTGGAATAATGGATTGTTTATCTTAGTTAACTATAGCAGTTAATGACAGCCAATTAATTGAAACACAAGCAATTCATTAATTAATTAGCATCATTTGTTAAAATATTATGATAAAATGCTTACTCTGATCTTGTACAAGCCAAATTACAAATTCAACTATAAACTTGTGCATGTATAAACTCTGCATTATTGCCCGACCAATGGTATGGATTGATACTGTATGTGAATGTTTTAAAAAATCCTGTAATGACATATCAGCTGATTTTGTTTTTAAATAACCCATAACATTTTTTATTAAGGTTTTGTTAAATTCTGACACAGAAATGTACAGGCCAGTACATTTTACAGTTAAGAAAATTTAAAAATAAACTTGTCACTACTCAAAATAGTGACACTGTTTCAAAACATATATTTGGTGTTTCTGTACATCAATTTTCAGTTGACATATACACATGGTCAGACACATTCTTCAATAAGTCTGATTTAATGTCTTTTATGTATGTGGTCTTTCTTGCCCTCCAGCTGTCCTGCCCAGCTTGTTAGAGATTTGCATGTTAGAGAGCATGGAGGCACCAGGTCAGAGTCCTGGAGTTCAAGGTCAGTTCAACAAACTATTAAAGGTGAGCGCAAACTGCAACAAGTATAATGCTATACAGATTTCTTCAAATATTGTAGGTAACTACCTTACCTACTCCAAATGATTGCCTTTTAGGCTAATAGACACATGGATAGATGCTGTGCGTTGGTAGCAAATAGCATAGTTGGCTTTACAATGGCTTCCATGTCACTTGGCGTCTCGCCACTGTTTACTGTAATGTACTTAACCCCAAAAGTTGGGAAAAGAAATCAGACTCTCTCCGTTGAGGTTTAACTCTAAGATTGTTCTGCCTGCAGAGACATGAGACCAATGAGATTGTTGTGCGTGCCTGAAATGTGTGTTGCTACTCCACAGGGACTTTGCCTTATGAGTTTGGTGAGATGACAACTCTGATGGATGTGCATCACAGCTGTGTCAGTACTTCTCCTCTCCTCCCAGGCCTCGGCCTCTGACTACCAACAAGCTTACTTCCCCGTTCCCCGTCAAACAAACACTCTAAACTCTGCGACATACAAGTATAATCCTTTACTACACACTTACACCAATTGTCTTCAGTTGGAAGTGGCTGCTATGACCTTTTTATGGGAAATGAAAATAAGTGGAGGCGCAGAACAGCCGATATTGGATTCTGTTGTTAATTAATGTGTGTATTATCCGGGTGGATGAAGCCAGGGGGAGGAAGTTAATTGAATTACAGTCAGCGAGTTGGATAATGCACTGTTGTAATTGTTCAACTGTATAAGACAGTGTTCACATTAGGGAGACGAAAGGCAGGCTTGATTTGCTTCTAGAGAATGGTAAGAAATTACTTGTTTGGTTTTGGGGTGTGAGGCATGAATGGGTTTCTAATTTAACCCTTGGGACGGCAAACTGTGACTATGTGCACTAGTAAAGCGTGTCTTTGCACTCCTTATTTACTTCCAGCACTTCAGACATACAGATAAACTAACGCATCACTCCACACCATCTTAGTTTTCATTGATGAACAGGCCTAACAAATAATGTTTTGGCTCAAGCCCCCTACACCTCACCTATTCACCTTTTCAATTAATTCCATCTTGCCTTCTTTTAGACTTACTTTTTTTTTTACATCCAGGCTGTGTAACCAAATTTGGTCCTCCACAAAGGAAAACTGGCCCAGGGCTCAATGTTGCAAAGCAATCTAAGCCGATTTCAATGTGATGTTTTCTCAGTAAATTCTGTCTGTTCTTATTGGCTTTGAATTGAGAGGTTCAATACAAGGCATATTAATGAGCCGCCTTTATTTTAAATTTAGAAATCTATGTTAATAAGCATTAATATCACAAATAATAAATGTCGAATAGGATTATTTTTGTACCGTGTGGTACAAAGCCTGTTGGCCTGCCAGGTTTGGTTCTAATTTCTTTCTGTGTGATGTGCTGCCATCTTGTGGTCATATCTGGTACAAAGTATCTCAAGAATATGTCCTTGCTCCATCCCAGCAGACCTGATTCTGATGGGAAGACACAAAACAACTTCACAGCAACATTCTGGTGTCAATATTTTGATGCTTGTATTGCATCTTTACCTATAATGGCTGTTGGTGTATTGACATGCAGTGGCCCCTTTAAACCACAGGGTTCATTTTAGCAGTGTACTGCATGTAACCCATACATGACTTGACACGGTCTTATATGCTTGGTATTAAAGATACTTATTAAAGCTCATTACAGCACTGCTTAAACACAAATGAAAAATGACAAAACAAATTAGCAAATAGCTAATTCACAGCTCACACAAAAAGTTTACTTACAAAAAGAAAAAGCCAAGTGTTCACAGCCTGTGCCTGTGTGGACAACAGCTTTAGTGCCAAACAAACTGCACCAACAACATCAAGTTAAAACGTTTTCCTCATTTAAACACCTGGAAAGAAACCAGTGACTAAAGAGACAGAGGTACAGTGTGTATATGACTCACGTTTGTTAACATGTAAGCCCATTCTTCTTTCTTTCATAAAGTATCCATGTCATATAACATCCCAAACATGGTCCTCAATGAAGCTAACTAGTAAAACATTGTAGCTGCTATCAAATCATTAGCAATGCTGGAAAACAAGCTAACTGTCCAAGTTGTTTCACTTCATTCATGTTGTGGAATTTCTATTTCCATTTAATTGTTTGTTATGAGGCGTGTACGGCTTGTATCACAATATTAGAGACGTTCTCCTTCAGTTTTGCACTAGAGCAGGACACCCCCTTTCTTTCTTAACCTTTCCCCCTTTTGATAGACTTCAGTAAAGGTGCAATACCGTCTTTGACCACACCGAGTAACTGGCGTTTACCAGCCCACAGGGGGCGCTGTTTCACTTAAAAAACCATCAAACTGAATGAAGAGTGGGGGAAGACCTGGTCAAGAAAATTTAATATTTATATAAAATTAAAATTATTTCTACTTTGGTCAGTAATCATAAAATTATTTTGGTGTTTAATAGAACTGTCACTACCTCTATCAAAAAAAAAAAAAAAAGACACCCAGATTTGAACTTAATTTTGACAGACAGAGACAGAACTCCCTGTTTAACCCCTGAAGAGACTCGAGATGAAAGGAAGACACAGATAAGGGTAAATAGACTTTATTTCTTTTTTTTTTTTTGCTTACAGTATTGAATTTTTTATTATTATTATTATTTCACCTCTTACCCCAGGCAACTATTCACTTTAATGAAACTTTTAGAAAACAAAAAAATAAAGGAACTCCCTCTATGTACATTCATTCACATTTGAGAACACGCAAAGATATTACATTTGTTTACTGTACATATAAACATATGCTAAAGTGGCCAGAGGGATTTAAGGACAGTCTTTTTACAATGTTAAATTCGAAACACACACTTGTGTAGAGGTTCATATATTATTAGCAGTACCATCATGACCCATGTATGATATACTGTGAAAATCCATTAATTTGTTTCAGAAGATGGGAAATTAAAGTCTATAGTAATATTTCAGAAGTATAGTTTTTACTATTTTGAACTCTATGTGGCATTAGAATTTGACAAATTGCATTAATTTATGTGTTATGTGTAAACGTGTTCTGACAGTGTACTATCCAGACACCCAACAGAAAACAATCTTTCACAGAGCCTTCATCCGACACACCTCAAACTGGTAACTTAATCAAAACCGTTTACCATCAAATATACTTTTATGGAAGATTTTCACATAGGTTAAAAGCCGAAATACATACAAATTAATATTAGGCCCAACTCAAACTATATCTTAATTCTTTCATCTTATTTCAAAGACAAATGTGAAAAAACAGACTTAACCTTCAAACTTCAAAAGTATGAGTAGAAAATAAGATTTCACAGACATACAAACACTTCAATGTGTACTCCTTAGCTACTACTGTGCAGGAGTGTTCTCATGAGGGCACAATCCAGTCTCGTCAATAATGGTCTCTTCACAGAGCTTTGCAAACTTGCTACAACAGAGACCACCTGGACAAACATGTCATTTGCAAACTGTTACATGTGACATTTATGTTTACATTGCTGTGGAGGCTGAAAATCAAATGCTTGTGGAAATGTACTTCTTTTTTTTTTTGTCTTTAATACGCTACATTTGCCCAAGAGTCATCTGTTGCTGCATCCGAAAACATCCACACACTCTCAAAGACCTCACCATAACCATTTCCATTTAAATAAGTATAAAAAGTACATAATTGTCATTCGAGTTCTCTTTGTGCTACATGGAAAATTATAGTGTGCATTATGTACAAGCAAAAAATAAATGTCAGCACTTTGGTGTAGGCTTGTTAAAGTAACCAAGAGATGAACTTGTTGCAGTTTTCAAAAAGGGCCCCCTGGAGCTCATTTTAAAAACATTTAACATGAAGGTCAATGGTGAGTATCAAGAACAAGTTACTGACAGCAGCCATTGTTTTTCTTTTCGTCCAGAAGATGGTGTCCCTCAGGTCCTTAGGTCCCACTAACAGCTGACTTTCTTTACATGTTTTCCAACTTAATACAGATTTGTCTAACTTAGCCAACTCCACTTTCGTTTTTGCCAAAATTCCACTTTTCTACAGACGTTCATTTCAACATTGGGCATTTAAAATGATGAATGCCAACAGAGGCTCAGAAATCTGACACCAAGCAAGACCATACCACACTTACCTTAATAAGACAAGTGAATGAAAACTGGTCTACAAGTGTATACAATGGTAAGTATTTAGTTCATTATGACTGAACAGCAGTGTTTTGTAACATTAAAGATTTGTTTAACTTTCCCTGACATGGAGCAGACAATATAATGGTTTGGTCTCGTTGTGTACAGCGTGTCTCACAGTCCCCTACACTGCTGATTTACCATGTTAACTACAACCAAGTTTTCTGTCTACCATTATGAACATGGAATGTTCCAAATACAGTGAGACGCAAGCTTGTCCCCAGTTGAGATTTAGACAAAACAAACATTAAATGTACATTACAGTGAAAATCTCCCTCAAGTCAAAAGACTGCTCAGTGCTCAACGATTTAGCTCAAGGGAGAAGTTAGATGTAAACACAAGATGCTCTCCTACAACTCGATGTTTCTACCTTCATACTAGAAAGCCAAAACACACAAGCCCTCACCAAACTACACAGCAACAATGACTACATGGCTATTCTGACACCATCCATGCACAGTGTGTGGGGAGAAATAAGGGCGAGAACAAGAGTCACATGGCAGACCACATGTTGTCACATCACATGGGACACAATGCCTTTCCATGTTGGCATTTCATGATTTTTTTTTTTTTTTTTTTTTGCTTTGTTTTTTTCATCTTAGCTCTTCAGCAAACAAAGCAGGCTCTGTATTGCTAGTGTGTTGTTAGGAATTTGGTCAGTAGCTGGGCTGGCGCTAAAGGGTTTTTCCCCATGAATGTGCATATGAGGAAGGTGTTTCCAGGCAATCAGATTAGTGTTTGGGCCACCTCTCTGTCATGGAGGTGGTTTCTATGTATTGGTTGTGAAGGAGGTAACATTCCTCCTACTTTGTATTTATAGTGATTTGAACTATAAGACAAGCTGCTTTCAAATACAATACACTGATAATGATTGTGTTCTAACTGATATCAGAATAACTGAAATGACCACAATAAATTCAGTTATGTGGGCTTCACATTAGAGCAGGTCAGTACTTCACACACACCCACAGTACGAATGACTTGGGCTACCTCTTGGTTAAAGTTGTGACAGCAGATGATGGATAAAGTATCTGGTCTATTCAATCTATAAAAGATAAGGACATGTAGATGAGATCCTGTAGGCACTGAACAGGACAGACTCTCAGTCTGGCTCTTCCCTACATACAACCACACGAGGGCGCTCTGCAGTCGACGTGTGAGGCACAGAGCAGGTTGGAAAGGAGGGAGAGCAGGAGGAAGAGATGATGAGGGGGTGGGCGCTTTTATTCCGGTAAGTTCAGTGCAGCCACCTCCGGTTTCATCTTGAAGTACTGGTTGAAGCGCAGGACTGCATATCTGAGAGGAGAGACACGCGGAGAGAAGAGCAGAGTCAGGGATAAGATAAAAATGTACGTGACATGTTAGTTAGATGGATACTGGTGCAAAAATATCATGCTGCGTATCATGTGCACTGAGATGACACAAATACTATCAATCTGGGTGCTGTGCATTTTGTTCTTAAACATACTGCATGATTAAATAACCTACATCTGCTGGGCTGAGGGAAATAAAACAGCTCATGATAAAGTGGGTTTATTTCAATCTGGACTTACCCCAAGAAGTCAAAGTCGATGGTGGAGAACTTGGCCTGAATCAGAGCCCAAAGACCCCAGAAAAAGTGAGACGCCTAGACACAGAGGAGAAAGAACAACACAAAGGGTAAGCATGTACTCACTGTCAAAAAGTAAATGTCGTTTCTAATTACCCAACACAGCTCACTCAAGCATGTACAAAGGCAGCAGAAGCCCTATGGCAACAACACCAAATAGCTGACAGAAATACAATTGCTTTACTTGCCCATCCTCCACAATGCCCTCTTTTTTTTCTTGACAGTAAACAAGGCAGAATGTGGCTCAAGGGAGATCACTGAGTCTCACCGGGGTTACCGGTTATCATTAAGCGCACCTCCCATATGTTGGCCATATCACAAACACCTTTCGTTTATATTCAGAGCAGGTAGCACAGGTTTTCATAGCCTGCATCACATAGCACTCTGTTTAACCCACATCATGTTAGAATCCATGTTTGCTGACCCAGCAGCCGGCAGTATAAATAGAACATCCACTCAGAACAACCCCCCAGGAAGTTTACTGTGCTTTACAAGTGTTTAATTTTAACTCTTTAATTTTGACTGTTATTGAGAAAGGGTGTGATGTAGAGAAGGAACGACAACAGAGAGCAAAACTTACAGTGTTTGTCAGGACTAACATATAACTTGTATTTTTTCAGATTCTGGTCACATCCAGTGACAACTTTGTTCCTTATCAGCCTTTACTACATTCACGGCACATCAAGGAGTGTTTAAGCAAACAGAACCCATGTGGGTGACCATGAGCCATTACTAGATTACAATCTTAATGGGTTTCCTCAAATCATAACTGCAACTGGTAACTGATGACAAGATTAGCAAAAGTAAGCCACTGTGTTATAGATATTATATCATGTAGCTATATCAGGAATATAGGCTATCTCCATCTTGGGCTTTAAAACTCAACACTTGACCATAAAGACTAGCCAGGTGCAGATGTGCTCTACTGTAATCTAACATGGTTCATAATGCATGTGCAGTACAAATGCTTACCAAGGCAAATCGGTTGACTTGGACATAAAGAACCTCCACCTCTCCGTCAGTCACCGTCACTTCACTGCCCTGGCCTTTGTGCTCCTTATAGGCCTCCAGGTAGGAGCTGAGCCACTGCAGCTGAAAGGCCCGATCTGGGTAATGACTATAATCCACCTCATTCAAGCCTGCAACACATAAACACACACGAGTTTAACACTCATCTTTCAGCGCGCACTTCATACATGCATCTTTTTTTAAACATATCGAGCAGTACAAATTCCACTTACCCGCAAACTCATTGAAATGATTCCCAATGTCGTAGGCTTGGTAATTGTACCCAGCATACTCGTAGTCAATGAACTTTACGTTGCCTGGAAAGAGAAGCAGCGTTGTTTAGACAGAGACACAGGAAGTAGACATAAAATGAAAATGTTGTGTTTTCCCTTTTATTACTCAGAATGTCAAGGCTTTTCATTTCATACTGTAACTTTCTTCCTGTCTGACTGGCTGGCTAGTTAGCCGATTGTGGGTCAAGGAGTAAGAGCTTGCATTTTGAGGAAAATAAGACCGTAGAGAGACTCAAGAGGGAGACGGCACAGAAAATGAATAGAAGGAACTGTGAGAGACGTTTCGACTGAAGAGGTACTCATTTGAAAATAACTGCCACTTCCTACACATGCACTATAATGTTGTTTTGGACAAACACAATGCAGTTACGATTTAGGGAGGTCAGAGTAAACATAAAAGTTTATTAAATGTGGGAAAGTTGATGCTGTTATTTTGTTTTTGTTATTCTAATTAGGTATACAGAAGGGCTACAAAGAAAGCAATACAAAAGAGAACATACAGATAGCTCAAACATATTCATGGAGGTTGAGCCGTCAATGATATTTTAGTGAACAGATTAGATTAGATTAGACCGCTAACTGAGTTTCACGAGACAACAAAATATGGAGCTGAGATAAATTATCTAGAGATAAAAACGTGCAAATTCTAATGCAACACATTGAAGACACACAAATATCTAGGACAAAAAAAAAAAGGAGTACATCTGGCTTTTCTGTCAATGTTTGCTTTGGATACATGTACAGAAAAAAGGCCAAGTCAAAGTAATGTTTTGAAGAGATGGGAGCAAAAAAAAAAAAAAAAAAAAAAAAAAAAAAAGGAGAAAAAGGCAATGAAAGCAAAGAGACAAAGAGAGGAAGATAGTAAAATACAAAGAGATACTAAAGTTGTCTTTCCATAAGCACAGTGAGCTGCCAAAGCAAATGTACAGCAACACACTGTTTGAAACATGCTCTCTCTCTCAGAACTTTGTTGTTGTTGCTGAGAGCCAACTAGAGTTACAGCTCTTAGACACACACTAAACCCTCTGGACCCACCCATTTTAAAAGCTTTTATAGTCTTGTGAGTATTCTTGACATCAAACGCACAGTTGGAGTTTTAGACTGCCGGCTTGAACACTTTGTTCAGTTGAGTTTGTTCACTATATTTTTTCCCCATCTACATCTGAAAAGGTGTCTTTTTAACTGAAATATGGTTGGAGCTGGCTGATGATTACAGTTGATTGTCTGCTTCAACTCTCATGTTCAAGCATGGAGAGGAAGGGTCAAAGAATGTGTTGCTGTCTGACTGCATTTGTGCACTACTGAAAATATGAGGTGTCTAAATTAACAATGAGCAAAGGAGGAAGTGGTTGATCTCAAAATACAAACCCTTACTTACAAGCCCATTATTACAGAGATATTAACAAAAAATGTAATTTTAAAAAACAATACATTTAATCAAATGTCTCTAATCCTAAATTTCTTGTCTTGTTTTGGCCTTGGCTAATTTCTTTGCCCTAACATGTGGAATATTAGTCTTTGAGGTGGTGCTGGACTACAGAGAAAGACACTTTGAGGTGGGTTACCAGCCGGCGTGTAGGTCCTAGCGGGACACAACTGAACACCTCCAGGCAGTGGCTATAGCCCCCCTGTGCAGCAGATGAAAAGGTTGGGGCAAACACATCTTTCACACATGCTCACTCTCTCACTGACATATTTTGTCTTTTATCCATTCTTGCTCTCACGCACAGTGTCGAAACATGAGGCCCTGCTGCCAAATTCTCGTTCCTTTTCTTTCCCCCCCCTCACACATGCAACCTCACTTCCCCGTCTCACGACACTCCCCTCCAATGCTCTCTTCCCATTGGTCCGCTGTGAACCCAATAGTGTGACACCTCTGCCGCTTCTGCAAATGACAGAATCTTTGAGAGGCTTCCTGTTGTCTGCTGAGCTGCAGATTTTGTGACCCTTGGGGCCAAGTAAAATGTGTGCAGAATTATTTTTTGTCTTTGCGAACATCTGAGGAAAGTGAGAGGGGCAGGGAAACTAAAGCAGCCTGTGTTAGAGGCTGAGAGAAAAAGTAAAGAGAGACAAAGAAAGAAGAGAAGTAACACTTGCTGAGAGTATACTTTTAACAGTATTTTTGAAAAACTAATTGATCTGCCACCAGTTTTGTTTATAGTTTTAGGAAGTGGTGGCGTCTCCGCAGTCACCTTTGGCAGACGAGTGGTTTTAACTACAGCAACAACAGTAGAGCAGAAGTGACAGGAAGCAGCGTGGTAGCTGTTCAGTCTGTTTTCGTGCCTACGCTGTTTTCCAAATGAGCCAAACGTCTAGAAGTGCACGGTAAGATAAGGATAGAGTTTACTGCAACGATGGTTAAACAGCTTGAGTGGGTGCGGTCAAAAATGTAGTCATTATAACTTACAGCTCAATTCCCTGGACTACTGTGGTGTCCATTTCACTTTGTAGCTGTGGTCCTGTTGCGTTTGCAGTGTTAAGACATGTGTGATTACACTAGAGGTGCTGGGATAAGGGAAAATTCCGTTCTATTCTTCTTCAATCAATCAATCAATAACACTTCCAAACAGAAGTCGTGATAACCTCAACCTTACGTAATGAAGCCTGAAACATGGTTCTGCAAACATGCAAAGATGTACAGATGCACAGATTTGTCTGTACAAGAGACCTCAACTATAAATCAACTTTGTATGGGCATGTGCACTCTGGGTAATGCTGCATATGCACGCTGGTTGTTGGCCCATTTCCAGCGAAACCAAACCACTTGTTTGATATGCAGATCTAAATTAAATTCTGCAGGTGTGCACATCCAGTCCTCGATGAGCTACACCTAACCAGATACTATTTTTCTGTGTGGTAAAGGTTTTTCTCTGCATTTCTGCAGAAGCATGTTTCAGCTTTAAAGGATAAAGCGCATGATATTCTATGCTATTGTTAATGTCAGCAAAACCCATGAAAACATTAAAACCAACAATGTGTTGGTCCGTCTTTCAAGACTTTCCCCATCCTGTCTGCGGCTATCAGCCACACAATTAATTCAAGCAATAAATACACATGTAAATCTTCATCTTCAAAAAAAAAAAAAAGAAAAAAGAACGGGGTCAGTAGTTTCCTAAAACAGCTGGGCTAGGTTTGAGCAAATGTTAAGTAAACAGTACATTTATTCAGGACTATTTTCAAGCTGTGGATTATTACACAACTGGTATACACAGCAGCAGGGTGGTGTATGCGCTTAGAATAAACAACATTGTGTCTGTTCATCATAATGTAACTGAACCTGTCCACCCAGTGAAACATAGCAGCTCACTGTTTCTAATAGTTAATGGACAACAACGGAGCTCTATGGCACAGAGGAATTAACTATATGTGGTGTATGTCTACACGGATAATACTAGTTAGTCGGACCAGTTCATTGTTAGTTTTGATCTTTTAATGGGGTTTGTTGACAATAAGAAAAATACAGAATATCACCAGTCATCCTTTCACTTATATGATCTGATCAGTATAAATGCTATGAAAAGGAAATTGCGTAATAAGGAGCAGTGACGGAAAGTAGCTTTACAGCTTACAGCAAGTGCAAACCATAAAAAGAGTTGTGTAATAACCAGCATCGTAAGTAGCCTAGCTACTGTCAGAGGGACAACTGGTGGGCGAGTAGCATTGGAAGGTAATAGGTAGGTACGTGGCTCCTACTGCTGCCATGAACTCATCCCGTTTAGCCTGAGCAGTGGGCAGACTATGCGAGGGCCCTCAGAGCCGACTGTGTGTGAGGTTTGTCTCTCTCCATTGCCTCCCCACGGCAGGGCGGCGCAGGGCAGCCACAGCCTCGGCTGTCATTCCTAGGGGAGAAAGGCTAGACACAAGGAGCTGTGAGAAGGGCCCCGCCCCTCGTCGCATACCGACGAGGGGGCTGACAGCTCTGAAACCACCCACCCCACCTCCCGCATACATTAAAAAAAAAAAAAAAAAAAATCTTCCCACCTTTCTTATTCTTTCTCACCAGTTTACCCCGCCATTCCTCTGCTACAAAGACAATGACTACAACAGTTTCACTGATAGTCTCATTGACCAGTAGAATAAAAGTCGCTCAGTGCAAAAGTAAGCTAATAAGTTTGCCTGAGGACAGGTTGCTTGACATTTCTACGATATGATGTAATGAAATTGTTTGTTCAGGCTGTTAACACTGGTTTACTGAGTTTTCATCACAGAATTAGAACGATAGATCAGACAAAATGGAGGAAATAGGATGAAATCCAAACTAAAAACAGCTTAGAGGGGGACTTCCTGGATTTTAAAAAAAGAATAGGAAATTGAAATCTGGAACTAAAATCTGAGACAGATGAGTTGGTTAAATACATAATAGCCACATATATTGGAGGTAGAATCACATAAATTTTGCCCACCCTCAAATGTTGTGTTTGCCCCATTTCAAATGAGGATTCCACCTAGAACAAAACAGATCATCCAAATAACAAGATTGTCTTTTCTGACCGTTCTAATTCTACTTCAGCCCAATGCAAACACTGACAATGAGTGAAGCACGTGACTAGCGTTGAGGAAGTGCAGTTAATGCAATCCTACCTGAGCGCAGGGACCAATGCAGTTCACACTACAACACAATTCAGTCACACGGTAATGTCTATGACTGCACTTGCGCAGTTCATACTCACCTGCCCCCTGGTTATAGATGATGTTTTTGCAGAGCAGGTCGTTGTGGCACAGAACTACGGGGGAGCCCAGCACCGACAAGCTCTGCTGGAGCCACACGAGCTCTTCTCGGAGGCACTGTGGGCTGGGCACCTCCGTACTCAACCTGGAGGGGGCAGAGAGTCAGAGGATGAATAGTGTTCAAAGGAGGTAGGAGGATTATGAGTAAGTAATAGAAGGACAGAGGGAGGTAAAGTCAGTACAGGGGAACCTGAAACTAGGAAAGATAGGAAGGGAAGAGAGAGAAACAAATAATATACTCTAATTTTACAGTAAGGCTCTGCGCAAAACAATTTCTGGATAAAAAATAAAGGAAAAAAGAAAGTGATTCATTCATAATTGCACAACCTGAACAAAAATAAGTCCACAACAAAGAAACCACAAGATCTGGGTAAAGAGGCTCTTATTTATGCAAGATTTAGTCAATTTAACTGCAAATACACTCATACAAGACACATACGACCAGAGCGACATGGGAACATTTCTGAAAATAACAAGACGCTTGAACAAAGAATTAGAAAACATCAATTGAAATCCAACTACAACTAAAGATTTTGTTGCATTACTTAAGTCCTCAATGCGGTTACATTTCCTGCCTATTAAATCAGGTTTCATTATTACAGTAGTTTCACCATTAATGACAAAAAGTGCTCATATGTGCTGCTACTTACATCTACTTATGTCTGTTTCCATTTATACAAAGATATGAGAAAACACCTATGCAAATAAGCAAACTGCATTTCTCTGGCTGCCTGGTTTAGTTCAATTCAAACATTATGCAACCCAAAATGCAAAGAGGAGGCTTCAGTCCGTGTGATCTTTAGCACTCCACTTATTGGATTGTTTTTGTCTTCAACACATGTGCATGAACCCCTGAGATACTGCGAGTGTTTTTATCAGCATTTCTATTACTATGTTAATATTTGGGTGTTCTCCATGGAACTAAACAGCATGCAAAGTCAGTGCTTGTTTTGGATTCAATTTGGTTGCCAATGTATATAGGGGTACTTGTTATTGCCAACGCAATTTTCAAACATTAAAGACTGATTGGTGCCAAAGTGCCCAAAGCGAGTTAGCACAGGATAATCATAACTCAGTCCTTGTGATGTAATGAACCTGTTTTCTTTTGTGTTGGTACTTACCTAAACTGAATGGAGATAAAATTATAGAAACTTCATATTTAGATGAAGAATTAGGTAATGCAAGGAATACAATACTTGTATTACTGAATTCACGTTTTTCATTCGCTCCATTTACTCTCTTGTGTTATCTCTTCTTAGGAATGTCAGAGCTGTAAAGTGAAGTCACACTTCCTGAAGCTATGAAAGGAATTTCCCATACTTCCTCAGATAGTGAGACATGTAAACTATGATAAAATACCCTCGTGATGTGCCATTGCACATGGGGTTGTTTGGATCATTTGTGACTCACTGATAAGAGAGGTAGAGGGTCATAGTTCCACGTGGAGATAACTGAGAACTGAAATATACACACTAAAGTGTAATATGATCCATTTCATTTACTATTCAGCCTTCTTAAATTGTTCTACGTTTTTTTTTACTACTTTTTATTACTTACAATTTCTTTGTACTTCATGTCCACTTAAATATAGAACAAGATTGGTGATAAAATATATCATATTGTCCCTCAGGTTACTTTACACTATGTCTAAGTACTATTATGTAATCTTTTTTAGACTAAACAAATGCAATTAACACCTCGTGAACTGTAGAAATTGTTCTAAAACAACTTATATTCCTCAGCCAAGCCTTGAGAATAAAACCATCACTGATGTACTGAAACATTTAAAGGGCAGAAAGGTCTGACAGTCTATCAGTCACATCTAAAGGACTGGCAGATTTCAGTCATTATAATCTTCTGTATGGCCTCACCTGGCGTTCTGCTTGGGGTCTTTTAAGTACTTTGGGATGAGAGCAAAGTACTTGCCCATCTTCAGCCACAGATCAGACTGTGGCACCCAGCCATTGTGGGCATGGATGGCATGGTATTTGGCCAGCTGCCTGGCAATGAGCCTGTAAGGTAGAAGAGACAGAAAATGGGATTTGAATTAGGGCAGCAGGCAGCGAAGTGCGACAGGACTCCAGTCTACCAATTAAGCTGTGAAGGGGGAAAAATACTTAAAGGTTTTCACAAAGGCATTGTTGTCTGTTATACAATCAATACAAATACATTTTAAGATAATTTACTTCCATTCATCTACCACTTGTCCTCTATCTATGAAATTAATTTGAAGATTTTAGCATTCTGACTTTTTACTTGTTTAAGTGCAACTTTAGCTTTGGTTTTCAAACCAGATACAAGAATTACTACCAAGGAAGAAAAGCTTCATTTTAAAATGAAAATCAATTTTTCTGTGCAAAGAAAAAACTTTCAAGAGGCCGTGTTTTAACAGCAGATAAGTAATTCATGTGTATGTTTGCATAACATAGGTGACTAGTGTGTTACTAGCATCTTTATCAGTAGTTTATAAATATAGATGTTATGGCAATTCGTGTTGTATTTTCCAACATTCCAACACCAAATTTCTCCTTTGGGCCTTGAGTTGAAAAATGTTTGGAATACCTGTTTTAAGGAAATTGTAATGACTGCTTTATAATGAATTTAGCAAAAGAAACAGAACTAGCAAGTCTGATGACCTAATATTTGGATTTAAATGTACATGTGTCAAGCACACGACTGATCTTGTGATGGTTGACGTTGACAGGTGGCAAATTCTAAAGTTGAATGACTTTGTGGAAAAACCCTTAAAGACTTTGTTGTGTAACAAAGTGTTTTACCTGAAAACAGGCTGGCTGCGAATGTGCTCAGGCTCCAGGGCAGTGCCTTGAAGAAATTCATAACACAGGCCATTGTTGAAGGTACAATATAGGCGTGGAGCACAGCGGTATGCATGTAGTACCCTGAAACTTTTCACTTCATTTTCCCGGTCAACCAACAGTTCAGTTTTGTTGCCATAAATACGGACCAAAACCACATCCTGCATCACTGCACCCACATAGCAGCCCAGCAGCTTATTGGTAATCCCGTCTGTGAAAAACTGCAGAGACAAAGAGAAGAAAGAGTGGAGAACAGGTGAATCGGGAGAACAAAAATAAAAATTGTCCTGTGCTTCAACAATCTAGTTAGACGCCTACAGTTAGATGGCAGAGGGACAATACTCCACATTATGATATTTAAGTGCTGTGCCTGAAAACCTACATAGTTTTGAGTATTACATAACTTCTGAGAGGATTTGGCAAACTACACAAAAGAGAGAAGAGGTGAATGTAGGCATGAAAAATTAGAGCTTGTCCGATTTGATTTGAGCTGATCTGCCTCTGCTGTAAGGCTGGAACATTTTTTTTTTTTTTTTTTTTTTTCTTTTTGAGGGGGGGAACCAACATACCAGCCCGAATTGTTCACTCCATAAGGGATTGACTGAGAACGACGGGACTGTGAGGAATTTTATTTTGCATGAGGAAGCAATGCCAGGCATTTGCTGAGTTCCCACTTTTCTCTCATTGATGAATATAGGCAAGGGTGGCGGACCATGTCACAAGCTCCCATTCTAACCATGTTTACCAAGTGGAGCCACACCCCCAGTACTATTGGAGAGAAAAATAAAGTCACTTTGTGGGAATTTGCCCATGCTGTAATGTTGAGCGCATGTTTCACTGTGCTTCTCTGGGATAATGTAATGTTAGGAGGTAATGTTCTTCTTTTCTGTTTGCTTCATTTGAGAAAATAGTCCTGTTTGAGTTTGGCAGTCAAGACAAGACACTTATGGGATTAGATTATGTAACATTAAGTCATGCTCTATTAGTCATCTGCATTACTTCCAGAAGTTTACATGACTGGACTAGGGATTTCTAGTCGTCCGACCCGCACCAATCTGATAAAATCCAGAAACTCAATAGTCCATGGTGCGCAGCATGATGATGATCATTTTTGATGACAGACATTCCCCTCCTCTATCTGCATAACCACCTCCAAGCTAGAGTGCTGCTTTGCTCTTTCGTTACCTCTCAAACAGTGTGTGAGCCAACATTTACAATATTAAATATATACATAGAAAGTACAAGTGTTTCAGAGTGGCCGCAGTAACGCAGCAGAACAGGTTAGCCTGGGTTTGCAGGCTGCGCCAGAGGAGAGAAACTCCCCGTTTGATCGTGAGCTGACGCAGATGCCATTTGCAAAGGCAAAACATTAACGAGGAAGAAAACACTGCAGTATTTTTATGAGAGCTGTGGTACAGAGAGGAAATGACCTACCATCTATCTGTGGATGTCAACAGCTTCTTTATGCTGACATTAACCCACTTCTTGGCATTTCAGCTGCTCGCGGTGTGATTAAAATATCTGGTTTCATGTCATTTGCTACTCGAATAAATGAACATTAGGTAACTGGAACACACTCTGCTAGCTAACACCACGATCTGAGACAGCGTATAGAAACATATACGAGCTATGTGTTGTATGGAGACACACCATATCAAGCAGACTTACGGTTTAAATGAATAAAATAAAAAACTGCACCTTCACTTTGACCTCTGAAGGCTTCCAGCTCGGTCTCAGCTCCTTGATGAGCTTCAGTGCACCGGATCTGTAGTCGCTCTCGTCAACTGTCACATCTATTTTGGGCACAGCGGGAGCCTCGTCGGGTACGTGAATGTAGTTGGCCATGGCAGAATCTTTATTTGTAGGAATATCTTCAGCTCTGACGGTTGCTCTGCTGTACGCGGCGACTAAATGCGCAATCTATGAAAATGTGTGACAAGTTGCGGGTATATAATCGTTGAGTGAAGTGTGTGCGGCAACGCCTCTCAAAAAATCCCACCCACCCGAAAAAAAACCCTCTCCTGATGCATGCCGGTCGTCGACTGACTCACCAGAAGCGCGTGTTCAAAACGTCAGCACGTACCGTGTGCGGAGCTTAATCGTTAAATGTATATTTAAGCGTAAGGAAACTTCTGGAACAATGCTAATGTAACGAGTTGAACCTAAGGCAAGCAACACACATACATTTATAAGATACACACGACTTCAAATCAAACATATGACTCAAATTTATCAATGGTAATTCCAGTCGGTGCTCCTTGATGAGCGAATACAAGCGTACCCTTATTGCACACGCAACACACTAGGCTGTCGACGTCACATCCGTAATCTACTTGAATGAAATAAGCTTTGTGTCAAACCTGAGCGTTTTAAATGTCACACCTGCAGGGCCAGTTGTCCAACACAGAGAGGTTAAATCCATTTGAACTCAAGTTAATCCCGATTTGTAGTCTCGCACACACCTGGTATCATGGTTGCAAATGAAAAACGATATGCGTTCATGAACACAAAATGGTTGTTGGACTCCTAATAACTGCGTTAAAGATTCCACTTTGTATATCTCTGACAAGAATCCCCGGTCATATTTGTGTAGTAGTCGCATTTTATAGATTAACTGAACCACAGTGTAAGAACATGTAATTCTTTATGAAGGAGGGAATTCAAGCTGTTTTTGTGGGCCCATTATTATGACCTCTGTGTCATGGTTTCTGCTGTCTATAACATATAGTCCCAGTAGAAGTTAACAAGTAACGCCCTAAAGAAAAATCCAATTCAAATCCAAACTGGGACTAGTTGATTAATCATAGATGCCTTTTTCCAGTAAGTGTGCTTTCTTGAATTCTTATAGATTCTTATGATTGAATTACATTTCTAAGTTGCAGCTGGCAAAATCATTTTACGGCTGTTTGGAGAAATCCACCTACTGTAACCCCCCCCACCCAATGGCAAAGGCTAAGCCCCTCTAAATATATGAATCTAAATATAAATACTGTGTAGTTCTCTCTTCAGTATAAGACAGTTTAAACATGTCTGCTCTATGCTGGCATCCAACTCATGCCTGGTCTGACTTGTTGCTTGGTTACATGCTGTATAAAACACTACAGGGGATCTCAATGCACCAATTGTCCCACAGCCTCCATATTTCCAAAGAGACTTGAATTTTATCTTGGTACATGTGGCACTATGTACAACGTTGACTCACCTTGTAAACAATGCCCTGCTTTCCACCCACATAGGGGCACATTAACAAATTTACACATGGGAGAGCTGCAAAGCACAGCACTGGGCAGCTCCAGCTCAGCTGAATGGAGGGTGTCGTCTTGCCTAGGGAGACCTTATCAGCAGCTCTTTAGGAAAATGAGTGTGTTTTATTCATGTTTATTTCCCTTATTTCTTTGGTCTCTTTTGTAGACTCATGACTTATTTCCACAGTTGTGAATCAGGGAAAAGAATTGCAACACATCCCCATTATCTCCTCACTACTTGTAGGCTTATTATACATTTATCGCTGCCTTACACACATTTATTGTTACTCGTTTTTTGCACAGTGCTCAGAGAGTAGAAACACAAGGTAGCTATGTCAACCTTTATCAGGCATTAGGAGCAGATAAATCAATGTGAGCAAGTTCCTGTTGGTTAACCACTGACCCAAAAAAACCCCTTACCTATAAGACACAAACCTACAGGCAAACCAGCAAGTGGAAACAAGTGGCTGACCTCTTTTAGTCATTTGAAATCTCTTTGTGGAGATAACTCTTTCCACTTTACTTCTAATGTTTCTTGTGTTTTCAAATAGTAACATCCCCAAGAGCGACATATCCAAGGAACAATAAACAGCATTGTGCAAGCTCAATAATATCTATTGTTAAAACGCCTGCCGGGGCACAGGAGGAGCCGCAGTTGCTATTTAAGCAGAAATTTGACCAAGTGTCACTAGGACAACAGAGCAACAGAAGGGTTTTCTTTTCTTTTCTTTTCTGAACGCATCCACTTGTGCTGAGGAAAAACATGTTAAACTGTGACTCATTTAAGCTTATGGAGTGATGGGTTTGCATTCCTGCTACAACAACATGAAAAATACTTTTTTATAAACTAATTACTCAAGTACTAATTTAGTACACTTGTTTTGGAAAATAATTTATTTTAAACCCAAAATATCTTCTTAAATAAGTGCATTAATAAGAACCGAGATACTCCTGCTTCTCATCAAGATCCCTTAAATTCATATTCCTTCATCGATGTTGTCTACCTTGCATGATTTGTGAATTTGCGTTGCTCAACATGCTCCTAAATCAAACCCCTCATGCTCAATCGAAGTAGTCCTCTATATCAATGTTGGGGTTGAGCAGCTCCTCTCCATATGGGGTCAAATCCATCTGGTTGAGGATCAGGTTCTCAAAGGTCTCCTCCAGGTCTGTTTCCCCGATCAGCACCGCTCCCACCATCCTACCACCACTGAGAACAACCTGGAAGAGGAAAACAGCAGTAATGTGACTGGAACTGAAGCTGGATGTAAATGTAAATAAACACAGAACGCTGTCTTTTCACACAGCTACAAAAATTCAAACGGCATATCTTCCATTAACACTGGAACCACAAGAATTTCTAACAACAAAGAAACAACTTGAGATTTTGCTGCAATACATTTGTGTGTAAAATAACAAACCACTTTTTATTTAAGCTTATCAACATTGGGAAATGAGCCACACATATGTTAGGCTGGTTCTCAAACATTAACACATTGTTGTTCTCTTTTGTATCACCTTGACATACTCCTGGCCTTTGGTACAGCGTACCAGCAGCTCCTGATCGGGCCCCAGCCCCTGCCCATTAAACTTTCCCAGCAGGACCACCTGTGGAATGACCAGCAGACAGGAAGCTGTTTAAATGTACAGTGTGAACGAGCCTGGAGGTAGAGCGAGGAGGACGCTGAGCAGCACTGTGCGATAACCTTCAAGAGCCTTGACAGTAATGGAAAACAGTTATGATTTGCATGGTAGATGATTAACATGTTGGTTATTATTTAAATGACTCCACTCCCCTGCGGTAAAATGTCACACACCTTGTAGTTGAAGAATTTGGTAATGTGCGTGAAGAGTTCGAAGCAGAAGTCCAGTTCTATTGGTTCTGACAGGACGTGAGCCGCCATGCAGCGGCCGGCGTACCAACCCATCTGACGGGCCTGCGTCCACAAACGCATCTGCACACAAAACACACACACACACACACACAGGAAATAAAACACTGTTTTTCAGCTTCTATGTGGACTCGTTTAACACCCTGACCAATCTGTCACTGAAGCAGGGAAACTTTTTTAGCTGTTGTGTTAATAGTGGGGAACTGAAATAAGCCTGTTCTACAAAAGCCTGTTCTAAGTCTAGAAGACTTCTACTGACTTGTTTCAGGCGAATCATAGAGGTGCTGATTGCACACAAGGTATACCACATTTAAAAAGCAAACTGGGTGACACTATTGTAGATTTTCATGTGTTTGTATAACCATTTTCAAAGCTAGTGTAAATGACAGTATTGTTTGTAAAAATAGACTCATTAACTCATATCAGGGATCAAGTTTGTCTTTGCACTTTAGTAAAAGGTTTAATGATTGATGTAGAGTGGCTACACTTCAATTGAATGTAATCAAATCTAACTGGCACCAAACAAATGGTGTGAGAACGGACGATGCATTGAAACTTTGCTCTTTGCTCTAGTAGGCATTCAGACGTGGAAGATGACATCACTTAGTCTGAAGGAAATCCTCCACGATCCTATTAGTGTGTGTTGTACTATGTACTGTATGAAAAAGTGGCATCCCACACAGGTTGATGCAATAAGTTGTCAGCTTACCTGCTGCCACAGTCGGCTGTGTTCCCAGCATGCAGTGCACACGTCTCCTGCAGCGTACACGTCTGGCTCTGATGTCATCATATGGTCATCTACCTGCAGGCCACCATCATCCGCCAGTGCAAACTAAATACATAAAACCGAAGTGATCATCATTAACAACCAATGTACGATGAATAGTTAATGTTCACAAAGTGGAGATCACACTTTGCTGTAAAGTGTGATAAAAGCTCATCTGTCCTTTAGCGACATCTAGAGGTATTAACACGCAACTGCTGAGAGCTTTGCAGGATTTTCTGCATCTGCTGGACAGGGGTTATTTTCAAAACTCAAATCCACATATTTACCTGTCTGGTAGGAGGATATTTCAAAAGGTTACCAATAAATTTGCACATATATTTGTACCTGAAGGGTTGTGAGAGAATTTCTACTTACAAAAAGGCAGATAAGATATCAACTAGACCTTATATTAAAGGCATTACATAACATTAAACTATGTGAACAGACACAAGAAGATGCAGACTCACAGTGTTGTCCCAATTAAAAGACTTGGGAGCAAAAGAGAGCTTATTTGTCCTTGCTTACCTTGTTGCCATGGAGAAATGGCTCAGTGTTTGGCACGACACCGGTGGCACTGACAACAAAATCACAGCCAAATGTTTTGCCATTGGTCAGCTGGATGTAAACCGGCCAGGATCCTTCTGAGAGGGGAGAGAAGCTAGAGGAATGAAAAGGAAAAAAAAGGGGGGGGGGCAAGGAAATGATCGGGCAGAGTTCAAATCCGAGCTGCAAATCTCGTTCTCACCATTCTCAGGTCTGAGTGTTTGCTGTGGGGAATTGTGCAGCTCCTCTGAGGTGAAGATCTTTTCCACCTCACACTGGTATTCCAGAGAAACTCTGCGGGACACCTGAGCTCACACAAGAACCAGAGATCCAGGAGAAGAGGAAGAAGGTATAACATAACAGAGGGTCAAGATGCATACAGATTTATTTGCAGAAGGTGACATCCTTCCCAAGCGGACTTCTCTGCCCTAGCATCAGCACTGTAACACACACACAATCTCACCTGCTCTGCTCCTCGTAGAACTATTCCTTCATGCCAGTCTGGACCGAGGGCACTGCCAACCCCTGTAGGACCAGAACCATCCCCTCGTCCGTTTCTATCTAAAAATTCACACATACACACATCTAAACAATTGTTGGTATTGAAGAAAAACAAATACATGATGATCTTGGCACAGATTCTACCTGCTGTGAAGGTCTGGGACCCTCCAGGTGCCGGTTCCTCTGTGGTGTAGCGAGGTCTCTTGCAGGGAGCAGGTCTTTCTGGTTTGTTGGCCTCCAGCGATGGGATGAGGAATTGTGCTGCTCCGGGGTCAAAGAAGGTGTTTCCTATGGCTTTGTCCTTCACAGCCCAGATCACCTCACAGCCCTCCACCTCAAACCTTCACAGAACATGTTTGACAACACTAATCTCTGAGTAGGGTGGTAATGTTACATGAAGGGGTTTCATACAGGACAAATGCTCCGCAGTTGGAAAAACATACATATTTTAATTTAAATAAAAATGACACATTTTTGTTTCAGTATTTTGGCAATAGTTTACTTACACTAACTCCAGGGCAATCCCTCCATTTCCAACAACAACGATTCTCTTTGCATTGGCTAACCGCTTCTGAAACTCCTGAAATAAAACACAGGGAAACTCTTCAGCATCTACATGTTTTGTTTTTTTATAATTGCAGACTAAAAGGGTTATATTTTGTCTGCATATTACCAGGACATGTCTCGACATTTCGTATTATTATTAAAATCATAGAACTGTATGCACTCTGATACTGCCTTCATTTTTAAAATCAAAATCAACAAGACAGTGCTGCAGTTGTTGAAATATTACTAGATGGACTTTTGTACCCAAAGCCGAGTGGAATTTACTGCACAGAAGAAAATGTAAATAAAATAGAATTGGAGGATGTTTTTTTCTTGGACAAACTGCTTCTTGCTACTGTAAGTTTGTCTTCAGTGTCTCCAGGAATTTCACACTTGCATGTCAATAACACCACAAACCTCCAGAGTGATGGGTGTTACCTGGGCGCTGTCTGTGTCCCGTATCCCCAGCACATAAGGGTTGTCCTGAGTTAGGAGCTTGGGTCTGGCACCACTGCAGATACACAGCTTCTCATAACCAAAAACACGGCCATCTACAGTTTCCACAGACTGAGAATAGACAGAAGAATGGGGAAATATTCATTCTCACCTAAAGCTTTGCATCTGTTTAGTTTTATTACACAGTACTTAAGACCAAATGCTGTAACTACATGTCCACAAGGTGGCAATAGTAGACAGATAACAGTCACCAAAAAGCTGAGATATGATTCAGAAGATCTCTGTCTGAATTTTCTTACAGTTCTAACATTATAAACAGTAAACAAGTAATGAGGAATTGCAGCATGTGAGGCACATGTTACTTACAGTTACAGCTACAGTTAGTTCTTACAGTTGTAAGAAACATACACATTTTATCAGTAGTCACAATTTCTTATTAAATCTAGCATCCCAAGCCAGAAACAACATGCTATGTGAATGCAGCAAAGCATAACATACAAACTGTTTATAATATTTATACTCAAGCTGCAAAACAGCTACTTGCATGTGACTGTGTGTGAAGTGATTTGACGGCAGAGTGGATGACAGTCAGGTTGGGAAATTTCTCCTCCAAAACACTGGATGGTCTCTCCTCGACATCGAACTCTTCCAGTGTCTTGGACACCTTGGGAAGGAGAACAAATCAATAAAAAGCATAATATGTTTCAATCAGTCATCATCTGGTGACATGCGTCCATGCACTCATTGCCATCATCATCCTCACCTGTTTATAGTTGGTCACTGCTTTGATCTGGGGGCCTGCTGTAACCAGAGCCACCTCAGCTGAGGGAATCTGGGATGACAGCTGTCAATGTAGATGAATTAAACGTTAATGTTAAGTAGCTACATAACGTCCTGTGCATTACAGTAGTATATCCTATGGACCTAGGTTGTTACTTAGAGTTTTTTTTCACCTGCTCAACACATGTCACACCCGCGATGCCACCTCCCACGATCACAAAACTAAATGTTTTCTCCTTATCTGCCATTCCCTTTAAGAAAACCACTAGGCTAACTAGCTAACAGTAGCTCCCTTGCATTTTCCGACATGTGGCTAAACGGTCAACGTGGTTGTTACATTCTTTATCTTTCGTCATGGACTCATTGATACACATTTAACACCCAACTAATCACTGGACCGACAAAAGACTCTTGGAAAGTTCTTGGGAAGGTTATCTGACCAGCTGCTTCTGTAGCACATGACAACAGACGACGTTACTTCCGTGTTTACAATTAACTACGGCAAGCAGGAGGAAAGACTGAGATACGCGCATAAGCAGAGGTACGAACAGGTGTATCTCATCGCTATACATAAAGAGGAAAGTGGAAACATCTAATGTGAAGATTATCTGACAGCAGTGATGTCTACACCCAGTATGAATTCTATACAGGATACGTTAAATATTCTGTCTGTTTGTCGTTTAAAAAAATAGAAACGCCACCCTGCAGGTTCAATTTCAGTTACGTTTTCATCTTTAATGATATTGATGTATGGTTACCAGAGCTCGACAAAACTTGCCATTAGCACTGTAAGTTAGACTGTCCAGACCAATAGAGTCCAAAAGATTAGCCTCAATGATGGTGCATCCATACTCTTCCAACATAGTTCAATAGCACTCAGTCCAGAAGTTTAGTCTGTTTCACACTCTGTATAAAGTCCTTTATACAGAGTTTGGTATTTAAGAAGACTTCGACATATCTAAACCTGTCTGACAAACATCACACATTTATCTTTTCAGAAGTTCTGGATCTTTGGAAGTTCCCACAGACAGTGAATAGAGTACGCTTGTATTTATTGTCTGTGTTTTGTCCTTTAAACGAACTTCATTCTAAACTGTCTCATCAATTTCTTCTTGTGTATCCATTTTCCAAGCATTCTGTTAATCTCCTGTTGATTCAAAACTATTTGCAACCAATATCCTGTAATATTTAGATATGTGGCCTTTCTGTCCTCAATTTATATTGTATTTCTGTGCAGCATGCCAAACTGAAATTGCATTTTTAAGGAAAGGGTTCTTTGTGTGTTTCCTCGATGTCTTTTTTTAAAATTATTTTTATTTTTCCAAACAACATAGATACAAATTTAATGGTAAACCCAGAATGGAGTCTTGCTTGATGTTACTATGTTATCTCTAGTATCAGAAAATATTAATTACTTATATTTATGTATTTGTTGTCCAGATCTAGTCACTGTATTAAAAAAAAGCTCCAAATCAATTTTGCAGTGAGAGCAGGTTACAGTCCTTTGTTTTGTATTTTGGTGGCAGGGCAACCCTCTTGTTTATATTCGGATCAAAACTGTATCTTTAATGTCAGAGATTAATGTGGTCACCGAGACATGAATCAGATCTAAAATTCCATCAAAACATTCATCAGCCATCATTAATGCAGTGATAAACAACACCACCACCAGATAACAGTTGAAGTACAGTGCCATTTGTGATTTTCCATGAAGCAATCGACAGATCTTGACACGATCCCATTCTCTGTCAGGGTGTTTGGCGGATAATGGCTGCATTGTTTTTGGATTCATCAGCAAAAGCCGGCACTTGTTCTATTTTTGAAAAACCTTTTATGTGGGTGTTAACCATGCATGGGAGTATTGATGTCAGTGTCTGAGATGATCAGGTCACTGGTAATCAAACACAGGTTAATGCTGTGCGTCATATTTCCCCTCTTGATTTTCATTACGTTACCCTGAATAACCTCCTGCAGGAAAACAACACATGACTATATGGATAAATTTGTATGGATAAATCCATACAAAGGAATTTGAACAAATGGTGTTTGTTTGTAAAATACTCAATGTATGCAACATCATTTTTATTTGTCATTGATAAAAAGGTATTTTTTAAAATATTTTTATGGATGCATTTAACTGTGGGGCCTTTGACCACATTATTGAACCCATACTGCTTCTGAAATGAATCAAGCAATTTTTACTTCACTTTAAGCCAAATAATGCCACAAAATACCCTTTAAAATGTTAA
The DNA here is from genome assembly GCA_033000465.1 of Sciaenops ocellatus. Classification (NCBI taxonomy): domain Eukaryota; kingdom Metazoa; phylum Chordata; class Actinopteri; family Sciaenidae; genus Sciaenops; species Sciaenops ocellatus. The sequence continues at coordinate 7,341,879 of CP136889.1, forward strand.
CATAATACATAATACTCACAATACAAAACATGTAACTGGGAGTTAAATTGAGATTTGTATGGGAGAGACTGACAGCCTCCATTATTGATCACATTATGGGATCACAGTTAATTAACCTGACTATATTTATTGGACTATAAATACTAAGGGTTTTAATGAGCTAGCAGTACATATTACATTCTGTCCAATAATATTAATAATAATATAATAATTCTTCTTTAAATGCAAAATTTGAGTAAACTGTGTTTGATGGCCAACACATTTAACAACATTTCATTTTTAACATAGTTAACTTAACCTAGTTTGACATTTCACTTGTTTGTTTTCTTTTCTTTCTCAGGCAATAGAGCTGTTAGCTTAGCTTAGCACAGAACAAAGACCAAAACTGGGGAAACAGCTAGCCTGGATCTGTCCAAAGGGAACAAAATCCACCAGCCAACATCTTAAACATCTCAACAGATGAACACGTAATATCTTCTTTGTTTACCCAGTGATAACCCAGTAACTTCCCATGAAGCGTTGCACTCTCTTCTTCTCTCCCTCCCAATCTGTAAATCCTTCAAACCTTAGCTGGGGCCATAGGTGATAAGATCATAGGTGGCAGTGATAGGAAGGGAAACATAGTAAAATGCCACAATAGGAGGAGGATGTGAACGGTGTTGAGGAGAATGTACTGTGAGACAAAGTTAATGCTTTTGGGATCAATCTGCATGTTTGTACTCTGTACTATACTACAGTAAATTTATATTACATTGAATTCTATTGATATGTTGAAGATGTACTAGCAGCGTGTGAGTGGACCTGAAGACATCTATAACAGCTGAGGTCTTCTTCCACATGAAAATGTCAATTTGCCATTTTTTGTGCCGGACCATTTCTTTGCTGGAACCAGTAACTTCCTAACTAACAATAGCTGCTTTTCCCTGTTTCCAGTCAATTCTAAACTAAACTGTCTGCTGGTTCCAGCTACATCTTACAGTTATATCAAACTTCTTGTCTAACTCTTGGCAAGAAGGCAAATAACCGTATATTAATATTTAAATATTTTTCAAAATGTTGAACTGTTCCTTGAAAAGGTTGTGCTGTAAGGTGACATAAAGAGTCAGGTAGAAACAGTTGGATTCAATAAGTTTAGGCTAACAGTATATCCACTAAATGTCTGTGTTTCTTTTAGGTCTCCATGTTCGAGGTATGCAATGGTCTATAGGTCAACACATGTAGCTTAAAGGGAGCAAAGCATTCCTCATGGGTTACCTGTGGCAACTCCCAGCACATGACACTATACTGTAGCATATAATTAATGTAGTTAATCTTCATCTGATCTATTGGATGTCCCCTGTGGAGGAACGAAACCTCTTGCAAGTTTATTCTGGAGTTTGTCTGGGGAAAAAGTTGACCGAATGTAATACAGTTTTGTTGGACATCTCATGCAGGAGTTTATGATATGCAAGTGGCTCATAGCTCCTGTATGTAGTAGCCCTGATATGCAATAATGTGGCTTAAAACGCATGAAGATTTTTAAAAATATATGTTCACAATTTTATTATCAAAACCAACAGATAACATTTATTTCATATGGCTTTACATCTGTTTTCCTTTATTTATTGTTTTATTATTTACTTTGATTATTTTTTATTTTCACATCCTGCCATTGTGGAACAGCAATATAATAACAAAGCCACAACACACACAAAGCCAGAAAAAAAAAAACAAGATATTGACCATGATGGTTTGAAATTAAAGGCACTGTTTCTTAAAGTTTATAAAATAAACAAGAAAACTCTTCATAATCATCATCATCACCATCAGTGTCATCATTATTAGCATCATTCTCATAATCATTATTAAATAAGATCTGGTTATATCATCAGAACACTGGGAATGCTGGTGGAGCTTCCTTAGTCGGTACTAAAGAGGCAGGTAGATAGGAGGCTGCAGTAGGTCCCTCTTGCCGTACGTGGCAGATCCCACGTTGGTCGGTGCGTAGACGGTACCGATGGTGTTACTGGAACGGACCAGGAAGTCTGCTAGCCTTTGGGTGACACAGGTGGCTGTGTTGCACTTCCTCTTCTCTATGTGGTGACTGGGAGGATAAAAGAAACTGATACACGGACTGACATTACAATAACACTCACAGACAGCATGTTTGCCATGTAATACATTGGGTGATTTCTGTAATTCAGTCACCTGTTCATAGCTGTGAGCCCCCTTTGCGGCCGTGTACCCACAAGGCCAAGGAATGGGTTGGAGATTAGCCCAGGAGCTAACCAGCCGTCACTGTCTGGGAGAGCACTTTCCTGCTCACTGGATGAGCTGGTACTGAAGTACCTGAATCACAGAGGGAAAAGAGCCAACCCGTTTGACACTGATAGCTGATGATACCCTCTTCAGAACATCCACTAGCCCAGAGAGCAAGAAGAACAAGTGGCTACTTTTCTGCGCCCCCCTAAAGTTACACAACGATGCACTCTTTCCCACAGATGATCACAATTGGCTTTCACCTGCAGAGTTATCAGTGCCCTGTTGCGCCGCACTCAGAACATTACAGCCCTTCTTATGACACAATTTCCATGATATTCACCTGCTTGTGTGCTGACCTCAGGTTAAACCCCTAAATTGGTTTCCTGCTCATTAAGACAATAGTCATTTAGGCTGATGTCTAATCTAATCGACGTTTCAGCAAAGTGAAGCTGATTTCCCCTGTTTAAATTCTGCATCTAATCTTAGACCGCTATATTTATATACGTAGATCATCAAGTCATTGCATAGACACACCACAGAGGACATTGTTCTGCTTGTAGTTTATACACTTACCTGTAACTTGGGGCAGTGGAGACGCAGCGCAGCAACACAAGCAGCATGAGGAGAAGCACAGGCACCCTCATGTGATACATATTGATTACCTGGATCAACACAGTAGATACAACAAAATTTGATTTATTGTTAGGGAGGGCTAAGGAAAACCAGTGAATGCAGAATTTGTTTCATTTGTTGTAACACACAAGGATAGCACCATATAAACACACCAGTTTATGTACCAGTTTATTGTCAGTTTATAATGTCAGCATTTAACACATATACACCAGCAAAAAACACTATAATTATTAGTTTTGGTAAAATATTGAGTGTTTCCTGTGTATGGAAATTCAGAATCTGATGAGTCACCATTCTGAGAAAAAAAAAAAGTGTTGTTAATTCTCTATCATCTATAATTCACCTATATTAAAGCCGTGCTCAGTGATGATAGTCCATCAGCACCTACCGAGCATTAACCACTTCAACTCTATTGTACATATTTTTTGTATAGCTTAAGAGTTACAAATAGGGTTGCAAATAGCAATTTTAATTATTGATTAATCTGTCAATTATTTTGTTGATCATTCGATTAGTATTGCCCAAAAAAATGTCAGAAAAATATCAAAAAATATTTTCAATTTCTCAGAAGCCAAGGTGACGTATTCAAAAAGCTTGTTTTGTTTTGTCGATCCACAGTCCAGAACCCAAAGATATTGAATTTATTATCACATGAGACAAAGGAAAGCACATCCTCACAACTGTGAAGCTGGAAACAGAGAATATTTAGCATTTCTGCTTGAAAAATCATATGAATGATTAATTGAATATCAAAATAGTTGCTTATTAATTTTCTGTTGTGTGATTGTTTCAGATCTAAATACATTTTTCTCCACCTCATTTATGATTATATATACATACATTCTGTGTGCACAAGCTGTAGAGCTTCCAGACATCATGAATCTAAGTAATACATTTAAACATGACAAATTCCAACTAACCCCTTGTATGTTGTCGTTTTTAAAAGGATCTAAAAATGTATCTGAAAATAAAAGGAGATTTAGCAAAATATATTTTATTTTTATTTTATTCAAATCTACAACAAAAAGTTGTAAACTTAAAACAATGTCCATTTTCTGTAGCACCCCATACACAAGCCAGAGTCAGACACAAGTCCTGTATAAAAGACAAACCTAGCCCTACAGAGAAACATAGTACTTACTTTTTGTTGTGTTAGCCAGTAGCCAGCAGATCCCAGTCTGTCACTGGAGCAGTCCAGGGTTTGTCAGACTGTCACACAAACCGACTCCAACAGTTATAGGCTCATCGCTCAAACCACTTGTGACATCAGCTCTCTCCAAATATAGCCTTGCATTTTCATTTACACAGAGTGGGGAGGACGAGGGGGGGGGGTTGTTTGGGGGTGTAGGGAAGTCCAAGAGGGTCTTAAATATATCATTTGCACACTCAGCTCAACCTAAATGTACACTCTTAAACCTGTGTACAGGCACAAAAATGCTAATTTTCACAGTACACACACACACACACACACACACACACATTTGTGTACGTCACCATCCTCATCATCACCTTCGTCATCGTTCTCATCAGCGTCCGTGATGGGACTGACCCACCATAAACCCACACCAGGGAGAGGAAAGCTGTCTTCCTATTTACCTTGAGACACGTAATGAAGTTTCAGGTCACCAATCTCTGGCCCTACTGTCTCCCTCTGGGCACCATTGATGATGAATAATAAATATGAAGATGAATTATCATTAATTATGAATGGTGTCTCATTATTCTGACGGGACACGTCACAAACAACTGAGAAAGCACTAATAATTGAAGTGATGGTAAAACTTGAGAGTAACACTTTACAAGCACGGGATTTGACTAGCTTAAGAGTCGATTCGCAATTACATCTCTTTGTGATAGTTTCCTGAAAACTTGGTTTGAAATATTATTTTTCTGTAACTTTAAAGCTGCGCTGATCAATATTTTGTATATTAATATATCAAATGACTACTTGTTGCTCATACTGACTGACTCACAGATAATTATCATGCATCTCTGAAGTTCAACCCAGCTTTAAGGAATGTGGTGGCCAAAATGAGGAGCCAAAAGACAATCTGGAGAAAGGACAGCCAAACGGGATTGTTATTCTTGAAAAACAATACCGAGAAAACCTAGAAAAACATTGCAGATATGTGGAAACACATTTATACTAAACAGATATACAGGGTGAGGCAACATCCACCAATCCCATTCATGCCAACTAGCCACACAGGTTACTTCCTTGGCTCAGCTTCAAGGATCCAGACTTGGCTCTTGGCTTCAGCTTCTGAAAAATACCAAAGAATACCAGGATCTGGATAGGTTACTTTGACTTGGCTTTGCTCAAGGAGGCTTTCCGTAGAAGTCACAACAACTCTAATTGTTCCCAGGAAATAATGTTGCACGTTTTTGTTGTTAGAATTAACACATGTTCACATGTTCAGTTCAGATCACAACAGGGCAGGTTCATGTAAGGACAAATATGCTGAAGTGATAAACTAATTGTTCAACACATTAAGGGGTAATGTGTTGAACAATTAGTTTATCACTTGGGGGCCACTTAACCACCATTCTACATCATGATCCTTTACCAGACAAGTGGAAATTGCCACCCGAGTTATGTTTGAATGTAATCAATACCTATTTTTGAACATTATCAAACATATGACTGATTATTTAGAGTAAATGTATGTAGTAGGACCACTGGCCTGGGCCTCTGGTCTAGCTCTTTCTTCTTTTTCTACAAATATATGGATCTATGTTGGGCAGTTAGTTGTTACTACTTCAATTCCATTTGCATTTATTCAAGAAGGGTGCCTTGTAGGGCCCCTTAACTAAGGTGCAGACTTGGGTCTACCCGTTAGCATTTCTATGAGTTTGCATGCGATAACTCATTAACGCAAGTGGCAAAGCGTCTAACCAGTTTAGCTTTCTGCTAGCACAAATCTTGTTCAACTTGACTTTGGGGATGATATGCTGCCCCCAACCTCTGTTTTATTCTTAACTGTTGCAAAATTCACTTGGCTACCTTTTGCACAAATGCTGACCCATTATCTGAACTTATTTCTGATGGTATGCCAAATCATGGGATAACCTCCCTCATCAGAACCTTGACAACAGTCTCAGCTCTGAGATTCTTTGATGGAGTTGCTTTCACCTAGCAACTGAATCGATCAATAACCACTTATATTCCTTTATTTAGAATATTTTTCACAATTTGGTTTTGCTATCATTGATGGTCCACTCATGATCATGTGATTATTGCAAGAAGGAAAAATTAGCGGATTGTTGGTTTCTTGCCATTCAGTCAGAGTAGCGACATGTATCTTTGAACCAAGATTTTTTGATTCAACTGTTCATTCACCAATTAAGTGATGTGTGGAACAGATTCAGACATGTTCTACCACTCTGAAATAAATACATTTGGTTGTAACTTGTTTTCTCATCCTATTTTTCTTCAAATACTGTAATGCATGAGGGATCATAGAACATTGTACATTGATAGTCGACTTAAATAAATTTCTCCCAATCCCACGTATATTTGAAAATCCAATCCAGACCCTTCAACATACAGTACACCTCTTGAGGTGAACACAAAACCTTGTCTACACACATAATCTACACAATGTATCCCTTCCCAGTGTCTTTATTGGAGTTTGATCAGATACCAAAATTGGTACTTTTGTTTCACTACCTTGGCAGCTAGCTGCACTGGAGCTGTAGTTGGAATCATCTCTTTTATTCCAGAGAATCCTACTGTCTTAACAAATTTACCTGATGTGGGGAGGTGTGTGGTATATTCAGGGCTTACTACGCAAGTGTAAGTGGTTCCAGTGTCAACCATCATTGGTGTCTGCCTATCTTCTAATTGAACCTGTAAAATGGGTTCTTTATCAGCTTCCATGGTTCTGATTGGAAGTAGTGTTGGGAAGTTTGAGTCTTTTAACTCGGATCACTTACTCTCGGACGGTAAATTGAACTTATCTTTTTTTGAGCTTTTTATGCAGCTGCCATGTGGCAAGGGAACGTACTGCATGAAAATGAACGAATCACTCACTGAGAGTACTCATTACTCCTGAGTTATATAAAAGATTAGTTCAAATCGAACGATACGTTCACGACCGACACAACACTAATTGGAAGCTGACCCTCCTCTGTAGGACTCTCTGGAGACCCCTCGTAAGCATATTTTGGACCTGCCCATGGGCCTCTACCTCCGCTAGCCACCATTAGCCATGTGAACTTGATAATGATGTTTGTATTTACAGATTGTTGATGCTGCTTCAATGCAGCCATTCCAATGTTACTAAATTCTCTTCCAGCTAAGCCACGGCCGCTCCTGCTACGTGTTTTCAGCTGTATACTTCAGATACTGTATACTGTAGTAGCAGCGATAGCCACCATGGCTGAAAGAAAAGAGCTCATAAAAATGTAATTATCAGAGAATGCAATAAAAGAACTTATAAATTTAAAATGATTGCATGTGTCTGATGAACGTCTGTGTCCATGAGATGCCACCACAGGCTGCAGGCTGCTGTTAAGTGCTGGTGGTTTTGGCCACAGCTTTGAGCTAACAGTGAGATATAGTGCAGTCCTAATGGACGTGTAACACCCCCAAACATCAAGATCCAACTAACACCTCCCTGTTTCCTGTAAGCTCCCCAAGATAACCTGCAGCAACTGAAGGCAAAGATAGAGTGACAGGATATTTTTCAAGGATATTCAGATATTATATACTTTCCATGTACAGTACAGGCAATTTCTGCAGTTATAACTAGATTTACCTGCCCTTCCTTGACACACATATTTGTTAATTCAATAAGGCTGATTTCTGAAGATGGACCCATAAACAATTTAAAGATGATAATCTAAAAACTGATTCATTTGACCATGTACAACAGATTTTTGTCAATACCTGTTAATGCAGTTACATCCTGTTTCATTAGCAAATGCTGGTTGTGAAAAGAAATTATAATAACTTGATTTAATATATAATTCATTGATTTAATATATAATGAACCTATTAAATATTTAGCTACTAGTTAATATGAAGGTGGTGTTTAGAAAGGTTAATATGCACAATCGTGATAGAAAAATAAAAACAGAAAAGGGAAAGTTAGAGAAGGAGAAGATAAGGAAGGTGGGTGGTAAATTTTAAGTATTTTTTTAATAAGCTATAGTCAGGGGAAACATGTGTCTTCTATCATTGTGTTGTCTTTATTCTTTGCATTACTTTGCTAATTATGAGGAGCTATGGGTGGTGCTCCATTCACAGAAAGAAAGCCATGGATGCCACAACTAACCCTCAGTTTACAGAGAGCTGAATGAATCTCCACAATCTTTAAAGGTGTCAGTAATTCTTATTCCATTCTTATTTGATGTATTTCCTTTGAATAATATGTCTGTATTAGTATTTGTCTAGCAATGGACATAAGAGGGATCGAAAGGCACCAGTGCCAGTAAAGGTATGGTATTGTGGCATATATGTCCACTCTTGTATGATGTAGTACATATATGACAGATACTCAGGTATGTGCAATGCATGTGTGCAAAGTGCGTGGTTAAAACTATAAATAAATAAGTTAAAATGTTGCCGACAACGCCACCTATAGGTTAAAAAGAGCCTAGGACTCTAAGCTAAAACAAGATATAAAACACAGGTTCTTCAGGGTATGGTTTATTTACAATGTACTAAAATACAATAAAAATACTTAAAAATGTCCCCCATTTCAGTCTCTCTGCTTCCACCGTCCTCCAGCCGCCGTCCGCCACCCGCTCCAGCCGTCGTCCGCCTCCCGCTCCAGCCGCCGTCCGCCCCTCGCCTGACCCCCTCCTGGCCCCGGGGCTGACTCCCCGGTGCCCGCCACTTCAATCTTAGATTGCTGTACCTAGTACTGCGTCCGCGAGCACCAGCAGCCGCACTTCAGGGGTGGTCCTGGCTCTGGCTCCTGGCTTGGCTCTTGTACCGGGCCCCAACCAGACCCCAGCTTGAGCATCATTAGTGTAACTTCTATTTGCAGCAGACAACTGCTTTAAACAAAAAAAGGTCTAATACTCCAACTGTAAAACCAAAAAGCAGACAGACAAATTTAGCATCTAGCTGAACATAGTGGAACATTTAACCCCTAAAGAGCCAGATATTTCCCTCAGGTATTGTTATGTAGCAAACCAGAGCTTGAAGGAGAGTGAGTATCAGACTTTCATCAGGTGGCCTTCTCAAGGTGTAAATACAAGTCTTTGCTAGCACCATGACTCTGGATTGAATTTACAGCTCGTAGTGCTGCACCCAAGTGGCTAAAACAATCCAACACTTTACACAGGTTTTACATTTGAAAACTGTATTCTCAATTTGCCCTTTTAGCAAATAAGCCACTTATGAGGAAGGACCCTAACAGGAACGTCGTGTGTCCACAGCATGATATTGTGTTTACATGTATGTTTTTGAGAAAGCAAAATTTAAAGTGACAATAACATTACACATTCACAGATTAATTTATTGACACAAAAAGAAAAACATTCATTTTGGCCCAGAAGTTTAGTCTATAATGTTTTACAGTTTAGGTGTTGCATGGCTGCTGTGTAACTCATGTATGCATACACATCATGCATGTAGTATACATGAGTCAAAATTTTCAACTGCTGGTCAATGCACATCCAGTGCTATTCCATTTATATACCACGCATTGCATTATATTTCTACGGCTGTGAACATGGCACCGATGATAGCTCATTTTCTTATCAGGGCTTATACAATATAACAGCTCTATCCTCTAACTGTTAGCGTAGAGCATGTTATCATCCAGAATTAAAAGCGATCCCTCTTGACAATCCAGGTAAATGTGATTTTTGGCCAAACTTTAATATTTCTAGAATGATTCTGGTTGGCCCTATTTAAGCCTGTGTTTTAGAGCACCATGGTGAATACCTTAGTTTTATACACCATCAGTTTCTGTGCTGTGCGTTGTTTCTTTCTCGAACCTGTTCTCATTATCTGTCTGATAGTTCAGGTTCTCTTTTTCTACCTGAGCATTTGCGTCCCTGCAAAACTCGTCTTTTCCTTCCTTCACCTCCTCCTCTGACTTCTGCCTATCCATCTCTATCGTTGCTTTCCCCCTGGGAGGGGGAGCAAACTCAACAGTGATCTCTGTCAGGGATTGGAGATGTTTCTTCTCCTGGGTGTTATTGGTGGAGATGACTCTGTCATCTTGGGAGAGATGCTCTGTTCCGCAAACCTCCCCTCCCTCCTCCAGTTCTTTTACAATCCTTGTACAAACTTTAGGAGCATGAGGGGTGAGTTTGGGAGTTTTAGGATTGCTTGGCTGGTCCTCAGTGGGATTTGATGGGACCTGAAGTTCAATTTCCTTTGAAGCTTTTGTATGCTGCTTCTCTGTTTCTGGATCTGGTTTTCGAAACTGACGTCTAAGGAGGATGATGACGCCAATTATGAAGAAATACGAAGAACCACTGAGACCAGTAATCAGACCCAGGAAGATGATCCTGAATATAGAGACAAAACATGAACTTAAGGTAATAAAGGGCAGAAATCTTAATTACTGTTGTGTCTAAAGTCTACCACATTTATAGTCCATGGTGTACCTGTACATGGTAGAGTCATAAATGCGGCATGCCCCCCTGCCGCCACACTTCTTGATCGACCACTTCAGGCAAGTTGTATCAATCAGTGCTCCGAAATACACTGGTGCAGGAATTCCAGCTAAAGACAAAGTATTACCAAAATATATACTGTTATAACACTGGAGAGAAATATTTGGGCCCCTCAAACATATATCTCATATTATCTTATTTTGACTGCAGCACACCAAACTAATAGAAAATGTGCGCTCCAGCAACACAAAAGGACATTTTTACGAGAGGAGGGAGTTTTAATTCTGGGACCCCCCAGTAACTGTACCAACCTTGAAAAGAGGAACAAATGAACAAAGTCCAAATTAAAAAGTTAAGTTAAGCAAAGTTGTACTTTACATGCACCTGGAAGTAATGAAGCTTACCAAGAGACCTAGTCGCCAAGGTCTGCATACCCAAGGCAAGGGATTTGAGCTCTGGTGAGATGCATCTAAAATAACAAAAGAAAGTTTCTATGTCAGACAGTGTCTTTAAAAGAAGAGAAGGAAGAGTTTGTCATTCTGGGTAATACATCCATTTGCTTTCTTGCCAAGAGAAGGTCAATACACCTGTACCTAGACTACCTGTAGACTATATAAAGATCTCCACTAAGTCAAAATATTCCAGATAGAGGCACTGCCACTGAGTCTGTGCAATAATAATCAGGGTAGATCTGTCAATCATGGGGATTTTATAGCATTAAGAACAAAAGGTCACATTTGAACAAACATCAGGGTGATAAAAACCACTTAAAATGATCATACCATCTTTTGGCGTTCAGTAATGAACGCGTTTCATCTTTATTTGTTTAATCTCTTTGTAAAATAACTAACATATAACATAATATACTGTATATAATGTGTAGGTGAACATTAGAGGTGCCGGGAGGCAGATTTTAATTCCTTATCAAACTTTCAGCAAGAAAAACAGTGACGTCTGTGATGTCACTCACAGCACGATATACAGTAACATACATTATTTTAATAATAATAAATGACCATAATGTCAATTATCAATATTTCAAGTCACAGACCGTATGATAACCATGTAGCCAGGTGTTGCTCCCAGAGAGCCGATAAAGGAGCTGAGAACAGATACAGCCATGTAAGAAGTGAAACTTCGGCTACAGTCCTTGGACTGAGGACAGTGGCCCAGATTCACAGATGTACTGCTGCCTGCTGGGTAGGAGGTGGACACACAGCTGCAGTTGTGAAAGACCTGGTAAAGAGAGAGAGACACTGCAATGTCAGTCAATGTGATGTTAATTCCCACAGTAATTTCTCAGACAAATAATGGTGAGGTTGTGATGACAAGCTGGTTTCATCAAAAAAATCGAATAAACCTTCATAGATTAATAAATGTTGAAAGCTGAAAAATATGCTTAAATTCAAAATTCTGATATGTGGGACTTTAAAAGACATACAATGAACATGAAATAAAATATTAGGTCATGCAAATGAACTGAAAGCACTTTTAATGAGATCTTGATAGGAACTCGAGAGAAAAAAACAGAGACTGAAGAGGGTAGATAGCTGAATGGGGAGAGAAAGAGAAGGAATTATAACTCCAGTTTTTTGGGATTGTCATAATTAAATTCCTTCCTTGAGTCACAAGTTCAAGGTTTATCAAATCTTGCTGAGGAATGTTTTCATGGAATGAAGGTTGTGGGCTGCATGGTACTGCTGATAAACATGTCTAATTAATTGATGGTGTCAGTTTGTAGAGAAACTAACACAAATATCTCACTCTAAATAGCTGATAAGCAGGTTTACTCTAAAAACTGTGTGTTTGTGCATTAACAAGTATGTGCGCAGCCCTACTGTATTCTTGCCAAATCCACTGGAGCTGAGGCAGCCAGCCATACATGGAGAGATGTAGGTGATGCCGCTGTCTGAGCACACGGGGTCCCACTCCTCTGTTGAACATGAGCAGTCCCTGTTACACTCTGAGAAGAGCATTTCTCTGTTGTATGACACACCGTGTGTCCTGCAGAGCAAATGGGGTTTATGTTTAATATTAGCAACAGGTGGTGCATCTAATAATCAGAATTATTTTATTTTGAGATTTAAAAAAGAAGTTATTATCATCGTCACATGGCCTTAATGTATCAGCACTGACCCATTGTATGAGATGGTGAGCCCAGCCACGGGAATGTTGTCACACTTAGTGCCAAACTGCAGCAGCAGGAGGAGGTATGACATGAACGATGTGGCAAAGGAGAGCTGAGCTCCTGACACCAAACTCAGTTTATACCTCTTCATCAGCAGCCCTCCCAGGAAGATCCCTACTGCCACCACTGGCAGGTTCAACACACCTATAAGAAAAGCACCAGGGGGTCTGGACACTGGGAGGCCCCTCTTAGAGTAGGAACTCTCTCACTGTCAGACACCCTAAAATGTTTTGTTTCTCCATGAGTCTTTAAGCTTTGAGTACCACGAGACACAAGGCACTGCCAACTCAAATTATGACTTTTGACCTTTTTTAACTTCAGCTAAGCTGAGTACTGCCTGAACTATGTGTTAGTTTCTTACAGAATGTGTGCACATTTCTTTGTCTATTTCAATATAATCAAACATTTAGCCTTGAGTGAACTAATATATGTATCTAATATGTATTTAAGTGCCTATTACACAATGTGTGCATCTTTGTTGTAGTACTTGAGATTGGTCTTGGTCTTTGGCCAAAAGAAGACACACAACAGTATGAGTACAGAGACAGCCTCACCCAAAGCGATTTGCAAAAACACTGTAATATCACTGTGGAAATACACATATTTGTTTTTTTGCTGAGAGTATTGATAATACTCTCATGTCTTCAAGCTAATTTAGATTATCTTAAAAGGGACTCAAAACAGCGGGAACTGGCTAATCTGGCTCTGTTCAGAGTAAAAGAAGTCTTCCTACCAGCACCTCTATAGTCAGTTTGATTAATATAATATCTAATATCTATAAACAAAAACTGAAGTGTAAAATCAAAAGATATTTCCCCCAATTTCCAATCATTATGCTAAGCTATGCTAACCATCTCCTGGCTCTAGCTCAATATTTACTATACTGACCTGACAGCTCATCTAACTCAGCTGAAAGCGAGCGTATCTCCAAACTACGGCTCTGTCTAAACACACTTACATCTCCACCATTGGTTGACTCAGTGTAGTGCTGTCTTTGCAGTGTATCAGAAAGTGAGAATATGTGATTTTTGCTACAAGAAAGAAGGCGTTCTTCTTCTTACAAATGAAAGAGGTCATAAAAAATAAAATGCACTCTGTCATTCAGTACTGCTGCTTTAGCTTCACTTGGTCTATATGAGCAGTAGCTTATGACAGCTAATGTTAGTTCTGCTGACATAACTGAGGCAGTTTGAGCAATAGCACCAAGGGCAGAGGTGTAAATGTAGGAGGTTTTCCACATATAACAACTATATTAATGTTGTATATAGAGTTGTTTTTTTGTTTTGTTTTTTTGTTTTTGTTTTTTTACCTATGAGGAAGTTGGCTCTGGATGCAGACTGTCCAAACTGTTGTTCCATGTATTTGGCTTTGAAGGTGAAATGACCAATGAAAGAGTTGTACTTTAGGATGCTCCCACAAAGGAGGAGGAAGTAGGCAGGAGTTCCCAACAGGCGCTTCAACGAGGGAAGAAACCCTATGGAAAAAACATCCAGTAAAGATACGAGCAAGTCTGTGTTCTGTTATGGAAAGAAGAATTGCCTCAACCTTTAGCGATGTCAGACAGCTTGAGGTTTTCATTGTTGTTGACGGTATCCTCAGTCCCATCTAAGTTCTCCTGGCTGCCCTTGTCTTCCTCTTGCTTTGGCAGTGAGCGGGGCAGGAACCAGAAGGGGATGCTTGAGATGAGCATGAGGGCAGAGGACGCCAGGAAGCCCAGCCACCAGGCGCCCACCCATCGGGCATCTTTAGGAGTGATGGTGATACTTTCTGGATGACAGAGTGCACATCAGAAGCAGGAAGTCTGTTTGATTTTAACTTTCATTTGTTCTTTTAATCTGCCACTTCATCTGTGTGTAGTTGCCATATTGAACACCAAATTGTATTTTGATTACTTCTTTATTACTTCTCTAGAAACAACACAGCAGACTTTTGGTGGACTATTGAGTTTTTTGGCAAATGAATTATTAATTTTACCTTATCTATCCATGAGAGTCAAGTCCCTCAAAGGGAAACTCAGAAGTGTCCTCACTAACCTGTTCTGACAGGTTTGTGCAGCCTATTTTTATGGTAGAGTGTCAGACATTTGCACCATGAGATAGTCAAAATCAGACTGAACCAAAGCTCCATTAGTGACCATGCCTCTTCTGTCAAGACATGAAATTTAATTCCAAAAGTATTCTTTTGTTTAACTCTGTCCACACAGGCGTCATGTCAGTCATGTTTTTCGGTCATCTGTCACACGCCTCTGATCGGACAGATTTACTACTATCAATCCAGCTGACAGCACAGAGAACGAGACACAAGCAGGTTTCTCATTTCTGGCCCTCAACCGTTGATTTTCTTAACAGAAATGACGACTGATTATGGCTGTTATTAGCAAATGAAGCTAACATTAGCTCTTACAGTGAAGACTAACCATAACTGATGACACTGCAAAATGAATGTGTTACGCTTACCCATGTCAACATATCCAATGTCGACATATAGTTTAGCACAATAGGAGCCCAGAAGGAAACCAAACATGGGACCCAGGATAGTAATGGTCTGGAGACAAGCTGCAAAAACACAAAACAATCACAGGATTGACATTTTCTATATAGAGAGAAGAAGAGAAGAGATTTTTTTGTTAAATTAGAGTTTGGGAGGTAGCTTTAACCTATAAAAAGGATGAATATAAAAGAGAACTGATGTACATATTAGTGTTGTAGTACTGGAGACTGGTCTTAGTATTGAGACCGGGTTCAAGACTTTTTAAAGGCCTCGATTTCGTCTCAGAATCGACTGGTCTTGTCTCTGTTGTTTTGTCTATGCATTGTCTGATTTATTTGTTAACTGTCTGGGAGCAGACATTAGCAAGATCTTCTGAATAAAATTTGGTTTCCTAAACCACAAAGAGTTCATTTGTAAGAACTCAGAAAAACCACCAAAAGAGTTTTCAGGAATATTAGCTATTAGCCATACACTGTTTGGTCCTGGTCTTGGGTTGGTCCTGGTCGTGATTTGGTCTCAACCCCTCAAAGTCTTCTCTCTGTCTCGATATACTCTGGTCTTGGTCATGACTTGGTCTCGGTTTAGTTGGTCTTGAATACAACACTGGTACACATTTTACTTATTACATTTGTTCACAGTAGAGACCTAAACATAGACCTGGGCCTGCCACCTGTTCCTTCAAGGCAATCCAAACTTTTCTCGTCTGTTGTTCCCTGTTGGTAGAACGCACTACCAGTTCCAACCAGATCAGGGGCTTCCCTCTCTACCTTTAAAAAACTCCTGAAGACCCAGCTCTTCAGAGTACCTCCCCTCCTAGCACTACCAACAACTAGACATGCTAAATCTACCCCTTAAGAATTATAACAGCACTTACTGCTGCATTAACACTTTCTTATCATACTGTACCTTGATTGTTCCCTTCTCTGTAAGTCACTTTGGATAAAAGCGTCAGCTAAATTATTAAATGTAAATGCAAATGTAAAAAGGTTTGATCTACGATTAATGTAGCTTGAAAGTTTTAAATGTGTGTGTTGATTAACAATATTTATGACATTGGGACCTTTTAAAAATCCCACTAGAGATCCAAAATGAGCAGTGATGTCTTACCAATATAGAATGGTGAGTTTTCTGTTTTAGCAAAGTCATCAATGTAGGAGATGCCCAGAGGTGTGATCGGGGTTTCTCCAATCCCCCGCAGAGCATTCCCGAGGAACACATAGATCCACATGTTGGAACCAGACTCTCTCACACAGGCTTCATAAACACACACACAGACATAATAGGAATACATGATATTGTTTCTGTCACAAAGGTAAACAACAATTTCAATTGACAGTGATCTACACTATCTCTGATGTATCGTTTAACACTTGTTTTTTTTTAAACTGTTAAAATCACCAGTCCAGATTTAGAAAATACATACATTTATTTTGTCAAACGTCTTAACTCTTCCAAAATTTCTCTGTAAGCTGCTGCCTGCTGCTCCCTTTAGGCATCACTAATTTAGTCATCACTAAGTGCATTAGCGTTTTTGTGTGTGTGTTGTATGTATTGACTCCGTCATTCACTGACTCTGATGAGAATTTTTGTATTGAAAAGTCTAAAGAAAAGTCTTTAGTGCATGCTGAATTAAAAACTTTGTATGGATCATCCTCCCACGTGTTATTGAGACAGAGACAATAAAGTCTGCTAGCTCAAACCAGATGTATGAATACAATGTTATGTTCATTCAGTATCATTTTAATAGGATGTGGCTTTAAACTTGTATACCGGTGCATTGTATGTGACTGCCATATTGTGTTTCTTTCTAAATACATCTCATCAGAATAGCTAAACAGGATCAATACATTGCATCCAATGGGTGTGTGACGTGTTTTTGTGAAGAGAAGAATTAATTATGGCTCAACAATAGGAAGACGGAGGTAACATTTCAACTGTAGCCCATCTCGGGGAACTAGAGCTGACTGGAACAAGAGTTTCTCCTCAAAACATTGTAGAATATGTAAACAGATATGTGTCCAAGCTGAATTTATTACCATAAATATTACAGATGTCTGCTTTCTCTGTGATGCAATAAGACCTGATGTTCCCACATATTATTCTGTCTCTTTTCACTTTCTTTTAACAGCTTTCAGCTCTTGTTGGTGTGCTCTGCAGTCTGCATACAGTCTTGATCATTGGTGCTGTTGAGTAATGTTGGGAGATGGGGAGAATTTTCTGTCTAGGGTTATCAGGTTATTAAAATTCTAGACGTTTTCAGCCACCCAAGGGGTGTAATTTTGGGGTTGATGATTTCAGTTCACTATGTACGCAGCATGTGAAGTGAGTGGCTTTGAAAGTCAGGCCAAGATCAGTGCATTCCAAAGATGGCTGAAAGAAAGCCAGTGAGCTGTTCATGGTTTTAACCAGGTTTCATGTTAATGAAGACTCTTTGTACATGCTGCTGTTGTGGTTTCTTGTTCACTGGTCATAGCAGCAAGTATAACCTGATTGCATGTTATTGAACTCTGTGGGTAGACGTTTGTCAGAAAGTGATAACCAGATCGATGGCTAACTTTTCCACCCACGTAACCAGTATTGTGCAGTTGAAAGTTTAATTGTTAGGTTTGTCATTCGTACGCATCCTAATGATACAAGTTTAGAAAAAAACACTGGATTAAAAACTGACTCAGCTTGGGTCAATATAGCACCTATGTAATATGGCATTAACTTTACCCAGTACCAATATAGTGTTTTAGCCCAATTTGGTAACCGAGTGTTTTTATTGTATATGTGACATTGTAATTATTTATGTAACAAGACTAAGAGTATACTGCCATGCTACCAGCATTTAACCCAACACAACAAATGTCAACGTTGTGGTTGCTGTGAAATGAAGCCAACGCGTCGAAAACTGCAGTTCCTCAAACGGCCACGGCTGGCTACACAGTGTGTCATTCTCCATAAGCCCCCATGTTAAAATGTCCAAATTCACATGTTCCAGCCTGGTACAAAAAAACAGTTTTGGTATCTATAGTTAATTTCCCAGTTTATGACAACTGTACTGAGTCACCCGTCAAATTAAAATATTAAAATTTAAAGTTATGCGTAATTAACAGCATTGCCTGGTGGGTGCTGTTACGGCTTGTTTAAGAAACTGGCCTATAATACTGGCAAAGTCATGGAATCATCAGAGTTGTTAGGATTTATTGATTGGGAGCCATGAGTGCCTGTACAAACTGTTATTGCTAATCCATGCAGTGATATAGAAGCAAAGTCAGAGGATCACCAAAGTTAGCATCCACCTAATTGTTGTTGAGATATTTCAGGATCCTAATTACTCATATACATACACATATATACACATATATATATATATATACGCAAATATTTTTTTATTCTTAAATCATATTTACCTGCTTTGTCTTCCCAAGAAGGCTCCATCTGAATTTCAGGTACATGTTCTGTGTTCAGAGGATCAACACAGGCTGCGATGTTCACACTGTCATTTTGGAACTGAATGACTGTATCGTACTTGTAACTGTGAAAACAAGTGGTGCCACAGTGAGACATTGTACAATATCATTTGGAGGTCTTTCTTCATCATTTTTGTTTTCAAACGTTTATAAAATTGTGTGTTTGTGGATGTTTACCGTCCCATGAAGAAGTGTGTCAGGCCAGTGAGAAAGCCCCCTACAGCCATGAGAAAACAGCCCATGGCAATGAGTCTGGGCCGATGCAGCTTGGCCCCAAAATGGCTGACCACAGCAAGAAACAGCAAGTTGCCTACCTCCAAGAAAAAGAAACCAAAGGAGCAAAAGAACACATTAATACAGTTAGAGGAGTCTGTAAAGGTTCTTATCCAAGTAATTTTTAGAGAAGGGTTAAAGGGTTAAATCTGGGGCAACTGGACTTGGTTGACGATCCGTGACGATCCATCTCATCTAAGGGGCTTCTTCAGTTCTGACTGATGATACTCAGGTATTTTAGCCTTGGTGAGATCGTTGACCAGGCCATTGTTTGCACGTGGCTCATTAGTGTCATTAAATAGCAGCCGTTAAAGTCACCTGAGGTCTGGTGTGAATGAAGGTCGTTAAGATCACCTGAGCTCTGGTGTGGACGATGGTCAGTGGAGTCGAACAAGGTCATGTGTGAATTGTTTTTCATTCAATGGTCTGGTCAACGATCCCAATCAAGTCCAGTTGCCCTAGATTTAACCCTTCTCGAAGATTGATACACTGAGATGTTCAGTCTTCAGACAGTCATTGACTACACAGCCGAACTGAAAAAGGTGTCAGAAACAAAAATAAGACCTGACCAGATGCACAAATGATTCGAATTAAATTAACAGATAGATGTACCCATCTCAAAACTGCCATCAATGAGTCCAATGTGCAGGCTGGAAAGATCAAAACGTCTTTCAATCTGAGTAATCGAGCTCTTCATGTATGTTCCTGTCAGAGCCTTGGAGAAACTGGCGAAGGACATCGCCATGGTAAACAGCTAGAAAACACAAGGGGAAATGTGTCATCAGCCTAAACAATGCTGAGCTAATTTCACATGTCATTTGATACTTTATTACAAACAAATCTATTATAGCCACTTTAATAATAAAAAGAAAATAAACAGAAAATCATCTCATGAATGTAGTTTACAGGACATATTGTGGTCAATGTAAATTTGTATGGCATCCAATTTCACTTACTTTCAAACTTATTGACTCTGGGTTGAGAACTGAACCGAGCAAAAATTTACAATTTTATGCACAGAATCCTCACACATGCTGGCTAATCCAAGCTGTGTTTCAATATTGTTTTATTAACATGTCACTGAAGTGATCTCACGCGCAGTCTGCAGACAGCTTACATATGCTTTGAAATGGTTTCTACCTCCTACATTGCAGCCTCCTCAGTCTTTGGTTTTTCTCTGTGTGTGGGCACCCTGCAGTCTCTTTATTATAAAGTTAATTCCCATTGGGGATTATTGAAATCCTCCTGGATGTTTTTCTGTGTATAGTATTCACCTATTAAGGTGTTTTGCTACAGAGGCTTTCGTTCTTAACTTAAACTCACAATTTGCACTCTAAATTCTCTTGAAAACCTTAAGGCACATAAAACAGTGTGCTGTCTAATAAGCACTGCAACAGCTGATGACATATAGTAAGAATAATTTGATTTACTCTACTTCAACAAGAATGTGAAGCAGAATACTGCACAAGCAGAGCACCCACATAAAGCTGCCAATACAGTTTTGTGAGCTGTGGTCCATGAGGAAAACTTCTTACAATAAATTGTTGCTTGTGTTTTGAGAGAAATGCTCCATTAGCCTGCTGATGTAGTGCCGCAATCAGGCAAGGCTGTGCTCAGGACAGACACTGAAGTGTTTGACAAAAGTTGATATGCTGATCTATAGCAGAAATGTGGCTTGCCAAGATTTTCGAAAACAACATAAAATCATCTCTTGACTTGATTCTACCTACTTTGGGGAAACATATCTCTGAAAATGACCAAAGCCTGACACGTGTCTCACATTTTAAGCGTTTATCCATCCATTATCTATACGTGTTTTATCAAAGTTTGAACCTTTGCTGTCAGTGGACAGTGCTAACAACGCCACCAATGTTGCCTTTTTTAGGCTTTAACTGATGTTTTCATCTAGAGCAATTTACTCTGAGTGCATCGACAGAATGAACTTCAGTCCCTTAAGTAACCAGCAGTGAAGTGTTGATTACAGATGTAGTACTTTGAGAGTGGTGATGCTAGGGCATTTTCTGGTCTTCTGGTCAGGGTCAAACAGAGCCTGCTGGCTGGTAATCATGCCTCTGTCCTCCGTTGCTTCATCCATCGTGCACTCAACGTTGTGTCTGCTGGTCTATCTACCTGCCCTCACTGCAAGAAAAGCAGACACACACATAAAAGAAATACTAGAAATGTCTAACATACTATGTTCCCAGCTTATATTACCTCTACTACCTCTACCCTACTTAAAGGAATAGTTCAACACTTAGGGCAATTTAGCTTAATTCCCTTCTTGCTGAGAGTTAGGAGAGGTTTGAGACCACTTGGCACAAAAAATATAAATCTATTGTTATAATTAGGAGGGTTAGTCATAACCACACACAGTCTCCTTACTCTTCATTATAATCTAATTTATTATTATCTTTCATATTGTAATACAGTTTGGGAGATTACATTTCGTACTACTCTCCACAAAATTTTGTTAGAACTGCAACCCGATCAGATTTACATATTTTATCTCTATTTCAGAAAATCCAGATTCTTCACTATTACTATTTATGACATCAGTATTTCTCAAATATGTGTTTTTACTTTAAAGATCCATTAAAGTGAAGTGGAATATTCCAAAGCAGTTCAAGACTGTCCATATTTAGTCCACTTGTCAATCGATAGATCTTCATCCTCCTGGATTTCTCACAAGGTTCATTTTAAATTAAAAAAAAAAAAAAAACATTGGTTTACAAAATTATGGAATAGCTTTCCCACCAGGAAAAAAGACCATTTAACTTTGAAACTGAAACTAACACACACTCATGTACATCACAGAGGAGTCATCATCACATTTTCTACTTTTATATTGATATTATTATTAGCTGTAATATCATTTTCTGTATGTTCATGTTGTGTTCTCTTTAACAGTGAAAATTTAACTTTAGATGGAGGCTTTAAATAACCTGCTCACTGTGCACCGTATATTGTTTCAATTTCAATTCAGTTTTATTTATATAGCGCTAAATCATAACAGAAGTCATGATATGACATTATAGAGCCGGTCTAGACCATACTCTTTTTAATGTTATTTACAGAGACTCCACAATTCCCACCATGAGCAAGCACTTGACTATGGTGGCAAGGAAAAACTTCCTTTTAACAGGCAGAAACCTTGAGCAGAACCCATCTCATTAGCTTTGATTTGTTATTCTTGTTATTTTTATGTATTTTGTGCAAAAAATTAAAACTATAAAAAGAAAACACATCTGTACAGCAAATATGTATCAAATATGATTAGCCTAGTTTAGAATAAAGACTAGAAACAGCCAACCTGGCTGCACCAACATCACCTTAAAAGCTTACTTATTACTTACTAATTATTTTGTTTCTAGTCTTCATGCTAAGCCGATCTAACTCACTGCTACCTGTTTTTATCTACAGATATGGGAGTGGTATTAATTTGCTCATGTAACTCTCAGCAAGAAAGTTGTTTCATATAAATGATATATACATTTTGTGATATATTTCACATCACATCATATTAAATGGAAATAAACAAATTTCAGTTTTTGTAAAACATAAAAATAACTTTTAGTTTACCAAGCTTTTCATTCAACACTATAATAATCTACTGCATAATGGTTTCAAAGACTTCATATTCTCAGTAATTAGCTGATAACTAGTCTCATAACATTTATAAAACAAACTATCTGCATCAGCTTGTTTAGAGTTTCATGATATTGAAACATTTCCTCACGTGCAAATCCATTCCCGTCAGTTCAGCCTCACATATCTGAATTAGTAAAGTGAGTGAAAACAGAAGAGCTGTAATGGTACCTATGTAAACTCCACAGCAAACTCTTCTTCTCACAATCCTCTCAGTTCAAGACAAGTCAGGAGATGCAGCTGAAATCCATATCAGAGAGAAAATGTTTCAACTCATTTCTTCTCTGGACAGCTTGAGAGGAGAGCAGGATCCTGACATAAAGTACCACGATCAATGAGTTAGTATGTTTTTACCTCATAACTTCACTGATCTCCATCAGGTTTAGCCTGGTTAATACTGCCACCCAAAGCACAGCTCTCCTCTAAAGTCTTTCAAGCCCTGGTTTTATCAGAGGAATTGTATTATATTGAGAGAAATAAATAGCAAAATCACTACTTTAAAGCAACTACTGAGGAAGGTTAATGAAATACCTAGTGCATCTCCACGCCAAAGGGGACTGGGGTCTCCCCTCTCTTCTTCTTCTTCTTCTTCTGCTCCTCTTTAAGCAGCCATGTGTCTCTACCCAAGCTTCTATTCTCCTGGCCAAGGGCAGAGCAGTTACTTGGAACCAGACGGACAAAAGGCCTCACACATTTTTATTCCACACACATGCCAGCCAGAACAGGAGGGGGATAGCAACAAGAGAACAGGGGGGAGGTAGAGGGGAGACAGATTAGTAACTCCAAACCAGGCGCTTTGGATTTTTTTTTTTTTTTTTTTTAATCACAAGGTAATGTGTCAAATACAAAGGAGGGTCCAAATGGCCTTTCATAAATCTACTGATAGCACACAACAAAAAATTATGTATTACACCAAAATACTTCAATCTAAAATCCAGTGCACGCATTCTTTAAATTTGCTGGATGGTTTTAATGAAGACCTCAAACAGACTGTCTCTGTGTAAATACGTGTCAGGGAATGTCGGTCAGTCCAGTGACTGGTGGAGGGTTCACGCCACCAGGCAGTACACTCAGCTTTGGTCCTTCATGAATTCCAAGGATTAGGATTAAGAACCTCAACATTCCTGCACAGCAGCAGTGAAGTGAAGTGTACCATTTTTCCTTTCCCTTTCCCTTTTCTGATACTTTACTTTTTTTTAAGATTCTGGGATTTTGCATTTGGTGTTTTCATGTGTCACTGTATCTAGTTTAGAGGTACATTCAGACAGGAATGTACTGTAGTTTGTGACTGTGACCAGACCAGATACTGTATACGCTGCAAATATAATACTTGACAGTGCATATGTCAAATACACAGATTCTCTATAATTCTATATTATAAATCTAATATTATAAGTCATGTCTGACTGGCTTTGGTTTGCTCAATCATTGCAGTGCCTTCCAGTGGGAGGCATATAATGTTGTATAGAGTACAGCCTGCTGGTGAAACCAGGTACTGATAGATAGATAGATTATTATTATTATTATATTGAGCAACAAGAGACTGAAGAAAATGAATGAATACATCACATTAAGGACATAAATACAGAGGAGATTATGTAATTTCCATTTAAATCATTTAACACAAAACTTTAAAAAACGTTTTAACTTTTCTTTTCTGCTCTGAAATAAAGCATTATTGGTATATTGGTGTACAGTAGTAAAACAGTTTAATCATTTCTCCTCCCTGTTTTAAGAAATGGTTGAACGATATGGTTTCTTGTATCTACCTGGAAGAAATTTGATATACTCTGTCGGACACTCATCACAAGTTCCTTGATGTCTGGGGACTCTTTATTAAGTATATTCAAAGTGACAGACCTCGTCCTCCGGACTAGTTGCGCTGGACACTATCATTCTGTCTCATTTCGTTTTGTACTGTCTACATTGTGCTTTGCACAGCCAAGCTTCCAGTCTCCTCGTCTTCATTTGGACCTGGCTCTTTGGACTCTGGACTTTTTAATCTACCTGTATACTTTTGATTCAGTGTGTGAGCTGACATGCATAACTGTAACTTATCTCGGTGGGCTGGCAGTTTGTTTTGTTTTGTCCTGCTCTTTTTGTTTCGTTGTATATTGTCTCTGTTGTTCTATATGTGGTTTAAACTTAAAAACGTTATAAATAAAGTGTTAAAAAAAAACAGTTTAATCATATATTATTGTAATCATTGGCCATAGCAGGTACAATACATAACATAACATGGTAAAATGTAAAAAACAAAAATAAACATGAGTAAAAATCATTGTCTTTTGCCCAATATAAAAGAAAAGTTATCTGGTGAGGCACAAAGTAAACAGAGGAGTCTGATGGACCAGGTTATGTAATACCAACCTTCAACTTTATGCAAGCCAGACTGATATATCGATGCACAAGTGCAAAGAGAACGATGAGGTAATGTTGGAGATTTACTCAGCATAATAGATGATAATGGGTGAATACACCGGTGATCAGACTGGCTGTCTTGGGTTTTGGGGAAACTGCAGGAAAGTAGGTTGGGGAAGGACCCCAATGAAGAAGCTGGAGCTGATGCAGATAATTTATTTATTAATAAAAAAGGAGCAAAGGCTCATGAGACAGGCAAGGATCAAAACCAGAGAAGGAGTCCAAAACAGGCCAAAAGGTCCAACTAAGAACAGGCATGAATCATTCAAATTCAAATTTTTATTTAGTGATTGTGCAGAATCAACATGGTCCCAATAAACTTTACAATAAAAAAACATACATAGGACAAACATACAGTAAGCAAATGAAATAATTTAAATAAAACAACCTAAATAAATAATCACTGTTAAAAGGTAATGGACATGACTGTGTTCTAAGTTCCAGGGTATAATGAAGTAAATAAATGAAAATTTAACAGAATGTGCTTATTTTACCAGTAATAGAAGACCATTCCAGAGAAAAGGGGGCACCATAGGCAAATGCTCTGAAGCTGGTTTGATTTATTTATTTTTATCTTTTTTTGGAACTGAAGGAATGACAAGGAGACTGCATCAAGAGACTGCATCTTGGTTTATATAGTATAGATAGCTTAAATAAGTAAGTTGGTGCAAGGTCATGACCTTATAAGTCCAAAGAAGAACCTTAAAATCAGCTCTAGCTTGCACTCGTAACAAATGAAAAGAGGCTAGAATCGCTGTTATGATTATTTTTTCAAGATCAAGATTCTAGCTGCAGCATTCTGAACTGAAGCTGAAGACCAGAGTAAAGGGCAGATAGAAGATATAAATGTATTGATTACAGTTTCAACATCACACAATGATAGGTCAGTTTTTGGTAATAGTCAGGATATGAGACTGAATCAAAAATAACTTTAAGATTTTTGATGGTCAAGCTTTCAGTAATAATACAGCCATCAATGTTAACCCTCAAATTCTCTCTGATCCTGCAACTAATAACTCCGTTCTCTCAGCATTTCACAGCAGAAAGTCTATTTTTAACATTTCTGATAGACATGCCTCTAAATTTAGGAGATGCATATAGCTGTGCAAATAATCAGGTTGATGGTCAATTGGGCAGGTCAGGCAGGAAGTTAGCCCCTTTACGCAAGTTTGTGCGTTCAAGCCAGAACTCAAACCTGTCCCTGTACCTGAAATTCTGATATATGTATCCAGGTCTGGTGAGGAAAGTGGGAACAGGTGAGGGGATGACCAGGACTGGAAAGAGAATCTGATGACATCTAGTGGATAGCTTGAGTATGGCAGGACTGGAGAGTTAGAGGAGAGTACATGGCCTGGGGGAAGTGAGCATGGGCAGGGACAGAGAGCCAGGCCAGGCCAAATAAACAGTTCATTTGAGAGAGATGTTGGGCTTAAATGTTGCTGCAGCAAAACAAATTTCAAAATCTTTTTTTTGACACTGAAAATAAACTCTTCCAGTCTGTCAAGTCAGCAAGTGCGCAACTGAAGACCAGACCACCATTGTTAAAATGAATGGCCGCTGTGTTATTAGTGCCATTGACCCTGTTATTGTTCATATTTTGTCTATATACATGTTGCATATATTTGATTTTATTTTGGGAATGATATATTAAAGCATGAGTTTTTTTTGTTTGTTTGTTTTCGTAGCAAGAGCACCACTTGTGGTTTACAGTCATGCAGTATTATCTCAACAACTAGCAAATGTTAGCATGCTAACAAGCTAAACTAAGATCCGGTAAACACGCAGTAAACACCTGCATGTTAGCTTTGTCACCGTGGGCATGTTAGCATCTCGAGTGTAGCTCATTTAACTGTAGATTCTTGTTTTTACTTAGACAGATGTAGGTCCCACTAACTTTAAAGTCAACCTTGAACCTGCGATAATTTATTATTTGACCTCTTTGAGAAGCATAAAGAACGTCTGAGGGTTGTTGTTGAACACAAAAATGACACTGTCACCTTTTAATGTGTTTTGGCACTTGTTTGCATACAGTTGCATATGATGAGAAACATTCATTTGGAGTCGTGTTTCTGGTCACCTGAATAATGAATGCCAATATTCACTCTTTTTTTGGGCTCTTTTGTTGATCCTCCTAATTTCTCAGGTCAATAATTGACCTTTTAGCTGCTAATGTTCCATTGTGCTCACTAGCTAGCCAGCTGGGGCAGCGTACACAGCATACAGTGGGTTTCTGTGGCTTTTTCCTTCTGATGACTCTCTTTCTAATTCATCGCTAGTCGTTGTTAATATTAAAATATTGATTATAGCTGCTTTAAGAAGACCATAACAGCTTTATAGTCGGACACACTGAGCATAAAAGGTATTTTATTTGTAATGTGTAATGTGTACTTGTTATGTGTAAACTGAGGCACAAAAAATAACTGTCTTGTATGCTTACAGATATGCAAAAACAAAGGCCATGTTTCTGGACTTTTGCCACCACCTGCCCTACACCCGAATTTGGATTCACTTTCGTCATCTTTCAATTCACATCCTCCTCTGTGATCAATAAGCTGTTTGAACTGATTTTGGTCTTTGGTGGCTGTGTTAGCACTTTGGGTCCGCTAAACATTCAACCCAACACCAACGACAAAATTGAAAAAAAAAAGAAAAAAGAAAAAGAGGCACAAATGATGATAAAACAACACAAACATATCTAACTCTATATATAAATTCTCATTATTAACAGTAATAGTATATATGAATAGGTGATACATTTTAATCAACAACTACAGTGTATAACAGAGTAAAACAAAACAATCAAAGTTTGACTTAAACCCCACTCACCCTTAGTCACCTGTCCAAACTATAGTAAACGTTTCAAGACAAACAGAGGTGAGTCAGAGGATTATATGAACACTATGACCTTTGGGATTTGTGTAAAATTATGTGATGTAACAACACGTGTGTGCAATGTCAACCATGGGAGATATCCAGACATGTCAAATGTTGCTTTGGTATAGTGCAGTCAGAATAAAGGTTAACCTATTGAATTAAAGTTTTTTTTAGCATGAAAAAATAAGACTCATTGCCCTTTAGAGGTTTTGGTAGACAGGTTATTTCCCCCCTTTATAGTCTTTGTGCTAAGCTAAGCTAAACGGCTACTGGCAGTAGTTATATATATTAACCTTACAGACACAAGAGTTACTCATACTTTGGCATCAGCCTCAAAGCAAGCCGGTTTGTTTGGAGCTCCACACTGGCCAAAAAAAGTGACTGACTTGCACCTGACAAAAATGGCATTGCGCCTGGGTCTCCATCGACAAGAGCTGTGCATTAGCATGAATATGTAGAGTGATCAATGGCACAATGTTAACTACTATTATCCTTCTCAGAAAACTGCTGCTTTCAAAACACATCGACTCTGAATCATTCCACAGCAGAGACTTATGCCCAGTGAGGCAACGCATTTGACTTCCTCTTCTATGTAACCATGCACTCGGTACCATCTGTCTTATAATTCGCTAATGGGGCCTTTCCTGCAACAAAAACACCTAGTTAGAAAGTCAGCTCTACGACCATCCTAATTAAACGAGCTATAGTTACACAAAACCACAGCATTTACTTTCTAACTATCCCCTCAGGAATCTTATCTGATTTCCTTGTCTCATTTACTGGCAGGTTTACATTTATGTTATTGACTGTTATTTGACTTAAAAATTAACACACCCTAGGCTTAAATCATTGCCACCCTCACTGTCTTCATTACTATACTGTTCAATGAACATGATGAATTGGCTGAATAACCTCACAAACTCTCACTATCACTGAAGTACATGAATGAAAACACAGATGATGAACAATATGTCATATTACTAAATGATCCTACCACATCTTAGGCCACAAGTAAGTGTGTTTAATTGTCTTAAACTAGTAAAAACTATACACTGTACATATAGTATTGTACATGTAATGGATACACATTTGTCAAAAAGTCACTGCACATAAATCATTTTGAGTGTAAAGCTATAGAATGAAACATTACTATCATGACCTGACCTAAAGTTATTCAAGTATAAATGGTGGACACAGTGTTCTCCGAATATGTTACATATTTTGTTCTCACTTCCTCTGACATTGTGCTGAAATGTTTTATACGCGTGCACAGGAGCACAGCATATGTTCTCATTAATTTTTTTTGACTGTTGACTGTCTACATTTATATGTTTTGTGTTTTTGTTCAGACATGGGTTGCATATCATTTAATGTCATTCAATTGTTGTTCATATTCAAACTAAGCTCTAGTCAGGACCTTTGACGTGAACAGACAGCAAAAAGATGAGTATTGCTCGGAGACCAAAGAGCGCTGACACTGTACCATATTTGGTCCAGTGTGGATGCAGCCCGGTACTTGTGTTGTTCACTTGCATTATACAATGCACCTTAAACCTTAAATAGTACTCTCCTTGTCTGCATCGTCTTTGCTTGTGCCAATATTGATGTTGGCGTGTCCATTGCTGTTACCCTCCAGTGCATTTTCTTTGGCCTGATTCCTCAGTGCTAACTTCTTCTGTCTCTTGACAATTCTGGAATAGAGGACTCCCCACAGTAAGTTGGCCATGAAGTAAATTCCAGTAATCAGCCCCAGGAATGTCAATCTGTAAGTAAAGACATTGGAAAAGGTTAGGTTTACTTTTTAAAATCTATTTAAGTAATTTCTGAATAAAAAATATTCTATCAAGTAAAAAAATTGTGGATTGTAAAACTTTAGAAATCCAGCTTAGTTTCAAAAAATCTGCCTACTATCGAGATATCCTCCTTAAATGATTAAAACACATCTTAAGGAATATCACAGGAAGTCTATTTGACCAAGAAAATACAAGTCTGGTACCTAAATGCATAAGCATCATAGAGTCTACACGCTCCACGGCCTCCACACTGCTTGCTACCCCACTTCAAACAGGTTCGGTCAATCAGTGCTCCGAAATATATTGGAGGAGGTATTCCACCTGAAAAAAAAGGTCACATGTTCTTACACTTAAAAATGTAATCTCACTAATCGGTGCTCTCAGTATAAGCAATATCCTGTGTGCTGAATAAAATAATAACAGTTCACAAAACAAAAACAAAATCTATATCTATTTTTAAGTACTCACCTAGGGTCCTTACAATCAGTGTTTGCATACCCAGAGCCAGCGCCTTCAGGTCTGGCTGAATGGACCTGGAAGATTAGCCCACATATTGTCATGTCAGACCATGACATCAGCATTTAAGTTCAAAGAATACACAAGATGCAATATTACCTACAACAGTGTTATAAAAGCTGATGATACATAAAATCAATACATGTGCTAAAAAGAGCAATAAGACACTACAAGGCAACATTATACTCAGTCGTAAAAGCTTTAGTGTGTCTGACCTAAGTAGGACGATGTATCCCGGCGTTCCCCCGCAGGCAGAAATAAAGGACCCCAGTGCGGACAAAGCCATGTAGATTTTGAATATGTAATCACAGTTGCTCTTCCTGGGGCACTGGCCCAACACTGCGGACCTGTTCATGCCTGGATTCATCATCTCCTCAATGCAAGTACAGTTATGAAAGACCTAAAGAACCAGAAGACAGAGATGGAAATAACTATTGTGGTTTGTACGGATGGTTTTTCACATTTGCTGCTTTGAGAAGAGTTTGGTTTACATTATTAAAGTACGAAATATCCATTTACATTTCCCTGATATACCTCATGCCACCTAATGGAAAAACTAAAGGTGAGGCTCTAAGAATAGCAACATTTCAGTATGGTATGTTATGTCTTGAGGTGAAATTAACTGTTGGAGCCACCAGTCTGATAATATAAGATTTTAGTCAGTTTATGACTCTACTTCAAGAGTTATCGTTTGATAATGTAATGCAATTAATTTAGAGGCTAGTTAGTTTCCTGAATCTAGAAACTTAACGAGTGCCTAAATCTGTTAGTGTGTACTATCTCAAAGCTGTGCTGATAAGGAAGAAATATCAGTAAATATCGAGTCACAAACATGTCCTCTGTCTGGTTACAGGGCTTTCTGGCCTTTAGAAGCCACTACCAGAGCAGCGGTATCTCTGCTCTGTCCCAATCCTTTCTCCCTTTTCTTTTTTTCTGGATGACTACCTACTCTCAGTGCAAAATGGTCGAGACTTAGAAAAAAAAAGATAACGCTGCCAGCATTAGCTCTGCAGGAAATGTGAAGTATTGACAGGAATGATAAAAGAAACTTAGGACAAGATTTCTGTTTACCTTCAAAATGTTCCAGGAAGAAGTTTAATGAAATTACATGGAAGAAATGCTATTTGCTACTAATCATCTATTATTATTTAACAATAGATACATTAATACAATTCATTACCATTTCCCTGCCAGTGCCGGTGGAGGACTGGCAGCCAGCCAGGCACGGTGAGGCATAAGTCATTCCGTTGTAGGCGCATACTGGGTCCCAATGCTTCAGTGAGCAGGAGCAGCCCATGTTGCACTGTGACAGCAAAGTCTGTTGGTTGTAGGACACTTGAGGAACCCTGGTGCACACGGACATGAACAGATGCGTATGAGTAGGGGTCATTGTACCAGTGAGATATAAATTAATTTCCATGGAGATTGTTCTTAACTTGATGGTAATTAGGCTTTAGAAATAGATCTATTCAACATGTGCATTTCTCAAAATATGGATGAAGGTCTACGTGGTCTGCATGTCACTCACCCCTGATACGAGATGGTAAGGCCTCCCACTTCTGCATTGTCACAGTGGAGGAAGATCTGAACAGCAAGCAGACAAAAGGACCCAAAGGAGGCAGTGATTGCCACCCTGGCTGCTCCAATGACACCCAGCTTGAAACGTTTCAGTATAAAACCTCCAGTGATGATGCCCAAAGCTACTGCTGGCAGGTTCAGTATACCTGGATGGATGGATGGATGGATGGATGGATGAATAAATGGACGAATGAACGGATGGATGAAAGGGATCAACCATTTTTCCATTAATTTGCTGACACACGAGCTTTCAAAACACAGTTCAGGGGTACAGCTGACCCAATACATGATTTTTTTTCCAAATTTGAATTTGGAAATCATTTTTTAATTAGTTGAGCTCCTCCCCTGGTTGGGAATCACTTAATTTGAGAAAATTAATTTAAAATGCGAGAAGCCTCATTTGCAATGTCTATCATTAGCTCCATAGTGCATTTAAGTGCCAGTAAGAGAGATTGTGTCTAAGATATCCAAACAACGTTTCACGTTCAAGAGCCATGTAGTGACTGATCCACAGATCCACAAGACATAATAAGATCTTTGCATTAAAACCGGTCCTGTCCAGCAGCCAGTTGTTGTTCGTGTCATAATAATAGGTGATTGTACAACAATGACTTTAAATCAATATTCCAACAATAACTTAACAATCATAAACAGTCATAAAAACTAATCATAGCTCATGGTGCTATTTTACAGGCACACACAAAAGGAGAGATTTCAACTCAACTTTATCTCTTGCGATCACACTTCCTGTCAATAACATCATTGTTTCATTTTCTCCTGGCAACAACGTGCAGTAAACATAGAGCCAGACTGAGTCAGAGGTTGTTCTGTACCTATGAGGAAAATGGCCTTGGAGGCTGATTGGCCATAGATTTGCTCCAAGAACTTGGGCTTGAAGGTGATCATGCCGATGAAGCCGTTGACAACCACCAGGTGGGTGAGGATCATCACCGAGTAGATGCTGTTCCTGAAGAGTCTTCTTATAGATGGAATGAAATCTATTGACGCACAAAGAAGAGAAAGATTATAGCAAAACTATTAAGATTTACAATGGGCTTGCTTATTATTGCTGGAGACATGTAAAGGTGTAAAAGTGAAGTAAGTAATGCTGAAATGAAAAAAAAAAACTCCCACCTATATCTATACATATTCACAACAAATGTGTATACACTCAAATACACATATTTAGTAAGGTAATATATATAGTAAGGTATATATGTTTATATTTACTTATATTATACATAAACATTAATTTTCTAATTCAGCTGTCACACTAATTATTAAAAAAATAGTTATATAAATTTTTATTTTTAGATTATAATAAATGATATAAAGTTAAGTTAAAATAAAGTTATTTTATATTGTTCATATTCTATTGTTTTGCATTTGTTTTTATTGATCATTTTAAATTTGTATTTATAATAATAAATCATTTATAAGAGTGAACATTTTGGTTACTCTAATAGTGTGTGATATAATATTGTGTAATATATTATGGCATGACTGGGCTTTAACTTATCCTGATGTTATTCAACTCTTGCCCAGATTGCATAGGGGGTTATATGCTGTAGGTCCAGGGTTACTGAATTGGCTGTGGTTTGTTTGGGCTGTATCAGGTTAATGATTAAAAACTTAACTCTACTTAAGTCTATTTGCACAGTGACACATTTCTTCATGTTTAAAATCTAGTAGTAGTAGTTTAGGGCATTAATTGCTTTACTTCTCATAGATAAAGTCTTTTTGAAGAGACAATCTTTGAGCTTTATGGTAGTCTTGATACTTCATTGTTCTAAATTGGGTGTAATTATGGACCATGAGATGTTGACCTGCGTTGACCTGTTGAAATGCGTTTTAAGAACAGGTCAACATTCTGAACAGTTTTGTAGGTTAACACCACCTTTGGCAAGAAAAACAAATCACTGCACTTTATAGCATTTCGTACTGATGCAGGAGCTTGGATGTACCTTTAGCCAACTCCTGGAATGTAACTGGCTTCTCCTTCTCCTCATGATCTTGGTTTTCCTCTGGCAGGAAATTCTCCTGTTCTGCCACTGTGGCTAGCTCTGTGCTTTTATTCTGGCTCTCCTCTTGCCCTTGCTTGGGCAAGGACTTAGGCAGAAACCAGAATGGAATACTGGACAGCAGGATCAGGGTGCCAGTCGCTATGAAGCCCAGCCACCAGGCACCCACCCAGCGTGAGTCTTTATGGTTGATGGTGATGCTGTCTAGAAGATGAAGAAAAGCAAATACAGAAGATTAGGATGGGGATTGTGTTTACAGGACTTCCATTGGTAACCCTGAATACTTTTTTATCACAGCATCTTAGATATTAGCAGAATGATAGGAGCACTAAGCCCTCTTGTTCAGAGACTGGAAACACCGCTAATCCATGCAGTACGTAGTGAGCTAGTCTTGCTATGACAACAGGATCAAACGTTGGAAACTTAATTTTGCTCTTTAACTATGACCTTGCCATGTAGATTCAACGAGATGAAGGGTTAAAGCCCCTTCATGTAACTGTAAATAAAATGTAAATAAAAGCCTAACTATTATTTTGATACTACACTGACATGTAATATGGTGAACAGTGCCTCAATCATTCCCCCTATGCACACTGTACGCACTATATAACGTTGGGCTTTGGGAGAAGTGCGTTTTGTTTCAAGTCACACTCCATCAAATATTTTACTGATTTTGGTGAAACAGGATCAATTTTTTTGAAAAAAATGATTGAGTGTTCTTTTGATGTCTTCTAGCTACTCCACCTGAACTCTTGTTGACTTAGTTTCCTGGTGGACAGCAAGCTTTACTTGTTACTAAAGTAAGTTAAGCACTAAGCAGGGGGGAACCAGTGGGGAATGCTGACTAGAAACATGGTGTCATGCCAGAACTGGAGACGGGCAACCAGACAATGTAAGTGGGTTCAGTAGCCTCTGCTGACATGGCAGAGGTTAAAAGACACTGACAAAGGACAGCTGGACAGTAATCTAGGCCTGACT
Organism: Sciaenops ocellatus; assembly: GCA_033000465.1. Taxonomy (NCBI): domain Eukaryota; kingdom Metazoa; phylum Chordata; class Actinopteri; family Sciaenidae; genus Sciaenops; species Sciaenops ocellatus. The sequence goes on from CP136889.1 coordinate 7,376,566, forward strand.
TTTAGTCGTCAAATGTTGCACTTATTTGATGTTTGGCTGTTAGCAAAGTTGTGTCACTGCCCATATTTACGACAGCAGTGCATTACGTTCTAAAACTGGGGTTGCCAAATTTCAGAAAATACCAAATCTTACCTAATGTTGGTTTAACTGTTTGGCTAAAGGGCTCTTTGATTGAGAGAGAGGTAATACCTCTGCACACAGACAATTACTTAACTTTTGTCCTATCAGTCAATGTATTACCATTGACTGATAGGACAAAAGTTAAGTTGACTTAATGGGTAAGCACTAATGATGTATTCCAAGTTTTCTAAATTCAGTCTGCATGTTATGCCACATTAATACATCATTTTGGAAATACCATACCTAAATCCACAAATCCAATGTCCACATAGATCTTGGCAAGGAAGGACCCAAGCATGAACCCAAACATGGGTCCTAAGATTCCCACTGTATGGATGCAGGCTGGCAAATAGAGACACAAAGAAAGGTTATGAACTCTAGTACTAGATAGATAGATTAGATTAGACTAGACTAGATAGTGATATTAATCAACAATTATCCAGATTAAACAGGGCAGATACACAGAAAGACACCAACACACCAATAGTCAGATATTAAAGTTAAAAAAGTAAGTAACCCAAACAACACAGAGTATAAACTAAGACAGTGTGTAAAATATCATAAAAAAAATTGTAACAGACAGTAAGAAATAAAAAGTAACTCACCCAAATAGAAAGGAGTGTTCTCTTCACTTGAGAAGTCATCCAGGTAGGACACACCCAGAGGCATGATGGGAGTCTCTCCAATTCCACGCAGCATGTTTCCCACAAATATGTAGATCCACAGAGATGAGCCAGCTGCCTTTTCACAAGCTGGGGGAGGAAAAAAATAGAAAATGAATATAAAATTGAATATTCTCTCTAGAGCATTGCTCTACGAATGCATTGATTTGGTATCCTATCTGAAATGGACTAAAACCTCAAACATGACAGATCTTTCATCTGATGGAGTAAGTTTGTTTGCCATGTACCTGTTCTGGTCTTTAAATCAGGAGTATCATCTGCATCAGTCAGACTGTGGTTAGAGTTACAGGGCAGGGCACTCTCAGTGCTGTTGACATTTGTACTGTGAGACACACTGGTCTCATATATATACCTGAAAAATATTAAATTAGTTCATGTCTGTTTGTTTAAAAAGACAAATCTACACATATAAAAAGACAACAAAATTATTCAAATGACTTGAAAGCTGTGTTTATATGTAAAACGTGGCGTGTATACCCAATTTACTCACAAATGTTACATTTGTCGATTATTATAGACAGTACATAGACTTCTTAATTAAATGCAAGTTTGCAAGGTATTTCCCCCACTAAAGCTGGTCATGCATTATTTCTTCACTTTCCTGATCCTATTTTGTAGCAGGGCCAACATTTTGTTTTATTAGAACTTATATTGTACTCACATGGTACATAGATGTTTTGTTTAATAAAATTACCATGAACTAATCTATGCTAATTGTGTCCTGGTAGGTTTTTTTTCTGCATATAATACTTCATAGTCTGCTGTGTGCACTGAACTTGAAGATGACAGGGTACATACACAAGTTGGACAGGGGCCTCAATAAGGGTCCAACAGCAAATGGGTTAAATCCCACCATGAGCATAGTAGAATAAGTGAAATGAACTGTAGTTCTATGATATTATATACCTCTACACTGTAATATATTGTGCCTAGAATAACAGTTTGTTGACTCCAATTGTAGTTTAATTAAATGCAAACATTTTCTCTGCATCAAAGAACCATATAATTTGATTCCAATGACATGTATCGTTACTGCAGGATATAGCCTAACAAGACCACAGCATCACATATTATATAGAAAATTTGAATATTAAGATGAAAAAGGAAACTGTGTACTAACGGTCCCTGAAGGAAGTGAGGCAAGGCTATGAGGAAAGATCCAACAGCCATGACTAAACAGCCAAAAGCAATCAGCCTGGGACGATGGAGCTTAGCACCAAAGTAGCTCACAAAGGCTATTACCAACAGATTACCTGGGAAGAAGCAGAATAAAAAAATTTAAAAAATGAAATATATGATTAAAGGAATAGGTTGACATTTTAGAATTCTGCTGTGTGCCGAGAGTAGGGACTTGCTGAAGCTAGCCTGTCTAGCTGTGCCACTAACCAGCGCCTCTAAAGATCACTAATTAACATCTTTTAACATGTAACATTTCATGTGTTGAATCCATACCAAAACTGTGTAAAAAAAGTGTAAAAACTTCCCAGCAACCTCAAAGTGACAATAAGTCACTGATTCAGACCAGATCCTGTCGTCACACTGCGGCGGCCAATCCGATGATCACACCGGTCAAATTCTCTGTTGCTATTTGCTGCAATGCCTGTCTAAATAGGACCTAAGACTCCAGACACCTTGCTAAAAAATAGCCCCCCCCCCCCCCGAAACCATCTATAGACACAGCCATGCAGGCTGTTTCTAGTCTTTATGCTAAGCTAATAGTCCTTTGGCTGTAGCATCATATTTAGCATACAGACATGCAATTTTTTTCTTACTCTCGGCAAGAAAGCAAAAAAGTGCATTACCTAAAATGTGCCATCATCTACTGCATAATTCCAATATTATACAAACGTGTAATGTTACCATCCAAAATGTTGCTAAAAAATAACTGCACATACCCATTTCGAAGCTGCCATCTATAACCCCAATGAGGGAGCTGGGGATATCAAAGCGCCTCTCAATCTGTGTGATGGAGCTCTTCATATAGGCTCCACCAAAGGCTTTGGCAAAGAATACAAACGACATAGAGGCCAGGAAGAGCTGGAAACACACAAACACACACACAACAAACTGTTGGATGAAAATGTTCTTCTGTGAAACAAGAACAGCTGGGAAACGTTTGATCTTATTAGGTTTAATGAAAGGAACTCGAGTAATTCTCAGACTATATCAGAATAAATGGTAAATAGTGTTGTGGCCTGTCGTAAAATGATTACCTTGGTAGCAATCTCTCCTCAAAGACTTGTGAGTGAAAGGATTAGCCCATTTCTTTGCCGTTTCAGTCATGTAATAAAAGGTTTTTGAATGAGGGTCGGTCCGATACAAAGGATAAAGGGATGTAATTACACCTTGCACAGATGTGAAGAGAAAAGGTGACTGACTGCATTATCACGTACTCTTGTAATAGATTACGCTCATACACAACACTTAACACACATTTAAAGACACACAGTACTTCACACCTGCTTTCAGCACTGATTGGATTTAATTTAAATGCATTTATATCTAATCTAATTGGTTTGTTTCTGCATATAGTACTGGATAGTCTGCTTGTGTACTGAGCTTGGAGATGACAGGGTGCATACACAGGATGGATAAAAGGCCTCAATAAGGGAAAAAAACAGAAAATGTTTGCCCTGATGCCCCAAATAGGTTAATCCCACCATGAACACATGAAATTGACTGTATTTCTATGATATTATATACCTCTATGGGCTTCACTATAATATATTGTACCCAGAAACACAGTTCATTGACTCTTCCTCTGTCATCACTGAACAATATGCTAGGATATTAAGAAGAAAAAGGAAACCGTGTCCTCATCTAATCTAAAGGTGTTTAAATCTTATCATCTTGTGCACATTATTTGTGATGGATGATATGTCTGTCGCAACATATTTTGTTTTACTGTTGTTTGTTTCAATCAAGTGTGCAGATAAAGAAGAAAATACACATTTTTGGTTCTAGAGATGAAATGATACAACATATAATAAAAACCTTCAGCTTAAATCTGTACTTCAAGTCCTTTATAGAGATTGTTTGAGTTCAAATCCCGCTTGTATGGAGCCATATCCCTGCCACAATAGTAGATAGATAGTTAAAGATTAAAAGGGAATCACACTGGGCTGTAGGTCAAACGCTACTGTGTGAATATGTTCAGACAACTGCAACTTGCCTAACAGTTAAAGGTCCACAGGTAAACAAAAACTAAGTTCCTCTAGAGTTCAACACATTTTTACTTTTTAAAAAGCAGAGAGGTTCACTTCACTGAATGATGACTATTTACAATAAATCAATATCATCAACCAGTATTAATTCCTACTCAGTGCTGATAATGTCCTATTTTCTTATATAATCAGTTTGTTATCAGAAAGCATGTTATGAACCAATAAAAAGAACTCTTACATAGTATGAATACAGGTCAATGTATGTATTTTTCAACGGCCACTTAACTATTGGTCTTATCTCTATGCACTTGTCTGCGATGAATGTGCATTTAACAAATTAAATTAAGTTTTACCTGGCCAGGACAAAAATTAGGTTTTTATTTGTTAATGCTTTGCCTTTTATGGCCTCATCAGGTTGAACATTTGTTGGGACACAGATAATACTGACAAAGAAATGGTATACCCAGATAAATGCACAGAGATAAGGTTAAAGAAAAACAGTTTTACGATGAGATTTTACAACTTGGCACTATCTCACGTTTGTGTCCATTTGTGAATTTAAATGATTAAGGCCATAGCATGTTCCCTAACACTTTGTAATACAGGGAAAGGGGAACATTTCACCGACCTTGAGCTTGGAGCAGCAGGCCTCACGTGTTTTTTTGGACTCTACACTCATGATGCTATAACGTGCCCAACAGTTGCAAGGAAGCAGAAAACACACCACCAAAGGACCTGCAGAAATACAAATACAAGTCAAATACAATAAAAGTTTATGAGCACATCAGAATTTGCAAAAAATGTTATGATCTGATTTATAAAATCATTTTTTTCTGTATTTTTTGTTAAATACTATAACAATAAAGAATGAATCAGTATAGCAGTGTAATTTTGTATTGACTCAACATAACTAATAAGAGAATTCAGTCCCCAATCTGTAATATGTACTTTTATATTCTAATATACTAGTAAATTACACTAAAACACCAGTAAATAGCACAAATTGTCCTTGGTGCATCTTACAGAATGACTTTTAAAAGAATTAAAGGAAGTGAAAAACCAGTAAAAGTATTTACCTGAGAGGCAGCAGTGGTCCTACGAAGGATGGGAAGGATGTGATGAAGTAGCTGAAGTACCTGGCAGGACTTTGTGCTCAAAGCAAGAGTCTTATCACAAACAAACTATAACATTACCTGTAATCAGTAACCCAGCCACTCATGTGCACTTGTTGATCAAGTCAATAAAAAGCCCTCCAACCCTCAGGCGCAGGCACACACACAAACCCAAATACTCTGGTTGAGTAAGGTCCAGTGGGATGCATGTCCAACCAGCACAGAAAGTTCAGAGGTTCACTGAATGCAAACACACACACACACACACACACACACACACACACACACACACACACACACACACAAACACACACACACACACACACACACACACACACACACAGTCACAGTCCCTGCACACTCACACATCCTTTCCTATGAACATCAAGTTTCCATCCTTTGGAATGCACAACAAACAGCAGCAGCGTGAAGCTGGCCAAAGCTTATTTAACAAACCTGCTGTTTGCTGTTTCCAAAGAATGAAATGCTTTCCTCTTCTGGAGAAACACAGCTTTTGTAAGGCTGGGTGTTTCCTAGACCCGATCAAAGTCTTCCTGTCCTATTGATAATCCTTAACAATGGCTTTCACTCTGGCTGAGTATTGCTCATCACCTGATAAGACATGCTAGAAGCATAGAAAGTATAGAAACGTAATAAAGATAGTAGTAAAGATATTCACTAAAAAATACTTTGTCATATTTAAATTTCTGAGCACCATAGAACTTTTGCAGAACTTTCTGACTGATTGGAGTTGCAGCCGTAATGTCAGCACCACGGCTGCTACTGAACAACATGGGCTTCTTTGTCAGCTGGGTTTCATATTTGTGTACTGTTAGATCTTAAAGGGCCAGTTCACCAAAGCACAAAAACACATTTTCTTGCTTACTTCTCTCTTTTAATAGTCATACAAATTTAAAAATTACAAAAAACTAAAGCAACACAGCAGAATCTCGGTTACTGTATAATATGTAACTGATAATTGTCAGTTTTTAGAGGGTCCAAAGTAGTTTCATAGAAAATTGGGTGAAACTTTTAGACTATTTAGAATAACGATAATATTTATTCTGGATAGAGACATTGTTGCGGTCATTTTTCAGTGCTTGAGCAGCATTAGCACATTTCCTCTAAATTTGCTGTATTGGGGTGGAGTCAGAAATGGTCAGTATCTCAAAACTTGGGCTAGATACCGACTTACTGACCCTTTCATTTCTAGAAGAGTTGCTATTGCATGGAAATGGGAGGGATCAAGGCCACAGCAGTGTAGCTGCCAAAAGGTACGCAGGGTGAAAAAGTGTAAATAGAGCAGATTTAAAATGTACACTCTTTACAATATTTGGTGATTAGTACATTATTCAGTTTCTTTGTTTGGTAATTGTAGAACACAAGAACGCAGAAAAGAACACATAAAAGGGCAATCAACTAGTATTAGTATCACTATTTTGCACATTCCATTCTCTTGATTGTGAACACAGTAAAGCTCTTATAATTTAAAAAACAGATTACATATATTTTGATTTGATTTTACTTTAATTTTTTATATTTATGATTATACACCATAGCATCAAGGCAAGTGAAATACAATACATTTTGATTTGAAAATCAAATGAATACATGACAGAATTGTTTAATCATGGGTCCTCAGTACTTTTCAGGATGTACATTCTTTGCACTCACAGCTGGTGATATGCTTGTAGATGTATTGTCTGAAAGTGTGGTTGGAACACTGCAGGGTCAATGACCTCCTCTCTGAGCTGCGCTCCTGACAACATTGGCACTTCTGCTCCACCTGCAGGTCACCGTTTAACACAACCCTGTTGCAGGGCACAGAGGGGAGGGAGGGCACAGAGTTAAAATTCAGAAAAGTCTGCGGTATGAACACTAAAAACTTCCAAATGTGTCAACTTTTGCTATTGTTTGGTGACAGGTATACGTCTTCTCACCTGGTCTGAGACAAACATTGACCCTGACAGACGAGCATCTGGATGCTGCTGGTACAGTTGCCGAGGGTAACGGTCATATTGGACACCTTCGGAGCACAGGTCTGGTTACCTGGAGTCAGAGGAAATTAATACAGGGGGCGGCACAATGAGGAGTGAAAACACCACATCCAGAATCTGAAGATATTTTCCTCTTCGAGTTTTCAATGCAGGAGAGATCCACATTATTAAACTTTCGATGGTTAAATTATTAAAACTGGTTCTACAAAATGAAAGGAAGTGACAAAGTCAGCCACTGTAAACTGACTTTGATACTGATTCACATCAGACTTAACTTACATGTAAAGCAGCAGTGTTCGTTGTCCCAAATTCTGTCCATCTGGTGAAAAAAATCACAATATCTCAAGGTCAGATTTGTGTTGCTCAATTTATTCTTTAAACATCTAACGTTCCAACTCAGCGTTTTAAGTATAGTATAAAAAATCTATTGTCAGAAGTCCTTTCATTAGCATTTTTTTCATGGCATAAGGGGAAAAAAAATGCCAATAAATGTGAACAAAAAACACCCAATTTGTATTTTCAATAAAAGCTAGTTTCCAAGAGCAGCTCTAGATAATACTTACGCTATACTTTCATGATAAAACAATTCTGTAGCTGGTGGGAAATGCAGCAACACAAGATTGTAAGCCTTGTAAGATTGTACAGCTATGAGTTCAAGTAACAGAGCAGAGGATGTGCAGTACCTGCGAACAGTTTTCTTTGGGACAGACTCTAGTCTCAGTCTGAATACCCTCTTTGCTGCAATTGAATGACACGCAGGGATGGGCGGCATCCCTCCATCTGTCTCCCACCTACACACAAAAAGACAGAAATCAAGAAAAGACATTATACAGTACAGTGATTCATTCTAAATCCATGCAAAAAGCAGTTTTCCTTTGTCATATACAGAAAAGTTGTGAGATTAGACACAACAAACCTTGTATATTTTTCCACGATAACTGCATGTCTTCTCAACTGAAAAGTCACACATGAGGTAATAAGCCTAGGAGAGTCTCTGAGATTCTACTTAAACCATCATTTTAAAATATTATGAAGTGCCAGTCCTTACCACAAATCATATCACCACAACAAGACGAGTTTACCAATACTGCATTGGGGCTGCAGATAGGAGTTGGCTTAGGAGGTTTTGGAGAACAGTTCACCTTCAGAGTATGAGTGTTACATGTACATAGTTGACAGTTGGACTCCCACTTCTCGCCAGGCTGAAAGACAAGAATAAAAACGCTTTTAAAAGCAAGAATCCAATCAAGAGTCAGAATTGAATCTTTTCACAGTAATGATACAAAGATATTTACCCGTTTGGGCTCACCAAGTGGCCCTTCACAATCTGATGGATGAGAAAACAAACTCTACATTAACACATCAAGACAACATATTGAAATGGATGTATACACATGCACTGATTAATACCAGTATATCAGCATGATATTTCAACCAAAGACTGTCTCGTTGTGCGTGTCAGCCTTGTACTCAATGTCATGTTACTCACAGGAACACTCAGGCACACAGATTTTTGAGTGGTTTCCTGCCCTAAACTGGTTGCTGGGACAAAAACAGCCTGGACCGTTGTTCTCAAGGGGTCGTCCTTTATGTCGTAATCTACAGCCAAACCAGAAGAGAAATTGAAATGATGAAAATCTTGATAGAGTAAAGTTTTTGGATCTTAGAGAATGAGAAACCAATGTCACAACAAATGTAAAAAAAAAAAAAAGTTAAAGATGTTAATTGGAGAAAGTAAACTTTACAAACCCGCAATCGCAGAAATCGTCCCCCATGACTGGGCATTCTTTGTAAACCAATCCATTTGGACATCGAACATCTGAAACATGAAAATGGACACTGATGTCAGTAATGTAGGCATCAATTTACAGAAGAATTTAGATATTTTAACCAAAACTTCACGGCAGTGAAGTCCATAAAACACAGAAATGTGCAAATACATACACAAGACAATAGACATAAAAAGGATTCAAGCTACATACCACATCTTCCATTGGTCAGATTCCTCCATTCAATACAGAAACCTTTTTTCTTGCATTCCTCAGCAGCTTGCTCAAGTGAAGAGCAAGCTGCATTCCTGCATGAATCAAACTCGCAGTTCTTCTTTTTAAGGTTCATATCCAGAAATGGACGGCATTGTGAAAAGACACTGAGGAAACAAAATAGATTACTTTTTAGAAAATATACTAATAAACATACAACAACTCAAAACATACACAGAAAGACAGACAGCCAAGGTTATACATCATAACACACAATCAAGAAAGAAAAAAATAGGTATAAAGAAAACTAGGTAAAGAGCTATACACAGTTACTGGATCACTACTACGTGGTTACTTAAAGATTGTTGAGGGTGACTGCTAGGGCAATAGTAGCTTGGGTGTATGGGTGGCTGGTTGCTACTATGTGTCTACATTAGTCACAAAGGTAGTAAAAAGAAAAAAGCATTGCATTGTGCCTCACTTTTATGACATACAGTGTGATCATAGTACACATTGACCAAAAAACACAGCAACTCTTCCACCAATTCCCTGACAGGTGTACAGTGTAGAGCTTACGGGTGGTATAACAGCTCACACAGTGAGCTCTGAGGGCAGGATGTGGTGGTAGGTGTTGTCATAGTGGGTGTTGTTGTGACACAAGGTACATTTCTTGATGCACAGGCTGGCTTCAGAGGGTCTGGGTACACCCAGTCATATGCCGTCTTTTCACAGCAGCTGTCGTCCTCAGCCTGTCCTCCTCTACGGACACATGATCCACCACCACACACACCTGGAGAGAAGATGAAGAGATGTATGACATATGTGATCTGATATCTAATATACACATACACAACAACCGAGCAGCTTTGCTGTGGTATCTTAAATAATACTGTAAAAATACAACAGGTAAATCAGAAGAAGATTATTCAGGTAACATTATATATCAAATTCATCTCATGAATTAGTTGGTCGTCTGTATTTTTTTAGTAGCCTTCTGTCTAGATGAGATAACTATGCCGGCATTAAGAATTTAATTTTAACACTGGATCAAAAAACTCCACTTTTAGTAAATTTTCCATAGTTCTTAAACGTACATAGACAATTTCCCTCTCATTATAATCTTCGTCTAAAAGTTGTCTAATCGAGCATGTAGCAAGCTAAAGACCCAAGCAGTTTGTATCGCCTACAAGCTTATTTAGCAAAACAGCCAACATGTTCACAAGAATCAGTGAGACCAAAAAAAGGTTTATTGCATTAACCAAAAATCCACTCTACACGGACAAACACGTTTAAATCAGGTGTACAGTCTGCACTTAACCACAGCTGTGGATCATCCTTTTTAATTCTTTACCCACCACATTGTCCTTGGGTGTTCTCTTCAAAGTACTCCATGGCCAGACTGACCACCAGGGTCCACGAGGGACTGAGGGATACATAAGAGCGGATCTCTGGGAGGTAGATGGTAACTATGTAGTCCGTGGTCTCAAACCTCAACCCTTGCTCTTCATATGGTGGCTTTACAGGCATATTGTTCAGAGTGGCCTAGGGAAGATTAGATTAGTATCAAACCAACTGTCTCATTCTTTTTTACGAGTATGGTAGCTATAAAAATATCCAATATCACAGAAAATGTTCAGCATCTATGAAACCAAACATATAAGGAGGTATGGCAACATGACAAACTATAAATAAATAGATATAGAATAGTTATATAATATCCTACCTGTACTGTGTACAAAGTTGGAATGATATTGAGTGTAGCAGTATTGTTCAGATATTTCAGGATAATGCCCTTAGCACAGGTGCCTGAGATCCCTGGCATACATATTACGTTGTCTACAGCAATGGTCAGATGATGACGTGGTAACTGCTCCTCCACCAGGACGTAGGTACAGTTTTCCATAAAATCAAAGTTTACGCCTTGGAAAGAGATGTAGTGGGGGTCCCCGTATAGCTCACAGCGACCTAGAGACAGTATGTGTAGGGAAATGAGGTAAATTACTCAAACATTTTAGTAGATAGCCCATGAGTGAAAACAATAAATCTATAAAAGCAGTTATGTCTGCAAGATTACTTGCTGTTATATGAAGCATCAAAATCATAATAAAATACTCAATAAACAGAGATAGATATGTTTAGGTAAATATTAAACACAAAAGAAGGGAAAGAGAAAACGCAGACACGGATACACTTACAATCACACACGTATATTTCACAGCATCCATCTGACACTTTTGTGACTTGATTTCTGGGGCAGATGGGAATTGTAGGCTGTGGACAAACCACTGTGGTCAACTCTATTTTCTCATCTTTACACGTCATATTGAAGCAGTCTTCTATCCACGTCTCACCACAACGCCAGCTTTTGTTCCTCTTCAGGTCTTTACACTCACACGCTGTTGGTTTGATAAACACAACAGCAGAGGACAAAGAAGGCAAAGACAAAAGATTAAAACAAAACATTATTTAGGTAATGACTGTTATAAAAACATGCAGAAATATGCAGAAGCAATACACAGTACGTGCCTGGTGGTGTAGGAGATGGTGTTGTTGAGGGTGTCGTTGAGGGCGTTGTTGAGGGCGTCGTTGAGGGCGTTGTTGATGGCGTTGTTGAGGGTGTTGTTGATGGCGTTGTTGAGGGTGTCGTTGATGGCGTTGTTGAGGGTGTCGTTGAGGGTGTCGTTGAGGGCGTTGTTGAGGGTGTCGTTGAGGGTGTCGTTGAGGGCGTTGTTGAAGGTGTCGTTGAGGGTGTCGTTGAGGGCGTTGTTGAAGGTGTTGTTGAGGGTGTCGTTGAGGGCATTGTTGAGGGTGTCGTTGAGAGCGTTGTTGAGGGCGTTGTTAAGGGTGTCGTTAACAGTGTTGTTAAGGGTGTTGGTAGTGTAGTTGACGTTGTTGGTTTAGAGGTCTTATTTGACCAATTTTCAGTAGTAATTGAGACACTGGTGGGGGACGTTGTTAGTGTTGGTGTTGTTGGTGGTGGAGGTGCTGTTGGAATAGAGGTGAACTGAGGTTTGGTGTTTTAAAAACAGGTTGAAGGCACATATACTTTAATTTAAATCTAAAAACTCTGAAATATTTGAAAAACTAATTGCAACACATATTCCTTTCCCAGACTTCCCAACAATAAATCCATGGACTCTCTGTTCTCATTTGACTCCTCAGCTAAGGCAACAAGATCCTTTGCATATAGTTATATTTAGTTAATCTGGGAGGGATTGAATATAACAGAGGACCAGTGTGAAGATGCCTTGAAAAATGTACATACAGCATCAATATGCTTTAGGCATGGGCTAAAACAGGTACTACATTGTCTCCATTATTCCAAAGTCAAATTTGACTAAATATATACGCATGTTGACTCCATCAGATGCTCTTGGGCAGGTACAGCCTGAGCCTTTGATTGCTATATTTGACATCCTGGGAGAGGATTGTTCTCTTAAAGGAGCTAATTACACGACTGCGACCTTTGTTATGTTATTGGCATGCATGATAATTCTTCTAAATTGTAAAACCCCATAGCCTCCTAGTTATATTTTTTGGTTGAAAATTTGAGACAATGCGAGGTCCCTTCCTGGACTGCGCTGAATCTAAGCTTTCTCTTTATACAGTAATCTGCAAAATGAGTCATTTTTGGAAATTATTATAAGTAAAGTTTTTTCATTTTTATTGATTTCTGAAGCAACTTGAACCTCTTGTTTTTATACATTTATTTCTTTCTTTTATTTTTTGTGTTTTTGATCCCGTGACACGTTTAATCTAAATTCCACACAACCTCAGCCATATTTTTGCATAGATGGTAATAGACACGTGAAAGAGTAATAATTCATACTTACGACACATTATTGTTCCATTTTCACACCGGCTGACAAGGGAATATAAGAGAGCAAGAAACATCCAGTTGTCAATGTAAAAAAATAAGGAAAAGTTCATAATTTATCATATTATGGTTGTACATACCAATACTGTACATACATTTATGATGGATAAACTTACCAAATAACAGAATCGATCAGCACCGCTTGCCCAGGCTGAATGATATTGCCACTTACATAACAGGTGCAGTCTCTTAATCTGGTGCATTCACCAGTATTTTCATCATAATATGGTGCCTCGTTTGGACATCTGGGGTAGCAGCCTTTCCAACAACAAATAATTGATATTTATTTTATGGCCACAAATGGCTTTTGTAGGCATTTAGACAAGACTTAGAGTAGAAAAAGCAAGCAGGTATCTAAATTCTGAATGCCAGGTTTGTTTATATAATACTGCAAGAATTAGACAAACTAAGTAGAAGTGAAGATATTATTTTCATCTTCCAGATTAAACTGATAATTAAGAATTAGGTTTAGTTGTTACATTTGAATACAACTGAGAAAGTCTGGTTACCTTCCAGCTTGTGAGTGAAGGCTGTGCCACAGGTTCGCATTTCACCACAGGGGTCATAGTGCCAGATACACTGGCCCTGCTCGTTGTAGTAGTCACAGAAGACCGCTATGGTTTAAATGATCACAGGTTAAATTACTACAGACTGTATAATAGTTTATGTTTTGCAAACTTTTAATAATATTAATACACATTTCATCATATGGATTGTAAGCTATGTAGACATAAATAAAGCAATTAATGCTTTATTTATCTGCCTAATGACAAAAATATTGGTAAAACATTATATGAAGTGTATGAAGTATGTGAAATACTAAGCATTGAAATGGCTGTAATGTACTGTAGGTGCCATGTTTTTCAACTCTTTCTTGCTAGACAAGAGATGACAAGAGTTGATACACTGTTAGCATTCTTAGCATAGTTCGCTCAAAAAGTGAGGTTCTGCTGCTGATTCTCTTTTTGGGTTTAATTTAAAGGTTATTCTAAAATGCTAACTGTTCACCATCTGAAAAAAAAATTTAAGAGTTAAGTTCAAACTGATGTTAATGGGAAGAGATAAAAAGAGTCGGCACGTACGACACAAATCAGGACTTCTCCAGCTTATGCACACATTGTTGTCACTGCAGGCCTCTGCATAGGCTGCCACGGCTGTGCAGAAGCCCAGGAACCTCCCTTTAAACTCACAGGAACATGCTTCCTGCACACAAGCATCGAAGTAGGGCCCTGGATCCACCTGAGGATTGTAGAACATCCAGAATAGAGCTTTTATTAACACTTTTACGGGCTCTCTGTGAATGTCTATTACTGTAAATAGTAGATTTGGATAATACATGTTTAGTGTTAGCTCTTATAGGTCATTGGTTCATTAATGATTTGAGTCCCTTCAAGACAGTTCCTCTGCTCCCCAAATGTATAGCGATATAAGACCTGCATAGGAATCCAACCCATGATCCCAAATATGTAAAATGCATACTTTAAAATGGCATTCTTTGAATGTGTCTCCTGTAATGATCATACAGATCCGCTGGGCCCAGACTGCGCAGTAGGAGTGGTGCTCGCATGGATATATGTCAGTGGTCACATCACTGCAAGGAGGTGTGGCAGTTTTCCAGCTGTTGCCAAATGCCAGGGGACTGGATATCACTAAACAAATTATTAGATGTTATTTAGACTGCCATTACAAAAGTATTACTGCTTCATAAAAGAAAAGAGGAAACCTTTTTACCTCCTGAGCCACTTATCTGTAGGTCATTCATCTCATTAGAGTCAAAATTCCCACAGAGGCCACACACTTGATTCTGCAGGAGAGAAGTTTCAAAATGACACACAAATTCAAGGAACTGCTGGTTCTTAGAGACAAATAATCTATCAGTGATTTGAAATATACAGATTCGACATATGGCGGCTTTGATCTAAAGGAAAGTTGACTTGATCTGGTTAAATAAAGAACTCAGTACAAAGCTGAGAAAGAGCTATTGGATTTAAAATGAAAATCATGTATTTATATAAATATGTAATCATATATTTAGCAGTCTCTAATGTTTTTTATATACACAGAGGATCAAAGTGTGTAATCATGTGACCAGTGATATGAAAATCACTCACCCTCCAGTGTGGATGGAGCTCTACGGTGACCCGAGTATTTTTGTCCCAGATGAGAGCTATCCCTTTGCTTGGCACTGAGATTATGATGTAGAGTCCCACGGTGTGTATGGAGTAAAGTGCATGATCCTTCAGTGTCCAACCACTGTGGTGGCGTTTGGTCACCTTCATGTTGCTCAGTGTCAGGGTGACTTTGTCCTTGGTAAGACAGCATAAGTAGGAGAATAGTTTTAATTGTTGATAAACAAGTTATCAGACTTTACTTTATTGTAGTTGATAACGTATGTGAAGCCAAAAAAAAAAAAAAGGATATATGACAATATAATGAAGATAGCTTAGAAACGTGGACAATAGCTCAGGGTTTCAGTGAAGAAAAGTGGGAATCGCAGAAAAAGCCATCCACCTTCAGGCTGAGGATGACTGAGCGAGAGCAGGTGAGTGCCTCATCACAACAGGGTACGCTCTCCACTCTGACAGAGAAGGTGCCATTGCCATATCCACAGTCATCCTGAAGTAAAAAGATCAGTTAAACACATATCGTTATGAAAAATATGGCAAACTATAGTTGGTATTTTTAAAAATGCCCTATACTTTTATATGGGATTTGGATCAGTGTAATGGGGGCCTACAAAGCAAAGAAACATGAGCAGTGGGGTTGGATTGTTCTCACCTCTACAAGCATGTACCGACACTGTCCACCAAAGCGGTACCATTTGGAGTCAAAGGTCTGGAAGTGTCCATTTCCATAAACCTGGCACTTTCCAGGACAAGGCTCATCTTTGCAATGCCACTGACCCTGATCACAGACACTGTAAGAGTGTAAACTTTGTCAGTCTCTGGCCTCTGCAACAAGGCTTTGAATGAACAAATAGGAAAGCAGCACTAATCCAGTTACCAGCTTTTGCAGTAGGTTTCAACACGCTGTCCTGTGCTGAATATTTTGCCACTGTACAAACAGGTGCAGTTGCCCTTAGAAACACAGTTTCCATTGTGATCCTCATACTGGCCATCTGGGCAGTAACAGCCACTAGTACAGGCCATACCCTGGAAATCACACCATAAGAAAATCTTTTATCTGACCATTAATCACAATAAAAGAAAGCTGTTTTGGACAAAGGGTAAATGTTAGAGATATACTTCAATGACAAGAAAGTTTATATAAAAATAAAATGACAGTTGCAGCTACTCTCAACAGCCTGTTATTAATCACAGCAAGTAGTCAGCTACTGCTTTCAAATGAATAATAATACATGAATAATGACATAAACACATAACCTGTTGACCTACCATTGGTTTGCTGAGACTGTCACAGGTTTTCTGAGCCGTGTTAATGTTAGACTGAGCACAATGAACACAGACCTTCCCACCTGTGCACCCTGATGCAAACAATAATTAAACACAAACATAGTAGTGAAGTGACATAACCAATGAATGAAGTTAAAACAATGGAGCAAAGGTAACAAAGAATGAGTTTGATTTTGATGATTATGATAGAAGAATACACTGTATATTTACCACAGGACATAGAACACTCCAGTTTTCCATTGTCACAGATGCTGCAATAGACACCTTCTTTAGTTTGACATATAACACAACATAGTATGTACAGTGCAAGTGTAGACTACACATCTGAGCACACTATATAAGCATTGGGAAAAAACTTGGTTAGGGCAGACAATGTGTAAAAGCCTTAAGTCACCAGTGATGTAAATTACACAAGTGAAAACATAAATGGTATTTAAAGGTCCAGTCTGTAGGATTTAGTGGCACCTAGCGGTGAAGTTGCACATTGCAATCAAATTAATATTCTCCCACACCTCATCCTCTCCTCCTAAGCATATAAAAAAAACTCTGGCTACCAAATCCAACCAAAACTTCATATCTAGATCAGGGTTTGGTTTGTCTTGTCAAAATGGCGGTTCAACATGGCAGACTCGGTGGAAGAGGACCCGCTCT
This sequence comes from Sciaenops ocellatus, assembly GCA_033000465.1. Lineage (NCBI taxonomy): Eukaryota > Metazoa > Chordata > Actinopteri > Sciaenidae > Sciaenops > Sciaenops ocellatus. Next base: position 7,393,565 of record CP136889.1, read on the forward strand.
CACTGTAGATATAAAGGACTCATTTTAAGACAATGAAAACACAACGATTCTTATTTTCAGGGGACTATAACACTAATGGAAACATGCTAATGAATATTATATTCCATTCCTGCCAATAAATACTCCTAATTCTAACACACTGGACCTTTAATGATTGTGAATGGATGTAAGTATTCAGATGATCAGCTCACCACTTTCGTCCTTGAATAACATGAGACCCTGGTGGTGTTGCACCACCATAGTAGTGACAATCACAGTTTTCCTTTGAGGAACAGATTTGTTTTCCGTTCAAGTGAGTTCCCTCTACACAGCCACAGCCCTCTACAGGCACATCGTCTACCCCACAGGAAGGGTCAGGGCCAGACAGGGAACGGCATGTGTTGTTGCAGGCTTGCATGTTGTAAGAGAATTCTTGGTTGTTCTGACACGTAAAAGCTGCAACACAACATTGTGATTAACATGAAACATACCACAGATTTTTAAAGTAAGTATTAATATGGGACTTTTTTTTAAAAACTTCCGTTCTTGATTGATGTAAGTAAGTGCTGATTCAACTTGCAATCTGTTCATAGAACCCTTTATATTTACTGTTATAAACATGTGGTGTTAAAGGTTTTTCTTTTATAATGAGTGCAAAAGTGAACAAACAACAATCTTAAAATTGCCAGCACCAGAATTGATTTGATTTAGGATTTTTGGACCAGTTGTTTTTTTGAGTGACTTGAACATTAATCCACCGACTCTTTTCATCAGACTGTGAACAATAAAGTGGGAGAATAAATGGATATTAAAGCTGAACTCACGGCAGTTGGTAGCTTTCCTCCAGTCACCGACTAAAACACCCAGACTGGCGCAGTGTTTTGCATAATTGCTCAGAGCAATACACAAGCACTCCTGCAGGTTGCTGCCACAATTACATGTTCTCTGGATGCAAGCCTGGAAACGAAATGTTCCATGTTAACAGGAGTCATAACTGATATGTCAATATGAGTTAACTGCGGAACAAAGAAGAAGTAATTAAGGATTTCAGTTCGGCACAAAGGTCTTGTTACCGTGTAGTAGTGATCAGTTGGGATGTGGCCATGGCATTTAGCAAATATCCCAGATGGCTTGTTCAATACAGAGCACTTGTCCTCAGCAAATATTTCTGCAAATAATATATTGAGATGATGAAATATGCTTGCAGAACTATAGAAGTATCTTTCCTTGTGTTGTATTACAGAGAAGCTAGTCAACATATATATTCAAAATATTGAATATTGAACATACTGTATTATATCCTATCACGTCTGTTTTTTAGAATGACTTACCATTCCTGATATTGAAAACTGAGGAAGACAAATAGTACATTCTGTATAAATCTATACATATAATTTCAACATTTTAGAAGCATATTCATAGCAAAATACCATTGTTTGTCTTGATGCAGATGGTAGATATGTTTCCTGAACACGCATTCACACTCCAGGACTGAGCAAAAGCTTGAGCTGAGTTCTCGATGATCCCGCTGCTGGTGGTAAAGTCGTCAGTGGTGTCATTGTTGCTGTTACCACAAAGACCTGAAAGACAGACTGACTATAATTACAAATCAAACTGGATCATGCGATAGAGTTCATGAAACAAATATGATAATGATAAACAGTGTCTTGACTTGTTTCTAGACTGAGATCTTAACCTGAGAGCATGCCAAACTGCTTTTCAGATGGAGTGATGTACAGCTGGATTTCAGGAGACACCTGGACTTGGATCTTCATACCAAAGGATGTCTGGATCTGGACGTATATGGATGACTGCCAGAAAACCAGAGCATGAGCTGACAGGCGAGAAACACAAGTTGGTAAGTTATTGGATGCAAGTACCAAACCATTACTGTAGATTGGTTGAATTACTAGACTACCAGATACACATTTTTACATTAAGGATCCCTAAATAGATGCAAAGGACAACAATTATTTTACCAGACTGATGAAGGTCAGTGATCTCCTTGTCTCCAGTTTTAACCATGTTGTGTGAGAATGTATACCTTTCCTGCAAATCCAAAAAAGTGCACAAAAGCGTCATTTTTTGACATATGATATTGTTTTATTGTGTTAGAAAGATAAGATACTGGTATACTATGAAACTAGGCATTCTATGGCATGTCATGTCAGGTAAGATGGCTAAATAACGCTCCAAAGTTGGGATAGATTTTGACAATGTAAAAACTGGCCTGGCATTTTCAAAGTGCTTGCCCTCAAATCACCCTAAAATGTATTTCTGGCAGGAATCTCCCAATGTCTAATGTTTTCACACCAAGCAATTTTCTATGGTGTTCCTTAAGGTCTTGGTCCTTTAATGTGGCATTTGAGAGAGATTTTCTTTTCTTTTTTGTTTTTTTACTATTTTTAGCAGTTTTCAAGTGGTCAAAAATGATTACAATTTGCACCAAATCTGTTTTAAGGTTGACTTGATCATTTAACTTAAGAGACATAATTGAGCATGGAAATGTGCATCATATACTTCAATCATAATGTGATAAGTCCTTATACACTCTTACCTTTCAAAATTTGAACAGGCGCCAGTGTTGATTACATATTTATAGCAAAAATATATAAAGACTTGACACACAGAACAAATTCATTTTCAGTTTTGCAGCTTTAAGATGATTTATACCACTTCCGTGTGGTATATACTGATGCCTACTGTCTCCCCCTAAAGATCCCCTTCCTCACAAAATATGTTTATTATACGGAGGGATGGAGTGAAAAAGGTTAAAGCTTGTACCTGATACAGCTGAAGAACGACTGTTTTCAGAGCAATTGCCTTTTCTTGGGAAAACTCAATTATTATTGTCCAATTGGGACCCTTTAAATGATTTTTAAAAGAGCAGTTAGTTATCATAAAAAGACAGCATGGGTTAATGTTAAATGTTGGGGTAGTGGAAAAAATTCACCTGTGAGGCCACATATGTGCATTTACCAGGGAGGACATATCGTTTGCCATCAAATGTTTTCACAAACTCGCTTTCAATTGAACATATGGGGGGACAGGAGTTTTCAGAGCACTGCCATTTCCCACTGTCACATACACTGTAGAAGAAATGTAAATGTAAAACTTAACAAATACATTTATTAACAACGTATTCATATACCATGATTACGCCAACTTTTGCCCACTTACCATGACTGACACTTGGTGCTACGTGTGTCTCCAGTTGAGTATTTCTTGCCATCAAACACACAGGAACAATCGCTTTTATACACACAGTGGAAGCCGTCTGCATGATCATTAAGCACCATACCTACAACACAAATCAATCAACCTAGGCTGTTACAAAACAGAGTCAGATAAGTGAAGCACTAAATAATATAACACAGTATACACACAATAACACAATAACACAGTGCTCACCCATTGGGCAGATACAGGAGCTGACGAGCTCCTGGTCATCGTAGAATGTGTCTGGGTTTGGGATGGAGCAGCTGGGAATAAAGGCTGCACCCTGATCAACGTAAACCAGGTCATCTTCACAAATCGGTGGTTCTGCGTTCACCCACAGAAACAGATAAACATAAGTGCCCATCAAATCAAGTCTATCAAATAAGTGTCCAATACATATATTTGAACCAAACTCTTTTGAGAGCTTTAAAATCTAGTTTTAAAGAGCACCTACCGCATTCAGTTATAGATCTCCATATGTTCCACAGCTGGCTTTGATTTCCACAGTGCTGTATAATTTCTTTGAAGAAACCACATCTGATGTATTTGCTGTTTTCATAGTGGTAAATGTTCTCATTACAGAGTTGCATATAATGCATCGTCGTGGCTTGCAGACAGTCCCAGGAGTGGGAGAAGAACCTTCCACATACCTACAATTATCATCAGAGAAAACCACTTGAACATCTAGAACCAAGACATATTTTATGCAAATTGTAATGCAATAAAAGAGTGTTTAAGCATGACATTTATGGCTCAATGTTTTAAAGCTGAAATCATATAAAGTCACTACTTTGTAACTCAAGAACTAGTAGCATCAGTTGTGTGTGTTGGAGTACATACAGAGCATCAGAGCCAACAGCAGCCTGGAAAACACAGCATCATCACAACAACTGTTAACTTACTGCACTTATAGTGTGGCCAACATCTCGGGTTTGACATGTGCTGTCTGGGAGAACACTGTCTCTGATCAACTCCTGCTTGGTGCCTAATTTTAAAAAAAGTACATTCTTAAAGCAAACACCAAAGTTTACAAGAACAAAATGTGTGCATTCCTATTACCAACTAAATTATAATGATAACTGATATTTTCTATAAAGAACCTTTTAAAAAACATTTAGGCCCAATTATCATTCATTTGTAATACTTTCTGTAACTCCCATGTCTACACTGCATTATACACCCCCTAATAATGTGCTCATAACAATGTATAATATAAAGTCCCATTGTTGTAATATATCATAACTATTTCATACATTCATTACAACAACTGTTGTAATGCATTATAATGTAATTATCATGAATTACAATTCAGTTTTTGGTGTTAAACATTGCATTAGAGAAATGTAAATGTACATCATTAGTTCATTGCTTCACTTCATGTCATGGTTTGGGATGATACTATACTATTATACTAAACTATACTATACTATACTATACTATACTATCACTTGGATCTAAGCTTGTTTAATGGGTCATAAAACTAAGTACTCCAGTTTGACAGAACTTTGTCCAAAACATAGTTGTAATTCATGATAATCATTCTGTAATGCATTATAATATTGATTATGATGCATTAAACATGTTTGTAATGCATTATAGACATGGGCATCATAGAATAAAAAATCTATTTATAATTTATAATCTATCTAATTTAAACCTCATTTATAACAAGTTCTACTACTACTACTACTACTACTACTATTATTATTATTATTATTATTATTATTACAACGTTATATTATACAAAGATCCTGATATTAATTCCAGTCATTAAAGTGTAATACTTGGGTTGTTGTTTCCACACAGTCCAGTCATTTCGGTGCTCAGCTCCTGCTCCAGCTCCACCTTAACAACATATTTAAAAAAGCTTCAGCGGGTGAGGTTAATTCTTGAAACTAAACAAAAATATCAAACTAGCTGTGAATGTTCCAATTAACTTAGCATAAGCATTATGTGTGCGTGTATTTATGTGCCTGTGTTTATGCTCTCTCGTGTATGTCTATTGTAGAATGTCAACATATGTGTATGTGGTGTCAGTGTCCTCTTACCCACACAGTGTCTATTCCTCCAGGTACATTGTGCCAAGTGACGGACAGAGGAAGCAGCGAGCTCTTCAGTTTAGTGTAGATGCCATAGGGAAAGATATGCTGGTAGGTGTGGTGATACGGAAGGTTAATGCTGTCAACAAATAAGCATACAGAGATATCAGTACAGATGAGACAGGTGTTATTTCGGTGGAATTTAACAACAAATTAATAAAAACATTTTAATAAAGGGAGGGAAGATAAAGAAAAACATTCAGAGACAAAATTAAGAGCACCACGTGATGTAGAACAGGTCTTTATTTTTACTTTTGAAAGTTTGGAAATCTTGTCACTTCCTCAACTTTTTTTATTTATTTTTTATTATATACCTTAAATAAATTAGTGGTGTTAAATATTACATTCCCCACCTCACCCAAAACAGCCGGTAAGTCACCTAACAGAACAACTTGCCATTATACTGTGTGTTTGCATTTAACTTGACCAGAAAAACAATTAACAATGCTTAATGTCCCAGAGTCATAGTTAATAATCAACTAACATTGATGACATTAAGAATGTGTAGAAATATCAGTCAGGAAGTCAATCTTGAGGACAAATGCCATTTGAGTGTAAAGTTGTCATAATACCAGAATTTTAAACTTAGATACAATATTAGCATTAAGAACGATCTTCCATACCTCTGTCAATACCACAACAACACCATCAAGACTTTTGATCATCACACTCTTACTGTAAATAATGTGGCTAAATAATTTTGTTTACAGATTCAGAGGATATGCAATTATATCAGATTTAGCCTGAGTCATAATTTGGCTTTCTGTGTGGCTGCATTTTACGATGTAATGGATCAGGGGTTCAGCACAAACCTTTTACCCTCTACCAGGATACTTCCATTCCGTAGAACAGTCCTGATTTTGTTGATGGTGATCTCGATTTGGACCAGCAGCCCACTGTCATCTCGCCGTATTGTGATATCACATTCCACTCGGTTGTGGGTGAAGTGGGTGAGGGTGAACGGGCAGTTGGACCGCACATAGAAACTTATACCAACAAATGGCTGTACGACCCCACTGCCAAAAGTCCTGCAAACATCTGATCACAACAAAGGTCAAGACTAGGTGGTAACCCTAGAAAATAATACATTATCAAAATAATAAATACTATCAAAATAATAATTTAAAGCACATCTGCAGTTATACAAGGGGAAAATCAAGGAAGAGATTGTGTTGGATTTTCACCCAGGAGAGTAGGGTTGGAAAAACTACTTAGGAATCATAAGGGTAAAATAAATTTTGGGGTAAAATAATTATTCCTGGCAGAAAGTCCTGACAGCATACTTCTCCCATGTGCACATCTTGGGTTACCATCTACTGACTAATAGCTGATGACAGGACATGACATGTTTTGCTTGCTAAAGATGGAATCATTAACACTGTCATTTTAATAATCTATTCAGAGCTCAATAATTAAATCTATTCACATTGACTCCAATTATTAAAAACAGTCAATTCACTTTTTGTAGCATAGTATATGATAAGGTTTGTAATAAAAAAAAGAAAGAAAAAAAAGGAAACACAGCCAACTGTTATTTCATCTGTACATCTATAAAAAGTAATCTGTAAAATATAATGATCAAGATTGATTGATTTATACTCACTTTTCTCAGTATCTCTTGTGACCAATTGCCCTGTCACGAAAACTAGGAAATACAATATGAATATAATTAATATAATAATATATTATAATATTATCAGTTATACCAGATACAGTATTTGATTAAAATAAAATACAGATATGCACTGCACAAATTTCAGTGGTTAAAGAGGTATTCAGATCCTATATAAAGCAGCTACAAGGAATTTTATTTTGTGTTGATTCAGACGACCCCTGTGAACAAAAGTGGTATTGCTTCCACCACATTATTCAGGAAAATAGCTCCTAGTAACTAATTGGATTGGATTATTTTTACTGATGCTTAAATGAGTAAGAAACATTTTAATGCTGCAGGGTGAAGTTGATTTAATTAACTAGATTAACTAAATTATTTCATACACTAGACTAGATAGTCATTTTACCTAAATCTTGATCCAGTAAAATGATTTTAACGTTTATGTTTTTGTGTAAATTCTTATTTTGTAAAGTAACTAATAACAAGACCTGTTAAATAAATGTAGTGGAGTAAAAGAACATTTATTTGTTTAAATTGTAGTGTAGTAGACACATAAATTAGCATGAAACATAAATACTCACCTTAAAATTGTACTTAAAAATAGGATAAGTCAAATGCCATGATAAAGTGTGACACAGTAAATATTAGCATTGCTTAGAATATCCATGCTACCCCACTACAGTAGTTAGTGAAATGTACTTTTTTATTCCAGCACGCAATCTAACACTGATGCACTTGACTTTTTCTCAAATCCAACGTCACTTAAAACCTTAAAATCAATAAACCACTGAACTGAAAACTATTGGCTTACAAACAACTAACTTTAGTAAAAATGGAAAATGTTACATTAAAATTAATTAATTAAAAAGGTAGTCATTTTTGGTTATCCTTTTTAATTTCATTTTGCAATATTGTTGCAAATGAAACTAATGATTGCAAAGTACCTGAGGCCAGTGAGAAACAGACAGCCAGCATCCATCGTTGTGAGCTCATGCTGCCTGTTGATGCTGCAGAGGGGCAGCAGAAACCAGGAGGAACTGCACAAGTAGCTCACCACTTGGCTTATATATGATGTGTCCAGACACCCATGCACACACACATGCACACCTGCACACACACACACACACACACACACACACACACACACACACACACACACACACACACACACATTTTTGCATGATGTTGAACAACCCACTTTGTACTTATCTGACATGCACACTCACACATGCACACTTGAACTTTAAATGAATTGACCAGGAAACTAAAAAATCTAACCAAACATTAGGCAATAATAAACCAGAAGGGTTTAGGTAAAGTGTGTGTGTGTGTGTGTGTGTGTGTGTGTGAGAGAGAGAGAGAGAGAGAGAGAGAGAGACAGAGAGAGAGAGAGAGAGAGAGAGAGAGAGAGAGAGAGAGATATCTGGACTTGAAAGAGGTCAGGATTAATTCACAGTCAAACACCAGTATCAAAACACATGCTGATGACTGTGCTTTCATTCTTTTAAACCTCTAGAGATATCAATATCAATATTTTACTTATTATTTGTGAGATTGATTACATTAAGTGCTGCAATATGAACAAAGAGGAGCTTTCAGCAAATACTGGGTAACCTGACAATGCCAGGTGACAGGAAAAGTGGACAATGAAAAAATTAGGTGAGGGAAACTGACTGCCAGGGTGCATGAACTGGGATGTGGTTAGCTATTTATCTTTCAGACCTGAGGGAAGTACCACATGATGTTGAAGGACTCCACCTACTCTTATTTCTTTTCTGACATTGTGAACAGTGAGCCAGCTACAAGGATTCAAGGATTCAATTCAAGGATTTTACTGCATTTAAGTAAACAATAAATGTAAATAAAGTACAACTAGACTGTAAATGTGAAATATTGGCATTGACTTGTGTATAAAACTACATTCAGATGTAATTAGTATTTTTCAAAGATATTTTTGGGGTTTGTAACCTTTATTTGATTGACAGCTGAAGAGCGACAGGAAGGTAGGGAGAGAGAGAGAGAGAAAGAGGGGGGATAACAGGCACCAAAAGGCCATAGGTCGGAATCAAACCCTGGCCCGCTGCGGCAAGGACTGAGCCTTTGTACATGAGGTGAATGCTCTACCAGGAGAGCTACTGTACCAAGGTGCCCCATAATTAACTTAACTTTTTAAGTAGGTAAATACTACAAAATGCTGTATATGCATGAATATCAATTAAAACCAATTAAAGCTAATGTTGCCATGGAAAAATACATACATAGCGCTTTCATTGTCATAATTCAATGCACCTGTTGCAGAGCTCTGTTTATGCAACATGGACCAAATCTTCTTTTTTTAAAATCCTTTTTTAACAGAAACATAAAAAGACTTGAGTTAGCACAGTCTTGATTTTAAGGATTTAAGAAGCTACATAGATTTTTTTTTTTTTTTTTTTTTTTTTGGCATCACAAGAGCTCAAAAACAAATAATGCTTGCCTCTTCACACAGGTTTGGTCTTCATAATTCCTGAGAAAGTAGTGATTATTTAATGGCATTGAGAACATTCACGGACAATCCTACAATAACATCATCCACTGCCACAGCCTGGTTTTCCTTTGTAAGGACTGCTGTTTCCTGTTGAAAAATACAGTGTAACTAAACCCTCAAACCACTTTTTTCCACTTTAAACCATTGTATATGGGTATTTAGTATGGGTATGTAGTAGTGCAGCACCCTAACTCTCTGAATGGAACTGGACCTTAATTAGTATCATTGGTAACACACCTGTTGTGAAGTTAAAGTGAAGTGAAGTTAAAGCTAAGAGTTAATGCTGCCACCAAACCTATGTGTTGTTATGTTAAAGCTGTTAACAACATTCCACGTTTCCTTTTTAATTATGTTACAGTAAGTGTGTGGGACAGTGAACAAGGCATTTCTTACTGAAAAGAAATGTCAACTTCTCTTTATATGTCATTTAGCACGGCTACAGTTAGCATTAGCAACCATTAGCATTGCGTCTAGGGGCAGTTCCTAGACACAATTGTGAACCCCTTGCTAGTTATCACACCAGTTCCATTGACCAATGTTGTCATTTCAAACAGTTGGGAGCAATGGCAGTATAAAAAATGGACAGCGCCTGAGTGATGTCACCTGTAGGTTTCTGAAGCTGTTTTGAAGCTGAAAATATGCGACGCTGACCACCGCCATGCTGGATGTACTGTTTCTTCCGCCTCCCAGTTAATCTAAATCGGCAAAGACGTGGATCATTGGCGGACATGAAGAGGTCCAAATGACGCCTGGGTGCTCGTTGTGCAAATATATCTTTCGATATTCCTGGACACATCATCAGTGATGTTCCTGGACTCATCGAGTGTTTTGGGTCCTTCAACATCATACACCCTCCTCCAGGCGACCCAGCTTATGCTGATCAGGCCCAAGCTTGTGTCCAGATGGCAAACTCGCTACACTTCTACGGCAAAGCATCTTGCTTTCCAGCCACCTTGCTGGCACTCTCTGATTAGGCCATCATATTTGGTGAGTTTCCGCTTGTATGCCTCCTCCAGGCGGTCCTTCCATGGCAACTGTAAACTCCAGTAGCATGACTTGCTTGGTGGAGTCAGACACCAGCACTACGTCAGGTCTTAAGGTGGTTGGCACAGTGCGCTGTGGAAACTTGAGTTGCCTCCCAAGGTCTGCCAGTAGCTGCCAGTCCCTTGCAAAGGCCAGTATTCCTGCTGATGATCTCACAGGTGGTCCTGGCTGCTCCCTGGCTCTGACAAAGGTGATGGTTTGCTTTGGAGGGCACGTCTTCTTGGCCCACTCAACTCCAGGGCTGATGGATTCTGCAATGGTTTTGAGGACCTGATCATGCCTCCATCTATAACGTCCCTCTCCCAGTTCCTTGGTGCAGCAGCTTAGAATCAGTGGGAACAAGTGTTCCACACTTTGCGCAAAGTGGGCAGGCTGGCGACTCTGTCTTGCCCCATATATGAGCCGTATGACATAGCAGCAACTTACCTCAAAGTTATCATGAATGGGGAAATTAGCTGTAGAGACCAAAACTGTTGCCTGTACCAAGCTGTAAATGTTTATTTCTGCTGTGAAATTGGACATATTAATAAGGGCCTTATGGAGATTGCCACTTCAGGAGCTTGTCTCAAGCAGCCATTCAAGGAATTTTAGCACTTCCTTATTGGCTTTATTTCACAGCCCCGGGGGCATCTCAGCTACTCGCCTCATGGGACTCAGTGTTTCAATCAGGTGTTCAAATGCATCAAACACTCGGCTTGCCAGCATTGAATAATAAAAGCTTGAAAAATTAGGCTGAAGGGGATTTTTTTTTTTTATATACTGTCCTGTGTTATCTGTAATCAGACTCTGGAACTTGCTCACCTAAATGTAAGCCTTTTGTTATTCATGTTCTCAATTACACCTGAGCTGTTCCTGCTGCAGTGTGATATGTCAAAATGCCTGCTTTGAAAAAGGACTACAGGTTTTATTTGTAAGCAGCCCACTTCTCACAGTAGGATGAAAACCAAGCCACTGCTCTGTCTCTTCAGTTAGAACTGTTAGAACATTCCTCTGGTTTCACACCGACAGAATTGTTTTTTCTTAAGTCTGAACTTTCTTTCTGTAATGCTGAATAGGAAGTAACAAGAAAAAGAAGAAAGAAATGTGTAATTCAACCCCAGTGACTTAAAAGCAGCTGCCAGCTGAGGCTTGGCAGACTGTCGGTCTATCAGGATTTGTCATCTCCATTCATGATTTCTCTAGGCGTGACTTTCTGTTTGGCTACATATTGTAGGTTGAGAAACTAATACACAGGCCACCTAAAATAGGAACACAATAGAAGTGCAGATCAATAAAAGAACACACCTGAACTTGCTTTTTAGTGCAGGTTAAGCCAATTTACTTCTAATATCACCCTGATTTACTCATTTTCAGTTTTGTGATGAAGTCTGTTTTCCATTCGAATAGATAGTACACAGACAGGAAATCTGACAAGCTACTGTAGTGTTTGATACATGTCCTGAATCAAGCAATTTTGCCTGAAAAAATACCTTGATAATTTGATATCTTGGGAAAATAATTGGCCTTTTTTGATTGTTGAATCAAAGTCTTAGTTGTCCTCATCTAAGACTTCAAAAAGAAGAAGAAAGACAGTAAATCTTCTTCCAGATGCTACTTCTTACTAAGCCAGTTCTTTTCTGCTTCGTCCTGCTTTGTGTTAATAATTCTGTGACCTGCCTGAGATTTCACAACGCCAGCCAATCTAATCTAGCCACGTCCAGTCTAGGCTTTGTCTCCAGACGTCGGTTTTGATTTCAAGATTCACAGCCAGCTCTATTTGTTTGCCAGTCACTCTGCCTCCAACCCCACTTACTTACATTTAACCAAAGTGGCTTTTTTTTTCCATGACAGTAATTTTAATTAAACACACATTGTGTGCGACCACATACTGTAAGTGCTGTTGTGTATTAATGTTTAGAATAACAACTGGCGGCTGTCATAGACTAAATTTTCTATATTTTAATTTTGAAACTTGTGCTGAAATAACATGACAGCAGATAAACAATAATATTCAGTAAATCAGTAAAATTATATTTACGCTGTGTGTCACTCTGGCCAGCAGGGGGAGGTGTATGTAAAACACCTGTAGGCATTGTACTGGTGGGAGTGATGCTCCAGTTTTAATAGCACAAATTTATTCAGCAAGATACTAATACAAATTCTGTGTGCAAAATACACAGAGGCATGTTGGGGAAAAATCATTTGCTTTTTGTAGATTCAAAAGGTCACTAATGAAGAGTTGAACTAATGAAATGAAGCGAAAAGACCTGATGATTTTGAAGAAGAAGTGGCTGCATGGACTTTCAACACAAGCAACCAAGTGATATTAATTGTTCTCTTTTAACGTTTAAAACAACATTTTGTAAGTTGTGTCAAACTGATGATAACTGATGTACCTTGAATGGCAGCCAGTGCCATCAGCGTATGAGTGTGTGTGAATAGGTGAATGAGATCTGTAGTGTAAAAGCACTTTGAGTGGTCAGAAGACTAGAAAGGCGCTATATAAGTACAATCCATTTACCATTTAAAGCAGTCAGATTTCATGTGGCCTGCAGCTTCATTTTTATAATATATTATTTATGGCCTGCTAAGATTGTCAGATACTGTATGGCTGGAAGATTTGGCTTTTTTGGTTGACATAATGAAGCATTTGAACCTTTAAGGACATAACTGTTGCTGTTATATATCTGTAGATGTGACACAAAATATTACTTTCTGAATGATTTTGTTAAAGACAAGAGCAAGAGTGACACGTTTTAAACTTAAATGTTAACAGACTTTGCATTACTCATACTAAGTCATGTTTAAAATGAACATGAGGTTAAGATTTGTATCAACTTCGTGCAGGTTTAACGTATTCCATGCAATTTATTCTGTGTTATCTGACTCCAGATGTGAAAGAAAGGCAGAATTGTTTTTTAGATTTGTTCACACCTGATTGGCTTAGATTTGGTTACATTGTCATTTTTTAAAAACTGATAATTGTGACAATGAAAACAAAATTGTTACAGAACAGTGCATTTGTATGTATCTTTTATTGGTAATTTTTTTTTTTAATATGTTAGTATTGGCCCCCAGGCATTTTCACATTGTCAGATCTGGACCTCTTTAAAAGAAGTTTGGACACCCCTGATTTAAAGCCTTGTACTTGCTTACATGTGACTTCAAACATTCAGCTTACTTAAACTGTGTGTCACATTCTAAACAGTCGGTGTCGCACGTTCCCCTCCGGAACCCCACAAATTAGGTAAAACAATCCTACTGTTACAGCTACCTGTTAAAACCTTTATAAAACATTTTCTTTATACTGTCATTGGCTAAAATCAACCCACAAGACGAGGAACCGGAGGAACAACTGCTGCATTGCCGTACCATGGAGAAGGTGAGAATATTAGATATTTAATTTTTTAAAAATCATTTAAAATTTTTAAAGGCTTTAAAATGATAGATTTTTTAGCTAACAAATTAACAACAGTGTTAACGAGCAGGCAAACAATGTTGGTCAATATTAGCTGACAAGTTAATTCATGTTAGCCAACAAACTATCATTTAGCTAATTATAACAGTTTAGTCAAACGTTTACCTTCATTCATTTAATTATTGTGTAAATATCTATCAAATTTTACTTTTTATAATTGAACTTCTATTAAATAAGACAAATGTAATCATTTAAAACGGACATTTTTACTCTTTGCAAAATAACAAAAGACCTTAATAATTCAAAGAAATATTTTTTTAAATCAAAACATGTTACATGTTGCCGTGGCGCTGCCTGTGTGGCAGCCATGGCAACATTTTGTTTTGATTTTGCTTTGATTAGAAAATGTATATGTTGTGTCAACATGGCAACACTTTACACTCAAGAACAGCTGTGAGCTGGCCGCACACCTGTAGAGACGCTCCGCTCCGCTCTCAGGCCAGCTGCGCTGTCAGGACAGGAAATGCACGCCAAAAATTACAAAATAAAATCTCGCGTCGGAATGTCCAGTGAAAGCAATTTGGTCGTCGATTAGTAGTAACAAATCTTATATGTAAACGCAATTATTGTTAAAATAAGACATTAACTCTGTCTATATACTGAGTGCCACCAGTTTAAAAAAAACATAAAGCTTGTTACATTGAACAATTGCAGCTATAAGCTTGTCTTTCTCAAATCGCACACACTTGGTTTGAAGAGTAATATACTATGGCGTTATACTTAAGTCAAATGAATTTAATGTGAAATTGACAGCTGGGTGTATTTTATATGACAAGAAGATGATGTTTCATACTGCACTGAGACTTTCCTTCTCTGCAGGTTGTTTTAAGTAACTCTGGGAAATATAACTGAGTTTAACCGAGGACTAGACTAAACAAGCTGAGGTACAACTCAGAAGTAACTTCTGGTGATGAAGATGAACATTAAGTCAGTTTAGTCAGAACTGCTCTATCATGGCTTTTTAATCTGAGTTTTTTGCTCGTAATTTTGTTTTACGGTGCACTGTGAAATGACAATAAAGAGATCTTGAATCTTGAACATTCAGTTTGACACCAAACATAATTTATTTCCACACCAGTATGACAGTCTTGAAAGTATTTAAGTGAAGACGTTTGGCCTAATTCCTTCTTTTTTTGTCTTCCCTCCGTCTCACAGGACAACAACAAGGAGAAGAGGGAGGGTGACCGCAGCCCTGAGAGATGGTCCAATCCCCAGCCATCCACCTCTGACTCACAGGTAAGTTTGTCACCGTAACAGAGTTCTAAACCTTAATACAGTACTAATTCTTTTGATACCACAGCAATAAAAGTCCACTAGTTAATTGATGGTGCTTTTGACAACTCTACTCACAGAGCATCACCAGCCCCCAGCCATCCACTTCTGGCCAAATTCATAGAGGGCAGGATGCCTTGGCGTCGGTGAGTAATTGACCCTAAACATAATGAGGTTGCCATTTTTAAAGATCATTTAACAAGTTCACATGGATGGATTTTCTCCTTTAAGAAAATATGACCAACTTGATGTTTCTGTTGATCCGTTTCTTTCTTCTCATCTCTCTGACAGACTCTGACAAGCATCAGGAGGAGATGGATTGAGCAGTGGCAGAGGGAGCAGCGGGAGAGTACTTCCAACCCCCAGTTGTCCACCACTGGCTCACAGGTAAGTTTGTCACCATACCACAATTTAAAACTTGGATACAATACTTGTATCAATACCTTTTCATACCATGGCAAAATTGGGTAAACTTTTTACGAATTATGAACTACCTGTTGCTTTACCTGGCCCGTGCCTGTAAAATGTCTGTGTCTTCAACATAATACCAGATAACGTCTCTCTCTCTCTGTCGCTGTATGATCAGTAGATCGCACAGGAGGTGGAGAGTGAACAGAAGATTGTCCACTCATGAAGTGATTGCAGATAGTGTTGTTCCGATGTTCTGCTGTGTAGATCGGGGTTTCTTAATCTTGTCTGTACTTTAGATTCTATAGAATGTGTAAATATTAGAAATTGTATCGTATCATAAACATGTAGCGTCGCAAAAGTTCAAAGTATCAATACTTTTGACACCTCTACTCACAGGTGTACCCTGTACAGCCAGACAGCAGGTTCGGCTCCAGCCCATCCGCCTCTGGCTCACAGGTAAGTTTGTCACCATACCAGAATTGTAATCTTTGATACAGTACTACCTTTGATATCAGATAACAGTCCTTGCACAGGAGTGAGGAGAAGATTGTTCACTTGTGTTCACTGATTGCAGATGGTGTCATTCTGATGTTTTTTAGTGACATCTGTTAAGATGTGTAAATAATGTGTAAATAATGGAGATTGTATTGTATTGTAAACGTGGTATTGAAAAAATATCAAAGTGTCAATATCTCTGACAACTCTACTCACAGGTGTACCCTGTCCAGCCAGACAGCAGCTCCAGCAGCCAGCTGTCCGCCTGGCAGTATGTGAGTAATTGACCCTAAACTAAATAAGGTTGCCATTTTGAGAGAAGATCATTTAACAAATGGATTTTTTTCCTTCAAGAATGAAAAATTAATATTTCTTTTCTCTGTTCATCTCTCTAACAGAATCTGGAAAGGAGGAGGAGGAGGAGGAGGAGGAGGAGACAGAGGGAGCGGCAAAGACACAACAGACTGATGAGGAGATTTCTGTCAGGGATCCCATTGGGACCATTCTACATTCTGCATCGAGACGTAAGGCAAGCTCACACATGTTTCTAAATCTTTTTCTACCTCTCTTTCTTTTCCTCCTTTGAAAAAAAACGTAACTAAGTCTGTGTGTTTGTTTGTGCGCAGGTGAACAACGAGTGGACAAGGAGGTGGACCACCCCGCGTCTCCCAGCATTGTGTCACCGCCCTTACCAGCAACATACATATACTACATACTGAATATCTTCCAAACAGTTACCAATAAATTGTCTGTAACATATGTCGCAACTTGCTGCTCTCTGTTTAACTGTCAAAAATGTGGAGTAAGTACAAGGGCTTGACTTTTTCTCTTGGACAACAAAATGTACTTTTCACTTGTCCAGGCACAAAAGTCACTTGTCTGGCTAAAAGTGACAAACATGGGAGCTATTTTGCTGATCACCATTTTTTATGCAAACACATTTCATTCTTCCAGCTTCACAAATGTGTGGATTTGCTGATTTTACTTGTAATTATTTTAACAATTTTCATTATTTTTGAATAATTCTGCTGTTGATTAGACAAAACAAACAATGTGAAGCTGTCACTTTAGGTTCAGCATTTCTAATTATTTTTAGAAATTTTACCTGAATAGGGCAGTAATAGTAATGTATCGCGTGATGTTTAATAATAATTGATGAGTGATGAGTGGATGGCCAGCTTTGGAGGTTTTCTGCCACAAGAATTTGGCTCAATGAAGCTTAAACAGGCCAGCACCAAGACAGAAGGAATAATCTATATTAGCAGGTAAAACTGCTACCTTCACATGTTGAGTGTGTGAGATTTAGAAGGATCTATTGGCAGACTGTGGAAGAAATGGAACCTAATATTCATGACTGTTTTCAAGTTTTCGTCATACTTTTTGTATAATCACTCGAAAAAATAAGAATCGTCATGTTTTTCTTCACAATGAGCTCTTTATATCCAAAAAGGGGGTGGTTCCTCTTCCTTGGAGCCTCTTCCCATGTTTTGACGAACCAAATGATGGCTATTGATGGAGCCTTTTGTGTTTTTTGTGGGTTCAACGGCAACCGTAGTTTGTTCTGCACACTTGTAGGGGGAGGGTAATTCAAGATGTATTCAGCTGGTTGCAGTGTGCAACCTCATTGCTAGATGCTACTAAATCCAACACACTGAACATTAAGGTCAAGTTATAGCAGTGGGAATTTTGTATTGCATTTGCCTTGTTTGATATCTTCCAGATTAAGAAGTGTGCTCCAGCACAGAGGGCAGATATCTGTTTGGAGGAACACTGAGTTGTGTCTGTGGACTATTTGTTTGATTGAGGTAACGTTCACGTAACAGCACTGTGTGCTAATTGCGATTAATTATTATTTCTGCAAAAGATGACTGAATCAGTATTGTGTTTTCTAAAGTGAACCCATGTGGGCAGAAATGAATAATAATAATTTAAAATGCTCAAAGATAATTTTTTATTCAATACAATTCAAAATGTTTACATGAAAAATATGTTTTAACTTAAAACATAAAACACATACAGGTGTTAGTGATGCTTAAGTAAAATATTCTTGGAGTTTTGATCGTCATCTCTTCACTATGTTCCTTCTCAAATGCCATGAATCAATGAAAAGTGTTGGTATTTAGCTACAGTATTTGGCAGGACTGGCCATAAGATGCGGTGAGAGAGAACGAGGACAGATAGATGAAGGAGAAGGCGTAGACACAGATATGGCAATTAGTTTCTCATGACTGACATTTGGAAGTCAATTTGGATCGCTTCCTTGCTGTGTCCTCCCATTAATATGACAGGCTTCATACATTTTTGTGGGGGAGTGCAGCAACCCTGGAAAGAACATAGTACAGATGAAAACCTCCTTAGGATTCAAATATGCTTAGCAAATTTCCCAGTAGTGAAAGAGTATGAGAAGGTAATGAGCCATCAAGTGACCCAACTAAAGTGGAAAGTGCTTGCTTCATCGTCTAAGGAGCATGAATGTGTTTAGTACATTTTGTGGTAATTTGAGTACGTGAACTTATTTCCCACGTGTTTCCATTTCCCCAATATCTCCTGTTTTCTCTATCTGTGTGTGTGAGTGTGTGTGTGTGTGTGTGTGTGTGTGTGTGTGTGTGTGTGTGTGTCTCGGTTGTGGGCGTGGCATCACACTCTCTACTGGCTCCCTGATCCACTGTTCAGTCTACGCACCCCCTTTCAACCTGCACACCTGCAGTGCACCCACTTATAAACACTGTATAAATCATCCCTAGTTCCTCACCCAATATTGGCTAGATCGTTACATCCCCCCAAAGAGTTTTTCTGCTCTTGTGTGTTTTCAGGAATCCCTAACTTTGTTTCCTTGCACCTTAGAATCACTACCCACTTACCTGCCTACCTACCTGCCCACCATCTTCTCTGCCTTGCTTACTTCCCGTCGCTGTCTTCTGCTCTGCCTTGTCTCTTTACGTCCCCTCATTCGCCTCTGCCTCCATCATTTGGATTTTCTACTCAATTGCATTCATTCCCTTTGAAATTGGACAATAAATAATTTCTTTATCAATTCAATCCCTGTGTTTGTGGTCGCATTTAGTTTCTTCCTATTTGATTGTTGAAATAAGAACAAACTTTGATCTGATGTTGGTGCCACTGAAAACATTTTAGCTGTGGTCCATACCAAAATTTAGACTATCTGGCCCATAGTTGTCAAGTGTTATTGACAGAATGACTGATGAGCCCCCCCTCCTCCCAGGCCATGCTACTAGTCAGGCTAAATGAGTTGGAGTCACAACATCATAGGTTTCCATCATGAAACCATCCACACCACCATGTGTACAGGAAACATGTCCCATTATCGTCCTCCTTCTCTAATGGGCTCAATCATGAGCCATTATCAGACTGCAGTCATTCTCCATTTTGTGTGACACCACTGTCCACATATTGATCCCCCCCCCAAACATGAATGCATTTACAACCATGTCATTTCTCGAGGTTGCAGCCATGCAGCATGTTCACAAAGATTACTTTTTCGGTTTTAGAGCTTGATCAATAATAAAGAATGTAAGCGATGATCAAGGGGTCATGGAGGGCTTCAGCTTCAGACAGAGGCAGAAAATTGTTTCAACAAAACAAGCAATTTGATGAAATCACCTTGGGCTTCGGGTGGTGGATGTTTTCTGACATTTTACAGATTCATCAATCAAATTAATAGTGGCAGATTAGAAGGTCTAATTTCGTAGCACATGGTGTTCTTCAGCAATGCAGATTCAGGGAATAGTGTAATAAGTTAGCTTTGACTGAACATCCAAATTTAGATTACTGTGAATCTGTAAACTGTCAGAAACTTCCGTTCAAGTCACTCAACAATCATTTATTTTGTTTTTATTGTGTTAGCAAAGCCAAACTGATATCAATTATGTTGAGCTGAAATGATTGGTCGATTAATTGATAAGTAGACTGACTGAGGAAATAAATTGGTGAATATTTTGATAATTAGGTCATTATTTAAGCAAAAAAAGACAACTTGATGATGACGTCAACATCAGAAATATTGATTTCAGCTGCTCAAATATGAATATGTCTTTGGTTTTTCCGCTATTGGTTGAATGACAAAATAAACTTTACAACTTTCTGCAATTATTGTGGGCATTTCTACTTTTACATTTTATAGGCTAATCGATTAATCCATTCATTTAGAACACAATCTGCAAATGAATTGATGATGAAAGTAAACAAAGTAATTGTGTTACATATTCCGCAGCAGTGCTTGTTGGATTGCTGTCAATACAATACTGACTAAACAACTTGCTCAGAAGTAGAGGGTGTCGCTTACCTTCAGCTCATTCCAGTTCAGAAAACCTGTGTGAAATGATAGGCTTTGTTAAGTGAGATTACTGTGACATAGTAAACTGATTGCAGACTAACCACTCTCACATAGTGCAGCCCCTTTTGCACTACTTCTACTGTTGCTTGTTAGAAATTCCTGCCCAGTCATCTATTTTTGTAGTCAAGTATCAAGTCAGGATCAGTGGAGAGCATTCAAATGGAGAGTCGGCTTATGATTACTGGCTCACTTTTTTTTTTTTTAAATCTGAGGACAAACCCAGTAGAAAGACTTCAATTTTCTAGCTAAAAAAACACTGAGATATACCCTGCCTAATCAGTTCTTTTGAACTCATCAACTTGTATGTTTAGAAAAGACAATCAGCTGTAGACAGAGATGTTATTGCCCATGAAATGTAGACGTCAGGGGTGTCTGTCTGTTTCTAGAGAGAGAGAAGTTGTGGTACCAGAGATAGTCCTGCAGGGGGCAACAGTTTTCCTGTTATGCCCGAGGCAGCCTGTTCAGCCTATACAATGTGTTTCATCACTCAGAATCTATATTTGTATAGACATACTGTCATTTCATATAGGTTGCATGTATCTATATCAATAAGTGTGCAGTTATGTATGTTCTAACAAGACATTAAAAATGACCAACAGTATGATTTACAGCATGTTTGTCAACAGGGATTTCTTGAGTTATATTTTTATTGATCTTATTAATCTGTCGTGTTTCTATTTTCAGCTACAGTTCCCAATGAATTGTAGCAGACTGAATCCTCACTCCAGCATCGCGCTTCCAAAACAACATTTCCTTGCGTCATGCCGACGCTGGTAGTGACGAGCTGCTCCACTACACTCCTCCTATCTCACCTTTCCTCCCCACTCCTCCTCAACTCTCCCATCAGGACCACAGGGATGTGATACACTGATACACACAAGGCTGGAGAACAACTTTTTTACCCAGCAGCCAGCGTTAGATTTGGGGGTGAATTTTTGGATACCCAACGCTGCACTAACTTCACACTGAGGAAGGGGAGGGGAGAATTAGTTAAGTGGGTGAGTGTGTTTTTGTTTTGTTTTTGTTTGTTTTGTTTTTTTCTTTTCTTGGGAAACGCCAAAAACAACTCAGCAGCCGTGTCCTGTGTTGTTTATCCCATATGTCGCGAAAGCAGGTCGACCATGACTACAATCTCCGTAGTATGAGCAACTTGATGGGCGAGCGGTGGAAGAAAGTGAACGACGGAGGAGAGCGGAGTCTCATCAAGGCTCCGTCCAGCGCCAGCATCAGCAGCCAGGGCGCCTCCGCCGCGGCTTCCACCGCAGGTGCCCCGGCAGCACCTTCCTCTTCCACCGGGGACCTGGAGAGGGCTGCCCGCAAGCAGTTCCAGCAAGATGTCACGCCCGGTTTCGTCTACGTCCTTGCCGCCTTCTCCGCCCTGGGAGGCTTTCTGTTCGGTTACGACACCGGGGTGATCTCCGGGGCGATGCTCCTGCTGAAGAGGGAGCTGGACCTGAGCGCCCTGTGGCAGGAGGTGCTCATATCAAGTACTGTGGCCGCGGCCGCCCTTTCTGCCCTGCTGGGCGGCTTCCTCAACGGGCTCTTCGGGCGCAGAGTGTGCATACTGTTGGCCAGCTTCTTCTTCACCGTCGGGGGGGTCGTGCTGAGCACCGCCCCTGGCAAGGAGGTTCTCCTGGCGGGGAGGCTCATCGTCGGAGTGGGTCTTGGTAAGACATGTGCCCTCTGTCCCTTCTGTGTGTCATTAAACTGGATGTTTGTTTGTAGCCCCACAGATTACATCTTGTTTTTGTGAAAGCAAGTTGTAAACACTGTCAGAGAAAAACACAAAAATAGCTCGTAATTGGAAACCAGTGAAATTATCTCACCCCGCTGGCAGCACTAATGATAATGTATGTGATACTATATTGATTTCTTCCTGAACATTTCCCCTGCACTTGCTCTCCATTTGAAAGTTCAAAGGTCAGAGTCAGCTTAAGTGCACCTTCAGGTCATAAGGTTTTAACTTCCCCATCACCCCCTACACACACACACATTGGATAGTTTTGGTTGGTTGCTGCCTCTCATCATCTCTCTGCCTCAAGCCTCATATTTGCAATTACTCACAGCTTCTAATTACACAGCCTGGCCCTCTGCTCACTCACGCTGCACGCCACTTGCTGTTAGACAACTCGCTGTCTTTATTATTATCATCATTAAGATTGTTATTGGGTTCAGTTGGGTACCATTAGGGAAACTGAATTCAGAAAAAGAGGTGGATATCGATCACCACACCACGCCCAAAAAGGAGCACACAGTATACTTTTTAGCCTTTACTGATGTCAGAGTTACATTTGTCTGATTGGCTGGCCACGTCCCTGCCTCTACTACTTCCTTCCCTCACTCTCTTCCTTCTCCTCTCTTGAATCATCCTCCTTTCTCTGCCTGTTCATTTCTCCACACTCTGCATGCTTTTACATGACGCGCCTTTTGATCAGAATTCAATACACCCCAAATTATATATAGTGGCTGCTGTTACTCATGAGTCGCTGCCTCTGGGGAAAGGGATGTTAAAGCTGGCTTTTCACCACGCTGATGGTACTCTTGTCTCCTTTGAGACGTAGACGCTTGAGAGTAGTAAGCGCTTTCCTCAGTGATACATGGAGGAATTGCAGACCATTATCTGTCCTCAGTCAGCCAGTGGGATAAGGGATGAAGCTTAATTCTTAATGAACATCCCTGATCAAAGTAAAGAGCTCTGTGTTGACTTCCTCTACAACATAAAGGCCTTATTATTGTTATTATTATTGATGTTTTAATCAAGATATATATACATTTCTGGCATCTGGGATTTGCATGATGAATGTTTCTCTGTAAATCTTCCACCAGGTGGGAAGGTGTGAGGCCGTCACTGCTGGATGAATGGCGGGGGAAAGCAGTAAATTATGATATAAATAGAAATACATGCATTGAAATTATTTGTCAGTGCATGTTGGATGAAGAGTGAATTTGTCTTTTGGCTATGAAATAGATAAAAAAAAGTAAAAAAGCCTGGATGTCAGTGAAGTTTGTTTTGATTTTGAAGAACTCGTCTTTTGTCTTCAGGGGTATCAGGTGATTGACAGGAAGAACTGATATGAAAACACTCTATGACTCTACTTTGACGAAACTAAATTAAAGCTTCATATTTCCTGTGATGGATGACACAGCTCAGGTAACTTAGGTGGAAAATGCTGGTTTTAGGTTTGATAAGGCTTGTGAAGCGTTGGAAATGAGCCTTAATATCTTCAGATAACCTGTATGCAAACATAAACTTACATCAGGCTTATATTTTTTTTACTAAGCAAAAGCTTGTTGTCTAAAGAAGACACTTGTAGCGATTATCTTTTCTCTTATTTATCGGACTTGTTTTCTCTGTGTAATCAATAATTACAGGAAATTTTACAAAAACAAGCTTGACTCCTGGTAGAAAATGGGTTCGGTTAATGACAACAAACCGCTGCCACTTTTTTTTTGGCGAAGATAAAATTTTGAGCAGTTAACATTGTAAATTAGACAGACAGTTCTGTGTAATTATACCAATTTTCTAAAATTGGAACGCAGCAATGTGAACATAAAACGATCCGTCCCATAATTTATTTTTGTGCGCATAAAGCACCTAAATGAAACCTTACCAGGATCAGTTTACATGTGATGGGGAGTGTTAAACTGAAAACTGTGGTCTGTGGCTCCGGAGGAGTCTGATAAAGGATTACCTTGATGATGCCATCAGTGTTATCTTGGAGAGGAGAGGACAAATTCATACATGAAGCTGTGTAATACAAACTGGGGAAGCAGAGTTAGAAAGATGTCCATTTATAAAGCAGAGAAAGTCAATGAAGACACACTATGAAAGGTCCAGTGTGTCAGATTTAGTAGGATTTATTTGCATAATGTGGCAGGAATGAAATATAATATTCATAACTACGATTTCATTTCAAGAATTGAAATGGCTTTAGATGGGGCCTTTTGCTTTTTTCACGTTTTTCGTGCAGGCTGCCAAGGAGTTCCTTCTGTGAGGCAACAGGATTGCAATCAACTACACCACAAAATGCCACTAAATCATACACACTTGAACTTTTAGATGCATTATGGGAATGGTTGGATCCATTTTGCATGCTTACATAAAGTAAGAACAGCAAACTTTCTTACATGGAGAGCCCACTCTACCAGCTGAGCCTCCAGGAAGCCCTCTATTTATTTATTTATCTATTTATTTATTTATGTATGAGTATTTTTTCATCCACTTTGTATATTGTGAGCCACTGTAACAAGTGAATTTCCCCAGTGTGGGAGTAATAAAGTCTGTCTTATTTTATCTTCCATCAATTCTGTCAATTGACAATCTAACAAAGGTAAGATCCAAACAATTTACTGGTTCTTGTATTCACAACAAAATTTTGTGTTGATTTAAACCATTGTTTTGTCCTTTTATAGACTAATTGTTATTATGAAAATAATCAACAGATGAATCCACAATGAAAATAATTGTTAGTTGCAGCCCTACTACAATCCATGTAAGCTTTAATCCTTTTAAGAATCTCTGGTGCTGATTATGTAATATGTATTATTTTCTACCACTGACTTTTTGGAAATTTGATACCATCACTTTGAATTGCACATTATGCAATAATGGACGGTCATTAACCACTAGTTTTTTTATAGAGATGGGCGCCATCAACAGCCAGTTTTAATTTGAAATATGAGCCCATAAAGAGCACTGCAATGGCGACACAAATGGCTGTAATGCCAATCTAGTGTTTGTTTAGAACCAACAACAATGAAAGGTAAGGGAATAAATGAATATTTATAGATTTTAATATAAAAAGAAAAAAATTGCAGGTCAGTAAATGACATTCCCTTTTCCCAAATGAACATGTGAACCGAGGACTGAAAATGCTTCAGCTTCACATTATCATTTACACACACAAGCTCTGATTGCTAATGTGGGGAAGAAACTAATCACCCGGGTTATTTCAGCTGTTACATTATAAGTGGCTGTTTCATTATGAGTATCCCCTCCCCTTCCACCATCACAATCTTTTCCCATACAGTCTTCTTCATTACACAAGCATGCTCGAGCCGGCCCTGATAGATAATGAAACACATTCTGGCATCACAATTAGCCGCCGGAGACGCTAATAAGGCAACATTTTTCATTGCATGCAATTATTCCGGCCATGCCTGTCACCTGCATACTCACATTAACATGACCGCCGGTTCACAGGAAAGCCAGTTAGTTTGCATTTCTGAAGTGAACTCACCTGAAAGGTCATAGGAGCTGTTTGTCAAACCAGGAAAGGCCATACGCCACCAATCCACAGAAGCCTCTGGCATGTCTGCTCCCGGCCGGTTATTGTTTGACCTTTGTCTGTGAACATGACTGTTGTGTCATACGAGCTGTTGCTGGTCTGAGCAAACAGATAGTAGTGAACCAGACTGTCAGGACTGACAAAGATTAATTACATAACTTGGTAGTTTTAATCAAATTAAGAGATTTTCTTGCTGCACAGGATATTTGAAGGAAGATGTTTCAATCTTGGAGAAGAAACCTCCTCTTATTGGTCAGCTTGGAGTGTGATTTGAGTTATTTTATAATTAACCATAGTCATTTATTCCAACTAATCTTCCCTACTCACACGTTGGTTAATGATAATGGTTCCCACATAACTAAAGCAAGACTTTTGAGTGACAGCTGACGATAGGTGAGCTAGAAGTACTATTAGCAAGCCAATTTGTTAGCATGTTTACTGCTGGATGTGCGAGCTATTGCAATTAAATTTGTTTTTTTAATTTTTTAATTGTGGCCAAGAAACAAATACAGGATTTTACAGTTAAAAATAAACTTGTTATGACTCTGTGCCAGACAAAGTTTAGAATAGTGAAACTGTTTAGAAATATATCTTCCATATCTATATACCTCAATTTGAAGTCATTTACATCGGCTGACATATTCGCAAATACAGTATATATCTGCAGTGACCTTATATCACCTAATATATTGGCCTGTCTGATTAATTGGTCGGGCTGTACTTGCTCTTCTACACATCCAGCAGGTAATTGAAATTGAATCTAAGTCCAATATTCACTCTCCTTTTAGCTTCGTTTTGGTCTCCACCAGCTCCTGAGGGAAATATCTGACTCTCTAGTTGCTAAATGCTGCACTCAGTTCAGCAGGTAGTCACTAACTCTGTCCATCTGTTGTTAAGCTGTGCACGTAGCATGCAGTCAATTTGTTTTAGTTTTTGAATTAAAAAGTTGTGGCTGGAAACGACACTATGAAAAAGAGAGTGACACTGAACCAAAACAATAAAGTTGTGGGCTGTAAAACCTAAACAGTGAGCTGAAAGACCTCATGAGGGGACCTGCAGAGTCAGGCGATAAATCTCTGGGATTTCGTCATCAGGAGCAAACTTTCACATACAGGTAGACATGTGATCCAATTAGAAAAAAAAAATGTTTTATCACTGTTTTAATTCACTTTATCATCACAACATTATCTGATATTTCCCCCCAGCCAGCCAATCTGAATGGAGTTGATGAGAATCTTTTGCAGGTTGACAAACTCTTATTACATACTACATTTTCAAGTACAGTTGAGGGGACAAACTATAATTGAATCTTTGTGTGCTCTCTGTGTGGCAGCAGATTTAAAGGGTCAAAAAGAACCATGCAATGTTTTTCTTAGAAGAAATCTGCTCTAAAGCCTTCAGTCATAATCCATTGCCTCACATAATAGACACACAAATACGCAAACAAAAGCACACAGTCACCCTCACAGTGTGTGTGCATAATCATGTTTTCTGGCTAAATTATCCAGCAATTGAAAATTTTCAATTGTTTTGTCCTTGGTTATAGTAAATAGGGACTGGATAAAAATAATCCTAGCAGTTGATTACATTGCGATAACAACGAATTATTACCTGGAGGCATGGTAATTAATTGCTTGCTTCATGTAATTAAGTCACATTTCTCCACCTAACTAGGTAGAAGCTAAGTGTTGACTTAATGAGGAGGTTGTTTATGCACATATTATTGCTGTAGAGATTAGTAGTAGAGACTCAAGACATTAAAATCTCAAGTGTCCAGAAAATGAGTTGTTTTCGGCTTGACATTTGTGCATTTTGAGTTTTTATTTTTTGAAAACGGTTTTCACGAAAAGTCATTTGGAGTCACATGATATATTATGGTACATTATGCTTTAATTTACCTTTAAGCAAACAAAACTCTACTGACAAAATCCAAAGTAAAATGAGGCACACTACTGAATTTAATTAAGAAAACGGACATCCTCTCCTGCTTTTTACCACTGACTTCAATCATCACTCACAACACTTACCCAGAGTTTTCTATTTTCCTCACTCCGCATTTTCAAGCATCCTTCATTAGCCTCTGATTAACTTCCTCCATCACAACCAGCTACTTAGTAGAAGAAAATGTCCAGGCTGTCTCTTTACTACACCACAGTGATGGAGGATCTAGTGAAGTACCACCCTGGTGCTCTGATCAAGCGAGTCAGTCCCGAGCTTTGTACTACGTGCCCAGAAGCTGCTTTCACCAGACCAGACAGATCCTTTGTTTAAGTGTGCTGTGCTGCTTTGAGGCCGAGCCTGACCAGACGATGACTTTAGATGGGTGTGTGTTTGCATGTGTGTGTGTGTGTGTGTGTGTGTGTGTGGAGAAGGGAATGCTGGGAGCTGTTCCTGGTGCTGAAAGGAGAGCTCATTAACGAGAGAGGGAACACAGCTCGATTGTGTTTGTAAGGGATTCACATTAAAGCAAGAGGAGAAATGGGGCCTGTGGTTGAGGTTATTTCACTTGTTTTCAGCACAGTTTTAGTTCCGGTGGAGAACTTCAAAGGAATATGTATACATGGCTTTACTTATACCAGCATAATGTCACTTAACTTAAGATATGTCCTCTATGCAATGATACTAATGCAGGACAAGAGCAACTTAAATTAAATCAGATTTTACCTCTTAGATTTGTCACAATCATCAGCATTGGATACCATGACATAAAAGAGGAAAATTCAGATATTTTCTTATTGATTATGGGTCATGCCAACTTTGCACTTGACACTTTCTGTTGTAGAGATTTAGGAAATTTGACAGCAGCAAAAACAATGTACATAGGGACAAGCATGGCCAGCCTCACAAAGTTTTCCAAATAAAACACTTCCCGTTGAGTCCCACCAAAGGTAAATACAGAATGAATTAGCTATAGTAGGTAATCATCATCCTAATTTGACACTCCCTGGCTGTGCCTCTTGTTGGGAATTAAGCTTTCCAAATAAATTTCCCATTTACATGAATGATTTAAATGCTTTTCTCTGAGTCCGAACAAAAATGACAGTCATTAGCCCCCTGGATAAACTATTTTTGCTAACCGTATGGGCATCTATCTGCTTTTGGGGCAGACAGTCAGCTAATCATGCTAGCTTTTTGGTTAGACAACTGGCAAATTGCCTCTTTATATATTGTTAAAAAAATATTTGTCATTTATTGTTTCATATAAAGCATAGTACTATTTCAGTAGAGGGGAAAAATACTGGAGTTCGCCTTTATGGAACATTAGCAGAAAGTCAAACAGACAGACAGAATAAGTCACATTTAATTCAAATGATAGCATTAACAGCTAAAAACGAATTCATTCTGCATTTTAAAAGCCAGTGCAGGATAAACTGTCTGTGAAGCTGGACTCTAGAGACTCTTAATTTCAGATGGTCAATAAACTGAGGCAAAAGTGTACTTTAGTATTTGACCTTTTTACTGGCCTGTGATGGTATTTGAGTTAATGGGCTCTAGCATATTTTCATAGTCACCACCTGCAGCAGGATGTGAAATGGAAATGATCCATTACTCAGTAAATACATGAACATCAGCTGCAGTTTCTCACTCATAGGCATATGGGCTGCTGGAGGAAGCAGGCGTGGCATGGACGGAGACAAGCTGGTGATACATATGGCTAAGATATGGATAAGACGGGAACGTGGAGGGGAAGTGGCAAGAAGTGAGAAGAGAGAGGAGGAAGGGTTCTGGCTGTATGAGGTGAATACAGATAGAGGTATTACAGAGGATAAGGATCTTTAGGACTTGTTTAAAGTCTGTGTATATGTACATCTTTGTGTGTGCGTCTGCATAATGTCATGAAAATAAACCAACATATAGTGCAAACACACACATAGATGTCAGATAGAAAGGAGCGAAACCGGTTTTCACCACTGATGAACTGCTAGATTGACATGAAATCTGTCTGCTGCTCTGTCTACCTGTTGAATCAGTACATTTAAACTTCATATAATATAATATATATCTCTTTTTTTCAAACATGTATAGCATGTTTTGTGTTGTTGCCCCCTTACCAAGCTAATGGAGTTTGCTTAGTCGCCAAGGAGATGGTTCAGTTGAGATTTCAGTTATGTGATAATAGGTGGTTGTATTTTGAGGGCAACAATGTCGTGTTTGGTGTCTGATGATGACCTTTCTCAGGCTACGTCAAGGTCAATTAAAGGAAATCATGTACAAACTCCATGACAACGAAGCAGACTCCCTCAACTGAAGGCCACTGAAAATGTGACCAAACAAGTGGACCTTGTGCTTCTAACTGCTTTTCTTTTTCAAACTGCTACGCGAGTTTAATAATGAATCTTGTGAAAAACACATACACCATCTTGCTGCTGTAAATACCCTCTAACACACCAAATATATGTAACTCTAATAGTACTAATAGTACCTAACAAACCAAGCTATTTTTTTCTGTAAACTTTTTGTAGCATTTGGTAAAAACTACGGCACCCAGGAGTCTTTCTTTAAAAATGAAAGAGTATGAGGCCACCAGTCAGCTCATTAGGCAGTGCTCCCCGTGTACAAAGGATCAGTCCTTGCTGCAGCAGCCAGGGTTCGACTCCAACTTGCTGCATGTCATCCTCACTTACTTTCCTGTGACTCTTTAGATGTAGATGTCTGTCAAATAAAACTAAAAATAGCAATAACATATTTATTATTATTTTGTATTATTACATTTTAATAATATGAAAGAATATGTGTGTGGTTGAGAACCTTTTTATTGGATTTGTTGACAATAACAAAAATACAGAATACAGCCAGTCCTATCTGTTAAAGCCATTATCTATTCCACCCAGAATTATATTCAATCAAAGATTGTGTGCATGTGACACCTTCTTGTACTCTGAAATTGGAACAAGTCTTACAAGTGACATGTATTTATAGACCTGTGTACCGTAGCCCTCTCTAGTACAGCTGCAGAGTGAAAAAACAAGAGTACAAGGATGCAGGCCTTTTCTAAGCGTGTGTGCTGTTAATGTTTCTGAAGCAGAGAGGCACTGGAGCTGAATGTTAAAGCGACAGTGGAAATCTCTTTAGATGCAGTTCTTCAACACACTGCCCACAAAATGTTTCCGAAAAAGTCAGATTGAACTGAAAAAGTTGTAGGTTGTGTCACAGATGCTACATACTATGCCTGACTCTACTGTAACCTGCATCGTAGAGGTTTTTCTCATGTCGCATCTTTCAGCAGCATCTCTCAAAAGCTTATGAATGGATTCCCATCAAATTGGCCTGAGCAGACGGGCTTCATGCCAAAGAGCAGTTGATTAGATTTCGGCGGTGATTTGGATCTTGGATTTCCGTCATCAGATGATAATCCTTTTTTAGGCCATAACTAAGATAAAGACTTGCCTCCAAATCCTCAGGGTATGTTTGTACGGTCAAGAAATCAATTTCCATCAAAACGTCAGAGACAAGACTGATCTCTGGGTGTAACAGCAGTCTGGAGAACTGAGCAGCCTTGCCAGAGTCTGAGTGCCTCTCCTCTGATCATTTAACACTGAACAGTAGATCAGGCAGGGACTTGAGCACAGGGCTTTCAACCGTGACTGTTAACTTTTCCCATTGTACAGAAGTGCACTGTGATGTTGTGTACCCCTTCAAGAAATGTAACAGATGGTGATTTCCCATCCCAAAGCGCTCCACTCTGCTCTGTGGACGAAATCTTTCTTGCTCTCTCGGTTATCGATTTCTCTTCCCCAGAGCTGCCACAGTGTGGTGCCCGCTCGGAGACAGTGCGGCTGGTTTCCCAGCAAGTGGTTGCCATAGCAACAGGTAGCCACGTAGTCATGGCGGCCGTCGAGGGCAGGGTGGCGGCAGTAGGGAGGGGAGGGTAGGAGAGGGGACGGTAGGGGTGCGTAGAAAACAGTGGCAGACTATTAATAGAGCTTATCAGGAGCCAGCTGCAGAAAGCTGCGGTCTCATGGCACCTCGTCAGATACATCCTGGACACACACTGTTTGTTCTGTGTGTGTGTGTGTGTGTGTGTGTGTGAGGACAGTGGCGTGCATGTGTGTGTTGTTGTGAAAGTGTTCCAGATCAGAGTAGTGCAGAGCCCATTACAGAGATGGACTATACTATTTGTTTGTATCTCTCTTGGGTTCACCTCACACATGAAGTCACTGTTGCTGTTGTTGATGTCAAGGTCAAAGGTCAAAGGCATTAGTTGCAGACAATAGAGTTTGTTAAAATAATGGTTTTGTGATTTTAAAGCTACAACGTAAAACTGATTTCTTTTCAAATCCTCTGACAAAAACATTTGTTAAGTGTAATAGTAATGTATCTTCACAGTGGTATATGACATTAAGAAATTGCTATGATAACTATTTTGTAAAAAAAATGTGACCATTTGTGAAACAATGTGAAGGAATATTAGCAACTATATTGTATTTTAGTAACCATTAAAATAACAGTAATAGGCCACTTAGGGCTACAGAGCATATATATCTTGTTGTGGCAAATATACTAACAAGCATTAGTAATCATTCAAGTCACCTGGTACAGTTAAGTAAGTCCAATATTTGTTCTCCTTTTAGCTCTGTTTTGGTCTCCACCACCACCTAAAGAAAATATCTGGCTCTTAGGCCACTAAATTTACCAGCTAGTGGCCCAACTTTGTCTGTATGTCACTTGTTGCTGAGCAGGTAGTGTACAATGGGCTTATCAGAGCTTTTTTTATGAAAATATTCGCCTGCTGGGGCTACAAACAAAGAAAACAGTAGAGTTGTTTGGCATAAAACCATGAGTCAACCTAAATTGATAGGTTGATATATAATACATTGGTAGCCACCTTGGGGACAAACAGATATAACTCGAGATATAACTCGACTCTGACCGAATACCAACAAAACTAATGAAATTCCTGCCATCCTCTGCTGTGTTTTGTGTAATGTAACTCAAGCACATCATAAATTTGAAAATTGTGTTATATTTTAGTTAGTGTTAAGGTCAGTTGATTGGTTAGTGTTGGTTAATGTGGTCATGTTTTAGTTTATAAACTCCCAACCTCAAATTATGCCAGTATATCCTTTGAGAACAACCATCTGAGTGTGTTACCTTTCTTAGCGGAACCTCCTGCTAACCATCCTGTCTCCCTCTCTCTCCCGTTGTGCAGGTATCGCCTCTATGACAGTGCCAGTGTACATCGCTGAGGCCTCTCCGCCCCACCTCAGGGGGCAGCTGGTAACGATTAACACCCTCTTCATCACCGGTGGACAGTTCACCGCCAGCCTCATCGACGGCGCTTTCAGCTACCTGCAGCGCGACGGGTGGAGGTCAGACACAGACACATGCACCCCACACATACAGGAGATGTGTTAAGCTAGCAAAAAGCAAAGCTTCTATGTTTGCATAAATACACTTCAAGTACTTTTCAAATGCCACAAGGATCCGTGCCTCCTTTTTGTGATGGGAAGTCATATAATCAGATATGATATTAGTGTCTTTTCTTTGGGTTCTTATCATATCAAATGCCAGAAAAAGTCAGGCTAGCTCAGACCCTCCTTCCAAATGTCAACACATGCACCGGTCAGCCTCTAACATTTGCTGAAAGCAGCTGTACTGTATGTTTGAAACTTACAGTATGCCAATTTTCTCTGTCCTTTTCTTTTATCTGTCACCATCCTCGCTCTTCTCTGCTTCTGTCGCGCTCAGTGCAGATTTACAGCCTCCAGAGAATGTTGAGCTGTGAGATAGCGTTGATAAGAATCGTCCTTTTTTGCAAAGATTTGCTTCAAACACGATTCTGATGGAGATGGCAGAGATTGTTTAGAAGCCCCTAGATTGGTGTGATTCATACATGATAATGGCTTTTTGGAGGCAGTTATTGAGTTTAAAGCATGAATGCCGTCTGAGTGACGTCTTTGCCTGCACAGCAGAAGCAGAGCCTAATATGTCTGGGTGTTCAATCCATATAATCGTTAAAACTGTATGGATTGTTTGGAGTTGGATAAAATGGCAACCTGCTTCTCCACTACTTTTACCTCAGAGAGATAAAACTCTAACAATTTATTGTTATCACAGTCTTTTCCTTCCTTATTCCCCTCTTTTGTACCGTCTTATCCTTCCTTCATACTCCATAATGTTTTGGATTTGTAGAATAACCCTTTTACAGAGTGTGTTCGACCCTGATTGTGTTGATACAAAGAGGCGATTTGCTCTCAACATAATAGTCCACCGTATCAGTGGGTTTGTTTGGGTAGTTTATCTGTCTGAAATTCATAAATTCAAAAAGGGATCGCTTTCTAGTTTTTGTTTGTCAGAAATGTGAAAATTGTGACCATTTGTGGAACAATGTGAAGTAATATTAGCAGTTACATTGTATTTTAGTAACCATTAACATAGCAGCAATAAGCCACTTGCAACGGAGCATATATACTATTCACAAAAAGTTAGGGATATTCGGCTTTCGGATGAATGAGGATGATGAGTAATGAAACGAAACGAATGAAATGAAGATATTACCATTGCATGCTTCTAGTTAAATGTCCTACTGTCATGATATAATATCACTGTAGCATGAACTTTTTACATTTTCCATAAATTTCACCCGAAAGTCAAATATCACTAACTTTTTGTGAGTAGTGTATATCTTGTTGTGGCAAATATGCTTACAAGCATTAGCATTCATTTGACTTACATTTCACTTGGTACAGTAAATGTAAGTCCAATATTTATTCACTGTTTAGCTCTGTTTTGGTCACCTCCTCCTAAAGAAAATATCTGGCTCTTAGGCCATTAAATTTACCAGCTAGTTGTTAACTTTGTCTGTATGTCATTTGGTGTAGATGATACACATGCAGTCAAAGTGTATGATATGTGTACTAATGAATGATTTTCTTGCATATTAAGAGAATATACAATCTTTAAAACGCCTTATTAGTGTCAACCATATCCTCTAACTGTTGCACTCTATACTTATAGTAACTGGTGTGTTTCTCAGTATGTAAACCCACTTATTAGAGCACCTCATCTGTTCAAGGTTAAAGGTAAATGCTAAATGTAAATGCTAAAGTTATTTTAAGCTGAAGAATCTGAATAGCCTTGACATTTTCACCAGTGTTTAATTTTAATGAACTAAACCAGCTGGTGCTTGATGGCAAATAGCTCAACATAAACAGAGCACAGGGGCAACCTTTTTACCTTTTTCTCTAACAAATGATGAAGGAATTGGAATTTGCCCGGCATGCTAAGTGTCCCAAAGTTGTCAAGGTTGCCAAACACCTGGTTATGTAGTTTTCTTGGATCATAATTAGATTCCTCCTCCTTTTCTCCCTCTCCAGGTACATGTTGGGGCTGTCGGTGCTTCCCGCTGTGCTCCAGTTCATCGGATTCCTGTTCCTGCCGGAGAGCCCTCGCTGGTTAATCCAGTGCGGGCTGACCCAGAAGGCCCGCCGTGTGCTCAGTCAGATACGAGGCAACCAGAACATCGACGAGGAGTACGACAGCATCAAGAACAGCATCGACGAGGAGGACAGCGGAGGAGGTAATGGGAGGGAAAGGAGGGAGAATTGGGGCAATATGAAATGCTGTAACTGTCTGAGGTGATGCAATACACACCTGATGAGAATTTCACGCTATTTGACTGATTGATAGTGTCAGTAACGTGCCATGAAACATAGTAATTAACCAGCAAAGGCAGGAAAGAAGAAAACTGGAAGCTAGCAAACATGTCATGTAAAGATGTAGGATTTAAAATATGGTTAAGAACAAAGAAATGCACGTTTGTTATCAATATACACAATGTATTTTGGTTAGAAACACTGTAATGGGGTTCTGGTTGACATAAAAATTGATTTTTTTTACAATGGACCGGTTGCACAGCAGACATCTTGACATGTCAGGAAACTCACAGGTGTATTAATACTGAGAGACTTAATGGAACTGAGCTGTTGTTAAGCTGCCTTCACATGATAAGAGATTTGCTCTTAGCTCACCGTGAGGCAGGGCGCAGAGGGCTTGCAGAGGCAAAGCACAGTGCAGTCAGCAAAAGCACATTACTCTTCAACAAAAACAAATCAGAATTTCTATTTAACAACATGATGGGATTTACTGTTGCTAAGCTCATGTTTTCTGGTCACTGACTTTTGGTACTGTGATACGAAGCGCCTGTCACTGTGTATGCCTGACATTATTCATGTACATAAACAGCAAAGCTAACTTTAGATTTAGACTTTTCAAGCTAAATTTGTGCCCATTCACAAAGCTGGGAGTTGCCCCATCTGACTGCTGACATTACTTCTCCTTGTATGATTGTCATATATTTTTAATGTTGTGCTAAAAGTTCACTCTCTGCTCTCTACCTCCCTTGCTCCCATGTGTTGCTGTGTTACACATCGTTGGTTGAACTGAAACGTCAGCGACAATAGAGTTCAAAGTTGAAATAATGTGAATTTTGAGCACAGCGTTCGGTGCGGTGCATCAGGCCAAAGGGTAGCAATTTGTATTTTTGTGTCGAAAACAGTTATTGTTGTTGTTAGCATGTTGTTAGCCATCCACTGTCAATCCTATGTCTTGGGTTGAGTCTGTAAATCAGTCCAAAACTGTGTTTCTCACATGTCGACCAATCAGAAGCAGAGTACTGTAGGTCTTCATGGGATGGGTGTGTGAATCTCACACGCATTGCAATGATATACCATGAGAATGATGACGGTAATGAATTGCACACGGTAAGCATCGCATTGCTTGCCTTATTGCGGTCATGCTGTTAGAATCACAGCCCTGAATTGATGTAGAGATGCTACAGGTCAGAGGTCATTCATCGTCCTTGCACAGGCTTTCTTCAGGGCCAGACCAATAGATGACTTTCTGCATTGCAAAGGCTTATAGTGCTGCGAGAGTCAAGTGATGATTGGAAACATGTTCGAAAAGGCTAATTCTAGGACTCATGTTATTAACACCTCACGACTGACAGTCACGACCCTGAGCCTTGAAGGCAGCAGCCTCCTTTTCAGTCACTTTGATTTCCTCAATAAGGCTAATTAGACAGTTCATGCTCCCCTCCTACTGGGTGATGAAGTCCTTCCTATTGAAACAACAGTAAGTCATTCAGTTGCTCTGTTGCATTCATTTGACTCCTAGGGCAAAGATGGTGACCTGCCAATCAGACAGCGTGAACGTGGCATCTTTTCTTGTTGTCCTGACGTGTGGAGCTCTTTTGTCTGCCTCAAGATGACTTCTTTTTACTCACTTCATTTATTAAACACCTGCGGCTGAAGCTTTCATCAAACGAGTGAAGGTTGTATCCTTTGGTGTAGGTCATCCTCTGAAAATGTCACAGGTTCTTCTGAGTTATAAATATCTTCAGTTTTGACACCTTTACACACTGAAGCCGCTGTGATCAACATTACATGATTTCAGCTTTCAACAAGGTAAATCAGAGCTGTTGGTGGAAAAGCAACCAAACATAAAGTGGAGGAGGTTAATCCGAGTGGATAGAAAATACTTTCTTCTTCATGGTCGATTATTTGTTTGAGCTGACCTTTGCTTGACCACACGGAGGCTGTTTGTTATGAGGCTTTACCAGCGTGAGCAGACAGTATTGAACCAGATTGTCAGGATGACGGCTGACTGAGCTTTATTAGCTAATATTGCTGCTGTATAACACCACTGACGACGATCATGAAATGCTCTTTTTCTCAAAGGCTGTATGGATGGTACACTCCGGTTTAATCCTTCAAATCTAAGCCTACTCTCTAACCTCTTTTCTTACTCGAACCAGTCCAAGAAAACACAAACGCACGCGCACACACACACACACACACACACACACATATTTGCATTTACCCAACATTTATCATACTCTTTATCTGCCATCTGTTTGCGCTTGTGTGTGTGAGAGAGAATAAAAGTGAAGTACAATTAAATCCACAAAAGAGAGACACTGGGCACATTCAACCACACCGAGCATATGGTATCATAATTGCTGCAGTGATGTGAGTCTGAATCTGATCCCAAAAACAAGGTTTCAACCCTGAAACCTTGCTGTTTCTTTCTGAAACTCTTCTATCAAAATTCTAGTTATTTTTATTGGTTTATTTATTTATATTTTATTATTTTAAGGAACAATGCACATTGATAAACATCATTGCAAATGTGTCCCGTGTAAGCTGAGTGGACTAATTTTCAACTGTTTCCCTTTGGCTAGATAAATTTCCCATTAAATTAACAATAGCAAGAGGATAAAAAGCCAAAAGGAATAAGACAAGAGACATTCAGTAAGATGATGGAGGTGTCTTCTTTTTAGCCTTTCCAAAGCCAAAAACACAGTGTATCAGCTTTAGCATAAGATGCAAATGTTAGCATGCATGGCTAGCGAGCTAACTACCTACTGTAACAACCTAACCCTGTGTTACTTCCATAGCCAGGGAGCATTTTAGCAAACCGAATTTCATGGGGTTTACATTAATATAAGCCTTGTTCATGATAGCACACGCACTGTTTGTCAGTCACATCTTGGATCAAAGTTTAGATTTGGATTTTAGGAACCAATCGCAGGCAAATTTGCTGTAGTTTCTCCTTCACACTTGTGGTATTCAGTTGGTTGCAATCTGCAACATCTCCACTAGAGGCCACTAAATCCTACACACTGGACATTGAAGCTAAGCAGCCAAATAGGGTTATCTGAAAAAGGCAATCTGGTACAGAATTTTTCCTTATCATACGTATGACTGTCATGTCCTCTACATGGATCATCAACTGGTAATGATCCTGACTGTTTGCCTGAGACCTGGTTCTCTGATCAGTGTGTTGATATCAAAGTGATACTTGTTTCTTCTCAGGTGTTTTTTTTTTCCTTGTTTGTATTGTCAGCCTGAGTCTGTCAGCAGTGAGCAGAGCCTCAGTTAGTAATGGAGGGTAAGAGAGTGAAGATAGGAAAGTCGATTAACAGGCAGGAGAGGACAAGTGGGCAAAAGACTGAAAGAACAGTTAAAGAAGGGGAGGATGAGGGCCACTAACACAGGAGAGGAAATTGGATTCATCCTTCATTTAATCAACCTTGACAACACAGAAAAACACGTCTGTAGAAGGAGTGGCGACCATAGATCCCCTGGGTCCATGTGGCCTGCAGTGAAGAGGAGCCTCTATCACACGCATATAATTACACACTGATGTATAAAAACACACTCCAACACAGACAGTAGTCCCTCTTGTGAGACTCAGTGTGTGTCCAGCAGTTTCATTTCAGTGTCTCTCCTCCCTCTAACTCATCTCTGCAGTCTTCATCAGTTACTTTATACGAGCAGAGGCACAGCAGGAAGGCTCCTCACACTGACTGCTTTTTATCTTGTAGCCAGTGGTTAGCACTTTGATTCACTGTGAAATGCGAGTAAAAGATCGAGTGTGCAGACTTCTAGGAATGTTGTTTTTTCAGAATTTTGCTTCTCATTTACTCTAAATGGCCTGACAGAAAATTGAGCTTTCTCTGCAGATGCAGAGACATGGCCATTATACTGTGCACAGAGCATCTTTCATTGAGTTTTAGTTAGGATGGTGATGGAGCTGGAAGATTGGCAGCATGCCCATGGCACATTCATTGAAAACTTATCAAATGAGTTCTGTAACGACAGTCTACTGAACTCCTCATACGCATAAGATGGATTTCTGGTTATTATCTGGCTGTGAAATTCAGAGTTGATTGCACAATGATCAAGGTGAGATTCATCAGCATGTCTTAAAAGTCCAGTGTGTTAGATAAAGGCTCTGCCATATTGAACTGCCATGTTTCTACAGTAGCCCAGAACAGACAAACTAAATAATGGTGCTAGATAGGACCTGTAGTGTTTTTAGCATTTTGCGGCCATCGTGGCTAGGAAAAAGAGAGTGAGGCGAGGGGTTGCAGTCAGTGATTACACCACTAGATACTGCTAAATCCTACACACTATTCCTTTAAGCTCAGCATAATTCAATATTTCTCTATACCAGCTATTTGTTTTGTTTAACATATACAACTCATTTGTAATCTTGTTTAAGAATATGAAAGAGTAAATGCTCACAGTCAGCTGATTAATATGAGAGAGAGGCATACAGATAGTCTTCCTGATTGAACTTGAGCTGAGCTTCATATTTGAAGGTTGGAAGAAAGCTCAGAATCAATAATAATACCAAGGTATTTTATTGAATCAAGTTGTGATATTAAAGACCCAGCAGTGCATGTAATTCAAAAAGGTATTTGAGGATTCGCTGTTTGGTGTCAAGATGCATACACCAAAGATTTATTTTTATTAAGAAGTATTTTGTTGAGCTGAAACCAACTCTGTAAAGAATAAAAGACAGATCAGACAGAAGAGAATACTGATTTTTTATTCATATGAGACTTGAAGGTGGAAAGAATTTCATCTCTCTTTAACTTTTAATTTGGAGGCATAAATGGAAACCAGAGGCTCTTCTACCATTGGTCAGAATTGTGTGACACATCAGCGGTTGCAGTGTGAACACATTTTAGCTCTAATAAGGTCACCCAACTATGTAGAGTAAACTTTAAATCTTAAATATTGTATTCTAATATGCGGTCTTTGAAAGGTTTAACAGACATAACTTTGTGAGGAATCAGGCAGAAAGGGCAGACACTGCATGAAACAACAGTATTTGACCTTGCTAATTTAAGTCTTCTTAGTTTTTTATTTATTTTTGTTTCTTTTTTTGGCTCATTTTGTTTTGCTCATATTCAAACGCTCCATCTCAAGATCCGTTGTAGCACTATTTGGTGAAATACAACTCAATGTTTGGTGTTAAAGAATCTTTTGATGTGTGACCACCATCTGTGCAACATCATTTCATGCCTGCACTGCTAGTACATTTGTAATTCACATGCTGTTTTTAGAGACGACATATGACCTAGAGACCATCTGTCGCCTAGCAACCAGGCAGACAGATTCAAAACTATTTATTTGGATACTGAGTCTTCTGATTGGCACAGTCATGGTCAGGTGACATCAAACATACACCTGATTGATTCAGGAGTGGGAAGTTCTTGCCACACTCAAATGTCTTTTTTATGTGGTAAAGGTCCTGTACCTCACAATAACAACTGCAGTTCTTAAAGGTCCAGTGTGTGGGATATAGTGGCATCTAGCAGTGAGGTTGCAGATTGCAACCAAATGATTATCCAGTTTTTTAACCTTCTCTGTAAGTGTACCAAAACAGGCACGGTTTGCAGACAGTTATGAGACAATATCGATGGTACAAATACATCTTTTGAATAAACTGTGTTAACATGTTGACCCAGTAGAAACCTTTTCAACAAGCTTGCTAGAAATAGTAAACTACCCAGTATAAAGAAAATAGAGAGAAACTGCCCCCAGCTTGCGTATTCGCAGTTAGCCCAGCTGCAATAATTTAACTAGACCTGCAAGTCGTCCCGACATCACCAAGTACCTGGGATAAAGTATTTTACGAAGGTCTGAAGAGTGTTTTAAGTTAGGACGCTTTGAGGAAACACCTCTTTAACTTAAGTCTGTGTAAAGATGCTTTTGGGAAATGAGGGCCCTGGAAAGAAATATCTGGTCCTGTTAAAAGAAAAGTGATTCTGTTTCCAACACGATGAACAGTTAAATACAGAAAGTTCAATGTGAGTAATGGATTTTTGTCCCTACATGCATTGTAAGGCAGTTTGAGCCAGTGTGAACCATTACTCTAATAAACATTAAAGGTTGGAAGGCAATGTAAAGGCCATGATGTGAGTTTAAAGAATAGCAGGCGTTCCATCAATTTGTCTGTGTTGCCCTTTATACTGCGCCGCTCATTAATACTGCTGTTACGCTGCAGCTGAGGATTCTCTCAGGGGGAAACATGGTTCAGTCCTTTAAACCCATAATTAACCCTTTTCTCTGAAATATCTGCTCTTTGGTTTGAAACACTCCTCTGTGATTGGCCCTTGGTCCTTTTAATTTGTAGTCAGCGGCTCTCCTCATGACTCCTACTAAGATATAGATGTTTACCTGTAGCCTTGTAGTGTGTGTGTGTTTTCTCACCTGGAAAAACAAAGATGTACCATGCCCCTTCGCTGACATGTCGGTTACCATGGAAACAACACTTCTCACTTCCCTTTTCCTCTCACCTCAGATGTAATGATTATAGTGTGTATAAGCCTCCTATTCTCCTATATTCCCTCTTTCTCTCTCTCTCTTTCACACACACACACACTTAACACTTTAGGAATTTTCAAAAGTGTAAAAGGCCCAGTGGTCAAAAAGCTAATAATCATACAACAGTTATTATAGAACGAGCTGCTTTACACATAGCTATCATCACCTCTTGTCAAAGGCGTGTCAGACTCTATTTAAGGAACATTTTATATGCAATACAATTTGTCTGTGCTGACATTTGCTCAGCAGAGACTAAAATCTATTCAGCAGGAGTATAACCTTTAAATACAAATCAAAAAGTCCTCTAATGTTGCTGAATAAAAGCACTCTTCCTTTTCTTCTAAAGATGTTTCATAAGCTCTGAAAAAATGAGAAATGCCAAGGCAACTCAGTCAATAATAATACTGTGTATAATAATTTTGTTTTCAGACACATTCCTCTTTTTATTCTTTTTTATACACATCAGGTTAATTGAGGTTTAGTTTGTTACTGTGATATGTTTGGAAGAGATTGATCAATAGTGAGAACACTTTATCTATCAAGAATAAATCACATAGTCACAATCATTTCATGGGAAGAGGTAAAAATATTTTATTCCAACTTTATGGGCAACATGGTATTATGGCAGCCCTCGTTAGCTACAAGAAAGTATTTTAATTCTCAAGAGTTAAATTCAGTCACAAAAATGTTGCTCACTGATGTAAATAAATGGGTCTCAATTTAGGTCCTTGTCTTGATCAATAGAAGATATTGTATCTATGATTGACTTGTATTTTTGATACTTCATCCGGCTAATGTGCAAGGAAGGATATAGAAACTCTGAGCGCCTCCTTCATCTTTTGAAAACATTCTCAAAGATGGGCTGATGATGTGTTGTCAGCCCCAAGTCAATCAGCTCTGATTACCATCTTTTCAGCCCTGAGAGGTGGAGAGGGGTGAGAGAGGAGGGGAGGAAAGAGGGAGGGGAGGCAGGAAAAGAGAGGAGGGGAAGAGAGGTCGATGACAGAGAGAAAGTGAAGTGGAAAATGGAGGTGTTGGGGCAGCAATTATGATGGAGAAGCAATACTGTGGCAATATTGCAGGCCAGTTCTGTCAGCCATTATATTGCCATTCTTCATGAGAAACTTCATAGTACACTGTATTGAACACATTGATTTCTTTGGAAAGCTTGTTCATAACAATTCTTCCAAGCAACAGTGAGCCCTCAGATGTCACCTTACAAAAAGAAAGGTCATGAATGGAGAAATGGAGGCAGTATCAAGCAGTAAATCACTTTATCTACTGCTACATTCATATATTTCTGTAACACAAAGCTATTGGAAATGTTTTTTTATTATTTTATAGCAATCATGATTAAAGCAAAAGCCAATAAAAGTCAGAGGAAACCTACATTTTTTTTTTATAAATTTGGAGAGAGGGTTATTGGTGGCTGTAATCTGTTTTCTATATCCAACAAATAGCTCTTTTTAAAGTGACTGTCCACCCCAATACCTTCTGACTATGAAGCGCTAACCCACTAGTACTTTAAAGGTGGCTGCAAAAAGCAATTTGATAGCTTCCTCATGGAGAATGGAGGCTGTGGTCAGCTTGGATTCATGGTGGTTATAATGGAAACCAGTTTTCTAATGTTCTAAAACCACAACAGAACCACCCACCTCTCTGCTTTGTAAATCAATGTAGCCAATAGAACACACTCAGTCCACCCCATCAAGCACCATGCATTTAGTTTGTTGGCTTTGCTTTTTGCTAGCTTGTCTTGTTAGCACTATACTCGCTCTTGTCATGTTTCTGTCCAGCTAGCAAAAGTCCAGCTGTTAATTGGTGCAACTTTAAAGATTTGGAGTACACTATCCCTTTAAAGAAAGTTTGCTTTCAGTCTCATCCAGTCTGAAACAAATCAGTTTTCATTTGAAAAATAGAGAGAAAAAAACGCTCAATGTCAAGCACTTTTGACATCAATTTAGCACACTACAATCACTGCATTACATAAGATGTTTCGCTAGGCAAACAGGCACAGCCAGTAATCAAGATGAATGGGTGTATTGTTTAAAAATAAATACGGCTTCATTTGAAAGCTATAAAAGCAAAGACTGATTTTTTTTTTCAAAAGAGACTCTGTACCATTACATACACAATCACAACATGAGTCGAGGTCTAGAGAAATAAATTAGTGTTATATAGAGCCTGTTTTATATTTATTTATTCATATCAATTTGAAGATAATTGTTTTTCCCTGCATTTGTTCGTGGACCAAAGCAATCTTCTCTTTAACCTGCTGTTCTGTTTGGCTCATGCTTGTTTTTAACCAACTGTTTCCAGGTAATTGAATGGTACACTGTGTGAGCTATCAACAAAAGTGTTCTGCATTTATGTTCCTGTGGCGCATTTCTAAATTATTAATTTTATGACATTATAATCGCTTCTTATTCATATTATTCAGGCACAAACAGGCTGCAGACACACCTGATGGATGTCTGAGGGAGTTTAAGCATCTCCTGCAATCTCAGTCCTAATTCTCCCACAGATCATTAATAATTCAGGATATTTGAACATTTTATGAAACTCCACTGTTGCTCTGGGTCTGTTT
Organism: Sciaenops ocellatus; assembly: GCA_033000465.1. Taxonomy (NCBI): domain Eukaryota; kingdom Metazoa; phylum Chordata; class Actinopteri; family Sciaenidae; genus Sciaenops; species Sciaenops ocellatus. The sequence goes on from CP136889.1 coordinate 7,438,033, forward strand.
AAATCCACAAGGAAATCATTATGAATCCAGGGCTTCATACTGAGGGAAAAGAGTCACCAAACAACAGCCTCTGCAGTGCCTTAAATTTAAGCATGACCTGTCTGTTTAAAATCACAATTATATAATTCATAATGGGTCCAGATGAATAACAATAACTCTGTGGAATGAAATGTTTGAGACCTGTTATTTGTTAAATTCAACTGGTTTTAAAGTAGCTCAAAGTAGTCAGCTCACATTCACGCTGGGTTCACTGCTCCACTCTCAAATACGATTTAATTGAATCTAAACATGCTCGAGGCTTTGTCTTCTCTGCTAATCTACTTTTCAATAAAAACGCTTTCTGCTCTAGTGGTTCTCATTCCCACATCTTGTTCCACCTCTCGTGTCTTGCGCGTTAACAAACCCAAATGGGCTGCTTGGCAAATATGTTCACAAGGGTAATATGAACAAATATTTTGATATAAGACGGTTGGAAATGACACATTTTTGCCATGGTTGTCATCAGTTTGAACAACAATGGGCTGATGGTGGTGGGGGTTGTTCGGTCGAGTGCAGGAAAATGAAACCAAAGTCCCAACTGGGAAATTATTATGGAGGCTGCATTAGCAGAGGATACAAAGCAAGGCAAGCTGCTTCTGATGAAAGCAAAGAGGGGAGATTAGGGAATTATCTTTCTCTTTACTTCAGTAATTGGCTTCCATCTAAGCCTGCTTAGTTCTCATGAGCCCAAAAACAAAAGCATGAATGCAACTCCTGATTCATAGCATCCAATGTTTTATTGCTGTTACAAATTAGTAGGTGCCTGTTCATCAGCTGCAGAATTGTACTGATCTGCTACTAATTATCAGGCATTTGTAGGTGTTCATAGTATCATTACTTTTTGTCGAAAAATCAACGCACTCAATACACATTGAGGATCATGGGGATTGCTTTTTTATTTTCAACAGAAGTAGAGAAATAAGCTCACAAATTTGAAAGTCAATAGTGAGAAATAAGTTGCTGATAGAGAATAGATACCTCTGGTTATTGCATTTTTAATAAAAAAAACAAAACAAAACAAAAACAAAGTATGAGTTTGAAGTCTTGACCCTACATTACAGTAAGAAAGAAACCATAATCTTAAAGAGTAATACTGTTCATATTTGCCCATTAAATATAAAGATGGAGCCAGATAATGGTTAGCTTAGCTTAGCATAAAGACTGGAAACAGTAAATGCCATAGTTTTGAGTTTCTCATCGAGTGTTTCTTATTTTATTTTGAAATCCCTCCCTCTCCTTGTGTGTGTAACTTTACTTCCTGTCTTTGTTGTGCGTTTCTTTTAAACGTCTGTTCGAGCCTGATTAGTTTCACCTGTCCTTAATTAGTTCTCACCTGCGTCTCGTTATCCTGCCTTCACTTGTGTATTTAATCTGTGCTCCTTTGTTTCAGTGTCAGTTTGTTGTAACATGTGTCAAGTGTCTAGCCCATCCACAGTGTTTTCCTAATTGAGCCTCCTTTGGTTTCGAACTGCGTTCCTGGTTTTGACCCCGTCCCGTAAGCCTTTTTCTTTAACTTTTGTTAAATAAATCGCTCGGCCTGTCCTCTTATGTTCCCTGTTTCCCCACGCACAGATGTGACACTAAACAGCTAGTCTTTCTCAGAAAGCAAAGCACGTTTTAGACAAACTCTGTCTGTGGCTTATGTGTGTTTGTGTAGCTCAGCAACTGACTGGACTCCAGTTCTTTCCGTTTTCATCTTTAATGCAGTAGATGTAGAAGTCGTAACATTTTTCACAACTTCAAATCTTTTCAACATGCATCAATTCATACTGCCCTGTACGAATTGTGTCTTTTGATTCTCTTATATTTGTGTTCTGTCACGACAAATTAACACACATGATCTTTGCTTAAGTTGTAGAAAATTCAAAGGTGAGGGGGCTGCAGGCTGTTTCTTTTACGGGTTTGTTTCCATTGTTGTCAGTATGTGGTTAGGCTAACTATTACCCTTTGTTTACAGTCTTAATGCTAAGCTAACCATCTCCCGGCTCCAGCTACATGTTTAGTGGACAGATATGAAAGTGGTACTATCTTATTCATCCAAGACAATGCAATAAAACAAATTATCATATTTCAAATTTTAATAATTAGTTAACGCTATGCTATATAGACCAGAATGAAGAGCGAAACCAGAACAGATAAAATACAATATACTATATAATATAATACAGTAATTATATAACAATATAATACAACCAAATACAACATCAGGAACGCGTTTAAGGACGCACTGTATGAAAGTTTGTATAATTCATCACTATCTCACCCCCTTTATGATGCCAGGCTATTCACCCTAACTTCAAGTGTGGTCACTCAGAACAGCTATAAGCACTTTAGGTATACTAAGACCTTAAATGTAACAATTTCATTTGTGAGCTACCTTTAGGAGACTACCAGTCATTGGAGCAGTGCCTCCATATATACTGTAATCAAAACATGCATTACAGGAGGAGTTTGAGGCTTTGAAGAGGTGTATTTTCAGTCTACTGCAGTTTTCCAGCCTTGGATAATCATTAGCCTTGTCAGCTCACAGTGAAGAAACAACAAAAGCAGATTTTTAATGGCATCACTGGAGCTTTTCACTTATTCGAATCACATGACACAATGTGACCGAAATGAAAGATAGCAGTGTCCTTCTGAAGATGCTCTTCCAGAGTCCACATGTGAGGACAGCAATGCACCTGTGACTCATGCAGAGATGCGTTGTTCAATTAAAATCTGCTTGTTGAATTGGTATGTTTTGGGCGCAGAGGCCTTAATGTGCCATGAGTGAAATTAACTAGCACAGTAATGGTTATGACTCAAATGTTCCGTCCATGATTGTGGGTTTATTAGGTCAGTAAATTATCTTTGGCAAAGTTCATCCGAGAACTCCGGCTTGAAACAGGGAAATGAGAAATTCTGATGATATAGGTAACATTGCTTATGTTTCATGTTTGCCCCAAGCCTCTCTGACTCACTCTCTCTTATTTCTGTATGTGCCTGTGTGTGTGTGTGTGTGTGTGTCCCCTAAGGAAGACCCTAATCATTTGCATTAGGGCAGGTGTGCAGCTGGGAAGTCATGAATCTCAATAACTGTAGATTGATTACCAGCAGACTTCAAAATGGCTCTAGAGATTATATTACTGACCAGTGGGAATGGATAGATGGATGAGGTTGTGTGTGCGTGTCTGTGTGTGTATATGTGCGTGTCTCACAGATTTGTGAAAGCAGCTGTGAAATCTGGAAGCATTCATGAGGGCACGTTCACAGCAGAAATGTCTGGCGAGGTTTCTTCAAACCGTGACGCATTTGGTCATTTATACTGGTTTATTTAATTTGATCAGACCAAGGCAACAGAAAGAGTTCTTTAATATTGTATGTAAGCTGGTCGTTGATGTTCCAAGACAGCAGCAAGCAATTTCTTCTACTTTAAGCAGAAATGTACCATGGGAAAACTGGACTCACAGGGTGGGTAGAGCTGTTTGGTCCGCTTTAAACGGACCAGAGTTTGTTTCCTTGGACAGTCCGCTTCGTTTGGGCAGGTGTGAAAGGGAAATACAAACGGACTGGTCCGCTTTCAAAAGTGCAGTAGATATCAGCAAAAAGCACAACATCCTAACCTCTCAGGATGTAGCAAAAGTCTAACAAGGCTGTCTGTGATTTTTTTTTTTTTTTTTTTTTTTTGGATAGAGACAGCTAAAGAGAGACAGGAATGTGGGGAGAGAGAGAGAGACGGGGAATGACATGTAGCAAAGGGCCACGGGTCGGATTCGAGCCCAGGCCGCTATGGAGCCTTCGTACATGGGGCAGACGCTCTACCAACTGAGCTAATCGCCACTGTGATTTTTTTTAATACAAGCTCAGAGCATGGACATGTGACTCCATGGAGAGTAACTACACCCCACCTGCACACTCTCTCCTCCTGCCTCCTGGGTCTGCTGGTGTTTTTGGTTTGAGTGAGCGTGAGTGGAGTAAGTGACCCTGTTACCTGCTGACTTTCGGTCAAATAACAATGTGATGGTAACAATGATTCACATTCAGCTGAAAGTCTCCAGTTAACTTAACTTGTTAAACTGAAACACCATCAAGTCTGTGGATGCCAACGCCACAGACGTGGCAAATTGTTATAATTAGCGGATCAGGTTACGTCTTTGGACTGCCGGTGTTTCTAGTCTAGTGGAGTTCCAAAGCGAGTAAGGTTCTGACCCGGTCTTGGGACACTTGTGTGCGTGTGATTCTGTGAGGGATATTGAGAAGCAGAGAGACTTCCGCATTGGCTTCATTTCACAGCCACGGAGGTCGCCGCTTGGCTCGTGATTTGATGTGACATGATGTGTGGTTGTGGCAGTGACTTGCCATCCCCTGTGGTTGGCTTGTTGATAGTATTGTGGCTACCACGACAGCCCTAGCACAAGGTGGTAACACGCAGCAGGTGCCAACCTGCACAATGCTCAAACAGTTCCACTTCCAGTATCAAATTAAAAGACAAAACAAAACTCTGGAACTCAAAAGTTGTACTCTCTCTATTGGTCTAATAGTTATTCATTGTTTTCATCGCAGCAGCACAGTTTGCTGATTGCCTTGAGGAGGCAAATTTCTTTACAATTCTGCTGTCTCTTCAACACACTTTTGTTTCCTTCTTCCACATTTAAATGCACTGGGCTCTTTGAAATCCCTGAGCCAGCACTTTAGAGGTATGATAAGAAGTTTCAAAGGAGTAGTTTATTCCTCCATCTTGCTGTTTCGAGCTTGTATTTTTGCCCTCAAACTAACTTTCCTGCTGTTTCTTCTGGGGGTTTTTTTCAGTGTTTATTTGCCACTTAATCTTTTCCACAGATTGCTGAATAGATCAATCAGACATTGATCTGTTTACTTAATCTTCTTTCTGAGACTTTGTTTTGAGCAAAGCTGTCTAGGCACATCGTGAACCGCTGCCTCTCCGTTGTGTAGTACGATTGTTCGGAACAAGTCTTACCTAAACCCACTCAGTTTGTCCCAAGGCTGCTGAGACAATAGGTCGGAGTGAGTCACACAGAGAGGAGACAGTGTTTGAAAAGATTTTTGAAGTTCTCTGGCTCCTGATGAACATTTTGAACGAGACATTAGATGCAGCTAAATTTGTGTCAGCTTCTGTGTCATTGATGTAGTGTCTGGAATGGGGAAAACCTCATATCAAAGTTTTAACTTTTTCAACAGTGACATTATTATTTTTATTACCTGTATTAATTGTGGATGCCAGTTTAGAGGTTCCCTAATGCCGTTCTAATTTAATAGATATTATGACTGCATGTGTAGATGCTGTCTGCAGCATATTAAGATGTTATGCTAGTTAAAACACCAGCTGGTTAAATATGGATGACAGTCTGCTGTTTCCAATGACAACAGATCATTTTTCCTCCTCTCTTAACTCTCTCAACTCCACTTTCCTTTCCTTTCCTTTCCTTTCCTTTCCTTTCCTTTGTCTTCCTTTTTTTCTTGTCATTTCCTTTCTCTTTTTCTCTCATTTGCTTCCCTTATTTTCTTTATTTACTTTTGTTTACTTCCTTTTTCTCTCATCTCTACTTTATCTTTCCTCTCCTCATTTCCTTTCTTTTTATCTTATCTTCTCTCCTCCCCTCCTTTTCTCTTTCTCCTTTCTTTCTTCTTTTTCCCATTTTTCTTTAATTTACTTCCTTCTCCTGTTCTTTAATTTTTTATCTCTCCTCTCCTCTCCTCTCCTCTCCTCTCCTCTCCTCTTTGTAGGAGAACCACATCAGATCAGATACAGATCACAGGTCACTCCTCCCAGCAGACATGATGGAGATCTCTGAACCTTTCTGGAGCACAGATCACACTTTGCTTTTACACAGACACACACTCTCTTACCGACAAGTCTCTTAGAAACGCTGATGTCGCCAATCACTCTGCTTTTGTGAGTCATGTTTGGTATTACTCGTCTCTTACACAGATTGGTGCACAGATTGGACCCACTGTCTGCATTCAAACTACGTGCCATCTGTTTAGTGATTGACTCTTGACTTGAGTGGAATGAGACTGAGCAATCATTTCCCCCCTTTGTAGAACTTACTGTAAGAAAGCATTGTCAGTATCTCCCCTGTCATTTCAGATATATTCACTTGTATTCAGATTTTTTTTTTTTTTTTTTACAAAGAAGTTCAATATGCAAATAACTTTATGAAATGCTCTGCACCAAAGCAAGGCATAAATGCCAGAGTTTCTCACACCATGCAGTAATTTAAAGGTCCAGTGTGTAGAATTTATTTGCATTTAGTGGTCCAATCACTGCATTGTAATCTCCTCACATCACCCTCACCTTCCTAGTGTAAAGGAGAAACAACACTTTAAGGACCCTGTTTAGAGTCAGTATTTAGTTTGTCTGTTCTGGACTACTGTATAAATACGGTGTTTCAACATGGCGGCCTCCATGAAAGGGGACCCTCTCCCACTGTAGATATAAAAGGATATTTTTTAAGTAACAAACATAAAAAGATTCTTATTTTCTTGTGATTATACATGCATGAAAACATAGTTATGAATATGATATTCCATGTTTGCCTCATTCTGAGAATAGAGGCCCCAAATCTTACACACTGGACCTTTAAGTCAGACTGCATGTACTGGTTGGTAGAGTGTGCATCCCGTGTCAAAGGCTCAGCCCAGGCCACATCGGCCCAGGGTTCCGACCTGTGGCCCTTTGCTGCATGTCATCCCCCTCTCTCCCCTGTCACTCTTCAGCTAATATCAAAAAAATGTGTAGTGAATTTAAAGAGGATACAGACTTGTTCTAAATGAGGACCTATTGAAAAGTGTCCAAACTACATTTACAGTTTTATTCAAGTTTTCTCTGGTTTTCAAATCAAACTTCAATCAAGTGTCATAAATTTAAATAAAATACAAAATGCATTTTTTAGAAATCTTTCCGTAGACTTCAGTACAAACTCTGGTTATGGCTTTGCAGGGCCCTTCTAGACAGAGTTTGAACTGGTTTACTGGTTTAACAACGCTATCGAGCACTGAGGTGGAGCTTGTATTAGCAGATGGGCATCAGCTGTTTTATTCATGCTTTGCATGATAGGCTTGTTCATAGTTGTGTAGCTAGTAATGTCCAATCACATTCATGTAGGTGTACAGTGTGTCATTTTTAGTATTGTTGATGTAGTTCTCCCTGTGGGTGGCACAGTGGTGCACTGTTGGTTCACAGTTCAAATCTCAGCTGCGCCCTTTCTGTGTGGAGTTCACACGTTCTCCCCGTGTCTGCGTGGGTTCTCTCCAGGTACTCCGGCTTCCTCCCGCAGTCCAAAGACATGAACTTAATAGGTTAATAGGTGACTGTAAATTGTCCAGAGGTGTGAATGTGAGTGTAAACGGTTGTTTGTCTTTATGTGCCCTGCGATAAACTGTGGACTTGTCCAGGATGTACCCCGCCTCTCGCCCAAAGTCAGCCAATATAACCATTTGCAAAAAATGATCAATTTCTTGAAGTCAGTGAGTGTGCTTTTATGTATGTGCAGTATCCAGATTATAATCAGGTATAATCATGGAGTATCCCATTATGTGTTTGTGCATTACATCAATTTCAAACACCTGGAGAAGCCTCTATATCGAGAAATTTGAGTATACTACCTGAAGTATCCAACAGAAACTGGGTTAGTGTGGCCATTCGCTAATGAAAGAAAAACTACAGCGGTAAATTATGTAATGATCACGATGATAAAATCAAACTAATAATGTGGAGTACAGTCATTTGGAGGATAAATATTATTGCTTGATGTTATTGTCTTCCATTCGTGGTGATAAGATGGTGAGCCAAGTCCAGCTGACAGGCAGCAGAGTCCTGGCAGCCAGTGAGTTTACTCAGCTGCTAGGATACTAATTACGAGGACTCTGTGCGTGTAAATCTTGCCAATTTAGTTGTAGGTGGGCTGACACATTGTAGTATGTTTTGTCATATATAGAGGAATGGTGGGGTAGGGGTAAGTGGAAAACGGCATATCTGCACCCTCGTATACATAGAGAGGCTTCAGAGGAGATCGCTGTTCCAATCCTCCACATAACATGTGGAGCATTAAACTATCTCTGCCCCTCTGTTCCCCTGTAGGTTTTAAGCAGCTTGTTAATAATTGAGCGAGGAGAGTTGTGCGATGGCAGATCTATCATGATTCCCTCACTGCACCTGTCACAAGGCCTGCATGGATAGATGGATATTGAACCACCCTGTTTCACACTCTCAAACACAGTATTTCTTTTTATATAGGGGAGGGGAGGAGGCAGAGGCCGTCCAGCTGCATCATTTCACCGTTTAAAAACGTGATAATGAATTTGTGGTGCGGCAGAAGTTGGCTCAGAGTGTAGACAGAAAATCCCCACATGCCAGATAGGACAGGATGTGTGAAAAAACATTTTTGAATGTGTAAGTTGTGTGTATATTTAGTTCAAAGGCAGTTTTTTCTCATAGTGGCGCATCTTTCATGTGTCACAGAGCTATTAAAACATGCATATCACAATGTGTGTGTGTGTGTTCATCTACAGTAATAAGATATAAAATAGAAAGCGTGTGTTTCCCTCAAGCCGTCCCTCATTTCTCTCTCTCGTCTCGTGTCCCTCAGGACTTAACTACCCACCAGTTTTGGGTCAAACTGGCAATAGCAGCTGATTCTTGCATAACATTTATTCTAACACGCACCGAACTGGACCGTACAAGTACTGAATAGGACATTTTACCCACTGAGCTGTCATCTAGAGCCGGGGAATAACTTCTTTTTGCAAAATGAAAGTTGTCCTTGTACTTTTTGATTGTGTTACTTTTAATAACACTCTGTGGGTAAAAGCTGTGTAACTACTGAATAATAGAAATCTCAGCTGGAAAATCAGAACAAGTTTAAAAATGAATGTGCCTCTGTGTCATGCCCTCCTCTCAACTTCAGGTAGCACTGTATGCCTGCTGGTATGATCTGATTCTGCGTTACATAACCAACCACTTTTCAAACAAGATTGAAAAACCAGAACTTTCTGGTTTTATTACTGCTCCTGTTTCTGTGCCTGCCTTTGTGTAACCCTCTTTTTTTTTTAGCCCCCAGGCTACATAAATGGACAGAAACAACATGACAGACTGACAGGAAACCTGAAAGGCAACCTCCTGTGCTCTATTGATTGATTGCTTTGATGCGATTAGTTTCAAACTGGAGAGATGGTGGTTTTGTTGACGCTGGCACCGAGGGGCGAATTCACAAAATGATTGTGCGGCTCTTTCAGCCGCTAAAGCTGCACAAATAAGACTAAAATAAACTGTGTAATTAGCCCTAACTGCACTGCCAAGCAAAGAGTGTTTTGGTGTGTGTGTGATATTTGCATTTATTGCTAAAAAAAGTTCAATTCACACATACCAGCGCAGAAAACTGCACAATTATTGAGTCGATTAGGTGATAACTAAATCACATCCAGTGATCATAGCAGCAGTGAATCTTGTAGACAGGCGAAGCAATAGCAGTACATCATATGCAAAGTATAATATCTGTAATTATAATTAGAATAAGTTCACCTTCAAATTGAACGTTAAAGATGTAAGTGGAAGGTATTGTTCATGCAACTGCATTCATGAGAAAACGATTGTTGACCAAATATTACTTGGACTACAGAAAGTTGCAGATGGACATTTAACAGACACAAACAAGGGCAAATTGTACTCAGCTGCAAAACTTTATGGCTGCGTTTGCACTGCAATATTATTAGGGCAATATCTTTTGAGACAGGATGTGATACACAATTCATGGTACTGTCAGCACTGATGAGGTAAGACAGTAACTCCCCTTGATTCAAAGTTTTCTCCTTTCCATTGGGTCCATTTGGCATCAGGTGCCGACTTTTATCAGTATTAAAGAAACACAAAGACATACACTGAAGGGGCTAACTGACCATAAAACGTTTTATAAAAGGTGGAAGGTGTCAATACATTTCAGTAATGGAGGACGGCTTTAGCTTGTGCGCACGCTGCTTGAGCTATCAAAGTCTTTGTGATGGTTTCACTTTTGTGAAAGAGACGCTCATCTTTAGCTGGAGCTGTGAGGTGAAACTGAATCTGCAACTTAAAGGAGAGATCCAAATGCTGAGGGGGATTTCACATGCACACAAACACAAAAATTGTGTTATGGGTTTCAAATCTGAAAAAGTGAAGACCACAGGTTTGAGAATGAAAACAATCTGGGCATGTAGAGTCAAAAAGCCGTACGCTGACTAGACCTCTGCAGGTCCGCTTGAGGCTAGCGTCTCTAGGTTACATTAGCCAAACTGTCTGTGGTGGAGTTGAGTTATGGGTTTTGAAGGAATAATAGGATATCTCTGTCATTACAACAGACAAATCCAGAATGATCAACGGTAAATATAGCTGTACAAATCTGACATTGATGAGAAGAGATTTCAACATCAGGTGTCAATCAAGAGAAAATATCGAGGTACAAGGATATCATTTCTAAACCTGCTCAGGATTTGACATTTACGTGAATATTTGCTGGAGTCACTTAAGTAATAAGTGATAGTTGTACTGTACTACCATAATGTTGATCATATTTATTATAATTCTGAATTAGTGTGAGCTTGTAGAGTATTTATCTGACAGTCACGTGTGTGTAAGACTCCATTCATTCATCTATCTGTCCATCCATCTCATCTCTCTGGTGCTCTTCTCCTGGCAACCACTGGCCTCTCAGTGCCCTTAGATAAACACAGCTGCTCCCCTGCATCTGCAGACACGACTTCTCTGACAAGATTTGATCAGCTCCACTTAAAATGCTGTTTCTCTTTAACGCTACAGATCCAGGATGAGTCTCAGTTATGCAGTCGATAGAACATAAAAACACGAGGATATATTCCCCAACAGCATCTGAAATGTAATTGCTACCACGTCTGTAATGTTAATGCCACATCAGTTCTTCATAATGTTATTAAAACAACAGGCTGACACGTCTGTGAGCTTCACATGTGGCTCCAGGCGGCATTCTTACCTCAAGCTGACACAAAGATTGCCTCCCTTACAAGTTCATGATAACATCTTCTTTGGCTGATTCGATTTTCTTCCGCTCAACATACCATGCCTCCAGTTGATGTCAGGGTGGATACTGTTGGCTGACAAAAAATCAAATAGTACAGAAATAGAGGCTTCCTCAAGCTGTTCACTCAAACAAAATTAGTTAAATGTGTTAGAACAAAACAAGAGGCTATTGACGAAAAACTTGAAGACAGCAGTTCATGGTTTATAACCACATTTTCATTCTCTGAATGAAAATGTGGTATGAGGCGTACGAGAAATTATTGTAAATAAAGAAACAAACTGAATCACAGGATGAAGATAATGTTAAACTCTTTAATGTGATTTAACCAGATTAAAGGACTAGTTCAACATTTTGGAGAATATGCTCATTCACGTTCTACCCAGGTGACAGATGAAAAGATTTATACCGTTTGCTTACAACGCTTTACATTTTGCAATTATTCAACATAACAAGAACACTATAAAACTAAGTTATTCAGACTCATACTACTGTAGTAGAGTATTCATGCATCATTTCGAGATTTTTACTCCCACTTTCTTTGTTGTCATTAGTCTTTTCTGTGGAGCTTTTTGTTAACAAGTGAAATCAGATCCAAACAAGCTGTGTACACTGTTGTTGTTCGACACACCTGTAGTTCATTGGGAGATATTGTTGCTGTCAGAAATTCATGCTATCTCAGACTTGGAAGTACAATTGGGCAAATGTGAACCATTTTTCTGACTCAGTTGCTCATAATGAACCTTTTTTTTTTTTTTTTACTAATATAACATGAACACAGCAGAAGCCCAGACCCCCCTGGAAGCTTGGGCTAATTTGAGATAGTGGCCAAACCATGTAATGACAGCAATGACGTCCATCTCATGACGTCATCCCATGAACTCCAATGAATTTTCATTGTTAAAATCTGATCCGGTAGGTCTGATGACATTTGGGAGCTGCACAATTAAATAATTGTATCCCCACTGAACCAGAAGTTAGCGGCTCAGTGGCACTCGACCGGTGGAAGTCTCTAGTGTGCCTGCTCTATGGGACAATTTGGAAGCATATATGGAAGATCTGGGTAGTTTTTTGCCCAGAAATTAAACTTTTTTAATGCGCCACTGAACAGCTTACATAAGAATGACTGGGGCCCGCCCTGCAACGCTGCATCCAGATCTCTTTGTACATCCATGCAACAGCCAGGAAACGTTAGCTTAGCATAGCATAAAGACTGGAAATAGGGAAACAAGCTTGGCTCTGTATAAAGGTAACAAACCAGCACCTTTAAAGTTTACTGATTAACAGGTTATATCATTACACTTTGTACTTTTAATGTGTGCGTAATGTCTTTATGCTAAGCTAAGATAACTATCTCTTGGCTTTAGCTAATTCTCAGTAAGAAAGCCAATAAGTTTATTTTCAAAATGTCAAACTTCACCTAGTATAACTTTAATGAGAGATTGAGCTTGATTACACGGTGGCTATTTAGTTGAAGCATTCACACAAGAGCCGTTTCTTTAGTAATTTAGTGAAATGGGCTGCACGGTATGTTCCATGAACACCCATTGCAGTCATAAACCTAATTTCTATTCTCCATTAGTCCTGACCTTCTGTTCTGATCTTCACTGTGTGTGAGTGCGAGGTGCCACGATCCTTCTGAGATGAGGAATCGGAGGAGAGGTGAGAAAGGAGAGATGAGGGGAAGTATGTAGAAGGAATAATTAAAGGGAGGATGGAGGTTGAGGTAGGAGGGCTGCAGATTGCCTGTTCAGGCTTCGGTCCTTGATTGCAGCCTGCATGGTTATGTAAGCGAAGGCCGCTTCCACTGCCACTTACATCCTGAGGACACGTGATTGGATGGATATGGATGGAATGAGCTACTCTTTTTATAGACTGACTTGTATCTTTATAATTCCTGCTGTGCTTCCATCACCTGCCCCATTGGTCCTCTTTGTTTCCTTGATTGGCTATTGTTCAGCACCAGCTTTCCCCACTTTAATACTGTTGACCCAGGTATTGACCCATGGGTTTGAATACATTTACATTTGATTTACAAAGGATTTATAAATCAATACAAGAATGAGTAAGTCCTGTGGATGGATGCCTGCCAGTGTTCCTAGAAAGCGAGCTGCGATCTCGCTCTTTGTCCCTTCTAGCCTCCTTTCTCTATCCTCTGTATGCTTTGTTAAGCCGACCATGGCACGTGTTTGAAGCGTGAATAAAAAAGAAACATCTGACAGGACGAACTGCGCTAAACGGGCGCTCTAATTGGCTGTGGGGGTTGTTGTGTGGAGAAGTTGAGGTGTTTCCTGAAAGCAGGAAGCCAAGGAAGAGAGTTAATTGGAGATTCCTTCAGTGAATATCAAAGAGGAGGAGACGAGGAAGAAGAGGGACCTCGTTCTCATTAAAAAAACACACATCACAGGCTCGCCCTGCTCAGTAAACTGTATTATGGTCTTAGAGTGAGGCTATTAGTATTAGCTGGATTGAATGCTGATAAGATGTGAACTCAAACGGGGTGTGTGCAGGTAGCGATGGTGGAGGAATGATCACAGGGCTCATGTGGGTAGATTAACATAAGAGAAGGGAGTCATGCTTTTGTAGTGAGCTTTGTGTTTGTGTTGTGCTGACTACATCTGGGTGTCACATCTCTCCTAAGAACTTGTATATCATTGTATCATTTGCAAACCTAGCCATGCTCTGCACCTGAATGCATCATGCTTGACTTTCTGTGCTGTGCAGTAGACTGAATGCAACACAGAAATAAATGAGGTAAAGGATGCAGTAGGAAATGTTCAGTGTGGAATACTGACGTGCAATTACTGCAGCGCTGTGAGACTTCACTGCGCTTGTGACTCGCTGGTAGCTCGCTCACTTGCCATCTTTCTTTTTCAGTATGTCATCTGATTAAATTACAGCTGGGTGGTGTTCAACTGAGGAAATGAAGCTGTGTGTTTGTGCACGTATGTGAGACTGTGTCTGAGCATATATGAGCCAAATGTTAAATTGTATTCTTGTTGAATAATGTACATATTGCGAACCCAAAATATATTGTGCCTATGTGATTGATTGCATGTCATTGTGTTTGCGTGTGTGTGTTTGGCTGAGTAAATTTAGCTCTTCAGGCGGCCATCAGGTCTCCACTCTCTTCATAGTTGACTCCGGCCCATGAATCCTGATTTCCCTGTCGGCTAATCAGATAACAGTCTTCTGCTCTGGTCTCCAGGGATCAACCAATCACACTCCATCAGGTTAGCGCCATGGAAATGGCTCAACCCATAAACACATCGCTTCCTCTTCACCATCTGAGGTTAGAGCTCTGCTTCACATTAAACCTCCAAACTGAAACATGCGGTAGCTTTATTATAAACACAGTACTGTGTGAGACCTTAGATATGAATTTCTAGTTGAATAGCATAAATTGAGGCTAATTGAGGTCATAAAGTATCTTATTTGATTGCTTCAGACAGAGCGCGTGGTGAAAATTGCCTCTCATCTCTTTTAAAAGGACGAGAAGCAGCTTCTGCAGCGAAAATGTGGATGAATGGGTGAAAGTTAACGAGCGTCTTTCGGCCTATCAGAATCCAAGATGGTGATGTCCCTCGAAGCAGGCCGACAGGCGGCCATCAAAAGGAAGGCTTAAGTGTGTTTGTGTGTCAGCAGGGGCCTTCTTTTTACAGAGTCTGGTCTGCTTGTCAAACAGCTAAAGGAGATGTTCACTGGTCCAGAGTCCTCCCACACACAGCTGCTCCCAAATAATCACCCTGTGTGTGTGTGTGTGTGTCATTTCGTATATGCAGGCTCATGCATCTTTGTTTATGATGTTTGTGTGTGTCACTTGTGTATCCTGGCAGTTGTACATGTTACCTGTGTGTGTGTGTGTGTGTGTGTGTGTGTGTGTGTGTGTGTGTGTGTGTGTGTGTGTGTTGTTTATCTGATCTTTTGGCACCATGTGTGTCTCCCTCTATATCTGACAGCTCCATGCCTGTCCAGCCGCTCTCTCATCCTGTTAAGACTTTTCTTCCCAGAGGATCTGCTCGCCTGTGTGTGTGTGTGTGTGTGTGTGTGTGTGTGTGTGTGTGTGTGTGTGTGTGTGTGTGTGTGTGTGTGTGTGTGTGTGTGTGTGTGTGTGTGTGTTGGAGATCACAGTCTGGCTCTGTTGCCGAGCCAAGTGGGACTCCATGAAGGCCAAAGCCAGGCGACAAATATTTGTTTCATCCTAAACTGAGATATCCACCATCTGAAGAAGAACAAAAAGGCAGCTACTGTGCTATCATGATCCTGAAGAGAGAACTTTTTGTTTTTACACTTTTGCAGCTCCACAGGGAGGTCAGAAGAGAAAGTAACAGGGTAGGAGAAGTGCGACAAAATGTCAGTCGGGCAGATGGTTGCTGTCACAGAGGCTTAAACCTTGCAGTGTGAAGACAGTGTGACTCATTATGCCCAAATCATAAATATATTATTATGAATATGGGAGTCATCATGAAAGAAGTTATAAGAAGTCAGCAAATAGGTTTAGAAATACAGATATCAAGCCTCGCCCTACTGTTGCGCTCCATTAGCTTTGTTGCAACTCCAATTTGTTCAAAATGTTCTGATGGTGGGTAGCTTATTTTTGGAATTAACCTGCCTGTGTAATGCTTGAGTAATTTTCACAGTGGACTCACGCTGAGTCTGAAATTAATTTCAGCTGTGCCTTTTGCTTGCGTCTCCAGATGGCCCGGTGATCTGGCGGATGCTGAACTACCCCCCAACTCGACGGGCCCTCCTGGTGGGCTGTGGTCTTCAGATGTTCCAGCAGCTTTCAGGAATCAACACGGTGATGTGAGTGCAACCATCCACCAGAGTTTTATCTCAGTCGTCCAGTAGAGGTGCAAATTATTCTCCAGGTTGGGCCGTGACAACAGTGTGAGTGTCATCGTAATGTAACAAGGGCAGTCACTATTTGTAGTTAAGTATGTATCTGTTTAGGATTCAAAGATTCATGAATTGAATTTTAAGAAATACATTTGAGTCTAATCTTTGCTCTATAAACGTGTCTTGGAAAACATGATATTCATTGCAAGGTTTCTAAAAAGTTTTTCTGACAGACTAGTAAGAAAGCACTAGCCACACAACACCCACTCCCTTTTGAAGTTCAATTTCTTTGTTTGTCGTACGTGCAGTACTTACAGTGAAGCAGCTGTTGGCAATGAAATCTTTGTCCTCCAGGTTCCCAGCAACAAAACTCAAAATGCACAAAAGAAAATCACACAAGTGAAATGAGAGATGAAATAAAGAGTTAAACACATAAATATTGCCTCGTACGTTTGCAGAGACACATTTTAGTGCACTGCATTCATGACCAGACGATGCTTAAAAACACAGTCAAACCACCATCTCCATGCTTCATCCAGATATGGTCATTTCTGGCTCCCCAAAGATGGCAACGTCCATAATGCCAAAGCTGAGGCTTCAGAACATTTGTTCACAAACCAATGGGTAATGTCATGTTAGATTTACACTTAAGAAGACGACAGATAATTGAAATTGTTGCCACGATTGTTGAAGGGACAACAAAGATACAACACCCCAACTAGCACCCACAAGTTTCTGAAGAGTCTTTCTGAAGCTCAGAACATGTGACTCTGTCCACCGCCATGTCGGCAGTCCTGCCTCTTCCACCCTTTGGCTAATCTAAAAATTGATTGACAGAAGACACCTGGGTGCTCAAACATCCCGATCCACGCTGTTAATTATGCATAACTTTAAGCCTTAATATAATTTGATAATAATATAGGAATTCAGCCTCAGTAACATTCAAGTACAACATAATGGTGAAATTAACTATAGAGGCGAAGTGAAGACGAAGAGAAGTGTTTTTTTGTACCAGGCTGTAAACATGTTTATTTCTGCTGTGAAGTTGGACATTTTAACATGGGGGCTTATGGAGACTGACTTATTCTGTAGCCAGCTTTAAGTGGACGTTTGAGGAACTGCTGTTTCTGGCACTTCCACATTGGCTTTACTTCACAGCCACGGAGATTGCTGCTCGTTGTGAACCTAGCTTAACTGCAAATTAAAGTGCGACATAGTAGCATATGCAGCACAAATTCTTTCACTATAGCTCAAACCAAAGAAAAGATGTCATGTTCAGACAAAAAAAAAAGCACACTCATTCCTTTTTAATGAGACCAGAAAAAAGTTTCATTTATCCAAACTTTTACCACCAAAAACAGTGTCACCTACTTTTTACCTCTTGTTGAGATGGTGCAAATAAACACTCTAGAGCTGTCTCATTATAAACTGCTGCAGTGTTGTAGCCTCTGATAAGCCTTGAAGCTTTTCACTCGTACCTGAAGCAACACACCAACAACAACACAAGTCTGTTTTCTGAACAACTGGTAATGGATGCAGAACCATTAAATACACATAAAACATTCACTAATACAATATATATAAATATGTATATATAAATGTATTGGACTAACTCATGACTTGTGGACCACTAATGTATAAAATCACAAAAAATGCCACTTGAGGCTGTTTGACTTTGTCAGTTATTTGTGCTGTAGCCTAAACTGGAAGGAAAAGTCTGTCCTGATACTAGATCTGACGATACATGACACTGAATCTAGATCTAGACAGACGCATTTCAGCAGCATAGTATCAAATCACAAAACATTTCTTCAATCTTTCATAACACATCATACACCGGAGACCAGTAGCCTCCTCGCATTACTGCCCACTTGCCTGTGAAGGGACAGACCCTCTTCCCTCTTTTATTCTTTTTATCTCTCCATCGGAGGAGATTGTGTCATCTGTCTCTGTCTCACCTCCCCTTTGAGATGAACTATATTACAAGCTCTGTAAACAATCTGTGGATATGTGTTGTTGCTTAGCAACCGTCGGAGGTGAGAGCAATAGGATAAGTGTGCGCCTGCACGGTTGTGTTTTGTGTGTGTGTGTGTGTGTGCGCGCGTGCGTATCTGCACGCATGTGTGATTTAATGCACAAAATGTGACACTATGGACTTTTGGGGGTCTGCGCATGCGCAGCTGTGTGACGCGCGCTCACGTCAGTGTGTGCGTACGTCTGCAGTGAAGTGTGTGACTGAAGGTATGGAGATTTGCATGTGGTGAGATTTGATTGGACAGAAAGTGAAAATGAAAAGACGTGAGCTGAAGCGACGGGCTGGATCTGTCACAAACCTCCTTCAGTACTCGTCTCACTGAATGTCTGTCTGTTGACTCTCTCTCCTCCCGTATATTCACCTTCATCTTCTGCTAACAGCTGTCACTATCTGTGTTTTGTGTCTAGTCTTTCTCAGAAGATCTGACTGCTGTGTCAGCTTTGTGTTGTGTTTACACTTACCTTTAAAATGTGTCTCCTGTCGACAAATTGAAATCTGATTGCCCTTTCATTCGCGAAAACACAACTGTGGCTTCCTTTGGCGATAATTACATCCTTCAAAATTGACATTAAAGACCTCATCCTGCTGACAATCAATTTTCGACAATAATGTCTCAGTTTGAGTTGTTTCCTGTTTGTCTGCTTTGCACCATTACGTGTCTAAAGTTGCATTCAGCTTGTTTGTTGTTCAGCAAGTTTACTAGAGCTTAATCAGAGTGACGTTCAAGAGACTGCACACCTACTCAGGTGTTAAGAGTTATTTTGCATAATTAGATTGTCATTCAGGTTGAATGTAAGCAGAGATTTGCTGGTAATTACACCAGGTCACCATGTCTCCATGTGCCATGTAAGTACAGTATTCCAATAACAAATACGACTGCAAGTGATGGTGCATTTTCATAACAGATGCAGCAAAATGAACCCAAAAAGTGCAAAAGATGTTCTTGTAATTATGAGTTTCCAGCTCCCAAGTTTTAACATCGACTTCCAAGTCATAATTATGATTGGGAAAGTCAGATTTTTCTGAAAACCAAGCAAGCATTGACACCTCACATCAGCCAAAGTCTGTTGTTCAACCCAAATTTAGTGCATATAGTATTATATTGTCAATACACTCTATTTTTTACTCTCACGTGACCAACTGTGCAGTCACACAACTGCTCAAGATGAGTTATGAGTCACATTTTTCCCATTCATCTGACGTGATATGCACATGGCATGAGGAGTCCAGTCAGGGAAAACACCTGTGTCGACCATGGATGTGGGCTTTAGCCAGTTGTTTCTCAAATAGTCTGTAAGATATTGGACTCAAGTACAATAACTGTATGTTCATTTGAAATAATGATTTGATCTGTCTGTGTACAGGA
The DNA here is from genome assembly GCA_033000465.1 of Sciaenops ocellatus. Taxonomy (NCBI): domain Eukaryota; kingdom Metazoa; phylum Chordata; class Actinopteri; family Sciaenidae; genus Sciaenops; species Sciaenops ocellatus. Next base: position 7,457,333 of record CP136889.1, read on the forward strand.
ATCTGTGCAGAATCTGGATCAGAGTGCAGTTGAAGGTGACTTTACTGTAAGCTTGTGATCAATACAGTATTGAGGCAGCGCACACACTGACCGTACAAACATCAGACAAGAACAGCAAGACAACAAAGTGCAGCTGATGACGCACGTTTGTGGAGAAAACACTGAGAAAAAACAAAATGCAGCCTTATTTAAAAAGTCAGTGTGCATACTGAACAGCACACAGCAAAGAATTTAAATGAGTTTGTGGGCGGTGATGACACAGCAATATACTATAAAACCAAAAACAAGGATTAAAAATGTTTTGTTTTCTCTTTGTGAAATGTAATCAGAATTCCAATGTTGGTTTGCGCACATATTACATGATTTAAAACAGAAAAGAACATAACAGGATGTTTTGTAGAGCTATTTCATACATGAGATACTGTAGCTTTACAAAACATCCTGTTATCATGTTCTGACTGCGTCAGATGATTTTTTTAATGTAAGGTAGCGTCTGTGCTCTGAAATGATTTACTGTTTACTGTAATGTATTCACCTCTTTATTATACCTCATATTGTAGACATTTATTATTCCTCAGTGAAACATAAAAAGGAATCTACAGTCTGTGGTCCTTAATCAAGAGCCACCCACCATTAAATGGACTGTACTTATATAGCGCTGTTCTAGTCCTCTGACCACTCAAAGTGCTTTTACACTACATATCTCATTCAACTATTCACACACATTCATACACTGATGGCACTGGCTGCCAATGCCATCAGTGTATGAATTTTTGGGAGCTAACCATTCATATGCATTCACACACCAAGGGCGCAGCCTTTGGGAGCAATTTGGGATTCAGTATCTTGCCCAAGGACACTTCGACATGCAGACTGGGATCGAACCACCGACCATCTGATTAGTGGACGACCCATACTACCTCCTGAGCCACAGCCACAGCAATGTGCTGAAAAAAACAAACACATTCAGACGACTGATTTACGATAAAAGAAATGATCTGAGTAGTGTCTAATAGTGTTTTTCTGATTTTGGAATTTCACACTCCGCATTACGGGCAAATTCCACGCTCCATGTGCGCCGTGGCCACTGGAGCTGCTCGCAGCCGTTCTAGTCAATGTTTGAAAACCCCACCAGAAGCACCAGGTCCTGTTTGACGGATGCCACAAGCAGCCCGCGTCAATCTACAGAGATCAGGTCAAGCTAGCCAGAAGTCAGGCACAGAAACATGATACAGAAACTGGTCGTGGCGTATTTACATATTTAGAAGCACATAAACCAAAGACGCTCCACCGCTCCACTTCTGAAACGCTCCTGGTTGGGTTTGAAATCGCGTGAAGAATGGACCAAAACAGCTTTCCGGTCACAACATAGCTTTAGGTAAAAAAAAAGTTTAAAATTTCAGACAGAGCCAGTGCCTGGTCAACGTGCGAGGGAGGGCTGGGTGAGAAAAAATAACTCAATATTGAACTAGTCTTAAAGGATCAGTGTGAAGGATTTAGTGTCATCCCCTGAGGGAGAAGCTACGGTGGCTGCGAAACATAACATAACATAACATAACATAACATAACATAACATAACATAACAATTCATATGTATGGATGATTAAATAATGAAAATGCATAAAAATGCATATTATATTCCATTACTGCCATATTCTGTAAGTAGAGAGACCCCACATGGTGATTTCTACCATCCATGTCTATACTGTATTTTTTAGTCATTCTGGAGAGCTTGCTGTTTTTTTCCAGCATTGGTGTCCCTCATCTTGTGTGCATCTTACCACTGTAGACTTTGCCAGCCTTTCTGTTTACCACCTGCCTTTTTGTGAAGCCGCCTGGCTTGCCCTATTAGCCGCTGAGACATAAAGGAGGTCTGGGGGAGCCAGTAAATCAGCCGGGCTTAAAGACAAGCTCCACTCTGCCTGTCCCCAGCTGCTTTTCCTGATTAAACCGCCGGGCTGGCACGGAGAAATAAGGGAAAAAGGGCAATGAGAGGAGCTGGCTGGTTTAAAAAAAAAAAGGAAAGAAAATGCAAATCAAACTAGAGAAGCATATATTGTCTGTCACTCTACTCTAACAGGCCGTGCTCTCAAGTTGAGAGCAGATTGATGAGTGGGGTTTATTGTTTATATATGTTTTTATTTTTATTTGTTAAACATGCTCACACAAAGGGTACGCTTGAGTTCATATTGTCCCATAAGTCATCTCTTCAGTGAGCCTGCAAGTAACACACAAGAAGAGGCCAAAGGTGTAATCGAACAACCAACTCAACTGATGATTTAGTTAGCTAACATGTGTCCCACAGATCTGCCCTTTCAGAGAAATATTTGTGTATCTGAATCCCAGCGTGTCAGATACCACAGATAATTGGGAGGACCCCTGATATGCCACTGTGATCTCCACAGGAATTTGTTCAGTCCAACATTATTCAATCAAAACAGCAGTGAACACAGACAGCCAGACACAGCTTTGTACTGAGTCATGCATATATTACGAGAGCACTGGGTGCAAAAACAAAGTTGCTCGTCCCATTGCATCCATAGACACACCAAGTTTTTGATTGTTTTAGCTAGAAGCATAATATAATGTGAAATAAAACTACAGTCTACTTCTTTTTCTCAACAAAATCATAGACATAATTTGGCCGGGGTCAAAAGTTCAGTGTACTTTTTCCTCTCGGTCCTTCCTTCTTCGTAGGTCGAACACGTTTTTAATTGGGTGGCTCAGGTGTACAGAGACAGAGAGGTCAGAATGAGAGAGGCTGTGAAGAAGAGCACGGGTGCCATGGAGCCAGGCCACTTTGATGTGAATCCAGTGGTCGCTCATCGCACATAAATCTGCTGAGATCCTCTCTTTCGTGACTAACATACAGCTCATGAGTGCTTCATGAGGTCCACGGTGTTCTGCCAAATACAAAGTTATTCTTTTCCAACATAATCCCACGTTCCATATAGCAATGATTAACAGCAAACTTACTCAGAGATGCTGGTTGGATGATCAGTGCTTGTTCAGCTGCATGCTTACTTGCAGACTGGTGCAGGTCTACATCACGTACTTGCCTGCTAATTAGTTTCGTCTGGGGTGGCTTTCTAATTACATGCATTTATTCTGATGAACATATTCTAGTTAAACACACAACCACTGAACAACATTCAGCATTTATGTGAAACTGGGTGGTTATTATTTTACCCAAACTAATATAATATTTATCCATTACACATGTGCATAAAATGACTGTTTTATATAGAGATGTGCCATTGAGAGAGATTATACATATTTTTCCATTTCATTATTTTGGATTGGGTTAATTGCTCACACCTATCCGATATAATATGCACCTGTTTCTACTGGATGAGTCTATTCTCCAGAAACATGTATTCAATTTATGTATGTTTTGTTTTGTTTTTTTAATGTAAAGCAGCAGAAAAGAGCTGTTTATTAAAGCATTATGTAAATACTAAAATGGTGCAGTTTGCATGACTGGATGATGACTGCAGTCTCTTGACCAACTCCACAGGTTTTTTAGACCATCAGATGACAATAAGTCATGGTTTCAGCTGGATTTTATAATAAGGTCACTACCAATAAAGGGAAGATTAGACTAATTTAGCCATCTATGCACTAGGCTAAATCTTTACCATTAAAAAGAGTTTTCCATGTCATGATAGCAGCTCTGTGAGCTAAATGCTAATGTCAATATGCTAAAATGCTCACAATGACCATGCTAAACATATGCTCTATTTAAATTTGCGTACTTCCATATTTAGACTTTCTATTTTGAGTACGTGAGTGAGTTCACACTGTCAGTAATGCTATTATTTGCTAATTAATAGCAAACACCAGGTACAGGTGAGGCTGATGTACTGAGAACTGCGTGACAGGTACGTGACTACATGCACATAGTCACACAAATAACACTATTTCTTTCACAGCAGGTTGATGTGAACTCATATGTCAGGCACACTCTCTCTGGACTCTAGTTGTTATATGAATAACCTCCCAGTCCTCACACCCACACACACACACACACACACACACACACACTGTCAGAGAGTGATGAGAGATGTGTTTGTCAATAATACATCTCTCAGGAGCCGAAGTAGTGTCAGATGGAGCTTGTCTTTCTGTCCGCATGAGTTTGTGTCCTTGACTGTCTGCCAGCAGATGAAGGGATGGATGGGTATACTGATTACATAGATAGACACCTGGGTTTTCTCTCTCAACTCTCATCTTTATCCACCTTTGCCTCTCCGTTGTTTAGATATAAATGCGGAATCAGGTCGAATTGGATACATTAGCCACTGGATCATTTTGATTCAATTAGCCACATAATCTAGCATGTAAAGGTCACCGTGAGCTGGTGGGGACTGCTGTGTGTGGTTGTGTGTGTTTGTATCTTGTCAGGGCGGGTCATCGGGGTGTGTGGGGGGAAAGACGGGAAAGAGGATGGAGAGAGATTAATTGAGCAGCAGATGGGAGGGAAAAGGAGACAGATAGGGTAGGAATGAAATGGAGGGTGGAGGGAGAGATGACATTGATTGTGATGAGGTAGAGGAAGGCGTGGAGGGGGATTAAGGCAGATGACAGGCAGAGTAAGGGGAGCGAAAGATAGATTTATTAAAGAAGACAGAAAAAGTGACAAGAAATATTGAGTACAGGGGTTATGGAAGAAAAACCCTGTATTCTTTCATTTGTTTCTTGTTGTTGCTTTGATACATTTTATAACAGTTTGTGCTCCTGCGTCCAGGCTTGTAGTCAAGGAAAACAGTCCCATGACAAGCACACTGACAAAAAACAAGCAGTGGCTCATCAGATGCAAAAACAGTTTGCAATTTATTACTCATCCAGAATATGAGTGTGAGTCAGCCTAGCAAAGTTAATATTTATATTTTATTATAAGACTTTTTATTTGCAGCAGTCAACTTCTTGTCTGTTTTGTACTTGTAAGCAGAGGGTCAGACAGAATCAGGCACCAGGTCTTCCAATTCATTTCAGTGGAGGGTCGTGCGTTTCCACACCGGCAGTCCACAACGGGTTGCCGCAAAAAAACGCACCGGCGTGTGGGAGAGAACTTGAGCCAGATCCAACTTTGGGGAAAACGGAGCCCCACGCCACGCTCCGCAAGCCAATCAGACACTCAGATCGGTCAAACCTCCACAGACAGCCTGAAACGTCTCTGAAGCAGAGACTATCCAGGTGGATTAATTAACGAAACGCTGATACTCTACCTGTGTGTGTGTTCTCACTTTGTTTATTTCATGTACCAGCTTCTAAATCCGACTCACGACTTACGCCGCAAAATAGTGACACGAAGAAGTTTAATTTGATTTGTGTCCGATGGTTTGAGAGAGAGAGCGATTTGGTCGAGAGACATAGAGTAACAATAACAGTGAGCGAGCGCCTGTTATTAATCAGAGAAATAAAAAGTTATTTCCTGATTGTTTCACAGCGGCAATCCCTGATCCTGTCTGAATGCGCGCTATGGCTGCTGTTCATGGTGTGAAATTGCATCAGTGGGGGGAACAAGAAAGTAAGTGGTGAATAGTCCAGGTGTGACAAAAATGTCTGTGGATTGTTGATACATTAGTCACGTTTCCGTTGCCCAGCTTGCCCAAAATAGAATAAAACACAAACTGTTTTGTCAAAAAATGATGGTGGAAGACCCTTTGGCAGGGCTAGCATTAAAATGCTACAAGCTAAGTGCAGTTTTTGTCACTTGCGTGTTTGGCTTCATTTCACAGCCACAGAGGTCACTGCTTGGTGTCAACAGGGTAGTTTGGTTGTTAGGTTTATGCTAAGCTAACACTGCTAGCTACTGTTCAGTATCAGGATACTAACTGCCATCTTATTTTCCCACACAGGTGGCTAATATTTAGACTTCTGCATTGCCCTGAGCAAGTTTTTTTTAACTTGTATCATTGGAAGTAGCTTTTGTGCCTTTCCTTTTTTTACAGTTGACTTAAGCTAACAGCTAGAAGGTACAAACATTGTACGCTGAATTAATGCCTGGGACCCTAGACTGTGACATGTGGTATGTTATTAATTCAAGTATATAATTTTTTAAAAAAAGGAAAAATCCCACAGATGCTTTGAGAAACCAAACATTGTGCCGTTGTATGCATTAATATGATATGATGACTGTGTGTCAGCGGGCAGTTTGATGTTTTGACACAGGCCAGTTGGCCCTCACAGATGGTCCCACAGACAAATGTCATGTTGGAAATGTCACGAAACGCCAATTCTTACATGGTCACTCTGCTGGCAAGCCCACAAGGAGCTGGCAAAGCCCTCTCAGTTGTGTGTGTGTGTGTGTGTGTTTGTGCACATGGTAACAGACATGCCCAAAACAGAGTTGTTTTTCAGTGTGTTCCTGTGTGTGCTTGTATGTTTTCATCCTCCACTGTCTCCAGTGGAGTTACATTAAGATCCCCTTTAATGAGAAATGCTCTAATTTTCTTTCTAATCAAATGCACACAGAAACAGATTACTCACTTCAGCACAAACATCTCATTTGCTTAATGGACAGCAAGACTTCATTTGTGCAGCATGTTTATTCTGTAGATGGAGGTGTTTACATTGTGTACAATACAAGTAAATAAATGGAGATATGACACAAAGTCTTGTAAAATACAGAAAGCCATGCATAACAGAACTGGTACTGACTGTGGACGTGTGCGTACTGGGCTTGACTGACATCTCCGTCAGCTTGTTGTGAGTTTTGTTTGAGATTTCAAGGCAGATCAACTCACACCTTCATCGGTTGTATAAGTTGTACATGGAGTTTATTCAAACTGTAACTGTCAGCAAAGACATTTTTCACAGCAGCCATTTTGACATGAAATAGTAGGTAAACACAGGTGTTACCAATGATACTAATTATGGTTCAGTTCCATTCAGGTCAAACAGAGTCAGGGTGCTGCTGTGGTGCATGTTGGCTCAGTGGAAAGTCTCTGCTGCAATAAATGGAATAGAACCTTAATTAGTATCATTGGTAACAGCTGTGTTGACCCTATGTCAAAATGGCTGCTGTGAAAAAGGTCTGTCGCTCTTCCCAACTTCCCAACAGAGATGAAATCAGTGAGGAAATTGAGAACACCTGTGTTTGTGTGCAAGGCGTTTAATTAGTGATTAACCAGAAGAGATGTTAAAATACAGCGCAGGTAAGTTATGGTTAGCAAAGAAATGGAATATGCCAAAATGTTTTTGGTTTTGTCATACCCAAATATACATAAATATAACACTGAACTTGTGGTTCACTTGGACCAAAGAAAACCGCCAAACTGTCTTGTGATCACCAGCATGTTTTTGAGTCGGTGTGTCGAATGCAGTCAAGGGCATCCGAGAGACTGTCAGCTTACTCAGCTATCACTAGGGTATGATCCCAGCGGAGTCTGTTGATCTCCTCTCCCATCATGTGGCGCAGACCTTGAAGACTTGTTGTTGTTTCTGAACGCATGGCCTCAATTTCATGCCTCAGCTCTGCACGCAGGGTGGACATTTCTGCTCTGATGTCTGTCAGGGTAAAATTGAAATTCTTCACAAGGGAGTCCCACAGTTGGTTGGCCACACTTCGCCATCTTGTCTCGTTAGATTAACTGTCTGTTATTAACTGTCGTTCAGTCATTGTTCTCTAGTTGTTGTTTTTTTCTGGGTGGTGAATTCTGACCAGTATCAAACCAAAATAATCAAACTACGTAGAAACATCGTAGAAATGTGTAAGAGAAAAAAATGTGCACTTTCTAAACCTACATCTGGACGTCAACACAGGGTCAAGCTAAAAGTCCCTGATCACTTTAAAACTGACAAGAGTGGCACAATGAAATTCATTCACAAATATTTGGTTCTACAAGCTTTGGTCACATACTTTTAAAGAGTAATTGGTAAACTACTGTAGCTGCTAAGCTAACATAAACATGCTAGCACCAGTCAGTTACAGTAACTACCTGCACTTCTTTGTATTTTCTTTGTACTGCGCCTTCGTACTGATATTTCTTTCCCTCAGGATTATCAAAATTTTAATTTGATAAAGAGGAAAAAAAAAAGCTCTCTAAGCGGCTTTCTAATTGTCAGTTAGATGAACTCGTTAGTTCGCTTACTAATGGAATAATAACTCAAAATTTTTAATTCAAAAGACTGCCAGAGCTGTCAGAAAACCACCCGTTTTGTGGAGCAGAGTTAAATAAAAATGGATGGTGCAACACAGCTGAAATATGAAAGCTTCCTCCTTTTCAAACCGTCCAGCTCACCATTTCCCCAAAGGTCAGTGCTGTTAACACACCGCTACTGGTCGGCTGCAAGGATTTGTGTGTCAAAGTTCACCTGAATTGAATAAATGGCTCAAACGTCAGTCAAGGAGATGTCAATCAAACAGCCTGTACACCCCCACACAGACCTGAGGCGGGATTTAATCAGGCAATAAATGAAAACACCCGTGTGCATGTGCAGGTCCTTAACTTTCTGCAACCCGCTAAAATAAATCATGTGCAAAATCTCGTCTCCGTGGAGCTTTATGTGCCACCTGTTTGCTGCAAATCAAGTGAACCCAAAAGTGACTGAACAGTTCAAGTTATTTACAGCAGTGCTGTTTGGTGTCGCTGCTGCATAATCGTTGCTTTGTATTTTCGCTGGTGATGTACATGTGTTCATTTTGCTGCTTCTTGGGGGGTCAGCCAAGTGTGTGTTCATTCTGTGAAGATGATAGACATCTGCAGATGCTACACTTACTTGTGTGGTTCTGAATCAAAGCACCCAATCTGCAGTGTATCTATTCACACTAAGCGTTTTTGTTCCGGAGCATAAATGTGATGCAGCTCTGTGTTCGTATGCATTCATTTGAAAAATAGGCCAGTTCCCATGAGTCTCTCTCTCTCTCTCTCTCTCTCTCTCTCTCTCTCTCTCTCTCTCTCTCTCTCTATCCAGTCACATCTTTTCCTGTCTGTCCATTTGTTCTTGTTTTCACACATCCCTCCTTCTCTATTCTCCTTCTCTATTTTCTCCAACCATTCATTCTTCTTCTCGCCTTTCGATCCTTTTCTCACTTACTTCCTGCTCTCTCTCGTACTCAGTGAGTCGGTCGTTTATTTTCACCCACTCACACTCACTTACACTTATTTGCTCGCTCAATCTTCCCCCCTCTCTCTCTGTTGCCTTACAGTAGATCCTTCCCTCTGCTTCCGACTCCTTCTAAATCCATACTATTAAGTTACATAATTAGATCAGTGCTCTGTCAATAAGTAGTACTCTGTTAGAGCATTTCTGTCTTATAGACAAGGGGAAGCTTCCCTGTAGTTCTCTTTCACACCTTCACACACACGTACAGGTTTGTCATCATTAACTGCTCAGCGGCATGATGACTTCTCTGTCAGTCAGGCAGTTTCCTTTGTTTTATATGGAATACAAAGAGAGTTTTTGGTAGATTTTGAAGCACCAGACTAGTGATTTTGCGTGTTTTAGCCACAGACAGTGTAAAGAGTAGATGGCATATGCATGACATCACCCCTAGGTTTTTTGTACCAGGCTGTAAACATGTTTATTTCTGCTGTGAAGTTTGACATTTTAAAATGGAAGCTTATGGAGGTTAATGTGTTCTGTAACCAGCCTCAAGTGGCCATTTGAGGAGCTGCAGTTTCGGGCACTTCCACTTTGGCGTCACGGAGGTTGCTGCTTGGTTTTGGTTTGGCCCATTAATTACAAATACTGTAGTGTAACCATTTTAATACAACGTTTGATGGTAACCTTCTAGTTTTCGTCACCTGGCACCCAAGCGGCAACCTCCGGTGCTGGAAAATGAAACCAATGCAGGAGTGCTAAAAACTGTAATTCCTCCAGCGGCCGCTTGAGATAGGCTGCAGAAATGAGTCAGCCTCCATAAGCGCCCATGTTAAAATGCCCATCTTCACAGCAGAAATAAACATGTTTATGTTCATGACAACTGTACTGAGGGGGGTGAATTGTTTTGACTCACCTGTTCAAATTATATTAAGGCTTTAAGTTAGGTATAATTAACAGCGTGACCGCTTGATTGACTGATAAGCAACTAACACTCCTTAAGGTTCAAGGTTAGGAAAAGTCAAACATGATGGAAAACATGAGGGCCCCCACAGTAGTTCACCTGGTAGAGTATGCACCCCGTGTATCAAGGCTGAAGTCCTTACCACAGAGACCCAGATTTGATTTCAGCCTGCTGCATGTCAACCTGTCTCTCCCTCCCCTAAATTTCCTGTCCCTTTCTCCAGCTATTGCTACCCAATAAAAAAGCAGAAAATGCCAAAAAAAAAAAAAAAAAAAAAAAAATCTTTAAAGAAAGAAAGAGGAAAGCATGATGAAAATCTGACATTTCTGTTTGTTTCATGTATTAATTTGAGGAAGGTTACAGTTGTCTCATGGGCCCACAAAGATCTGATGTTTTTGTCTGCTGATTTTCAGGTCTTTTAAAGCACAAATTGAAAATGTGCATCAAAGGAAGTATGAGTAGATCATGAAGATACTATGCCGTAGATTTGTATCAAGGGCAGAACAGCGACTACAAGGTTATAAGAACAATGAGAAGCAGCACCATGACAGCTTTCCTCCTTGTTAGCACTTGGCCGTGAGCGAGACTGGACACAACCAGTGGTAACCACTGCACAACCTGCAAGCATTCACCATATCAACAAGCCTCGCCTGTTTCACAAGGACAAGCAAATCAGTTTTCTCTGTGTGACCAGTCACTACGACTTTTTGTGGAGCTCATGATGCAAATAATTGAAAAAAGTCTCAACAACTTGAAAACTTATGGGAAACTTTGGAAAGCGGTTTGTTTGTAAAGTACATGTCATTAGTGGCTAATGGACTGAAAAATGCAAAGCCACCACTGTGGTCCTTTAAGACCTCATGTTGTGAGTAGCGTCCAAGACCATCCAGTAATGTGTCAGTAAATGTCAACCATGAGTGTTTTCGACACCGTCCATGTGAAATGGGCTGAGAAACAGCGGGGACCGTTCGAATGCAAGAAATTGAAACACGTCTATTATCTATTTAAATCAGCTCAATAAGAAGCCTGTACTGTTTTTATAAGTGCACTGTATTTCACTGTATTTCGGTGGAAATGTAAAGTGAACTCTGATGGAAAGAGATTGACAAAGTTGCTAACCACCTCTCAAAACCATGTCAGTATTTGACAGTAGTCTGATTACATGTATTTATTCTGCTTTTACAGTATCTGGTGAAAGGTGTAAATCACTACCTGACAAGTTGTTGACATGCAGGAACTAAAGAGGATCTATAAAAATACTGTGAAACCTGTTAGTGTGGCTATATTTTCTCTTCCACCTGTCACAGCTATCGCTATCTCAGTTCCTCCTCTATTCTTCTTCTTCTTCTTGCGTCTCTCTTTTCTCTCTTTCCCGTCACATCTGTCTTTCTCCCTGGCTGATGTCGGCGTTGTCACACTCCTCTTAATGTGGTGAATGAGAGCTTTGGAATCGAGGCGTGACAGGAGCATGGATCCACATTTCCATTTTTAGACCAGGGTCAAGGCCAGATCACACCTTCTCGTGTTTGCTTCGCACCGTCGCTCCGCGGGGTCTCTTATGTAAAACCCAGTGTGGGCATGTGGGCGTGTCTGTGTGTGTTTGTGGAAAAGATCTCAGAAAAAATCTCTGTTGCTCAGTGTGTGTGCAAGAGATTTTTGGCTTTTTGTTTTTTTTATCTGCACAGGTCAAGATGATCACTTTGTGGTCTCTAATTTCAAAATACATTCAGATCATCGTTGACTAAGGACAACGCCACAACAAGCTTTAATGGAACTTTTTGGATGTTAAGGACAGGTGAATGGATGAAGATGTTAAGAGGAGGATGTGGATGATGTATGTCTTCAGTTAGGCTGGTCTGGGAGAACATGCTGAAGGCTGAGCAGAGGGACACTCAGAGTGGGGTTCAGTCTCAGGTGGGTTTCCACTTGAGCTGCTTACAGGCCCCCAGACGATACCTAGAATGAGATGTGGGAGAGGTTTGCACCGGACTGAATAGGAAGAGATGAGAGGAGGGAGAGAGGATGAAGGGATGTGGGTAGGTACGAGGTTGAGTGAATGGATGAAGGGAAGGGGAGCGAGGCTGGGTTGAGAAAACTAAGGAAACTGGGTTGGATGTTTGTACCATCGACTCATATCTGACCCCAAACCAACAGTTTTTACTCCAGCAGATGGAATTAAATAAAAACAAAAGCCATAACACAGCTGATAAACTATGACATCTTACTCTCTGTTGGACTCTCTCTCTCTCTCCGTCCCCTCCATCATAACAGACCAGTGTTTCCCCTCCTATTGTGTCAGCCTGCACAGGATAAAAAAAAAACCTCCCAGACATGGAAATATGCCAGCCATTCTTTAGCCACATCAAGCTCTGTCTTGTCCCCGCTTCTGTTCAAATTCTGTTCAACTATCCCGGCTTGTTTCAATAAACTGCTTGGCTTGTTTGCATTTTAGGTCCACTATCGTTCAACATAGCATCACCTCCTTGAGAAGATACTCTGCAGTTGTGTTGGTTTTGCTCTGATGTCACCGGGTCTACAGTCAAGATTTGCTTTCCAAATACAGAGAATCAACTGAACTTGTTAATTAACTACAGAAAAGAAACTAATCAGTGAAATCATCATTTGTTCAGAATGAAAACAAACTGGATCTCGATGGATGTAGTATGAAGCCTTTAGTTAATCCTCAGACCTGAAAGGCACCAACTGGCTGCACAACTGAGGCATTTTCCCATTTTAATCCTCTCAGTGCAGTTTATGAAATCACTGCAGGACAGCAAGAGTTCACTGCAGCTTCCTGAGGACTAGGTAATTAGACCAAATCCAGTTCTGACTGACCTGTGACCTCCTCAGACAGCTTCTTATTAAAGTTAGTTCTCACTGTGAACAGAACTGCTTACGGTTTAATTAAAGATCTTACTCTTTTCTCCAAAACACAGCTTATAGATTTGTTTCAGGTTTATTGTCAAAGCCTGCTCTGTGTCTTAAAGGATCAAAATGAAAATCAAGAATAAAAATATATATTTCTGGACATTTTATCAGACACCTCAAAGGTGGACTGCCCAGGAGTATTTCTTGTCACTTTGTGATGTGTATTAATAGTTGACAACCTGTGGGTGTTTCATACTGAGAGGTGTCACTTTCTGTCAGGGGTGACAGCTTAAACCTGTCCCGTTCAGGGCTTGTAGCATCGCAAAAAAGCCTTTAATCATGGAGGAAAAATGGCAAAAGTCAGTTTCACTTTTGCTCCCACCACAATTAAAATGTAACTTTTGCATTTCCAGTATTAAACACATCATCATTGTCATTCAGATGGATTCCACTGTAATTGGCTCATTAAAGCACACATTTTCTATCATGAAAAAAACAAATAGACTAATACTCTCTGTGCCACAATGTTCTGTGTGTACCCATTATAATGTTGATGGGGAATATTTACATGAAACGACTGAGCAGCAGCCACACTTCTTCATGCACTGATCTCCTGTGACAAAATTTCAGTTTATCTCAAACTATTTTTCACTTGAATGACGAGCATAAAACACACTCATAAGCATAAAAGTTTCTCTTTGCAGATCTGCAACAAGATTTCCAATATTTTCACATTAATAACAGGTGTTGCTTTCTTTTCTCGTGCTAACAGCACTAACCTGTTACTACCTTAACACTTTTCACAGGAGGGCTCAGATTATACAGACTTAGAGTATATAAGGGTGCACAGGATGGATAATAACAGTTATTAGAAATTAGTCAGGCTTGAGTTCACCCCTTGAGTGTCAGTTGGGGGCTTTTTAAGTCTGTGAGTCCATTTCTGAGATGCTCTTAACGCAAGATACACTTCTGGGCACAGTGGTCAGAAAAATCACTTTGTTTCTGTTGGCAGTTATTCGCAGTAATTTTTAAGTCAGAACGCTGTGTTTGTGTGTGCGAGTGTGTGTGCTGCAATCAGTAAAATGCAGAGCTGGAGATGGAACACAGCAGGCTCCACCGCTGAGAACACAAAAAGTGTTTTTGCTCCCGCTGCTGCACCAAAACCACCTCTTTTATTTTGTGTGTTTTTGTACGCATGTATTTGTCCATTTAGCACCTTCATCTGCCGGTATATATCTTTATAAGTTTGCAGATGTCAAACCAGGCCGTCTAACTTTTATCGTATGCAGTATTTGTGACTGCAGGTCAAGCTTTTAAACCAAAATTTCACGCCATCTCTTTTTTCTGTTCTCGTTCTGTCTGACTGGATAGCATGGCAGAAGAGTAAAGAGTTATTATGCAAATCCCTCAATTGAATGTCTTTGTTTTGGGGAAGAGAGAGAGAGAGAGAGAGAGAGAGAGAGAGAGAGAGAGAGAGCACGAGAGAGAGATAACAATTCTTTTGAAGAGATGAAAAGCAGAATGCTAATTCTGAGTTGCCTGTAGAGACGCAGACAATGCTGGAGACTTTTTATTTTGGCTTCTTCTTTAACCAGTCTTACCTTCTTCTTCTCTTGCATTCTCTGAGGGATTTTGACTGCCACATGTGTGTTTATGCAGCTTGTGTGCATGTGCTCGTACCTCCGTGGGTGAGAACATGCCCCCCTCCCCCTCTTTCAAGCACGTAATTTCCATAATGACACCTTTAAATGGAGTTTTTGCAGATGTATGTGTTTGTGTGGCCATCATATGTGCACTTCCCTCTATTGTAGTTACATCAAATTATAATTGAAGTGCGAAGCGGACCCCATGCAGGTGTCTGTGTTGACCACAGCCTGCTTAGAGACTTGTTGATGATGATTGGAGGTAATCTGCCTACGTGGAGCAACATGGTGCCAGAGTTGGAAGTATAATTATACTGTATGAGGACAGAGAGAGAGAGAAGGGGGGGTGAGAGAGGGAGAGAGGGAGAGAAAGTGACTGGTGAGACTATTTATAGCAGATCATGTCTCTAGATGAGTGGCTGATACTCAAGTAGAGAGGCTGCAATTGGTGGATGAGTGGTTGGCTCTCACTTAGACAGGTTGTGGTTGGTTTGTTGACTTGTCTTGACCAATTATCTCATATATTAATTTTTCAGAATATTGTTTTGAGACCTGTGTCTTATAACTGCAAGCAAATTTATGTAGCAAGTATAATTCTGGTTTATCAAAACTTGGATCTTGCTGTGATTTTGGCCATTTTTAGCAGTTATGATATGATAACATGATACTACTACCTGCTGTAGGTGTGTGCACACAGTTTTTTCTGTACAATGAAGGGTTATCAGGCTACATTGTTTTTTTTTTTGTTGTTTTTTTATTGTGGTGGAGACACTTTCAATTTTACCTCCAACTAAAGTGGTCCAAAACAATAGTTCAACATTGTATCAAATGCTTTTATTTGCCTTTTTGTGGTGAGTTAGATGATCGACACCACTCTCATGCCTGTCTGTGAAGCTACAGCCAGTTAGCTTAGCTTAGAATAAAGACTGGAAACAGGGGGAAAAACCAAAACCTGTAGTGTAAATACTATACGCTGTTGGCTATACGCTAGGCTATTTCTTGGCCAGGTGCAGTAACTTCCTGGAGCGTCTACTGATTGCAAAGCAACTGCTTCTCATCAAGAAATAGTCTGGTACACAACCACCTGTAAAGCAACGTATTATCAGTTTTTGGACTGGTTTTATGGATTAAACAACCAAGTTACAAGGTGTTAATTAATGAGATTTGTGTTGATATGCGGTCCTTGTTACCCCCGGATGGAGCCGGGCCTGTTGTTGCTAGACTTTGTGCTAAGCTAAGCTAACCGATTGCTAGTTCCAGTTATATTATTACGGTTTCCATCTCACTCTTGGCAAGCCAGTGAAAAGGCGCAAAGAAATGTTGAACTATTGCTTTAACTAATCAGGCTAACCTGCTGACTTCCTTACAACCTGTCTGATCATCTGATGTCCCACATCTCAGGAATATGTTTGAGTCCAGTGATGGAAACAATGGCCAAAACTACAAAAATAAGATGAATGAGATGATAAATGGGAATTATCTGCTAGAAATAAGGACTTTTCCGCTACTAGACTGAACAAATTGTTGTTTTAATGTCACAACAACAGTTACTCATTTTCTTCTTGGTGTCCTTGGTTCACACAGGTACTACAGCGCCACCATTCTTCAGATGTCAGGGGTGAGGGACGACAGGCTTGCGATCTGGTTGGCTGGACTCGCCACCCTCACCAACTTCCTGTTTACCCTGCTGGGAGTGTGGCTTGTGGAGAGAGTGGGACGCAGGAAGCTAACCTTGGGCAGTATCATAGGTAAGTGACTTAAAATGTCCACATCAGTTAGCGATGTCTACAGATCCCAGGTTATTTTTAATGTCAAGTGTATCATTTTTTTTCAACAGGTACATGTTTGAGTCTGAGTTTGCTGGCCATCGGTTTTCTGATGTCTGCCGAGCACAGTCCTCCTGTCACTTTCCACCCATTGGACCCATCCATGGCCAACTCTACCTGCTCCAAATACCAGTGAGTACATACCTCTACTGCTGCTGGAAAACTAGCTCCTGTACTATGAAACAATGACCCTTTATCATCTTCCTTTACCCACATATCCTGGTGCTATGCTCCAAATAAGACCTGTCAAAATGCTCAGGACCTAAAGTTAATGTGTTTGAGCACTGGAATTACTCCCACTGCTGATTGCCATCCCAAAGTTATGAAGAAAAAAGCTTTACACTGTTTAAACACTGAGCATTCAGATGTCTTCTGAGGATTGTGCTGCACACATTTGAGAAGTTTATTTAATACTTTTTAAGCATACCAATGGAAGCATTGGGGGGATTCAAAGAGTACTCCACCGGCTCTTCACTAGAGTTGATATTAAGTGTCATTATTTGCATTTTGTCTCATTATTAAGGTATAGATTAAAACAGAGAGCCATGGCAAGACCACCTCTCACCTGAGCACTTCTGCTCTTTGTAAAAGCACTCAATATTTTTGCGATGGCAGAATGTCAATCCAGAGTGCAGGAGAGCACACTCAGCGGTGGAGAGCTTCAGAGGATAAAACCCTTCTAAATGGATATTTACCGTTGAAATTATTGCAGGTTTTCACACAGACTTTAATAAATACACTCAGCACTCAGACTAGCAGCATATACAGTATGTCAAAAGACACACTTTCTCATTCAGTGTTTTTCTTTTTTTTCTTTTCTTCAAAGTTTTTTTCTTTCATGACTTTCTTCATTGTATATTAACACAGAAGACATCAAAACTATGAAATAATATTGACAAACCAAAATATTGGTCACATTGTAGATTCTTCAAAGTAGACACCTTTTGCTTTGATGACCGCTTTACACATTCTTGGCCATCTCTCAAACAGCTTCATGAGGTAGTCACTTGGAATGGTTTTCAATTAACAGGTGTGTGTCTAAAGATAATTCGTTGAATTTAATGCCTTTTCAGACCATCAGTTGTGTTCAGAGGTAGTGCTGGCATACAGCAAATAGTCCTATTTGATTGCTGCACTAATGCATATTATGGCAAGAAATGTTTAACTAAGTAAAGAGAAACAACAGTCTATCATTACTTTAAGACATGAAGGTCAGACAAACCAGAGAATTTCAAGAACTTTGAATGTGTCTTCAAGTACAGTCTCAAAAACCACCAAACACTGACTCAGTGAGTCATTTATTATCAAGTAGCAGACACACACTCAACATCAACTGTTCAGAGGAGACTGCGTCAATCAGTTGCTGCTAAGAAACCACTAATGAGGGAGACCAATGACAGGAAGAGAACTGCTTAAACCAAGAAACACAAAGAATGGACTTTGGTCTGAGGAGATTTTGTAAGATGCAGAAAAGGTGAATGGATGGTGTCTACATGTGTGGTTCCCACTGTGAAAAATAAGGAGGAAGTGTGATGGTGTGGGGATGCTTTGCTGGTGACACTGTTGGCGATTTATTCAAAATTCAAGGTCAACATGGCTACTAAAGCATTGCAGCAACATGCCATCCTGTCTGGTTTGCACTTAATGGGACCATTATTTGTTTTTTAACAGTACGATGACCCAAAACACACTTCCAGACTATGTAAGGGCCTTTTGACCAATAAGGAGAGTGATGGAGTGTTGCGTCAGATGACCTGGCCTCCATTGTCACCTGACTTAAACCCAATAGAAATTGTTTGGGATGAGTTAGACGGCAGAGTGAATGAAAAACAGCCAACAAGTGCTCAGTACCTCTGGGAACTCCTTCAAGACTGTTGTAAAACCCTTCCAGGTGACTACTTCATGAAGCTGATTAAAGGAATACCAAGAGTGTGCAAAATGTGCACACTTTTTTGTGTTACTTCATAGTTTTGGTGTCAATAAAATCCAGTATTAATCTGCAATGTAGAAAGTAATCAAATTAAGGAGAAGGTCCAAGCTTTTGACTGTATATGTATGCAGAGTCTGGCTGAAGGTCAAATTTGTGCCCTTTGCCCACCAGGAAGATCAGTTCATAACACAGAGTCTGTATATTTAATATGCATGTGTATATTAGAAAAGTCTTATTATTCAAGACACATTTATTCCGTGTCCTCTGAATAATTTGTTAATAACCTGATAAAACAATTGGTTGTCATGGAAACAATACTCTAAAGGTGCTTTGTAAACATTGTTCATGTCTGTATGACTTTTCTCCCAAAGCCTTAGGACTAAACCACAATTCACTTCATTGTCTCCACTGGCAACAAAAGGCAAACACGCACACAGAACCTGAGTGTGTTTTCATCACACGCATCTATGTCCCAATTTACTCTCACTTACACAGACACAAGATGAAACTCGTGTAACAATGGTCTTTCATCATAACAACAAACAGCGTCTAATGGATTCACTGTCCAGCACCCAACACACTGTAACGCACCCACCACCATGTACGCACACAAACAAACACAAACACAGAGGTAATTTGAAGAGATGAGTGCTTTTACCACACTGCAGTGGCTTCATCGACTTCACTTTACTCCATATGAGCCCACACATCTCCTTGCTGACCACAGCAGCATCACAGGAGCACCACGGACCTCTCACATCTCTCATTGTGGATGGGACATCCCATTTAAGGATGCATTCTTAAGTCTCCACTGAGATTTGACTGTAGATGGCTTTCCTGGGATATTACGCAATCTCTTGGACAGAGGTAGACAAAGGCACGGTCCTAGCTGCTAGCAGATTTTAGTCTATCTAATTCAATATTATTAACTTCAACTAACTGTTTAATGCATCCAAATGCCTGATGCTTAATGCCTGACATTCGCTGATTGGCTGGAGAAAGTGATTCTGCTCCTTCATTGAGAGACGTGGGGCACCATTTTTAAAGCCCATGGAAGTTACCATATATGGTTCCTCGCCCGATAAAGGGTTAACACTATCAGGAAGCAGATCACGAACATCTCGATTCTCTTGGACTGTAGAAAAGGAAGTGAAATTGGTGGAGTTGTGGAGCAGAGAGTGTCTCTTTTACATATCCTCCCACTTGTACCATGATCGAGTGGATTAGGAAAAAAAAGTTGACAGAAAATGCTGCACCCCTCGAAATGCACACACAAGGACAGCTGTGGCTAAAAGCTGCTTTTGTCTCTGCTTCATTGTTCAACAGTTTTTGTTTTTGTAAATTTGCGGCAGGTGCAGGATGGGAAATAATGTCAAAATGAATCTAGTTGTCTTTTCAATAGTGACACTGCAAGATCCTCAGTCTTTACAAAAACAGGAAAAACACAAAATTAGTATGGTAGGCATTAAATATAGTCACATCCAGACCCAGTTTACAGAGTGCAGATTAACACATGTAATTATTTATTTATCTTTTTGTGGTTTATATTACAGGTTTTACACACTTTTTATGCAGCCACGAATAAAGGGAGCGTAGCTTAATTATAATATTTATTAAAAGACTACTAGAATATTATTATACACATTTTCAAATCATTCGAAGCTGTAGCTGTAGCTAAGCTGTTGCACATCTCGTCTCACCTTCCCTCACTATTCACTTTTGCTTCCCTCCGGGTCTAATGCATGGTTTTATTTTAGCCTAGTTGACCTCAGTGTGTAACTAGAGCAAGGTGCCCTGCACACAGGGAGTCTGCAGGCTGCAAAAATAGACCTCTGTAACAAAACAAACTTCCATCAGGCACTACAACGACAACCCCGATGACACTGAGGTGCTCTTGTGAAAATTGAATTTGTCAGTAAGTCCTCGTGCACTGCTAATCACATAACTGACCGTGGCACATGACGAGATGTACTTTTAATAAACAAAGACATAATAGAGGGATAAGACAGGATAAAGAGCTAATGATGATGAATAATTTTGATGACTCACTTCCTCTTTGTTGGGAACGGTCCATACATTAATTTCATTTGGGTAATGAGGCAAGTCTCAATTAGAGTCTTAATTAGAGGGGTGGAATGCGGTTTTCTGTTATAGTCGCATCTTGTGAAGTAGAACAGGCAGATAAGTATGCAGTATCAACTCCACACTATACTTTGAGAATATGTAAGTCGACTCAAAGCAAAGCATGTCAAATAAACATTCTAGCTAATGTTTGTTGCGTCTGCTGTTTGCCTTGCAGGCTGTGTGAGCCATGCATGCTGGACCCTGGATGTGGTTTCTGTTACCGTGAGAATGGCTCGGCGCTCCTCGCCTCCTCCTGTGTGCCAGTCAATAAGGCCTCCACCGAGCACGCAGCGTGGGGCAGGTGAGTCACAGGATGCCGCGGGAGTATGTGCGTGTGTTTAGG
Source organism: Sciaenops ocellatus (assembly GCA_033000465.1). Lineage (NCBI taxonomy): Eukaryota > Metazoa > Chordata > Actinopteri > Sciaenidae > Sciaenops > Sciaenops ocellatus. The sequence goes on from CP136889.1 coordinate 7,478,079, forward strand.
AAGCAGCAGAGGGGGGTGGAATATACTTAGAATATACTCTAAATATAAAATAGAATATGTTTCTACAGTTTTCGTCACATTTCACCTTGAATTGAGATGCGATTTCAAGAGTGATTAAAAAAAGCCAACAAGTGTGCCTCCTTCTTCCAGATGTTCCAACTCCAGCCTGATGAAAGATCAAACCTACTGGGCCTACAACTACTGTCCCACCTCCTTCTCCTGGCTGGTTTTACTGGGTCTGGTGTTCTACCTGGCTGCTTTCGCTCCAGGTAAGAGATCAATCCTGTCAATTTAAGATTCACTATACTGTGTGTGACTCAACTTCTGTGTTTGGTTTGGCAGTATCAGTCTCAGTTTTAGCCTTCAGCTTTTAATAATGTTTGGTAATCTAAAATCAGGTTTTGTTTGCATGTTAAAAGAAACAGCACATGTTGTTTTTGGCACGGTGATGCAGTCAGTTTGCATGTTCTCACAGTGTGAAAGGTGTAAATGTGAACATGGTTGTTTGTCTCCATGTTTCGGGGTGTAGCACACCTCTTGCCCAGTCCCAGCTCCCCCCACGTGGATGTTGTGTTGGTGTAATTTACTTGAAAGCTACAACATGCAAGTTGAGATGGCAGGTTCCTTCAGGGACAAGATCCATTATGAAGCTGTTTTGCTTTCAATCATCTCTCAATCTTCCTCAGCAGATGGAAATTGCCCTGTTGACATGAAATTGCAGATGTTGGATGTTGCATGTTGCACGAAAGGACTTCCATGTTGGATTAAGTATTGAGATGGAAAGTTCATTCTTGACCTTAGAAACAGCACTGCTTTATGGACTTCTCTTAGAAAAATGGCAAGTTGAGCAATTTGATCTCCAACTGGACAAACTTCATCTGCTGAGGAAGATTGCGTGATATGATTCAAAGCTTCAAAACAACTACTTAATTGACCTTGTGTTGAAATTGTTGCTAATATTAGCATTCAGCCCAAAGCACCCCTGTACTTCACAGAGCCCCTAGTATGTCTGCAGACTCTTAGTCTTCTTTCTTTAGTCTTCCTCCTGATTAAACTTGTCTTATCATGTCTTATCTGTCTCAGGGATGGGTCCCATGCCATGGACCATCAACTCAGAGATCTACCCTCTGTGGGCGAGGAGCACTGGGAATGCCTGTGCAGCTGGAGTCAACTGGACCTTCAACATCCTGGTGTCTCTCACCTTCCTCCATCTGGCTCAGTATTTCACCTACTTTGGTCAGTTTCTGGGCTGCAAAGCAAACCTTTACACATTTAGAGTTTTTATTCTTTATTTTTGTGAAATAAAAAGTAGTGAAACTGTATTTAAACCCAGTCCAACTGAACTCATGTAGTTTTAATCAAGCTAAACACTGCTGTCAGGAACAATTTCTACCAGCCAACGATGCTGTCAGTCTTCATCCAGGTCTCTCAAACCTTATGCAACCGCCTCAGCAGATCTTGCTTAACGTGCATTTGTCTTTAGCTTATGTCAAGACCAACAAGGAGGTAACAGTTGACTGATAAACAGTGTTGCCAACCTCTTATTTTACAATCCTGTTCCATACCTCCTCAGTCAATATGGCTCAACAGCAGGTTTCTCCTCAGACAGGAAGGAACTGACCTTTCGTGGGAGCTGGCAATCGATCCTTCAGGGGTGATTGTGGAGGCATCCTGAGATGCAGCGGGTTAATGGTTGTCAGTTCTTCCGGTTTATGTGCATCATTCATCAAGAACAAAAAACATAATGATGTTGTCATGGAAATAGTGGTGGTATTTAGCATAATGCACACTCGTTTGTAGCTTCATTCTGCTATGACCAGGAGAAAATAGAGATCACAGTGTCCAGGAAATCTCATTAAGCCTCTGTCACTGTGTTTCTGTAGGAATACTTGTTTCAAGGTGTGTTTGTGTCTCTTTATAGTATTGCTTTCTTCTGTTTAGGCAGCTGTAATGCCATTTTAACAAGGGCACACACATACATCTGTGTAAAGCGGGCAGTCAACATCCAATATAGCTGCCCTCAGGATCTGCTGTCACCACCAGTGTTTTTCTTGACACGGCTATCGAAAAGACAGCATGTTCTTTGTGTTTGTGGGTGGCGGTCCTTAGTGACAGTGTGTTCCTTTATTTTCTCAGGAGCGTTCTTCATCTACTCCAGCATGGCTTTGCTGGGTTTCTTCTTCATCTATGGCTGCCTGCCGGAAACCAAAGCCCGACGTCTGGAGGAGATCGAAGCGCTGTTCGAAAACCAGCTCTGTTCCTGCGGCGCCTCGGATTCAGACGAGGGACGGCAGGTTGAATACATCCGCGTCAAAGGTTCAAACTACCATCTATCGGACAACGATGCATCGGACGTGGACTAGGGAGAGTTTGTGTGTCGGTAACCTCCCTGTGGGTGTTTCGTTGGGTCTGTAATGTTTAGTGTGAGGAGGAGCTACAGATCACTATGAGGTCAAGAAACAGTTTAAAAGGCCTTCTGCTTGTATCAGTAATGTGAGTGAGTTCACAGTCAGTCAATTCAGGAATCTAAAATCAATGACAATGCTTTAGCAGTTAGCAGAGGGGTGTGTGTCGGGTGAACTGATGCCAAATCTGGAGTTAAACCTGCTTCAATAAAAATTTCAACCATCCACCATAAATATCTCAATTACAAACAGCTAAAATATTGCCTTTTCCACACGTAACTGAACAAAATATAAGGGACATGAAGTCTCATGAAGTCCACTGATGATGATGTACTTTACAAAAGGGGCTGCAGTTCAGTATCAGTGAGACGTCCCTAATATTTTGCGACTAAATATCATTAATGGTTTATATATGACGTTGTACATATATAGTATAAAAAGCAAACAACACAGCCATCCCACAGCTTTATGTCAGTTTCCATTGAGAGCTCAGTTTAAATAAGGTCCAGTAAATGTGGTCTTGAAAACCAGGTTTGTGCGTCCGCAAAACTTTTGTCATGACAGCAGTTGTAAGTTATTGTTGATCTATAGTACCATTTATGCCTTTCTATATGAAACAGTCTCAGTTAAATGTTGTTTAAGCTTGTAGCGTAGCACACTAATGTCAGTTCCTCATCTGATGACAGTCTTAGTTTGTGGTCGTTCTGATATTTTGTATGACAAGCCAACACCAGAGATGTACAGCATATTGTTCAAGTTTAGAAGACTTGTATTGTCAGTCGGTGCCTAAACAAAAACACTTACCAATCTAGTAGCATTAAAAGGAAAATAAGTTCTGTTGCAATGATTTATTTTTATTAAATAATTAATTTAAATACTATTATTTCTCAGCTTTACAACAAATTGCTTTAGCATAAAATTGCAGCTTTTAACATAATACTATGGAGAGTATAGTCTCATGTCATTCTGTCACAAGGCTGCCAAAACCTACACTTTGAATCCATGTCATAAACCTACGTATGTCATGAACCATGGTTGTTATTGCTGGGTATTAAATATGTAATGTCCTGCAAAGAAAGTGGTTTCATGAGTAAGGCTTCATTTGTATTGATAGTGATAATAACATGATAATATGTGTATGCCTGTGTATTGTGAAGGTGCCTAATGGCCATTTTTCAGTCCTGAAGTGGATGTATTATATCATGTTATGATGATTACAAAAATGTTTTTATTTGACATGTACATATTATTATTTATTTCACCCGTGATGGAATATTATTTTTTTTACAATCATTTTCATATATTTTGATTTTGGTCTTCCTCCATAGCCTTATGTACAAATAGCATACGTGGTTCTTGTGTCAAAAGTCGAGGAGTAGGCTTTAGCGTAATTTGCCAGTGTTGTTTTGTAACGTTGTAAAACTATGTGAGGTTACACCTTGTTAGTCAAATACACATAGGTTTGTGTGTAGCAAGAACTGTTTGAAAGTAGACTACGGAGTAACTTTGTGTAACAAAACAGAACAGGTAAACAGGCGTTAACAAGCTGTTACTGTGTCAGATGAACAGGTTTCTCATAGCAGACCATGTCAAGTGAAGGAGAGTCCATATTTTTTTGGTCTGTGGGAATTAACCCATCATGAATTAATAAAATATAATACCTCTCTTTAATAAGTTTTTCAAATAAAAAGTTGTTCATCAAATGCCGTGGCACAATGTCGTGACATTTTCAGTAACGTCAAAGTTGATTAAAGTATTTGCATCGAGTATTGTGATATTTTTGGTATTGTCAAGGTGTCACATTTACATATGGATGCCTACGGAAATGGTTAATCAGTGTAATTAGTACCATATTACTCTCATAAATGACAAGACAGTACTAACATGCCATATAAACACCCAAATGAGGTAACAAACAAAAGCGCGTTTCCCCAAAACAGCTTTAAAGGACCATTTTCAGCCCATTATATGTAAATAATTATATCACAGAACTGCTGATCATTCTCCAAAGCAGTCATTGGGTTTCCATTCATATCAATAAGCAATGAGACTTGAGATCCAATGGGAACCTTGCTTGAAATGGGTGCAAAATAATGGTGAAAATGTGAAATAATTAACCAGAACAAATAAAAAATGTATTTTAAAAATGATTGGCAACAAAGCAAAGCATGAATGATTCATAATAATGGAACCTAAACGTTCAAATTCTCCTGTTTATGGTCCTCGAAGCCAATAAGGCAAATGAATCCAACAGCCTACATAAGTTTTGCATTGCGAATTGTAATTCAGTTCTAACTTAAAACTAAATAACTGTTTCTTTAAATGGGCTTGTTCATCACATTTTCATCCAAAGGGAGATTATTTTAAAGGTTGAGAAAAATAGCTTGATAATAGCTTATAATTCAAAATGTGAAGGTATTGTTTTATCTGTTAGATTTTCATTTGGTCCGGGATGAACTGTCTTAAAAACACACACACAGACTAGTTTTGTACTGAAAGATAGTATAATATCCAACGTGATTGTTTCAGGCTTCACCTTGTCAGAGTTCATGTGGTGTTCAGCCGTTAAACATCCACCTGTGTTAACACCGCCCTCTGCCACAGCGGGGACATTTTATGTGTACTTATGGTGAAATGGTTGCAATTTTTTTCAATGTGAACCAACTACGTGTGTTTCTACAGTTTACGAGGAATTACAAAAATACTAATAAAAAACGAGTGCTGCATAGTATATTTGATTAATGTTCAAGCTGTAAATGTTTTGCTAGAGTTTATATTCTATAAAAAATAAATATCTTCATGAAATCTTAACACTTGAATATGTATATGGCGAAAGAAATAAACTTATGAATTAGAATAATGCTTTGGGGCTTTATTTCACTATCTCTATCACAACACTTTGAACAAACACAGTGTTAACAATGTCTTTTATGTGGTTTAAATGCTTAAACTATTAAATAATATAATATTTGAATGAACAAAACATGCACAGAACAGGCTTGTTTTTTATTTGCTGCTTCCCTCCTTCCTTTCTTACCATCCCTACTCCTTCCTCTGCTTGAGCAGGAGCAAAATGTCAGCTATTTCCTCAAGTGTTTTGGCCTCTTCTGAGAGTCTGTTAACTCCGCTGGCAGATGTGACCTCCTCCCTCGCTTCAGTGGAGAGGTCTTTCATCAGACGGCCATGTTCTTGTTGCCCTCCCTCAGAAAAAAGAGCAGAAAACATGGTAATTCAATAAAATGAGTTAATTTCTCTCAAAATCAGAATCTGAAGAATTTAAAAATGAATCTTCTCAATTTACACATGAATTGAGACACTCAGTGTTTCACTTTCATGTATACCTCTGCATTAGTCATGCTCAGAGCATCTCTAAAGGGGTTTGTGGGTCTTTGTAAGATCACTTTGCCATCACTGTCACCAACAGTGAATTTGCTGCTGTTGCCTGATAGGGAACCAGCCCTGGATTTCTTCTTGCTCCAGGGCGTATACCTCCATTGGCTCCTCTCCTTGCCCGGTGAAGGTGTGTGTGTATTTTGCGCTGCAACAGTATCAGTCTGCCTCCCTGTGGCTGGATGCTGTACTGACACATCAACAGGTGGTAGACATAAGTTAAATCCCCTGGCTTTGGTTCCACTGTCTACAACAAAGCTGCACTGAGTCGAGGCATCACATGTCTCAGCCGCGGGGATGTCGACAGTTTGAGTTGCGGCATCTCGACTATCACTGGGTGTTTTCTTGCATTTGCATGGCTCTGAGCTCTGAGTTTGAGCCTGAGGGGAGTTGAACCGAGGTGTGTGGCTTCCCAGTTGTTGGCTGTTACTTCCAATGGCTTTATCTGGGGGAGCCATGTTCTCCATAACTTCCTGCTCATCTCTGAAGTTCATTTTGGGTTTTAGGAGCGGGGTGAGAAGCCTGGGCTGCCCCTGTGGGGCGAGGTTTGGGTTTAGGCTATCTGCACAACAGGCTTGGTGATTGCATTTTTCATCCTAAAATATAGTTAGAAAACACAACAGTGTTTGTGTTAGATATTGGTTACAAGTGGTGTACATGGATGTGAAACAATATGTTGAGAGCAACCCTGCATATCAAGGTTAAAAGCAATGAGTGGCACTGTGCAGCGAGTTAATAAGGGTTCATTTTCAGTGATAACTGCTGCTGACAGGTGTTGATTGGAAGATTGTTTATCTGCTAGTACTTGTACTTGTATGTGTTCAAAAATGATGGCTGCAGTCAGTGGCACAGAGGTGATTTACACCCTGAGTTTAATTAAAATCATTGTAGTATGTGTTACAAAATTAATCTCTCTGGCAAAGTCATCACTTTCACTATTGACTTTTTAGTCTTGAGCTGATTCTGCAGTCACAGCCCAACACCAAGCCAGAAAAAACGGCTGGGTGTAACTTAGCTTACAGCATTCGAGTCTGTACTGAGGTAACCTCCTCCACAAGAGTAACTTGGCGAATAGTCACAGCTATTCATGGGGCCATTGTTGTGTTCCAGACATGCTGTGGGATTGGAAAAAAACACATCCATTGAATTTATTGTCTCTTCTCCAGCATATACACAATACATGAGGAGCTTAATTGGAGACGCTTAAGACACTTACAAATGTTCATGTCAGTGCAGTGGGAGAGCTGTGAATGAAACAGAATTAACATGTAAAACTGCAGCTGCACACCATACACTCAAATATGCTTCTATCAGGACAAATACTGTTCTCATGATGTCTGGAGAACCAGGTTACATTTTCTTAACCATCGTCTCAGCACAGATTTTTACTATTTGTTTTCTTTCATTTCAACCTTAGGTCCATTGCACTTACAAACTCGACCACTTGGTGGCAACATAAGGCCATCTTAACACACTCACATAGGCGGTTGCTTCCTCTTCTTCCCTGCACTGTGGGTCAGGGACAGTTCTGACAGTAAAGAAAGAAACAAACCATATTATATATCAGTGATGACAAAGTGTTTGATTATATTTCATGTGTAAAAAAACCTACTGTGGAGTTGAAGATCTGACTGATGTTTCATCTTTGAGATATATCTTTGATTTCCCGCTCCCAAAATGAGAAGCTGAAATCAAATTTAATGTTAACATGAGGGGAAAAGAAGTCATTGTGCCTGTGTAAAAGTTTTAAAGCAGTATTCACTGTCTCTTTCACATTCTTCAGTATTAAAGCCCCTGAAGACGTCTTCCTCAATATGCTGCTCAGTTTCTGATTGGTCAAGAGTGAAGTCCAGCATGGGCTCCCTGTCCTCTGGTTGGTTGAGGGAGAAGGTGACCTCATGTCTTGCATGGTCCCTGGTCTCTGTATTACTGTGATAACACACATATGGTTTGAGTGTTTACAAAATGAGTAGCTCATTCAATAATCCCTCATTTTCTAGGTTTGTTCTCACTCTGGCTGTGGACTTTTAAACAGGACTTGCGCTGCTGTGGGTGTCTCCAGTTGGTAGAAGGGTGGGTTTGATCCACGGGACCAGGGGATGCTGTCTATCATACTTCTGTGCTGGGAGAAAGGCTGAAACTGGCAAAATAAACTCACATTAAATATTAAAGTAGCATAATCTTAATCTTCATAAAAGCTTATAGTTAGCTCTGGTCTAAAACACTACTTCTGACATATATAGTAATGTGAGATATTCTTTACTTTGTACTACCTTGGTCTGCTCCATCCCTGAAGTGTCCCAGGGTGAAGGGGAGTAATGGGGAGGAAGCTGTGTCTGGCTTCTCTGCTGGAGACTCAGCTGCAGGGGGAACATTCCTGAGGAGAGCAGTTTGATTCAGCTTAAACTGACTGACTGTATAAAAAGTAATGATGCAGAGTAATTTGATTCATGAAAGTTTGTTCTATAAAAAAATTCACAACACCACCTTGGCCTGAGGAAGCTGATGAGGTGGAAAAGGGGCTGAGGGGGTCGGTTATGGGTGGCAGGTAGTCAGATGCACTGTTGTCGGAGAAAGCTGACTCCAGCACTGGTGACAGCTAGAGGACAGAGAAGTATGTGACTTTATAGCCAGAAAGTATAATAGTATAATAATAAGTATAATATGAATAGCTGGAGAGTGACTGACCTGTCGATACTTGAACGCTTGTGGAATAACATGCTTTCTCTTTCTTGTTTCATGAAGACTAGACATTGACACAAAATAGACACAATGAAGATCGGAAGACTGCACTATGAAAAAAGTGTAGTAGTATAAATTTGTGAGGTGATGGATACTATTTGGATGCATGATACTGACTTTATAAAGCCAAAAAAAACACTGATAGGACCTTTCATTCATAGACCAGAGGTTGGACTCAGCACTTCAGCACTACGATGCTGAGACAACACATCACACTCCAGCTCTACCTGTGCTGAGGTTGGCTCTCAACAAGGCTCAGCTGTGATGGAGAGCAGGGGCTCATCGGGAGCACCAGGGGCTCATTTCTCTTATGCTTAGATCCTCCTTTACTTCTGCCAAAAACTGCCACTTTAGGAGGATCTGAAAAATACAAATATTTTTTACATACTGAGGGACTGATGAATAGACACATCTGTTTTAATATTTGGATTTATACTTTATTTTATGTATTGTATTATTTGTATCTATTGTTCTTGAGTCTGATACATATACATACATATACATCACTATAAAACACAGCATGAATGTATATTATTTTAACTAGCTTTACTTTACATTCAGGTCCAGTGTGTACGATTCAGTGACATCTAGCGGTGAAGTTACAGATTGCATCCGACTGAATACTACTCACCTCACCCACACTTTCTAAGGGTGGTGGCTGTAAAACTTGCAAAAAAACACCAGAATTTGGTTTGTCCCTCCGTGGATCCTGTCTGTAGGAGCCTAAACTTTTCGGTAATTGGTACAGGTGGTGTGGTTCACCTTATTTTACCTGGGCACTCGGTGGCAGGATTCAGACAAAGAGGGTGAGTTAGGCTCAAATATTTTCTGTTCACCATCTTTCGTCTAATCTAGTTTCATCACGTCATGCCAATTTAAGTTGTTTGTTACTCTTTCATTTAATAAACATCATAAAACTTGAACGAGTCACAGTAACAGCCTGCTTAGCCTCTCAGCGGCCTTTTTAAATTGTTAGTGGTCGCTACACTGTTGAAACACTATGCGAGTGCCCACTGTGTCTATAGATATAAAGGGCTTATTCTAAGGTAACAAAAACACAATTATTATTTTCAGGTGATTTGGAATAAGATTATATTACATTTCTTGCAATAGACGTCCCCAAAATCTTACACACTGGACCTTTATGTAGTTGGTAGAGATTAGGGGAGGAGTTGCCTCCTGAAATGATTTATTGTTTTCCCTTTTAGCTGTTTATTTTAAATGTTTCTGCCTGTATGAGCTGCGTCTCACCTTTATTTACTTTCTTTGCAGCAATCTGGTTGACAATGAACAACGTCACCAGGTCCATACCAGCAGAACTAGTGCTTTGAGGGGATTCTGGGAGAGAAATCCCCACGTTTTTCATTCTTTGTTGTATTTTTCTCTTTTCAAAGAACTCCTGGGGAAAGGACCAATATTTACCAACATCAACTGACATTTAGCAACGACGACCATAGTTAATATTTGTGTTGTTGAGTCACGGAAATGTATTTAGGTGTCTCACCCTTTGCTTTTTTGCATCGTTCTTCATCACTAACCGGTTCCTGCAACAAGTCAAAACGTTTGTAGGCTAACGTTAATATTAGCACGTCAGCTAACCAATAATTAATAATTCTCCTTCCTCTTACCGTGAACCCCCAACCCAATTCATTTTAATGGCTTTAACTGCAAAGGAAGCAACTAAAACTTTATTAACAGTTACAGTAAGTGTGAAAAAAATAAAGATATTCCTCAGAGTACAGTGGTAGTTTGATGTTTTTACTAGTTAACAGCTAACGTTAACTAGCTAACTAGCGGTTGCTTTTATATGTATAGAGGTGCGCGAGGAGCAACCACTATCCTCTCACGCGTGCCTCAGAAATGTTCATGAACGTGTAAATATGTTTTTAACCGTTTATGTAAAAGCTGTCAGCTTATAACAATATAGCTTCCTGGGTAAATAAGTACTTTGTGGCATGTTTTAGCCTAAATTTAAATTATAACGTGGGAAAATACAGTGTGTACTAATCTGTTACGTCTGTCACGCAACCAAACGTCTGTAGCCGGAGGGGGCGCGACCAATGACGACTGCCACTGCAAGAGCGTAGGGCGGAAATAAGTTGCGTCAAGTTGGCGGAAAGCGGAAATAACTCAGGGAGTTGGGCGAATTAACTTTAAAAAAAATAAAAGCACAATATTGACGGCGCGCTCGTGTTTGTTTGTAAAGTGTAGGGGGAGTTGACCTTGAGCTTTTATTTTGAAAACTGTAACCGGAAGTGTAGTTAAAGTAGTTTTGCGGTGCTTGACGCTGGTACAAGAAAAGGAGCAGGATGTAGCGGTACATGCATCGGGCTCGCTTCACATCAATCCAGCCATCAGGAGTCCTTCTCTGTTTTTCTATCGACGCGGTGAGCCGGGTTTGGGGGATGGGTGTTGTAAGGATTGTCAGCAGAGACGAGTAACGTTTGAAAAGATGTCCAACATCCTCGATGCGGCGTCCAGAGTGAGATGGGACCGCACGGCTGCGGCGAAGCGAGCCGTGTTTCTCGCGGCGGCTGCTTACGGCGTCAAAACACTGTACCCCATCATCTGCAAGCAGCTCAGCAAGAGCAAGGATCCCGGGGATAACCGCCGGGTCTCAAAGGCGGAAAACGGCTCCACTTGTTTGGTTAAGACACAGATAGACGCTGCGGATCAGAAGAAGGCGTCCCCGGGGGTGAATGCAGAATTTTTCAAGCAGATCCTCGAACTTGGTAAGATCCTCTTCCCCAAGCTCGTGTCCAGAGAGCTGGGGTTGCTCTCCTTGCACTCGGTGGCGCTCATATCCAGGACTTTTCTGTCTATTTATGTAGCCAGCTTGGACGGGAAGATAGTCAAAACGATCGTGGAGAAGAAACCCAAGCGCTTCATTCTCCAGCTGATCAAATGGCTCCTCATTGCCATACCGGCCACGTTCGTCAACAGCGCCATCCGGTACCTGGAGTGCAAACTGGCTCTGGCCTTCCGCACCCGGCTTGTGAACCATGCATACCGGACCTACTTCACCGATCAGACCTATTACAAAGTCAGCAACATGGACGGGAGGCTGGCAAACCCGGACCAGTCTCTCACCGAGGACGTGATGATGTTTTCCCAGTCGGTGGCTCACCTCTATTCAAACCTCACCAAGCCCATACTGGACGTGATGCTGACCTCGTACACGCTCATACAGACCGCCAGGTCCAGGGGGGCTAACGCCTCTGGGCCGACCCTGCTGGCCGGGCTTGTGGTGTTTGCCACGGCTAAAGTCCTGCGTGCCTGCTCGCCCAAATTTGGCAAGCTGGTGGCCGAGGAGGCTCACAGGAAAGGCTACCTGCGGTATGTGCACTCCAGGATCATTGCAAACGCTGAGGAGATAGCTTTCTACAGGGGACACAAGGTATGTAGAGCTGGATGAGAGCCTATATACAACATAGAGGCAATAATGTGGTGTTATTACATGTAATGAGTGAGTAAATGACCATGTGTCACTGTGTTTACATGCCCAACATCACATTTATGTCAGTAAAATATGAATATGTAACATTAAATGCAAATTTCTGCAGGTAAAATCTAGTTATAAACACCATGACACACTATAGATTACTTCTATTACTCTACTATTACTCTATTACTGCCTGTGCATCAGTGTAATAAGTGTGATACTTGCACAGGATCATACAAGCTGGATGCAGGAAGTGACTGCATTGTGATATGCTGTCCATTTTCAGGTGGAGATGCGCCAGCTGCAAAAGTGCTACCGGGCCCTGGCGGAGCAGATGAACCTGATCCTGTCCAAACGTCTCTGGTACATCATGATCGAGCAGTTCCTCATGAAGTATGTGTGGAGCAGCAGCGGGCTGGTTATGGTGGCCGTACCGATCATCACGGCTACCGGCTTTGCTGACAACGGTGAGGAGGCCTCAAAACTCCCAATTAAATATGTCATATCATAGTTTTCTGACACAGTAGTCGGTGTGTTTTAGGTGCCACTGCACTAGTTGTGTGTTTCGTTCTGTGGTGTGAGCACATCTCACATAATTAGCATCTCTAAACCAACAGCCACTGCTTCCCCTTCAAGCAGGGGAGCTGATTAGCACGTGTGAAAACAGTAGCTGACTCCCACACGTCTCTGATGACACTTGAGTTGCATCCAAATAAAGAGCTGTGACAGAGTCCCATTGTTTGCTGCTCAACGCTACTAGCGTGCTAATGCTCCAGTGTTACTGCTGATATTTAAATATATAATTTCCATGTTATTCTAATGCACCTGGGTCAGTGTGTGTGTGTCTGTGTGAGACTGTGCTGTCAGTAGGATTGCAGGACAGAGGCACAGATTTCCAGTCAGATAACAGAAGCCAAATGGAAATTTGTAGTTGTTCTAATCATGTGTGCGCTATCATGGTTTCTTCAGTCAGACTGTTTTTTTGTCTCACTTTGCGCCCTGTAGAAACAGCAGACGGGCAGACGCAGGTACTGGTGAGCGAGAGGACGGAGGCTTTCACCACCGCCCGCAACCTGTTGGCATCAGGAGCCGACGCCATCGAGAGGATCATGTCCTCCTACAAAGAGGTGAGGATGAAGTCAATGTAGCCTCGCTGGAGAGTTGTATGCCAGAATCACTCTTACTTTAGTTAAAACAACATGAGCGCTGTCTGTCTCTGCTTCAGAGGCTTTTCTTGCCCCATTTTCACAGGAAATACAGACACAAAAGTCCTATAAAATAAAGTTTAGTCGCTGCAAATGCACTTTATTTACACACACAGGCGGCAAAGCAAACTATGTATTGTTCATAGTAATATTAGCAGTCATTCATAAAAACCATGAACAGAGTTTGTATTACCCCTCACAGCTGAGAAACAATGAAATATTTGTGTCATCACCACCTACTGATCTCTCTCAGTTAATTCAGATTCACAGGCCGAACTTTAAAGTTAAGTTATGTTAGGTTAAGTTGAGTTTAGTTAGGTTAAGTTAAATTAGGTTAGGTTAAGTTGAGTTAAGTTAAATTAGGTTAGGTTAAGTTGAGTTTAGTTAGGTTAAGTTAAATTAGGTTAGGTTAAGTTGAGTTAAGTTAAATTAGGTTAGGTTAAGTTGAGTTTAGTTAGGTTAAGTTAAATTAGGTTAGGTTAAGTTGAGTTAAGTTAAATTAGGTTAGGTTAAGTTGAGTTGAGTTAAGTTAAGTTAGACTTTAATGATCCCACACAGGGGAAACTCACTGGTCACAGCACCTTGTAGATACACAAGGATGATAATAATTCATCAGAAATAATGAATATATAGAAAAAAGTCATGAAGTCAGGCTGGTGTTAAAGAGTCTGACAGCTGTTGGAATGAAGGACTTGTGGTAGTGCTCCTTACATGGTGAGAGTAGCAGTCTGTTGCTAAAGGAGCTGTTTAAGGACAAACTATGTATTGTTCATAGTAATACTGGGAGTCATTCACAAAAACCATGAACAATCTGTGAATGAGTTTGTCCTACACAGTTGCGAAACATGAAATGTCTGTGTCACCACCACCCACTGATCTCTCTCAGTTCATTCAGATTCACAGGCCGACCTTTTTTAGATGACATTCAGCTTTTTGGCTCACCTTTGAATGCTGCTGTTGTAAAAAAAAAACACACACACACACACACACACACACACACACACACACACATATATATATATATATATATATATATATATATATATATATATATATATATATATATATATAATACGACGTGTGCCTTAAAAGCTTCAATGCACACTTGTTGATCAACAGGAAGTGAACGGGAATCTATATTGATAATTGGTAGCTGGTAGCTTTTAATGTGAGCATCAGCTGCTTTTATTTGTTTTATATCATCATTTTATATCATACTGTGAATTGTTTGAGGGGCAGCACGATGGTGCAGTGGTTAGTACTTTTGCCTCACAGCGAGAAGGTTCTTGGTTTCCTCCCACAGTCCAAAGACATGCAGTGAATTGATGACTCTCCCACAGATCTGTCCCACTTCTAACAGCTGTAATTTGTGAGTGTGACATGGTTAACACTATGGTACATGCTAGGAATTCTGGGTTTTGAGCAAGCAGTAACCTCCATGGCTGGGAAATGAAGCCAATGCGGAATCCATAAGTCCCCATGTTAAAATGTCCAACTTCACAGCAGAAATAAACATGTTTACAGCCTGGTACAAAAAAACTGTCAACCCGTTTAAATTATATTAAGGCTTGAAGTTATGCATAATTAACAGCTTCGCCACTTGATTGACAGTTACGTGCCATTACAGATGGCTTATTAGAGCACTCAGCCGACATTCGGTCCACTTCAGGCCTGCAGATGATCCACATCTTTGCAGATTTTCGGGTGGCTGGGTCATTTCATTGGCCCATGTTTGGTCCGAGCAGATGGTTGGATGAACGGATGAACGCACAGATTGACTGAATGACTGACAGATGCATATGTTACAGTACGTCCATCTCTCTCCACTTTCCCCCTCCAAGTGTGAAGCTCACCATGCATGCACAGGAGTTTATTCGAGTACTGAAGAAAAGAGCTCTCTGAATGAAAGGCCTTGTTCATTGAGGGCCAAATCCCTGATCTCTCGTTGCATTTTAATCCCCAAAAAATAGCAAGACCCATTCATGCATTTTCTCTCTCTCTCTGGCTGCGTTTTGAAGAGGATTTGGCTGCAGCACATTTGTGGTGAAGCTGCTGCACCCGCCTACTTTTGATCATACGCTCTGCCATGTTTTGGGATGCAGTTCTACGCAGTGACATACGACGCTCGGGTGGACTTGTGGAGCATGCATGTGGTGACGAGGAGCAATTGCAGCTCGAGGACTGAAACTGTTGTGAAATTAAAAAAAAAAAAAACATGCTCCAAGCACATTATCCCGACTGTCTCCGGCTCCAAACACTTCCCCGGAGGATATGAGTTTTAGCCTGTGTTATGTACAGTGTTGTTAGCAAGTCCCTGCATGCAAGGCTGAGAAGACACGCGAGTGTGTGTGCAATTTAACAGGCACATTCTTCAGGCGGCGTGCCCTGCTCACACCTTCAAACACGCTGCCTGTTTAATATGACAGCGCACAGTGCGAGTGGTCAGATGGCCCTACGACATGTCGCAGCTCGTGTTAGTTTGTTATTCATCTTGTAGACGCAGCTTTGTGTTTTCCCCTTTTGTTCCTGAAGGCCTGGAATTCAGCGCTTCCTATTAGCTTCCTGTGATGATTGTTGTTTTCTTTTTTTACAGCTTAAAACTTCGTCTGACAACTGCAAAGTTTTCAATATTCATCTGCAAAATATTGTTATCGTTTGGCTAAAAATAGCTCTGCATTGTTCGGAGGAACTTTGAAGGACAACTTATGTTTGTCTGAAGTTCAGCAACACGACTGGGTGAAGCTGGTCGTCTGATATGTACGCATTAGATTAGAGGAAACATTATATGGGCATTAAATCCTCAAGATTGAATGTACTGCAACTCTCGTGTGACTGTAGGTCAACCAGCAGTGAATCATGATGTATGTGTGTGTGTGTGTGTGTGTGTGTGTGTGTGTGTGTGTGTGTGTGTGTGTGTGTGATAATCCTCCATCTGTTGATCTTTGAGCCTGCACTTCTGCATTTCTATCGCTGCCTCTCTCCCAGCATGTGCTCATACACTTTTTAGACAAATGTTGGAGGACTGTTGTCATATAGGGCTCTAATATGAATCTGAGCAGCATGTACCTGAATGCAGCACCTTTTTTGGAGCCCTCAAAATGTTTTTATTTGGTCCCCAATCTCTTTTGTCTAATTTATCGATAATGTTTAGGTATTACTACTTATCCACTATTTCAACTTTTCAATTCTACTGTAAGCAGTTTTCAATTCTAGCAAATAATTTTAGCTAACTATTTAGACCAGTTACTTTTAGCCAGCTATTTCCCTTTAGCCATTAATTGAATCGATCTGTCTCTTCCTCTTTAGACACATTTCATTTAATTCTTGTTTTGGTTTCTTTTCTTTTCGTCTTTGAGCTTGTCACATCTCTCAAGCCCCACATGATGTCCATGAATTCCCAGAATTGGTTTTTGTTGTTTAATATAATCAAGCTGTGTCAACAGCCTGCATTGTGCCGCTGCAGGGTGCAGCACTAAAGCCAGAGCTGCAGACTGATGTTTCTCTTGATTTTAACCTTATTTGTCCTTATTTTACCCTCTGGTTGTTTATAAAGATCTTTGTTCTGCTTCTTGTACTTTTATTTACCTTAATTCATTTTGTGTTTATCTTGCGTTTGCATCCTTTTGTGCGATTAAAGTTATTACAATTGATTTTGTTCATCCTTAAAGTTTAATTTAAAGTATTTTCTTATATTTTATCTGTTTTATAATAATTTGTATAATTTTATATACTTTTCCAGTCGCTCATCTCTCAAAGATATCATACATTATGTACAACTGGTTTTCAGATCTGTGTGTGCGTGTGGATGTAAATGTGTGTGCTGTCAACACACTGTAAACAAACAGAAGAACACACGAAAGACTTTCTAACCGTCTAACCAATGACTTAACACTTGGTTGTGAAAAGGCACACAGAGAAATACAAACCTAACAACATTTCCACAAAAGCAGCCACTTTGGTGTTAATTATTATTACATTACACTTTAGTCCCCATTCTCTTTGATCTAATTTATCCGCTGCTTTTAACTATTTCAAATTTTTATTTTAGATATCTCTGTCAACCATCCATCCTCTTAGCTAACTACTGCCATTTAGCCATTACTCTTGGCTAACCATTTATTTATTTATCCATTATTTTTAGCTAATTGTTTGAACCTCTCTGCTGGGTTGCTAATTATTTTCACACACTCTCAAACACAAACATGAGGGAGTAGGAAAACAGTGTTCACAGGTGGCTCAAATATGTGGATATACTTGTATATTTGTAACCACATTGTTCATCTACTCTACAATTTTATCCTATACTACCTGGTAACTAGCTCCCCTTACTAAGAATCACTGCTTCAACACACACACACCTTATCAGAAACATGACCATGATAATGACCTGTGTCAGAGTCTGATCCTCTCTTGGGTCATGCTAACATTCCTCTGACTTTACCCACACATGGCCTTTGACCCCCTGTGTGTTTGTTGGTACAGGTCACAGAGCTGGCAGGCTACACCGCACGGGTCCACAACATGTTCGTGGTGTTTGAGGACGTCCAGAAGGGTGTTTACAAGCGCTCCAGTCTATCAGCCACGACGGGAGCAGAGAAGAAGAGCAAGCCTGAGATGCATATAGACGGACCACTGGAGATAAAGGGTAGACCTGTTCTTCTGTACACAAACACACACCTTCTCTCTGTATTTTTAAACAACTGAAAGTGAGAAACAGGTAGAGTCTCCAGCTTAATTGGCTAGTCGCGAACTCCACACCCTCTTGGTTACTGTTGCTATGTTGGGCAAACTTTTACCACACTTCTGTCATCTGGAGCAACCTTGTGGCTTTTTGGTTGGTAGCTTCCCTTGCATTGTGCTCACTGAAACAACCCCAACTCAAGTCAAGCTGTAGTTGGTGTTAAATCTGTTTTACATTTTTCCTTAGATGTCTTACAGTCAGATCAGTCTTAACACCAAATGAACAGCCCTAAATCAAGGGATAAAGTTACATTTAAAGTCTGTGTAAAGGTAATTCTGAGACTTCTTTCAAAATACATTAAATATGTTGGAAAATAGTTGCTGAAAACATGTGAAAAGACTTTTTCACCAGTTTTCAGTTCAGGATTTTGTGGGCGGTCCTAAAGGGTGGCTCGATGACACGCTGAGGCCCCCCTGAGCATACTCCTGCACCCCAAGCAGAGAGATAGAAGTTCATTCATCTCGCTCAGTGTTTCAAAGTTAGTCATGTCATTTTCTGAACTCATCTGACACGTTTCAGTCACTTCAAAATTGCTGCTTGACTGCTCCCATGAGTGGGCGCGGCTTCAGCGCTTTCAGAGGACACGCCCCCACAGTCCTGTACCTGAGAACACTGCTCATTTTTACCTGATTATGACACCTAATTTCATAAACTTGTCGATATTTTTAATCATTCAAATGTGGCTAAGTGGTTGATAACACTTTCTTCTTGGGTCTGACAAACTCAGAACACATATTTATTCTTACTTTACATGGACTTTAAAGTGCAGCTACACCTTTATAGTGACTCATTTTAATGGTCACACAGTTCTCTCTCCACACATGAAAATCTGGGGCAACTTGCAATAAGCTGAATAAATTCCTAGATCACTAACACAGCATCAAGGTCAAAGGTAAGATTTACTGCATACATAAGCTTGTGTAAACACCCATTTCACCTCAAAATGAATCTGCTGCTAGAGAGCACTGATAAGCTAAGAGATAAGTAAAGCAGTATTTTTATTTTTAACCCCATAATCCCTGCTATGTGGGTATTATCCCACCCATATTCCTACTTATGCTGTAAATCTAATCCTCATTTTCCGCTCCGTTATTCATTCATCTCCCTCCCTGTCGTTCTCTCTTTTGTCTCCTCAGGTGAAGTGATAGACGTGGACAACGGCATCGTTTGCGAGAATGTCCCGATTATTACGCCGAACGGGGACGTAGTCGTGTCCTGCCTGAACTTCCAGGTGAGATGGCTCGACTCTGTTCTCTGTGGGTCTTCTGTATCCTGACGTTTTGCTTCTGTTGTATGAAAAATCATCATTTAATCTCAGTTCCTCCAGCACAGAGCGTCGTCTCAGGTGTTTTCTGAAACCTGTTTCACCGTCGGACTCCCCTGAGGGGTTTGCTGGTCTATATGGTGTTAATTAGCATTTATGAAGAATCCTCTGTGATCTCATTAAGAAGCAGATACATCCTTTGGGTGTCGACGTTTTGCTCGCCTCGGGCTGTTGGCCACTGCACTGAGCTGCAGAGGATATCGGGGTGCATAGAGTTACAAACAAATAGTAAAATGTCACTTTTTGAACATGTCAGACACAAACACTCCTCTTATTCATATATAAAACATTGTGCAGAGCGCTTCAACTCCCCGGAGGGGCTTCCCCATGATAGATATTCCCTCTCAAACCTCAGAGAGGCTGAGTGTCTGCTGATCCTGGGCCTTGTTCTTTGTGTGTGGGTAACTGAGTTAGCTTGATTTCATTGCTGATAATGTGACACAAGCCTGCGTTTTCAGTTCCTCAAAGCTTTAAAGGCCATCTAAAAATGTAAAAGTCAGAGTAACACGTCTGTGAGCTCAAACCTGTAAAAAACCCAGCAATTTAATCATGCTTTTATGGCAGATCATTTACTGAGAAATCATCATAATTAGTTGTAATTATCACAAGTTGGCTGATATCATGTCAGCCTGGATTATTCAAGCCACGCTATTAGCTGCAGACTCTGCAGAATAATGGTTAAAGCTTCAGCAGAAGATCAAAACTTCACTGGCCTCGTTTTAAAAAAAGAAAATGTCTCCTGTGTATCGCTCTCAGCAGCAACTCATGCTAACAGATCTTTGTTAAGACTGCACTGAGCTGTGGTTAGCTAGTTTGAGGTCAATACACCCTGCTGACACTGAGCTGGTAGATAGCATGAACATCTGTTGACAGTGTGCCACAAGACTGTACACAAATATAATAAAGCTAATGCTCCCTCCTTTTCTCATAGTAAAACTGCCACAGTGTGTGACTGCTGGTATTTAGCATTGAATTAGATGGCATGATGCACATTACATACATTGGAGACAGAGAAATGGGGTCAGTTATCTTCTGGTTTTCATACTCATCAAACATGATATTTGGACTTCTTTTACTTCTCAGTGAGGATCAACCAAGCACCATCCTCCGTGTCTGTGAAGTGAAGCCTATGTAGAAGTGCCAAAAACTGCAGTTCCTCAAACGTCCACTTGAGGCCAATCTCCATAAGCCTCCATGTCAAAATGTCCAACTTCACAGCAGAACTAACTGCATCCACCTCCAATGAGGAAGTCACCAACTCATTATTGATGACGAGTTTTACCCAAGTACTTGCAGAGGGGTTGATTCACAATGTTTCTTTACCTTCATCTACATTCTCTTTTATTGGTTCAGATCACTGACAGCATGAAGAATGGACAGCATATTTGTGACGTCACCCACAGGTTTTCTGAGGAGCCGTTTTGAAGCTCAAAATCTGTGGCTCGGGCCGCCGCCATGTCGGTAGTCCAGCCTCTTACGCTTCTTGGCTAATCTAAAAGTCGGCAAAGACATGGATCATCGGCTGACCTGAGGCAGGCTGAATGACGCCTGGTTGCTCAAACAAGCCATCTGTAACTGCACCTGCCTGTCAATCGAAGTGGCCACGCTGTTAATTCTGCATAACTTTAAGCCTTAATATTTTTTGTATGGGTGAGTTGAATAAAAATTCACCCTCAGTACAGTTGTCATGAACAGGGAAATTAACTATAGAGACCAAAACTGTTTTTTGTACTAGGCTGTAAACATGTTTATTTCTGCTGTGAAGTTTTAACTTTGGGGGTTTATTGAAATTGAATCATTCTGTAGCCAGCCTCAAGTGGACATTTGAGGAACTGCAGTTTTTGCAACTTTATATGCTTCATTCACAGTCACAGAGGTTGCCGCTTGGTTCAGATACACTGAGGGACATATATCTGCTGTGATTTACTCTCTTTGTACAGTGACTTCCTTTCATGTACAGGTTTGTTACAGTGGAGATCATGTGTAAAGTATTGGATTGCTTGGGTCATAAACTCTGCGTGCTGCCCTGTTACGCTGTTAGCTCCAGGCAAACTAGAAGCATTCAGCGATACCTCCAAACACTTGGATATGTCTTCCAGCTGTCGCTCACAATGCTTCAGTTTCAGAGACAGAGAGCAGACACTTGAAACACAGTGCGTTTGGCTAAAAAGATCTCTGAGGAGGAAATTAGCCACTCTTCCTGTGTTGACTTTTCAGATCTCCTGTGTTTGATGTTCCATAGTCACGCTGTCTATCAAAAGCTAAACACCCACTGATGCTTCCCGTCTCTCTGGGGCTTTAATCTTAATGACATTTCGTAATGATCCCGAGGACAGACTCGGCTAAAGGGGGATTAATAAATTCTCTTTCCATTTCAGGTAGAGGAGGGCATGCACCTATTGATCACAGGGCCTAACGGCTGTGGAAAAAGCTCCCTGTTCAGGATCCTCAGCGGCTTGTGGCCCGTCTACGGCGGCCGGCTACACAAACCGTCTCCTCAGCACATGTTCTACATCCCTCAGAGGTATCCACACTTTCACACATTTACTTATTCCAACATCCCACAGGGGTGAGTCGTACAGAAACAACCAGGGTTTGACCATTGTATTGCTAAACCCTGCCAGTAATCTAATCCATTGTAACAGGACCTGTGTGCGTGCGTGTGTGTGTGTGGCTGAGAGAAACCAGAGCTCTGGCCACAGTGAAATATTTACCACCCAGACAAGACTAGAAATACTTTCAATTACAGTCATTTCTTCATTAGACTTCACTCAGTGTCGTCGTCAGTGTGACTGAACATGGATCAGCCATGTGTCCACACACTGCATCTTTTGCTCCAGTGATCTGTGACGGCTCTGTTGAGTGATCAGAGATCACAAATTATCCAAACTAGTCACTAATTACTCTTTTAGGAATAAAAACATCTAATATTTTATGTGCCTGCAGACTAATAATCATCATTTTTAAAAAAGAAGTCTTACTAGTGTGTATATTTGAAACATTTTTTAATGATTTCATCCATTTCACAGTGATTTTTGTTTCTAATATGGAGGAAAGTAGCCGAAAAAAAATAATTTTTTGGTAGAAATGTCATAACTTCTTGCAAATATCTGTGACATGTAACATAATAATTAATCCAGTGTTTCCGAAGTACCACTATTTTGACGGTACTTGGACGAATCAGAGCTCATTCGGTAGAAAAATGGTGCTCCTGATCTTCACTTCCCTTCCTAATATTTCCTGTTTGGAGCCACAATTGCAGAGTTTTTGAAGCATTCATTATGTAATCATGGATGTATGCGCGCACTACATGAATGAACGTCACTACACATCGGGCTGATACTGAAACAAGATATTTCAGAAAACGCAAAATTTATTTTAAATAACATTCCAGCAATCTTATAGTTTTATTTCATACAAATATTTCAGAGATTACTCCAAGTATCACTGCAGGAAGGTTGTGTACCACAGTTTGAGAGCCAGTGAATTAATCAGTTGCCTATTACGATAATCAAATGAATGTTTTGAGTAACAAACATTTGCTACTTTCTGCTTTTCAAGTGTGAACATTTTCTGTGTTTATTTGTCTCATATTGTCTTATACTACAAAACTTTGGGTCTTGAACTGTTAGCTGGACAAAATAAGTTATCTAAGAAGTCACATACTCAGTTAATCAAGACAATAATGTGCACATTAATCAATGGAGAAAATAATCCAAGCAAAGAAATAATAAGAAAACAATAGCCATAAATATCACAGTAATGCGTCGTAAAGATTTCTACTGAAGACCAATGGGTGAACAGATGTTAGATGACCGTCTGATCATCTAACAAGTCTGAAGCTGAAATCAGTCGAAGACAAACCATCAAATGTAATCTTACCCGGAGCTACTCAGAGCCGCAGACTCAGCTGACTCCCTCCTGCAGGGCGGTGAATATTTTATACATAGGATAAGACAGCCACCTGGCAGCTGTAACAGAATCCAATACACTATGAGCAATAGAAGCAACAGAAGCACGCTGGGTGTCATCCTCTTTTAACATGTGTTCTTTAAGGGTGTAAAAGATGTGACTCTTTGTACACACACACACACCCTCTTTGTCAGCGTGTTGTTTTCTTTAGTGTCCGGAGCACTTAATGAAATGAGTGGTTAACAAAGAGACACTCAGTGGATAACGTGTGTGTGTTTCTCCAGGCCATACATGTCCATGGGTTCACTGCGGGACCAGGTGATCTACCCAGACTCGGTGGAGGACATGGCTGCTAGAGGCCTCAGTGACAAGGACTTGGACACTATCTTGGACATAGTCAACCTCAAGCACATTATCACCAGAGAGGGAGGTAGGACAGTCATAAAGTGCCAAAGACGACGAGATCTTTGACCTTCAAATCATTCAAACGTTTACAAAATCTGCGCTGCAAATTGCAGCTGTGGTGCAGTTTTGGTGTTTTAAGATCAAACAGATTATGCAGCCGGTCTTATGCACTCGGGTATTACTTGTATTGCCACGACTTGAGTCTGTGGCTAATTGGCAGCCCCTCTCCTCTCATTGCCAAATAAACAGGCCCATTATTGTGAGCCAGCTAGAGGGTTTAATCTATGAATGGCTGCACTGTGAAAACGTTGAGAAAGGTCTTGATCTCACGTGAAAGTGGCCTCACGCATATGTGGCCCAAGATTATCAGTCATGTATGTGGACACATACAACAAAATAGGATTTTCTGTTAAGAGTGTTGCACAGCGGAGCAAACCATAAACACACCACACAGCCTTTTCTTTGTAATGGTTGTTGGTAATAACAGCAACATCAAAACAGTCTGTAAAACTTCCCTGACTACATTTGAATTATTCATGACCTTACTTAAAATGTATTTTTGATTAACTCTTCATGTAAAGGCCTAATGTATGCCAGAGTTTCCACTTCCACTTCCCTATGCTCTAAATGTTATCAGAACAGATATCTCCTCCCTGAAATGCAAGACAGCATCTTTTTTTTTGCCAAAATATCTTTGAATAACATCTTTTTAGCTCACGGCATGTGATGTCTTCTTCTGCGTCCAGGCTGGGATGCTGAGCTGGACTGGAAAGACGTGCTGTCAGGAGGCGAGAAGCAGAGGATGGGCATGGCTCGCATGTTCTACCACAAGTAAGGAGAAACAGCCGAGGCCTGTTCGCCATCATTTACTCAACATATGACACAGGACCGTAAACTGCCAACTGACACGAACAATACTTAATGTTTTATTCAGCTTAATACACGTAGATGATCTCCCAACATAACCAGTCTCATTAGTTACCCACTGGATGGACAGAAATGATGAGAATAATTTCCCCTGTCAGGCCTAAGTATGCTCTACTGGATGAGTGTACCAGCGCTGTGAGCATTGACGTGGAGGGAAAGATTTTCCAGACTGCTAAGGACTCCGGCATCTCTCTGCTGTCCATCACACACAGACCCTCCCTGTGGTAAGACACATCCCACTGATTGACTACCCATTCAGTATAAGAGATATGTAACATGATATAACTCAACACACCATGACGTTGTAAACCCATCGTACGTTTCTTCACTCTTCCCGCTTTAAATCCTTCCCCTCCGCCTCCAGGAAGTACCACACCCACCTGCTGCAGTTCGACGGCGAGGGAGGCTGGCGCTTCGAGCAGCTGGACACGGCGACGCGCCTCTCCCTCACCGAGGAGAAGCAGCGGCTGGAGGCCCAGCTGGCCGGCATTCCCGAGATGCAGCATCGCCTCAACGAGCTCTGCAAGATCCTCGGCGACGACTCTGTCCTCAAAACAGCCGAGGAGTGAGAGTGAGAGAGTGAGAGAAAGGGTGGGGGAAGGGAGGAAGGGAAGAGGCCCAGAGGGGGAGAAGAGACAAGAGAGTGTGGGAGATGAAGAGGCACTGAAAGAAAAAGAAACCCGCAGGGAGTTTGCTCGTTTTTTTTTTTGTTTTGCTTGTTTAGATTTAAAGCAGGAGAGCTCTTACTGCCTGCTAGTCTTTCAGTCCTCCTTTCTCCTCCTTTCTCCCTCTTCTTTTAATCTCTCCTCCAGGCGGAGAAGTGGAGAAGTGGAGGGGAAGAGTGGAGTGGATCCACAAGTATTATTCCCCCTTGTTACGCACATCGACTGCATAGATTTTAAATGTTTGCTTTTAGCGTGCACCATTTCCCAGATCAATTTGTCGCACTTCAAGGCGGCAAAACCGATCGACCCAAATTTAACAAAGATAATTAATTTGTTTGTTTGTTTTATAGCACTTTACTCTGCTTTTAGAGGGCTGGTTCTGTTTGCTGTCGCAGTGAACGAAGCTGCATTTTGGCTGGAAGACTTTTAATATTGAACCACTAAAAAAAAAAAAAAAAAAAAATTGTCCAAAGCAGTATTCCACGCCCGGTACACTGGGTTGTGCAGGATCCACATTTGTCATAATTTAGCAGTAGATTTTAGTTTTTACTGAACTAAATGTGACGTCTCAGTTTTGAGAGGTCCGAAGAGACTATTTTTCAAGATGTCACAATATGCCTTTGTTTGATTTTGTGTATCTAGCCGCGGTACAATCCCTCATTCCTTATACCTCATCGTAGCCCTTGTTATGTTATCGCAGACCCTTGAACCGCTGATCTCGGCTCAGTTCTTACACACGGCCAGCGAAGAAAAAGAGCCAATCTTTGGTCTATTATTAGAGCGATTAGTGACACAGGTCTGACTCCAAAACTATAGGTTACTGGTTTATTGAACAAATACAATGAGCTATAAAGAGGCCCTCTTTAAGAGGAAGCTGACCCCGGTAGTCCGGTCTGTCTATGAACAGTGACACAGCTAGCCATTCATGTAAATGTCAGACAGACACGTACACACACACCGACCACCTGTCGGAGCTCCTCTGTGTTGACACAAAACACGCTCATGTGTCTGCTGTGTGTCAGATGCCTGCAGGGAGTCTGCTTTGTCAGCAGTGCTGATCGTGCTCTGTGGAGCCTGTTTATTATGGCGTGATGGTTGCTGGACAATGAGCTAAGAAACAATGCTAACTTAGTCATATGAATTTGACGACGATGTACGAGAGACTCTAGTCTTTATTTGTCATATTTGTTGTAATATACGAGGCCTTATTGGGTCATACTTCATTTGTGTGTTGCATAATAGGGCTAATATACAACAATAAAACAGTCAGACTTCACAGATTGCAGATGTTGGAGCAGGTAGAGATTTCATTTTCAATTTGTTGCCTCCTGACTAATGGCTGGCATACATCTTGGCTATCTTCATTTAGCCTCCATGTTTTGTTACCAGCAACTTATCTGAAGTTGTGTGATACTGTGAAATTAGTGATTTGTTAGATTAACATAATTTATGTCATAAACGCTGTGTTCTCCTGTGGTGGTTCATTTTGTGGTTCAGATATAAGTGTGTGTGAGAGTGTGTGCTTGCCGCACCCAGCATAAAGAGTTTCATAAAGAGTGAAACAGGAGAGGGGATCATGGCTGTTTGTGCCATCCATTTATAGTCTTTCAGATTTCACCATATGGCACATAGAGTTGTATATTTTTGCGGTTTCGTACATTCAATTGGGCCGAAAGGCCACCAAGCAATACAAATTATCACTGCGTTTGAAAAGCAAAAAAAGCCTTTTCTTTTTTGTCCTCGGTTCACATGTTTTCCCCTTGTTAAATCACATAGCCAATTAAAAGTGTGGAAGCATCTTTAATTAGGAATATGGTGAAATCTGTATGTATTTGTATGAGCGGTCCAGATGTCACCACAAACAGGAGAACTGCTGGAGTCCTGTACGTACTGCATACCGGACTCGATCTGTGTCACTTTGAGGCTCGAGTGACCGGTACAGATCGAGTCATCTCACTGGTTTGAATATTTTGTTACTGTGCCTCTGCTTGGTGAACACACCGCCATGTCTGTGTCGCAGAGAAATGACAATCAGTCACATCAGGAGCAGAATACAAACAAGTGCACTGCTACATTTCAAACTACGCATTGGCTTGTTATTATCTTACTGATTTTTACGTTTATTACCACACCTGAATCATCTAATTTGTTATGGAACTCATCATGTAAATTGTTGAGTCTAAGTTTAAGTTTTAGACCGAGCTGGTTCCTGCAACATCTTTTCTCCATTAAGACTTTAAACCTTTGCGACCTCCCCTTTTGGCTTTTAGTGTACAATTCAAGAAAAGGACCATTTGGATGCAGCTCCTCTCTGCTCCAGATGATGGCTGCTAGGTTACAGAAGGACACACTTTTATTCCCCCCAAAAATGTGACTGGACAAGAAAAATAACTAATTAAAAATGCTAATACACTCCTTTAATATCTAAAGGAATAATAACTGGAATGCTCGGCGATGGTCTTGTGTTATAATCTGGACGCTTATATTCGGTACGCAAAGAGAGCATCGAAGGCATTACTGTAGGGCTTGAACACGGCATGGCGAGCCTTTTTTAACAGCGTTCTGTGCTGCGAGTTTCTGACCTGAAATAAGATGTCTTTGTGTGCCATCGGTCAGACTCTGTTGACAGGAGGCCAGAGAGCCACTGAATGACGGAGAGTCTGCCAAGTGACACTGGATCATGAGGTCAGCTCGAGAGCAGACAGTGCCTGAAATTCATAGGCATGACCATAGCTTCAATACTTAAAAAGTCAGAAGTACTGTTATTTCCTCTTGAAAGGATGGTGTAATAAATGATGAGGTGCCATTTTCCTTCCAGTGAGCATATTATGTCCTGTGATCACAGGCTGAACTATTGGTAACAGACCTTAAATCGACTTTTATTCTAATTTATCTATGTCTTTAAAGGGTCTGTATGCAATATTCTTTGATAAACAATGGATCACATACAGTACAGTAGCTGATAGTGATAAACACGGACAATTATAGCTCAAACCTGAAGTTCCCTTCAGCTCTATAGAGCTTTTTAGTGACTTATTTTGGTTTTCCAACCCCATGAGCTCCTACAGCCGGCTGTACACTTCCTGCCTGGCACCAAACAGCAAACAAAGTTGGCAGCTAGCTATTGAACATGGGGCAAGTGGAATATTTAGCTAGCAGCTAAATAGCCTAATTTCATCTCAGGAGTTATTAGAAAGCAAACAAGACTAAAGGTGGTTTAAATATTGGACTTACACAATTCCAAATGAATGATTATATGGTACTGTTTGCTAGCAAGTTAGCTATGTTAACAGTTAGTATGTATATTCAGGTCGTTTCTGCTGCCCCCAAGTGGCCAGAAATAGTCATTTCAGGTTTAATATTACAGACCTTTTCTGCCACTTTCCACAACTTTACTATTTCGGTTTACTCTCACCGCTCTCATAACGCTGTTTTTGGACTAGCAGGCAGCTGTTTTAAATGAGCTCCTAAAGTACACTTCCTACCTGGCACCAAACAGCAAACAAAGTTGGCAGCTAGCTAGTGAACATGCGGCAAGTGGAACATTTAGCTAGCAGCTAAGTAGCCTGAAAGTGGAGGAAATATCAGACTTACGCAACTCCAAATTAATGATAATGGACCAGTGTTTGCTAACAAGTTAGCTATATCAACAGAAAGGCATTTAAAACAGTTAGTATGTATGTTCAGGTTGTTTCTGCTGCCCCCAAGTGGCCAAAAATAGTAATTTCAGGTTTAATATTACAGACCTTTTCTGTCGCTTTCTAGTTTCTTTGACTGAAGTTGGTCCGAGTTAGTTACAAAAAGTCTCTGCATTGTCATTTCTTTTAATATGACACCTCATCATTTCTTACCTGTTAAGTAAACCTGCAAAGATAGCTTACTTCCCAGTGAAGTTAGGCCTTTTAACCGCCTACACTGTATGACCCTGCTATATACTGTAATGACATCCTTACTAACAAAACTTTGATACTGAAAGTTTTGCATTTTATCACCCCTTTTGTAGGTAAGAGATTGAATGTATCCATTATGTATGATAAAGCACCTCTGAAGGTTACAAAGACAATGAATACATGTGGTCAGGTCATAAAAGGTTCTGTTTTGTTTGATAAATGATCATTTTATAATTGTGTTAATAGTGCATGTAACATTGTTTTATTAGAGCCACAGTGTGGTGTTTGAATTTGGATTTACTGTACATGTGTGTGAACTGGGATAATGGGCAAGGAAACTGTTTCAGCTTGAATTACCATGTTATTCAAGTGGTCTAGGACAGTCAGATCAATATTTATAACAGTATCATCAATAACAGAATGATAAAGGAAAGATAGATAGATGACCATGAGTAAAGTAGTTCTCTGGTTTCTATCTTAATGAGCGTGTTATTCAGGTTTTTGAGGTATTAATTAGACTGTCCTGGACCTCAGAGGTAACATGTGATTCTCCCTCAAAACCAGGGATTACTACACTTTGTAGTTACTACATATTCAGAGAGCTCTGTTTGCGATCACAACTCTCGTACATATAACTATTTTATATTTTGAACTCCTGGAACAATAGCCCAGACTTCCTTTAACGGGATCTCATTGTGCATGTGTAGGAATCTGTATTCTTTAACCTTAGAACCAAGAGAGGTACATCAGCATAAAGGTCATCTGTTCAAAAATCATGTGCTATGGTCACTTTATGTTGAAAGATGAAGATGTATTTTCTTGTAAATAAAAAATACAGTGCAACCTCGGAAAACAGGCCATGTTGTTCTTCGTCATCTCTCTCTGGAGCAGCATTTCAAGTGTCTTCAAATTATTCTTGCATTGGTTACATTAGCTGCAGATTTTCGTCACATCTGTATTTCCTAACATTGTGAAATGAATGCCGTGTTATTTATAGCCCAAGGTGGTGGTTCATGAAAATAAACCGGTCTCAGCAAGCTAAAGGTCATGCCACCTCTTCACTCTGTGGGATATTTACAGTCAGGCCCAATGCTAAAACACAATCATTCAGACAGTTTTAACATCCGATTCACAGAAGTCTGATCACTTTGTCCTGTAGTCTGTCATAGAATCTGTGTTAAAGTTCAATACTACACACCAATTCCAAGTAAGTTTTCGGTATGTAGTTTGTTTACACTCATAAAGTGAAAAAATAAGATATAGTATACTAAACAGTCAGTAGACATATCATTTTTACATGAACCTTTGATGTATACAAAGACCCCGCAATGCAGTGCAAACAAGAAAGGGACGATCTGGTCATAGCTGGAAAAAAAGTCAAGGATAAAAGTAAAAACAGATCCAGGAACAGCTAAAAAAAGTAAACACTATGACAAGAAGTGTAGTTCATATGTAGGTGGTTTGTAGTCTGGAACTGGGACACAGCAAGTGAGTTTGTGAAGCCATCTGCTGGCGAGATCAACATCATTACTTAAGCGACTCCAAAGGTGCAGTAGTTTGAGTTGACCACAAGATAGCAGCAAGCAGCCATGTTCATTTACACCTAGACACGCCGTCAGTACGTCATCTTGTTATTAAATACTGAAATACTGGAAATATTACACTACAAAAGTTACATTACAAATTAAACTCACTCAAACAGAATGCGAATGGGCTCGTTGTGACGGATTTTATTGGCGGCTTGTTCAGGATTTTGACATTTTTATGACACCAATTTATAGTTTAATGGTCAAATACACGACAGACTTCTCACATGTTGCCCAGCAACGCTGATGTAAAATAGGTTAGTGGAGTCTGAGTGGACCTTTATCAAGACAACCTTAATAAACAATGAAGAACAAAAATACACAACACAACAAATTACACAAAAATATGCAGCATAATTGTAACATAAATAAGATAAGATGCATAGCATAGCATAGCATAATAACATAACATAACATATAACATAGCTTTGCTTAGCATAACATAATATAACATAACATAGCATAAAATAGCATAGCACAACATAGCATAACATAGCATAGCATAACACAACACAAGATAACATAAGATCGAGCCTTTCTTGATCTTCAAAACGAAACTTGCTGCAGCAGCAACAGAAACAGAAAAATACAAAGTAAAAATAAGACTTCTATAAATCTATAATGTGAATAGAATAAAAAACAAAATAGAAATTATACAAGAACAATTAAAAGTTAAAATTATGACAGCAGGTGTCGTTAATAGCAGCAAAGTCAGCAAGTCTTGTAGATGTAGTTTGTCTGTATTAATATAGAAATATAATATAAATATAGTATATAATGTAATAAGACAATAGAACATATCAACATAATATATAGCAGTATAATATAGTAATATAAAAAGTAAATAGTATAAAACACAGACTAGAGAAGACAGTGAAGTATAATATAGGCAATAATAAATAATACGTTTGGTATCATAAATAACAAAATATAGAAATCAGCCCAACAGAGACACGAGAGACGGTATAATAAATAGACTAAATTTAAATATTCTACAACAAATCAATAACAAATAAGAACATCTGAAATTAGACGGTTTATACACCCAATACTAGTAATATTATTATTATTATTATTATTATTATTATTATTATTATTATGAGACACTTCCCCTGCATGTATTGTCTGAGTTGTGTCTCGGGTTGTTCCCTGTCTGATTGGTCCAGCTCAGGAGGAGGAGTTTGGTTACGTCCTCAGTCTTCAGGCTCACACGCTGAGTGGATCATTGCTTGTCCCAACACACACACGCACACACACACACATAGACAGCGCTCTGCCCGGTCCAAGAGGCTGAGACGATGCCTCTGGAGATGTGACCACCGCCGGATCCCGAACACACAGTTCCCTCCACCCTCAACCATGGAGAACAATCGGGTGATATCAGAAGTCTGTGCTCAAACATCTCATGAAACATGGCTCCATTGATCTCCAAGCGGCCGAGGAGGAGGTGAGAGCGGCGGCGTTGGGAGCTCAAGATAGAAGCGCTTTTCTGGGAGGTGTACAGAGGAGGAGGAGGAGGAGGAGGAGGACCAGAGGGCGCTTTCTTGTCTTTCAAGAGGATCAAGAAAAAGGGAAATCCAGCTGTTTTTAAGCGGACTGTTTGGACCTGACCATGGGCAGCGGGCCGGATGAGAGCTCGGTGCGCGTCGCCCTGAGGTAAGGATGCAGACCCTCCTTTCCAAAGATGCTCTGTGTCACACCTGCTACAAACACGCACATGTTATCCTGCTTTTATTAGCGTTTCACCCTCCATTAACTATATATCACTAATACACAGCCACTCAGTGCATCTATTCTTCTTATTATATCCCCTCAAAACAATACCCTCCTTCCCTAAATATGCTTTTATTTTGAAGCTGTGTTGACATGCATGCTCTCTTGTGTAAACCCATGCGTGGAGCTGCAAATATAGACCAGTGGCCCATGATTACATGAGCTTCTTTTGTTAATACCTGCACTGCATGTACACACTGACTGTGTAGTGGATTTATGAATGGCAGCTCTGAGGGATTAGGCCAAGGAAAAGCCTGTAACTCTTCCCTTACAGTGTATCTCCTGTAGTCACAACAACACAGAGAGAGTCTGATGTGTTATTCATAGAGGATACAGTGTTTGTGTTGACCACGTTTGATCCATTTGTTGAGTGTGAGGCTGTATCATACTGATGTGACCTTTGTCCCTTTTAGCCAATCCATGTTGTCACTTAAACGGCAGACAAGCTCCATCTGATCACCGTGTTATATCAGCGCTTCTCTGAAGTGTTGTTTGAAGCAGGGGGACTGAACAAAAAAAAAGATGCCCAGACAGTAAAGATATATAGCAAATCAATAAAGATATCAATAGAGAGACATGATAGGGCGGCAGCTAAAGTCGGGGGCAGGTGCTTTCCTGTGTGTGTGTGTGTGTGTGTGTGTGTGTTTGTGTGTGTGTGTGTGTGTTGGAAAGACAATCTGAAACCTCTTGTGAACTGGATCAGTGGAAGACGGAGGACAAAAGCTAGTTCCTCTCATGTTTCTCTTCCCTCTCTGCCTCGCTTGTTGCTTATTGTGCATTGAGACTTTGACCCAGAACTGTGTTTACTGAGCCAACTCAGTTTACTAGCCTCCTTCGTAGATAATAAATAATCTGTCAGTATATCCCATCATGCACTTTGTCTGTTTGATGCCGTACAATAAGATCTCATTCATATTGTCAGATTACATTTGTCTGATGCAGTATGGGCACAGAGTTGCTGTCTTGTAGACAAGTTTGTAACAAGTTTTAAGCTTTGCAACACAGCAAACAGAAACACAAGCTGGTGATAATAATACAAACCAGGCTACATGACGGTGTGTGTGTGTGTGTGTGTGTGTGTGTGTGTCTTTGAGTGGAAACTACCTGCTATTGTGTCTTCTTAGAAAGCTCAGGCTTCATGAATTATTTGAAGAGCTCTGTTGTTGAGTTTGCTAGCTGAGTTTCTACCTTTAATCCCATTGATGGCCAGTCGGCCATTCATTCATTCATTCATTCATTCATTCATTTGTTTGTCTTTCTTTCTTTCTTTCTTTCTTTCTTTCTATTATTCTATTCTCTATTCTATACTCATTCTTTAAATAATCTTTGAACATATTCTCAGTCAGCAGACACGTTATGGGTACAAATATTATCTTTCTCCATCATGAAAGAATTGTTCAGAGTTGTTCAAATTGAGGAGTGGCCCGCTTTAAAGGCCCAGAATGTACAAACTAAACGCTGGCTTTAGATGGAGCCTTTCACATTTTTCACACGTCTCCTGGCCACCATAGTTTTTCCTCATTCTAAGGAGGAGAGGGTGAGGCGTGGCATTGCAATCAGTAACTGCATTGCTAGAAGTCCCTAAATCCTAAACACTGGCCCTTTAAGCTAATAATTTAAATTAGGCAGGTGAGATGGCCTTGGTTCAGGATATATTGGTCATTGTGATGCTTCAGGCTTATCACACTATAAAAGATCTTGAATCTCGAGTCAGCGTCTGTTGCATCTTGTTTGTCCAGGCGTCAGCAGTCTGGACTGCAGAGCTTCTTCTGAGGTCAGCTGTACTTGAAAATGCTTTGTCACTAATCTACCTTGCTTTTACACACACACCCACACACCCACACACACCCGCACACACACACACACGCCACACAAGGTTAGCCACTTCCTGTCACTGAAACTATCGTGACCTTACCTGCGACCTCACAGAGCTCCTTAATCTTCTTATTCCACACATCAGTCACCTGTTTCAAATACTTATTCAAGTGTGCTTTATTTGCATGAATGACCTGTGACAGCAGACATATTGACTTAAGAACAATCAGAACAAACATCGACTGTTGATACATTTAAAATGATAATAACAAATAATAACAGTAAGAAAAGTCTCATAGAGTATTTAACTTAAAGCTGCAACAATCAATATTTTTATATGAACAATAGATCCAATAACTATGAGACAGATATTTCCCTCAGGAGTTGGTGGAGACTACAAACAGAACTAAAATGAGAGTACATATTGGACTTACATGTATCAGGTGGCCCCAAACAAGACAGTAAACAGTAACCATAAAAACTTCATAGGTGGTAATGTCACTGTTCATCTGCAGATATTTGCTCAGGAGAAAACTAACTTGAGAGTCAGCAGTAATAACTTTTGACCAGCTCTGTTAAATCCATCAATCTGATGTTTTTTTTAAGAAATGTCACCCATATTTGTCTCTGTCAAGGAGTCGCACGCCTTACATTTACAGTAAAAACAACGTGAAGATAGCTAAAAAAATATATTGGAATATACATAACAACATTTGAATTTACTGTAATAACAAATTTTAAAGAAGTGCAAACTGTACCAACAAAAGTCTTAAGTTGTCACAGTGAACACCTCCTTTATAAGATGGTGTACACACACACACACACACACACACACACTAGCTAACATTTTGTGTTGATTTTATGAAGTGCATCATAGCAAATCATATCAAGATGATGAAGATATATCCTGAAGAAAAATGTGTCATCATTAAGTGAAAACCTTTTCATCTGCTGTTAAATCACTCACTCTGTCTCTTTGAACATCACACGTCAGCTCCGTGTTGGTGTTTTTTCTAGCTCCATTAGTCACCATGGCAACAATCTAATTATTTTGCAGCTTTAAAGTCATGGTGAAAGTGAACTTTGAAAGAGTTTGACTGTCAGCCTCTCCCCTCTCTGTAATAGTTTAGTTAGCTGTGTGTGTGTATGTTTGCAGTAATCAGCCAGCAAGTTGCCAACCACTACCTGCCTCAGCCTGTGAGGCTAATGCCGTCTGTTAGCAAGTTCCTAATCCTCCATCCCATCAGGTCCAAAGTGATGAAATACGTCCTTATCATCTTTGAGACAGAACAAGAAGAAAGCAGTCTGGAGCCTGAAGAGAGGTGTTTCAGGGAGGTTTTTTTTTGTCATTTTGATTTATTAATGGAACGATGATGTAACTTAAATGTCTGTTTGCTCCTTAGAAGTTTACTCGCCCCTTGATAGATCCTCTTGATGGATCTTTAGTAAACTTTAGACGAGTGTGCGGCGCTGCTGCATCTGGTTTGAAGACTTTTTTTCAGGCCTGACAGCATACAGACGGGTCACTTCAGCACAATGTTGGATGATTCAGCAAACACACACACTTAGTGTTTGCTGGGTTATCCCCCGTGTGAATGTGTTTTTGTGTGTTTCAAATCCTGTGCTTCTTATGTAACAACCCATCTGTGCCTTTATGTGTGTGTGTGTGTGTGTGTGTGTGTGTGTGTGTGTGTGTGTGTGCGTGTGTGTGTGTGTGTTGACCTACGTTTATCTCGTCCTATATTTCATAAGAAAAAAAAACAATGTAAGAAGTTAACGATTTATCCAAGAGGCTTTGAGACTTGAGACTTTGCCTGAAGGAGCCACTCATGTGACTTATTAGTATATCCTTGAAGTGCACCTTTTAATAATTCAGAGCGTCCAGTCAAAGATATAGCCAGCGGTGAGGGTTCAGGTTTCATACTGGTGAATTTGTCCCCTTTTAATTAGTTGAGTTAGAGTGAGCGTTTTTGAAAATGGAAAGCTTGGAGGTCATTTTGAATCCTTATTTTATTATACCGAACATGCAGCAGGTTAGAGAGTCTGCTCATATGCAGTATATATACAGAATATTGTGATCCGGCAATCAATTGAGAAACTGTTTATGAACAGAAAATCAGTTTTTGGGTAATCCATCTTATTAACCGAGGTATGTCATACAAACAAATATCCAACATTGCCCCAAATGGTCTAATACACTAATACGCTCAAACTGTGGTACGAGTACCGCTGGTGGTACTCAACTTTCCTGTAGTGGAACTTAGAGGAATCTGTGAATTTATTTATTTTTTAATGAAATAAAATAATTTAACACATATCAAAGCATCAACAACATTTTGAATGAACTAGGGGATTGCTCAGATCTAATTTAAAATTAGTTTTGCATTTCCTGAAATATCTTGATTCAATATCAGCCTGATCTGCCGTCATGTTCATTTACGTAGCGCGCATACACCCATGATTAGTTAAAATAGTTAAAATAACGCGAGATCATGGCTCCAAACAGAAAATATTATGAAGAGTACAGATCAGGAGAACCCCTTTAACACCAAATGAGCTCTGGTTCTTGAACCAGTTCAGTTCAGGATTCAACAACAGTCAACAATAAATCATCTTCTTCATCAGGAATAAGCCTGCCTCCTGTGTGAACTGTCTGTAGCTGATCAGGGTCGGCTGATGCTGCTGGATTTTAACGTCTGTCAAAATTGATGACAGACGAATGATTGTCTCAGTATCAGTTTTGCTTTTCAAGTACATGCATATAAAAAAACCTTGAATTAACTTGAATAAGTTGCAACTCTGAATTATTTAAGGTCCTCATATCTCTGACATACAATAACAAAAAGCAAGTAAATGTCCCTACATGCAAAATTAACTGGAAATAGCAAACTAGACCATGTCATACCTCACCAGCTTCACTCCTTTATGACGTCCAGATTCTCCTATACAACTCCTATTGGCTCCTCTCAAGTCACATGTCCTGCCCTCTTGACCTTTGTGGATTATGTTTGAGGCCAAAGGCTGTGCGCCTGCTGCCAAATGCTACAAAAGCACTGTGTGTGTGTGCGCGCGAGCGTGTGTGTGTGTGTTTGTGTGCACGCATAAACCCGTGTCCGTCCAGGCATATTCATCATAAATATTCATGAACCAACTCAAGTGAACTGAGACACAAAGCAAAGCAAAACATGCTGCAAGCCATCTGCCAGCTGCTGCCATGTGATATTTTAGTTACTCAATAACTTCAGTCTAATTAGCATCGGCAAGGTTAATTTTAATATAGATTTTTTTATTAATAAAACATTAGATTTGTAATTAGTAAAACCACCTTAAATCCACTTCCTTTCATAAATTGTTCACCGCTTTCACAGGGATTTAATCTGATGTCTCATGTGTGCCATGATTAGACAAAAAAACTGTTGCTGTCAAAAGAACATTTCCATTACGCTGACGTGCTTGAGGCCAGTCGTATGTGTGTGTGTGTGTGTGTGTGTGTGTGTGTGTGTGTGTGTGTGTGTGCATGTGTGTGTGTTATCCTTATATGCCCTGGTTCTGGTTGCCAGTCTGGGTAACATCCAGCATCCTGTGCCACCGTCAAGCTCTCCCTCCTTCCTAACTCAGCCCACCTTCGACCCAGGAAGAGCTGTGATCAGTGACCCAGTCAGAGTTTCCTCATGGCAGCTTGTTTTAGCTGTCACTATGGTAACCGTGGGTTGATTTAAAGGCTGTTGTGGTGTGCAGCGATGGCCCTGTGAATGGCCACGGGTCACTCAGCCATTGAAACAACAAGACAGATAAAAGAGAGGAGGGGGAAACTGAAACACTGAGTCAGCAGTACACTCTGGCTTTTTCCTCTTTCCCGCTCTGTCTCTGCCTCCTTCTGTCACTCTCTCTCTTGACCCTTCTCCATTTTATCTGGCGACGTTCCCAAGCCCTCTGTGACATCACTGCGTAGCTGTTTTCACACTGTACTCTGAGAGAAAATACAGATTTGATGTCTTTGTCACATGTCTTTATCACTTCCTGTGAGCTGGTGGCCAACTAAAAAATATCAGGATGCAGCCTTGTTTGAAACTTCAAGTTAATCCTCTGTAATTCATTTGAACATGGTATTTCTGAATAGGATAATTAGTAGATTTTGCAACCCAATGTTAGAGAATGAATGAGGTTGATTAAACAGAGAAAAGCAAGAAAATCCTCCCAATCATTTTACAATCTTTAAGATAGACATGGATAATAGACATAACCTCTCAGCCCTGCGGACATGATGCATCCTTCACTATGATTCTAAATCCTTCGCAACTTCTGTGCCCAAAAACTGCAGAGTTTGGCTACATTCAGCCTCTCACGGGTTGAAGACTTGTTTGAGCTTGCTGCTCACAGAAGTACACCGAAGAGGGTGATACAGTGAATTGGCTCTTGATGTCAAGACCAGCTGCCAGACAATAGATAGGCTGTTAGCTGCTGAGTAGTAGTGAGTTAAAACAGTAGCCTCCCATTGTGGTTGGGCTATTTTTCACTGTCCGTAAGGTCTACTTTTTTTCTTTTTTATTTACATCCGTCCTTCATTTCTGTGACTCCTCATTCATACTCTTGCTCTTGGCGACCATTAGATCGTGGTCACATATTATATAACGCAAGCTGCTCCACAAATACACAGAAAAGTGCACCTGCTGCATCTCTTTTATGTCTTATAAAAGAACTGTCTGTTTATGTGTGAGTATGTTTGTGCATGTTGTTATATAATAAGTCACAACGGTGAACATGAGCACACAAACACAGAGTTAAAAGGATGTGAATGAATGCAGTGGTACGATCATGTTTCCTACAGTCATAGAGTCCTGAAGAATAGAGTGAAGCTTTTCAGTAACAGAGGCCTTTGACTAGAAGAAGGATTGGGGCTGTTTTAGCTAGGTGTGTGTGTGTGTGTGTGTGTGTGTGTGTGACTGAAATCCGAGTGTTTGCAGGTCTCTTGTCTCAGTAACATGAGCGACTCAGGCTCAGTAGAACACGTGTTTTTGGTTCAACAAGTGACCAGAAAATCAGTAGCCCCCACGACGGACAAAAACAAGTGTATGTACACCTGTGCGCGTGTGTGTGAGTGTGTTTGTCTGTGGTGCAATGTGAGCCCACATTAACCTCTGCTGCATAGCATCACTGTCATCAGCCCACAGTTATGGCACCTCAGAGGACTACAGTCCCCTCATAACTTCATCGAAACACTCACTGGCATTCTTCAGCTGCTTAGCCTCAGTTGTTATTGAAGCTTTGCATTTAGCTCGTCTGTTGCGCATTATGAGGACTCTTGATGGTTGCATAAAGATGTCATTGAAGGGGTGTGTTGGAAAGGTGTGTTCAGACAGAAAGTGAAACAGATGTTTGTCCTGCGGTATTCTCACAAATCTGTAACTCTACAGCTAGCAACATGCCATGTGTATGGAAATGCTTATGTGTATGTCTGACAGAAAAGTTGAGGCAACGATTTATTTTGAAAATGAATGTTTCCAGTTGTTTCATATAAACTCACGACTTTCCTGGCTCATGGTGGAACGAGCTACACATCTTCCGTCACAGACTGAAAACATTCACTTCCTGTATCTGTGTCACCGCTGCTGCCCTTTAGGAGACTGGCAGCAGGTCTTGAGTCTGTTGACTCTAATGGGATAAGTGAGTAAATTTGTTTCTCTTTGTTTGAGACCTGCCTGTCTCCCCACTAAACAGATCTCTTCTGTCTGTTGATGCTGAATCGTCGGTCTGGTTTCACCAAAGATGATTTGAAACAGCTTAATTATAACTATAACTCTTACTCTGACACAGCCCATGCGTTCATCCGTCCACATGATGTTCTCAACACTTCCAAACAAAGTGGAGTGAAGGCAGGAAGTGTATATGATTTGATCTCATTGGCGCTTAATGGATTACATCTTTGCCGAAAACTTCGGACTGAACCTTGAAATCAAACAAACAAAAGACAATTTTCTTTTCTTTTTTAAAATGTTGCACTTGACACAGTTCAGCATATTTGATGAACTGGATGTATTTGCATAATTATTGCATTTTTGGGGTTGTATCCTCCTATTGTAAGTTCCATTGGATCAATTGTCAGCTAAATAAATTTAATGTACATTTTTACAAGTTTAAAGTGGTGGTTATCCCTAAATGTAACTGTTGATGATGATCTCAACACAAAATTATAGAAATTTGAAGGTCATATATCTTGGTCTAGGTAAAAAATAACCTATATGGCTAGATACTGCTATTGGTAACTGATTGTTTTTATATTTTATAATTCTGGGGATATAGCAGGTAATGAACGATGCAAACAGATTATTTTACATTAGATTGAAGCATATCTGGATACTGTGAAGTTCAATTTCTGTAAACAACACTGTACTAGTACTAATAATGTCATGTCTCTTTAACTTTAGTGGCCTGAGAGCAGAGCCAAAATCACAGCCTCTTGTTCTCTATCGAACAATGTTCCCATTATATTATGGTTATTTACATCCAAATACTTAATGGAAGTATTATTGCAATATCCAAAAAAATATGTGTCTGTAAATGATGGGGTCAGATGATGATGAGTCAGTGTGAGATGTGGAGAAAAGAGTCTTGTTGCTGTCTGCTGCCTCGTGGGCTCAGATGTTCCTCTCTGTTTCTGCTGAATCACTCGGCGCTGCCTGTGCCGACTGTTTGAAGTTAACACTAAACCAAAAATTAGATTACCGAGGATTACATTAGGCAGATAGGAATGAATGGCTGCTGCCGTTGTTGTCAGTGATGATGCAGAGTGATCGGCTGCATCCCAAGGGAGTGATTTGATTGGCTGATTGTCAGGAGGAGTGATGTCAGCATGTGATTTGATTGGCTATGCTTCAGGAAGGATGAGATCAGCAGCACGGTGTTGATGGACTGACTCATCTGCTTTTTTTTTTTTACCAGCATCTCTACATTTCTTGTTTCCCCTCTTCCTCTTACGTCCATTAGGTCAGCAGAAGGTTAGACTGATGGTAATGATTTTTATCTATTATTATATTATGTGTCTGTTCTTGCTTCCAGGATCAGGATAGAAAAATGGTCTATAAAATATATTTTTTTAAATTTCAAGTGCCAAGATAGTATGCAAGAAGTTCAAGAAGTCCACTGTATAATATCATATATGTTTTTGTGTGCGTGGTTGTGTGTTTCAGTGTTTTGGAGTGTGTTCATTGTAGCAGGCAGTGTCCCTGTTTTTACTTTCATCAGTTCAGCTGCCCTCTAAAGCTTCACAGACTCTTTGTAAACTTTGTAATTTCCAAATCAGAATGACGCTGCCAAAATAAGGGTGATGTCTGGGTGTTCTCTGTGTGCTAGTGTGTGTGTGTGTCCGTGCACGAGGATCCCACTGTTTCTCAGGCTGTCACTGTAATCGCAATAATGAGACTGAGAGCAGGAGCCTAACAGGACGTGTCACATGGGGGGAGGCTCACAAAGCCCCTCTGTGTGGTGTGTCTCTGTCTGTACTGTAATGTGTGTGTGTGTGTGTGTGTGTGTGTGTGTGTGTGTGTGTGTGTATGTTTAAATAGGTATGTGTATAGACTATACTTTATGTGTGTGTGTGTCCCTTTCATCCCTCAGAAGGGTCCAGTGAACTGTATCTCATCACTTTAAACTCCTCAGATCAGTCAATGCCAGCCAGAGGCTTGTCTTATTGTGTAACTGTGAGGTGCTCAGTTTACTTCTACAGGCCTCTCTGTAGCAGTCTGAATGTCATGCACCTGTTCTCTTAAAGTGTATTTTAGCTAAACACTGAACTCTCATCTGCTGAGTCATTGTTTGTCACTTTGGATAAAAGTCAGCCAAAGCAGCTAAAAAGTAACTTAAAGTACTCAGAAGGCACAATTTCTTCATCAGGAGAAGTTTACATATCCTGAAATTGCATTTTGAATATTAATCATCTGGCAGACATTTTTGTGTATCTATGAAGT
Source organism: Sciaenops ocellatus (assembly GCA_033000465.1). Classification (NCBI taxonomy): domain Eukaryota; kingdom Metazoa; phylum Chordata; class Actinopteri; family Sciaenidae; genus Sciaenops; species Sciaenops ocellatus. The sequence goes on from CP136889.1 coordinate 7,520,265, forward strand.
TTGCAGTATCTTAGCATAAGTAGCATAAAAAGCAACCTAGCACAGTTAGCACTAATATGCACCTCTCGACATAAGCCAACAAGCTATAAAGTTGCTTTTCTTTTTGACATTTTACAAAATTTGTGGCAGCTATCATCAAAGCTCATTCAAGATTTGGGCAAATATGCTTGTTTGCTTACATAGTAAGATATCTGTCTATTCAATATGAAGCTGGACAGTTAGCTTAGCTTAGTATTGAGACTTGAAACAAAGGGAACCAGGTAGCCTGTCTCTGTCCAAAAGTGAAAAGATCTGCCCATGAGTACTCAGTAAAGTTTACAAAGGAAATATTAGATCTCATCAAAAAACAAAGAAAAAAGCATAAACAGAAATGTTCTGTGGTTTCGGGGGTTTCTTGGATAGCATACCACAGCATCCTGAAGTCTAGAGCCAGAGTTAGCCGTTTCCAATCTTAATGCTAAGCTATGCTCACAGGCTGCTGGACATAAATCCATCAATCCTCTCATCTAACTCTTGGCGAGTCGGTGAATAATCATATTTTCAAAGATGTAAAGGTATTATTTTAAGTAAACCACCAAAATTTAAGTATCTAGTCAACAGATGCAAGTTAAATGTTTACTTTCTTTTTCGAATTAGATTTTTATTGTGCCGTAGTGTTTGTTTTGAACTAATGCACAACTCTGTCCATCGAAATCCTTCCTGAATTTATTATATATTTTATATTATTATAAATTATTATATATATATTTATTATATATTTTATTTAAGTGATAAAACAACACAGATCTTTATGTTACAGTATTAAGTCCCTGGTGATAAATACTCCCTCTGTAACTCACTCTATGTAAATGTATCCTTCTAATCCTCTCCACTCTGGAATGTCTTAGTATTTTTCTTCTTAGCGTTCTCTCCAGCCGACTGAAACTGTCATAGCAGATCAATGTGTTGAGAAGTTATTACACAAAGGTTTTCACTTGGCCTTGGGGGTCCTAATCTGTGTGTGTGTGTGTGTGTGTGTGTGTGTGTGTGTGTGAATGGGGGTTTTCGCATGTGATATTTGGTAGTAATAATAGTTGTTTATTAACACTATGAAACTTATATCTAACTAATATGTTACTCCAATATACAAGACAAATATTTACAGATATAACACAACATCCAGCTGCAACACAATGTAATTACATAACTACTATCATAAGTACATATACTGGACAAGAGATCATACATACAAGAGTAAGTGTTGAGGCATGCTTCTCTATGTGCATGTGAGTGTTGAGTGTGTCATTGTGCAGATTTAGGAAGCGGTGGAGTTAAATTTCCTGGAGAAATAGCCTGTGAGGAGCCCGTGTGTGTCACTCTAGACGGCGGATTAGCACTATAAGTCTCCACAGCGCTGAAGGGCAGCCCTTATTCAGCCAGGAGAAAAAGAGTGTTTTGGGTTGAACCACAGAGCTGAAGCCTGCCAGATCATAATCACAACTAAAGTCAGTCACACTAATAATACACCAGCAGGACGTGCTTCACACCTAACTTATCCCTCACCTGTTTACAGTTAGCTGAGAGGTGTGATGTCAGAACTTGTATTAGTTGTGGATACATACACAGCCAAAGAAAATCCTCAAAATAGAGCTCCATTGTGCCGCAGTGCTCAAACATCATTAATGCAAGGATAAGACATGCTTGAACTTTATCTATTTGATATCTGTTACACACCATCACAAATCTAATGATGCATAACATGGATTAAACTAGTTGTCTGGAGGCAGATTTTAACTCATTAAATACAAGTCAGATAGAAGAATGACTTTCTATCTTGAAGGCAGCCATTGGCTTTCATTCATTCATTCTGCAGTGTAAGATTGGTGTCCAATGCCAAAGCTCAGCGCCACTAGTTTAAAACTAGCATATGTTTAATGGAGCAAGGCAAAAAAGTGATGTAGTGGAAGTCAAGCTAGTGGGCAGCCATAGCATGTTTCAGTTTCTAGACTGTTTTTGTCCTACAACCAACAATTAATTTGTAACCAGTAACCATGACAACAAACTTTCTATGACTTGAAATAAATATTTTAGTTTTCTAAACTTAAGCATTTCTTTAAGGAATAGTTTGGGGACATACTCATTAATTTTCTTGTTAAGTGTAAGATATAAGAGCGGCATTGATCTTTTTATCTCTTTTATCTGGGAAATTCAAGCAAGGCACCGCTGGGCTACGAACCCAGGATCTCCTGTTTACTAGACAGGCACTTTAACCAACTAAGCCACAGCACCCTGCAGGGGGCAATAGCCAATAGTCAAGAGATGGTAAGTTTAGCTTAGCGAAAGACAGGAAACCACTGGTCTGGGCATGTCCAGAAAAAAAAAAAAAAACACTTACCAGCAACCCTCAAGCTCACTAAATAAATATTATATCTCATTTTTTAAATTTGTACATAAACAATCAAATAAACATTTTTTTGTTTGGTGCTTGTTAGCAAAGGTTAGCAAGCTAACACAGTAGATTGTAAAGAAATCAGTATGTCAGCACTGTCATTGTGAGCCATGGATGTATTGGAGAACTGGATACCATTTTACAGCTGATCTATGTCTGGTGTTTGTGTATGGGAAAAATATTCATTGGGCCAGTGTGTGTCACATGATGAACAGGTACATATGGAAGTCTTAATATTTGTCCCTTTTAGTACTTTGAATAGCCAAGAGAGTATTAAGAGAAAACAGTAGAGTTTCTAAAGGTTGAATCATTCCAGTTTCATGGTCTTGTTGTGAAAGACCGTCATTACGCAGTCAGATAATAGGTCTGTTTGACTGGACGGACTGTGGCGGCCTTCAAATGTTGATTGTCATCAGTGTCTTGTCTGGGCTGTAACCATTATGTCTCGTCTCTTTCTTTTTTATCCTCTTTCATTCCCTCAGATATTCATTCTGCTCCCACCCTTCCCCCGTAATGGTTCTCTGTCAAGTTTTGGGAAGGTGGCCAAAAGGATTAATGCAGATTCACGTCTGTAATGCCCTAAACCATCCTGCCATTAAATCACAGTCTCCTCAGATGATCTAACACTGTGACCGTTACATCAGTAACATCTTTTACTGTATTTTCAGTCTAAAGAGCACTTTTCTAAACTTAAACCTGCACTAAACTTTGAATTTGAACTTGCATCTATCCCCATATTTGTAGTTTATCAAACTTTTAATGTATTTTTAAGGGTGTTTTTCTGATAAACCCCATTCATAGATGACAATGCAATTGTAACCCAGGTAAAAAAAAAACTATAATCTAGTAAATCCTGACAGCCCCGAGCACATAAATATCTGGGTTCAATAAGGTCACTTCCTCTCATTTCATCATTCAGATCGAGGCTAGTCGGCATGTCCGACAAATGAAACAGAATAATCAACCATCTCGGCATTATCGTTTCTTTGAAATCCTCCCGTCAGCGGTCAGGTTATGTATGAAGTTCCTGGACCACCTACCATGAATCCCAAATCTGGGATTAGAACTCTACTGAACTAAACCAAACCAACCCTCCACAGAGAGCAGTAGAAACTCTTCCCCACCTAAATATTGAACTCTTTAAACAAGAGGCTGAACTGAAAAAAAATAAAAATTGATGTGCCTGTTTTTATATTTTTGTTTTCTTTATTTAAAGGTCCAGTGTGTAAGATTTAAGGACATCATTTAGGGGGCTGTACTAATCCTAAGAATATGGCAGAAATAGAATATAATATTGATAACTAACTATAAAAGTTATTGTGTTTTTGTTACCTTTTATATTTACAGATGGATCAGGTCCTCTTCTACGGGGTCAGTCATTTCTCTACTGTAGCCCAGATTGGACAAACCAAACACTGACTTTAGATAGAGCTAAGAGCTAGTTTCTCCTACACACTTGGAAAGGGAGTGTGAGGTGTATTCAGTTGGTGTCAATCTGCAATTTCATCCCTGGGTGCCACTAAATCCTACACACTGGACCTGTAAAGAATTGAAAGAATTCAAGAATGAATTGTTTTAACCTTACCTGTGTGTCCGTGATTGTGTTCGTGCACATTGGGCTCCCAGCTGAACCTACAATTATTCTGATATCTTCGGTTTAATTAATCTCACTTACTACACAATACTTACTACATAAAATACTGGAATAATGGGTAACATCACACACTGCTACCCTTTGATTTTTAGTCAACACATAACATGACAAACAATTACAAAATTCTGATGTCAAAGCTAAAATATCTCTAAAGATATTAAACACAATAAGTCATCACAGAGCAAAATAATCTTGCTGAAATAACAAATGTTGTATTGATCAGGCAGTTCTGCTGTTCTGAACAGAAGGCTGACGGTAATAATGCTCTGCAGGTGTACAGTTACTGCAGGTAGGAAGTCTGGATCACTGGTCCCTCCCTGGCTCTGTCCCCTCTTCTCATCAGTGCTGTAATCCCAGATAGAGTCTGCTAAATAGCTGAGATCTGATGTCACACACAAACACACACACACACACACATGTGCACACACACACACACATACACACACACACACACACTCTGGCTGTCCTTTCAAGCCATTCAGAAGTTTTGTAGTCTCTTGCTGTGGTGAATGTGAGAGTCTTTTCTTAATGCATGCACACACAACATGTACACACACGTGTTACACATGGAATGCAAACTACATGCAAAGTACCACATCCTTACACACACACTGTCACACACACACAGAGTTAATGCCTGCCAGCAGAGAGCAACAATAGCAGCCATTTATAAGGATACTGTTCTGAGACTCTCAGGTGTCGTGGTTATTATTTCTTCTGTGTAATTCTCACTTATCTGGTTTTATTTTGACTGTAGCCTTGGAGAAATAAATGTAGTACCCACCTTGGTATTATTACTGGGATAGGTATGAGTATTTCAGTATTTTGCTGTGGATAATATTATATATTTTTCTGTCAAAGCCTAAGTATTTCTGATATTTTAATGCTCCTAATATGTCCAAATATTTCCTTGGTCTGCCTCCAATATTTCCACTTCCTCCTCAGGTTGACAGTACGTGTAGTGATGAGAAGCAGAGGTGCATCATGGGAGGAAATGATGTAATAACACTGTGTTTATTTGTGCTTAAAGCAAACAGAGCAATTCCTTAATGAAATCCAGGGCGGGACTGTTTACCCAGAGCTCTCTCTGGTGAACAGTGAGGGCACTGTACTGTGTATGATGTCTGCTGGAGAGTGTGCTGGCACTGCATGGTCCTTCACACATATACACACACACACACACACACCCACACACACATACACACACACACATTACACAGTAGAGGCACTCATCTGCTTGCAGCTCAGTGAAAATACTACCTGTCCTCAGCTCAGCTGCAAATCAAATCAATCATGGTTTATAAGCATAAGATCTTGATCAGGCTTTAGATGCATGCACAGACAGCTCCGCTCTGTCTCTTTCTTACACACACATTAACAATCTTCTACAGACCAGAGTTGCCAAGGGCAAGTTTGTGAATTTAAAAATAACGGCTTCAGAAGTTTTTGAAATTGTTCTGCGAATCATCATTATCTTGACTTTTAGCCCTTTTAGTGGTGTTAGCTATGGGGGTGGGAAGTTCAGTAGGTCGGTCTCAGCGACTACTGGATTGCATTGCTATGAAATTATGTGCAGACGTCCATGTCTCCCTCAGGATAACTGACATAACTTTAGTCGCCCTTTAACTTTTCATCTGGCGCCATTATCACTTTGGTTTATGTCCAAATGTCTGCTAAACTGAGGACATTCACATGGTGCTTAATGCGCTAATTTCAGCTGAGTGGTGTTTCTCAATTTGTGTACGACCTCTGTGCCCTTAATGGAAATGATGCTCGAAAAAAACACTTTTTCTTCCTCTTTACCGAACTACGCAGAGCATTAGCGCCAATATTTGACTGCAAAAATATAAATATAAAACATATGTGCTACTTACATTTGTATATTCACCGCAACCATGCAAGCTCCAGCAGCTTCCTCGGCTAACATTTTCACTGTGCCGGTGGTCAGTCCCCTTCCGCTGCAAAACCAAAATGGCGGCCATAGAGGACGAGAAGTGTCTTGCGTTCCACACTCAACTTTTTTTACCATTATGAGTGCATCATCTGGGTACTCATAATCGTGTTAGCATTATTATTGTTAGCATGTTATGCTGATGTGACCATAGTTTCTCAGTCATGTAAGTTTCTAATCTTGGGCACTCTTGGTCAACACTTCACTTGCATATGATAACCATGTGATGGAAGTTGGACTCGGTGGTTAGCACTGTCGCTTCACAGCAAGAAGCTTCCTGGTGTGGAGTTTGCGTGTTCTCCCCGTGTCTGTGTGGGCTGTCTCCAGGTTCTCCAGCTTCCTCCCACAGTCCAAAGACATGCACTTCATAGGTTAATTGGTGACTCCAAATTGCCCATAGGTTTGTCCGTCTATGTGGCAATCCTGTGATGAAGTGGTGACTCATACAGGGTGTACCCCGCCTCTCTCCCAGTGTCAGCTGGGATAGGCTCCAGTCCCGTGAGGATAAGTGGTTGCAGAAAATGGATGGATGGTTATATTTCATTGCTTGCTAATTGCTTTTTGCCATTATCTCATGTTAAAGCACCAGTTGGGCTTGTATAAGAGGGTAAATGCTGGGTCTCCTACTAAAAAAGATCAGTCATCAATGTTTTCTTTCCCCAAGGAAATCTAGGCTCATGGTGGCGAGTTAAAAATCTCACTGTCTTTGTCTCTTTCTGTCTACCAGGATCCGTCCTCAGCTGGCCAAAGAGAAGATTGAGGGCTGTCACATCTGTACGTTTGTGATGCCCGGGGAGCCACAAGTGGTTCTGGGCAAGGACAAGGCCTTCACCTACGACCATGTCTTCGACATGGACACCCAGCAGGAAACCATCTACAATCAGTGCACGGAGAGACTTATCGAAGGCTGCTTTGAGGGCTACAATGCCACTATCTTTGCATACGGACAGGTTAGAGAAACAGCCTTTTCTCTTGCGTTACTTGATCAGCACAGTGGCACAAAAATGTTCACACATTCACATCCACTGACGTTTTCGACTTTCCATCGCTCAGGGGGATGGAGCTGCTTCCAATATCCCAAGATTTATTACAGCATGTGATATGAAGCTGATTTCATTGAATATCATCAGACAAGTAATATGGGAGTGAACAGGCCTCGCAGCTGCAACCACTCTGTCAATACACTATCAGCTGACATGTTCCAACCTGCTCTTGCCACCACAGCTTTATATTGGCTGTAATAGATTAGCCTAGAGAGGGAGAGATAGAAAAGGAGTTTATTACCCAGTCAGAGCAGAGTGGGAACAGATTGCTTCACCTCATACCAATGCAAAGAACTTTCAATTTCAAAACATAATTGAGAGACATTAAACACGTTTTTACACTTCTGTTTTTGTATGGATTAAAGCATGATTTAGCGCCCCAGTTTCTCTTGCCCAGCTCCAGTTCTGGCACGACACTGGCTCCGCTCTGGCTCCTCTGCACTCTGAGCTCACAGACAGGGAAGCTTAGCTAATAAACTGAGCTCACGTTAGCTAATAGCAATGTGGGAGTTATTTTATGGTATAAAAGTTAAACAAACAAGATAGAACATTGTTGATTTGAGCTTTAGAGGTGCTGGGATGCTAGCTGTTTTCCTTTGTTTCCAGTCTTTGTGCTAAGCTAAGCTAACCAGCTGCTGAACAGACAAATATAAGAGTGGCATCAATCTTCTCAACTAACTCTCAACAAGAAAATAAATAGGCATATTTCCCAAACTATTTGTTTAACAATCTAATAATATGTTTTAATAAGTTGATGAAATAGTATTTAATACATTTTCATATCCATGCATAGCAGCGAGTTAGCTATTGGCAGTGAATTTATTGCCTTGTATAGTTGTTTGCTTGGGTATTTTTGTTATTTCCTTCAAATAAATGGACAAATGTCACATCAAAACACACAATAAAACAGTTTATTGTAGATGTAAAGCAAGATTTTGTCTGTCGCTCCCTTATACTCAGACCGCCAATAATTCAAGAAATTTGACTTTAAATGACATTCAGCTCAGACCAGAACGCAATACAGCTACAAGACATGCTGTATTTAGAGTAAGATATGAAGATATGGAGAATACTCTTTTACATTACAACATTTCTCTTACAATATGATAACCTTACGATGTTTTCTTAAAGCTTTCTGTGTCTCCAGCTGCAGCTGACACTCTCTAGTTGGAGAGCAGTTAAACTTTCCCTCTTCTTAATGTTTCCCTCCGCTCTTCTTCTCTCTGTTCATTATTCTCCCCTCGCATTGTTCCTGCAGCCCTTGTGTTCCTGTCAAAGAGCCTTTCACAGGGCGCAGTGGAGGCCACACACACACATTAACACACTGTGTATGTGAATGTGCACATACTAAACTCACAGGTGTGGTTTCATGGAATAAAACAGACAAAAACACACACACACTAGGCACATTTGCTTACACACACTCCATCTGTCACCACACACACACACTCCTGTCAGATTCTCTTTAAGCCGTTTGGACACAGAGAAGAGGGTTGACGCGTGAATTTGAGCTCAATGTTGCATTCCTCTTTTTGTCACCGTGGCGACCACCCCATCTCCTCTGACCCCCCCCCCTGTGTTAGAGAAATTTCTCAGAGCTGCACCCCGACCTCTGAGACCCAGAGAGTGGTGAATTGTTGGATGATACAGCTAAGAAAGATCACATATATGATGAAATATCCAGAAAATACTCATAATAAGAGACTTTCATCCTTATTTGGCAAAGTAGTTGATGACTCTGTCTCCTCCTTCGTGTCCAGACGGGTTCGGGGAAGACCTACACCATGGGAACCGGCTTCGACGTCAACATTGGAGAGGATGAGCTGGGTATCATTCCCCGGGCAGTCAACCACCTGTTCAGAGGGATCGAGGAGCGCAGACAGACTGCCACCGAGCAGGGCAGGCCTGTTCCTGAGTTCAAGATCAATGCACAGTTCCTGGAGGTGCAGAAACACACACACAAACACACACACACACCAAAAGTGTGATGATTTCTCAGTTTTTATCTCAAATTAAGATGAATTTATCAGCACTGAGTCTAAAAGTTTGCTTAAGGTGCATTAGTTAGATGTAGCTGAAGCATGCAGACAGGAGGGGGTCAAAGGTCAGCAGGGGGGTGTAGTGATTTTAAGTTGTGAAAACATCCAGATGACCCTACATCCATTAAACGACCATTAGTCTGTCTCTGGTCAGCTCCTGGACTTATTTATAACGGGCAACAAGTGGCTGCTAACAGCTGGTGAGGAAGCAGCTGAACGGGGAAAAGATGAGGCTGAGAGGTAATAATTATATTGACTATTCACCTGATAAAATGTTCTATTTTCTCTCTCCCGTACTTTATCGATGTAACACACTCTACAGTTGTACAACGAGGAAGTGCTGGACTTGTTCGACTCGACGCGAGACCTCGAGGCCAGGAGGCAGCGATCCAACATCAAAATTCACGAGGACGCAAATGGAGGCATCTACACTGTCGGGGTCACCACTCGCACCGTTACCACTGCAGCTGAGGTCAGCATTCATTTTATTTATGTAGCTCCAAACCATAACAAAAGTTATGTCGGGTCTAGACGGTGCTCTTTATAACATTTACAGAGACCCAACGATTCGCACCATGAGCAAGCACTTGGTGACGGTGGCAAGGAAAAACTTCCTTTTAACAGCACAACACCCCAAACTTCCTAAAAGCAGTTTTCTTTCGCACTGACCTCATCTTTGCCCAGCATTTTTGCTGATGCAGTGGCACATGTTACAAGCTATTCTGCATTTTGTTATTTTACTATAAAAATAATTGTTTTTTCAGTACAATCCAGTCCAAATAAACTTCCTATGAAATGGGAAACATTTGCTCCAAACCACCTCTGGAATATTAAGAGGGCCAGTTTACCAAAATAATCTCACCAACTTCTAGTGCTTTCCACCCATGCAGATAAAGCAGTTTTGGCTGTATTGCACATGTTTTGAGACCTCTATCTCCACCCCAATATTGTGATGGTGAAACATGTCAACATGTCTTTCCAAAAAGAATCCCTGTTAATCTAAATAATCCACAAACCTCTACCACTGTAGGTAGTTTTCTCTTGTACAATTTTCTACTAAAGAAATAGTCCCTATGAAAGCTGATTGTAGTAATGCTGATATCCAAAGTCTCAAAACACTTTCTGCAGAGTGATGTTGAGAGGCAGTATGTTACCTTTTGTTGCCAAAAAACGAAACTCCTCAATTGTGTTATTGCAGACTGGTTCTCTATACTCTGTACAGCTTCTGTATAAATATCATCCTCATGGGTTCACCCAAAAATGTCTGTGATGTTTGAATCCATTTTGTTGGCTTTTATTCCTCCCTCTGTCCTCCTGCCATCCTTTCACCTCTCCTCTAACAGATGATGCAGTGTCTGAAGCTGGGCGCTCTGTCTCGTACCACCGCCAGCACCCAGATGAACGTCCAGAGTTCGCGCTCCCACGCCATCTTCACCATCCACCTGTGCCAAGTTCGAGTCTGCTCACCAGATAACGACGTACGTACTCCAACACACAGCAACAGGTCTCTGCTGCCACTGAACGTGCTTCTGATGTGATTCGGTTAAAACATTTTAATTGTAGCGCTGTTCTGTCTTTTCTCTGTTAGGATAATGTGACAGACAACCGTCTGGCAAACAACTCGGAGATTAATGAGTTTGAGACGCTGACCGCCAAGTTCCACTTTGTGGACCTGGCTGGTTCTGAGAGACTGAAGAGGACAGGAGCTACAGGAGACAGAGCTAAAGAGGGCATCTCCATCAACTGTGGGCTGGTGAGGAAACTAAGAGCATGTCTGAACCTGGATCAGACGATTTGTATTACACAGTGCACTCACAGGTCATCGTCATGTATCATATTTGTTATACTTATTTTATTATTTATAGGGGTGATGATGCAAAGCAATAAATCTGTTCTGTACCTGCACACATCAACATTCACCAGTAATTTTCTGGAGTAAGATGGCCCCCAGGTGGCCAGAACATGAACTGCACACTTTCTTTCACTAATAAGTGCCATTATTTATTGCTTCACTCAAATAAAGTTAATATTTCTTTTCTATTCCCAATTTAAGCAAATTCTGGAATTGTTTTTACCTTCAAATATCCAACCATGAACTCGTTTTCCCCTGTCTTACCTCAGCTTGCTTTGGGAAACGTCATCAGTGCTCTGGGAGACAGGAGTAAGCGCTCTACTCACGTGCCTTACAGAGACTCCAAACTAACCCGGCTGTTACAAGACTCACTGGGTGGCAACAGGTTTGTGGGGCTGAAACGTATCAAAATATATTTGTATGTATTTGGTAATGGATCACAAACCACAAAAGATGAGAAATAAGCCAGAAGTGCTACATGTAAGTTTCAACCTGTAGAGAGCAGTACTATAGCAACACTGCTTCAAATATTTAATATACCTCACAAGTATGAAACTCATGGGGATTGATCAGCATTCTTCCTTTGTGCGTTCTCCAGTCAAACAATGATGATCGCCTGCATCAGCCCGTCGGACCGGGACTTCATGGAGACCTTGAACACTTTGAAATACGCCAACAGAGCCCGAAACATTAAGAACAAGGTGATGGTGAACCAGGACAAAGCCAGCCAGCAGATCAGCGCCCTGCGGACAGAGATAGCACGACTGCAGATGGAGCTGATGGAGTACAAGACGGTAAGAAGGCTGAAGTAAAAGACGGAGGCTGAGAACAATTCTCATTATAAGTCATTATATTGATTACCCTGTCTGTTGTCCAGGGGAAGCGTATGGTGGGTGAAGATGGCATGGAGGGCATCAACGACCTGGTCCATGAGAACTCCATGCTGCAGACGGAGAACAACAACCTGAGGGTGAGAGTGAAGGCCATGCAGGAGACCATCGACTCCCAGAGAGCCAGACTCACTCAGATCCTCAGTGACCAGGCCAACCAGGTCCTGGCTAAAGCAGGTGAGAACTGAGACAGTAAAACTCATTAATGCTTGTTCTAGCGTAGTAGGCAACAATACAACAAGCTGTATTTACCGCTTCCACCTAATTTCTTCATAATGTTCACTAACAACGCCAATATAAATATAGATATAGAATGTTTTTTTGCATATTATGGATGAAGGTGATGTACTGTAGGAGCAATAAGGGATTGGGTATGAAGGGTAGGTAGATGGAGGGTAAGGGATGAGGATCGAGGGATGAGTAGGAAAATTAGGGTTGTGGATGGATGGAAGAGTTTGTAGATGTCAGCTGGTGGTGAGAAGAAGGAAGGGGAACCAGGAGAGAGTTGAGACTCTTGAGCGGGGGCGCCGTCTCTTCTTTGCTCAAAGGAGCACCAGTGGTTCCTGTAAAAAAAGAAAAAGGGGTTTGAGGGAGAGATGTGGAAGAGTCTTAGAAGAATTAAATGGATAAAGTGTGCTTAAATACTTTATGTGCAGAAATGGCCTGAGTTTGAAGCGTGGTCTTTGTTCCCAAGCCTAGCTATAAAACTTTATTTAGCTGCTTAGCTTTGACATGTTTGGCACATACACATACTTTTTGCTATCTATTACCAGATACTAAAATTTGAATGTAATCATCTGAATTTGAAATGTAGTTTTAATGTTGATTTAAGTACAAAAACGTAAGCTATCATTTGCTTTAATGTTTTAGCAAAACTTTACAGCCATGCTAGCTGCTCCTACTCAAAGGTGCATTGCGCTAAACACTAAGGTCAATATGCTAATATGCACACAATGACAATGCTAACACGCTGATGTTTAGCTTACAAGGTTGACCATTTAAGTTAAGTGTGTTAGCAAGCTAACGAATTAGGACTAAACCCAAAGTACAGCAGAGCCTGATGGGTAAATCATTTGTTTTATGGATTTTAGTACTAAAAATTATTTGATAAATTAAAATTTCAGAACTGGCTGTCATGGAGTAGTAGAATTGGAAAGGTACTGAATGTACTGAATGTAACCAAAATCAAATAACTTTTTTAATAACTTAAAAACTGAGTCGACACGTTACCATGAGTCCATGTTAAAGTGATGCCTCTGCTTATAGGTGAAGGCAACGAAGAGATCGGGAACATGATTCAGAACTACATCAAAGAAATCGAGGAGCTCAGGTATGTAGTGACCTTATTTTTAATTATATTTTATTTAACCAGCAGTCATAACCACTTAGCACAGGCACACACACACACACTGCAACTACTGAGTAATGTTTAAGTAACTGTGCACAGAAAGAAATATCTCCACCAACATACAGTGAAAGGAAGAAACGAGCAAAGAAAGCATTCAGACCCCAAATGTTTGTTTCTTTAATCAGGAAGTCACTTTGAGATCTGTTGAAAGTTTTACAGCAAATAAAAACACTTGTTCATGTTGTGTGACAGTTCTAACACTTCCCTCCTCTCTCAGAGCTAAGCTTTTTGAAAGTGAGGCCGTGAGCGAGAACCTCAGGAAGACTTTGTCACGGGCCTCCACTCGCAACTCGCTGTACGCCGGCCCCGGCTCCTTCTCGTCCGCCCTCCTCGCCCCTGAGAAGGAGGCTAACGAAGTCATCGAGATGGCCAAGAAAGACCTGGAGAAGCTGAAGAAGAAGGAGAAGAAGAAGAAGAAGAGGTATGGTGTGCAATTTGTCGCTTTGGAGACACTTTGTGTGTGTGTCGCCTGTTTGTTTTTGGTTGGATTGAAACTTCCTCGGAGGGGACATGAGCACTGTGAGGAAACTACAACGAGAGAGAGTCTTGATGTTTGTCTGTTGTCATGGCGAGGGTGTGTGACCTGGTGTGTTTTGGGTAATTATCTCCTGACTCCCTGCAGTAGCACTTTACACCCTGATGTTTCTTTAATGGGATGAGACAAGATGATAATGACGTTGATGATGATGTTTTTTCTGCACACTTTAGCCCAATTTATGATGTCTGTACTTGCAAGGGCCATCTTAATATCTTCACATTAGAAGGGTGACATTTAATTTATGATCTGCTAAATAGAAATCTGTCTTAGTCATCTGCATCTCTTTAATCAGGATTCATCTTTTGAACACACTATGTCTGTAAGAGTGTCCGCACTCACCTGCTCTTTCTCGCTGCTCTCCCACTCTCTTAATATTCCCTCACTTGCCCCGACTTCTGCCGCCTGTCTGCCCCCCCCTACCTGCCTCCACACCTCCACACCTCACCATCCTCACCCCCACCATCCCATCCCTTCTGTCTCTGAAGACTAAGGCGATATGAAGAGAATCACCACCACACAGCAGTTGAACACGACAGGTTTGCTACACCCCCACCCAGGATTGGGTCAAATCTGAAATTGGTCAGACTGAAGTGTACCAAGTAATTGACAGGATTTCAGTTGATTCTTGACCTGGGTCCAAACCCAAATCTCCCTTTCTAAGTTCCCAAAGTAACTAATCTCTAACTTCTTCTGCGCCTACAGGTGGTTTACACTCCTGGAGGGAAGCAGATGTTTTAACCAGCTCTTACCTCTTCCTCTTAACCCTTTTGTTTGTCTCCTTTCTCCTTCTTAACTGCACACGGAAAGATGTTGATCAGATTCATCCTAAGTCCTTGGATTTAAAAAATAGGATTTGGAGTTGAGAAACAGTTCTCGATCATCATTTTTTAAGATGATGATCTGTAGAATTTGGTCAACAAATCTTAGAAGTGTGTGGCAACACTTCTTCGAATGAAATCAGTTTGTGTCTTTCCCAGTGTATCGTTAATGTTGCAGTGAAATCATCCATTAATCAACACTGATTCCACATCTGTTCCTGATCTGATCAAGTGTATAATCATTTGCATGTGCACTTTACCCATCCTTGTTGTCATTTGAATTGCAGTTAATTCCAAATCTGACCTACAGTATCGACAAGAACTCGTCCTGGTTGGTAGCCGCCTAACAGTCTGTTCCTCTTTCAGTGTTATCAAAGAGGAAGTGCCAGACAACGAGCAGGAGCGAGGCAACGATGAGGCAGAGGTGGTAGGTGGAGGATCACTAAATCAGTTGTTTATATTGTGTTTATATGAGTGTGTAGTCTTCTTCATGTGTGTGCTTATATGTTGCTAGGAGGGCAGCGACCACGAGGAGGGCGAGGATGCCGACGGAGAGGAGGAGGACTTTGACGTGGCGGGAGAAGAGACGTCTGACGAGTCTGACTCTGAGGAGCTGGAGGAGAAAGGTACAGTTGTCTGATTAACTGTCTGAAGTTGTAGTTGCCAATAAAAAAAAGGGAGAGGCATCGGGATCTAATGATGCGTTTGTGCGGCAGAAAACGTCCAGGCCGACCTGGCCAACATCACCTGTGAGATCGCCATCAAGCAGAAGCTGATAGAT
The DNA here is from genome assembly GCA_033000465.1 of Sciaenops ocellatus. Classification (NCBI taxonomy): domain Eukaryota; kingdom Metazoa; phylum Chordata; class Actinopteri; family Sciaenidae; genus Sciaenops; species Sciaenops ocellatus. The sequence continues at coordinate 7,535,667 of CP136889.1, forward strand.
GAGCTGGAGAACAGCCAGCGGCGTCTGCACACTCTCAAACAGCAGTACGAGCAGAAGCTGATGATGCTGCAGAACAAGATCAAGGACACACAGCTGGAGAGGGACAAGGTGCTGCATAACATGGGTAAGAGGCACATGCAAACAGACACTTGACTCCTGTGACAAGCCTTTAAATTGCTAACTAAAACCGATAAAATAAAGCAAGAAAAACAAAAGAAAGGTCATCCTTTCATCGTTTTCTTGTCGTCTCCAGGCACAGTGGAGTCGGGTACGGAGGAAAAGGCCAAGAAGATCAAAGTGGAGTATGAGAGGAAGCTGAGCTCCATGAACAAAGAGCTTCAGAAGCTCCAGTCGGCTCAGAAGGAGCACGCCCGCCTGCTGAAGAACCAGTCGCAGTACGAGAAGCAGCTCAAGAAGCTGCAGCTTGATGTGACGGAGATGAAGAAGACCAAGGTAAAGGGATGGGTTGTGTGTATTTTCTTTTCAGTTTCTCTGTCAGACTCGTCTTGTTAGGGTGCTGATTTCCTCCTGCTTGGTTGTATTTGCCCGCCAGGTGGCGCTGATGCGTCAGATGAAGGAGCAGCAGGAGAGAAACCGAGCCACAGAGTGCAGGAGGAACAGGGAGATCGCCTCTCTGAAGAAAGACCAGCGCAGAGCAGAGGTGAAACAGATGGAAACATACACTCAGAGCTATTTATGTCATTTTTTGACAAATTATTTGTCATGGTACTTTATTATTTTTAGTTTATTTTATAGACAAGCCAAGATAAAGTGTTAACCCACCTAAACTCAAGGTTTTTAGGTTAATATGCCTCAAAAGAAATATTTTCTTCATCATAGTTAATTCAAATTTTAAAAAAAAATAGATATTTGTTGATATACTTGGTTGATTCTTGTCATGACTACATACTTAAGGTCATAGTTTACCAACTTACCTTTGTGACATGATATTCATTTCTTCTTACAGCATCAGCTGAAGCAGATGGAGGCCCAGAAAAGACAACAGGAGCTCGTTCTTCGCAGGAAGAATGAGGAGGTGGGACACACACACACACACACGGAAGAGGATGGGTTTGCATCCACTGTTGTTTTTCTCTAATACGCAAAATAACTTTCTCTTTTATGTGAACTTTATCAGGTCACAGCTCTGAGGCGCCAAGTGAGGCCCGTGTCCGGGAAGGTGAGCAGGAAGGTGAGCTTACCCGAGTCTCTCCAGGAGCCGTCACATAGAGCCACCCCGGGGAGGATGCACACCTCCGGAGCATCCAATGGAGCCAGGTACTGCATCTGAGCATGTGTGTTAAGGTGTGTATCACACAGTCTGGTTTTAATACTTATAAAAGAGCCGTGTGTTTCTTCTCAGGAGCTCTCCAGTGCGGATGGGAAGTATCTACCTCAGCAGGACAGCCAGGGCCAAATGGCAGTCACTGGAGAGACGTGTCACTGACATCATCATGCAGAGGATGACCATCTCTAACATGGAGACGGATATGAACAGACTGCTGAAGGTAACACAACACATCATCAGATTGAAGATAAAACCTTCCTTTCCTTCCGGTCTCCTCTCCTCTCATTGCCCTCTCTGCCACCACTCTAGCAACGGGAGGAGCTGACCAGACGGAGGGAGCGAGTGTCCAGGAAGAGGGAAAAGATGGCGGTGGAGGGCGCAGACGCCGACCGCTCGCTGGCCTCGCTGAACGAGGAGCTGGAGTCTCTTAGCGCCAACATCGACTATATCAACGACAGCATCGCCGACTGCCAGGCCAACATCATGCAGATGGAGGAGGCCAAGGTGAGGTCCTTTGTAGTCATGCATTCATAAATGAAAGTAAAGGTGCAAAAGGAAGGATTCTTATATCATATTTTGCCTTTTCAATGTACTTCATGAATTGTGGTGTACTGTATAAACACAGTTGAAGCAGTACCTTGAATGTCTCATTACCTCATTGGCTAGTTATTGCCTGTACTGGACTGTAGCCCTCAGGCAAACAACAGGGAAGTAATTGCACATTTAAGCAACGCTGACAAGTACAGTAGGTCCATCAGCCTCATGATGCACAATGACAGCACTTATATGATAAACAAAAATATAATTTTACAAATGTTTGACGGGTTTTTGCTCTGCATGGCCTCATGTGGCATTTTCATTCTGAGAAACTCTCATGGACGGTGTCCAGAAATGAATTATTATTGAGCTGGCTGCCTCTGCACCTGTTTGTCCAAGTGTTTTTTTTTTAAATCCTGTGGCTGGTCACTGGTGCTAAAGTCAGTGGCATTGTAATAATGTTGTTTAAGTCGAATATCTGAGTTGGCAGGTGCTGACACTCCATGTTGGCTCACATGCAAAAACTGGAAACAGTGCGGGTTCAGGATTAGGATGCTACTAGCTGTTTGTACTAGTGATTTACTAGATTGGGTTGCAGTTAACTAGTAGAGTTAACTAGTAAAGTGGAAAGAAATGTGTAAATTAGTTGTTAGGTTTGTAGTGCTGCTGCCCAGTCAATAGCAGCCACCTATGTAAACAGGAAGTAACAGTAGGCTACCATCAATAGCTGTAGTAGCTAACTAAGCTAACTTTAGTAGCTATAACTTTCAAAAATTTAGGTAGTGAAATGATTTTTTAAACTCACCTGACAGTTATAAATGTAGCTAGGTCTGTATACATGAAGACATTTATAAAGGTTACATTGAATGGGAAATATCAGATTAAGCTAACCTAGCCTAACATTATCGATTAATTTGAGCTATTGGTGTAACATTTTGTAAATTACGATAGGGTATGCTGTAAAACAGTTATTTAACAGTATTTTAACCTAATGTCATGCCCGTAGTCACAACCAATTTTCTATTCTAGCATGTAACATATTACACAGGGTTCTGATCATGACTAACCGAGGTCAGAAGATAGGGCTGTCTCACTCTTTAGACACAACGGATAGGTACATAATGTAGAAGCCTCTACAGAGTCAGATAACAATGTTGCATATTTTCTTGTTTGTAGACTAATGAGCATTTATGGACATTGATTAGTTGTGGCATTTTGAAGGCAGATAGACTTCTTCAGAATTGAGGCGGCATCATGACAAGTGGATTGATCAATGCTCCTTTCTCCTTCATCAATAAACCTTTCAGCATAAAACATCTTGGACCTGTGTACTTTCTTTCCACTGACTGAAATGACCATTGATTAATACAATGCACACCATTACCTATTTTAATACCTTTAATAAATGGATATATATTAGCAAGGTATCCCAAATCCCAAGACACACTATGGACAAATATTCCAATACTCTTCCAATGCCACTGTACTCAATGTGTTATTACTCTCGGCTGCAGGAGGAAGGAGACACAGTGGATGTGACTGCCGTGATCAGCTCCTGTAATCTATCAGAGGCCCGCTTCCTTCTGGACCATTTAATCACTATGGCCATCAATAAGGTACCTATAGACCATGCTGACTTAATGTTGTTTTAGTCGTAATGGTATTACTGTGTCTTTAGCTGCATTCACATACACTACATTTACCTCTATAAGATTTATGATCCCATCATGTTAATCCATCATACATGGATCAAATATAAGATAACATGATATCTTTTATTGTTTATATATTATCTGTATCTTCTTAAATAAATGGACTGGATGAATTTGATTGCATTGTGATTGCTGGTGCATGCTGTTGGTTGTTGTGGCAACTTAAATACAATTTGTCTGCTCATCGTGATCTTGCTTTTGTAGCCACGGCTCCTTTATAAGATTGAATCTAATGAGGCTTCAAATAGGCCAACATGATTAAATTAAGTTTCAATTAGATTAGATAAGATTAGATTTAATGAAACCTGATTGGTCCAGTGAGGAAATGCATTCAACCCAGCAGAAAGGAACAAATGAAGAAGTGGAAGTAATCAGAGACAACTAAAGGTAAAGACACAGATGACCCATCTGCTGTGTGGTCATTATCAGGGTCTGCAGGCCTCTCAGAAAGATTCCCAGCTGAAGGTGATGGAGGGCAGGCTGAAGCAGACGGAGATCAACAGCGCCACCCAGAACCAGCTGCTGTTCCACATGCTGAAGGAAAAAGCTGAGATCAACCCGGAGCTGGACGCTCTGCTGGGCAGCGCTCTGCAAGGTGGGGAAACGCCACAACAAATTGATGCCGTTCTGAGCATGTCAAACACAATCACCTTTTTTTAATCACCATTTCTTTCACCATATGGCTACAATTTGTTTTGCACGCCTTGTATTGATACTTTGTCGTGGAAATATTACATCATAAGAGAAAACACGTCTGTCTTTTATTGGATTGTTCATGAAACTAAAACCTATAAGAAGGCCTGTAAAATAAAGAGTAGCCCTTTTCTCATCTCTGGGTTTGATTTTGATTTGATTGTTTTCTTTGTTTGTTGTGTTGGTGTGAATTCAGAGTTAGGTTACCTCTCACCAGGTGAGTATGAGATGCATAGCAATGTGTTTGAGAGAGTATGGCACATGTGCACTATAAGATTTCCACTAAATTTACCCCGAATTAAAGACAAATATTTCACTTCGATGTTGGGCCAAAAAACTCATATTTAGTTAGCTGATTCTTGCCCTGTATATAGACTCAAGACAAGATGTAGATGTATTGTAAGTTGTAACTGATATGTTTCTTTAACATTTCAAGCACATTTAGTGCTTATGGTATTTTTAAACTAAATTCAGAAATCTTGTAGTGTGCATTGACCCTCAGTCCTCCTTTTGAAAACTAACCAGTTGAAGTAACTGTGCCATGACGTGCATGATGTGTTAAGTTACCCCACCTGCTAACAAGCCCCACTTACTCAGGTTGTCGCTAAAACTAAACGGCAGTAAAAATCCACGCTGCAGCAGGACACAGCAGTTTGCGTTTGTGCATTTCTGTGTTTGTATCTGCAACACTGTAGCTTCCAGTCACCTTACACTAATGACACTCGATGTCCCCCTTTGTCTAAAACTAAACCTGGTGACCCCTGACCTTGTTATGAACCACTGAAGCTGAAATTGTTGTGCTGTGATATTTAGCTTTCTGAATAGATGTGAAAATACACTTTGTTAGCAGACTCTACAATTAAGGGGAAAAAATATATACTACTTATATAAATCCTATTTTTCTCTATGTGTGTTAATGTGTATGTGTTTTACTTTACAGAGAATGGAGATGACAGCAGTAGTGACGAGTCCGCCACCAGTCCGGCCACGGAGGGCAGGTAAACACATTTAGTTCACATTTTATCCTTTTTTCAGGTCAAAAATAGGCAGCTTATATAATTTTATTCCCTGTGTACAATGACTAGCTCTCTTCAAAGCACAGGTGTAATTGATAACATTAATTATGGCTGCACTCCATTCAGGCATGTCACTTCCTGTGTCTCGGTATTGTAAATACCGGCTCACTGGGTCACTTAAATGGATAGTGTCATTAATTACACCTGTGCTGTGGAAGAGGGCACGTTTACGGCACACAGGTGTTTTTAATTCTGCCTGATTAGACTCAGGCTCAGGTTGATGTTTGGCAGAGCTGGTAGTTATAAAATGTCCTACATGTATTAATACAGATGATAAAGGACATTTGAACCAGGAGGAAGATGACAGATGTCAATCAAACACAGTCTGTCCAAGCCCACACAGTCCTGTGCAGAGGTCTAATGAAAACACCTGTGTGGGTGGACACTTATATATTAGCTTATTACATGGTGGAAGGGGATATTATTGGTATGTTAGCATAGCTAAGTACATTAGCTACAGATACAAAAACAACCATTTATGCTCTAAACTGCTTGTCCCTTTCAGTGTTGTGATTTAATACAGAAACAATACAAGTTTTGCTTTGTGTGTACAATAAAAAAAACATGGATACGTAATGATAGAACTAATATGTGCATGTGAGACACGAATCAAGGCTTATTCAAAGACCTCCCCATTACAAAAATTGACCATATATACAATAAAGTTCAAAATAACTGTGAATGTCATTCACAGTGGAAAGCTGGAAGCAGTACTCGATGTTCTGCATTAATTACAGCTGATATGTTGCTAAAATGTTTTTATTTTCTTTTACATTTCACATCCCTTTTAGTTTAAGAGCCATGTAAATGTTTTTTTAGCCATGCTAATACATGGCAATGTTGGTGTTATATATAATAACATATAATATATAACAGCAGCTGGCACCCATGCCAATATATATAAACAAAACATCAGTTTGCCTACTGTATATATGTCCAGACCAGACAATAACACAACCCCTCCCCAGTCACTGCCAGCAAGCCATACATTTGATTTGTATAAGTTTATAGGTCTCTTCATGTAGCATTACCATCAGGTCAACATTATAGACATCACTTTGTCATATAGTTTGGTTCATGACCAAATACTTGCACATCTAATGACATCTTTAGCTGTGCTTTATGTTAAGTGCTACTTCAAATGTTAGCATGATAAACTAAGATGATAAACGTGGTAAACATGATACTCACTTTACATTAACATTGAAAATACCTGACTTTGTTTCAGCACCCTGGCATCAGATCTAATGAAGTTATGTGGTGAATCCAGACCGAGAAGCAAGGTACTGTACTGTGCATCTGATACACTGATACACATACCGTAACAGTAAAAGTCAAAAACATATTTTTCCGTTACATATTAGTGATTTATTTGACAGTTACTAACTGCTTCATTGACTCGTGAGTTAGCTGAATATTGAGCCAAACTATTCTGGTCCTTCAGGCTCGTAAGCGGACCACCACCCAGATGGATCTGTTGTATGCCAGCAGTGGGGATCTGTCCTGCGAATCCCCCACCGGAGACTTCTCTGCCCCTCTGCTGCCCCTGTCAGAGCGTCTGGAAGGGCTGGCAGACACGCAGGGTCACGCACTTGGTCAAGCCCCCGACCGCGAGAAAACAGTTTCCCCATCTGCACTGTCTGCCAGGCCAGCTGGCATGTAAGTGTTTAAGGCAATGTTTCTCAGTGGCAGACAAGATTTTCTGTTTGAATATTCATTTTGGTGCTCGGATTATTATTACAAGTTCAGTATTCAGTACAGATTAATTCTAAAATGTGGAAAAAGTTTGGTAAGATTCAGTCCACACTTCCAGCCTAATGACGTCTTATTTATTACTGACTAAATAACTCTTTTGCTGTCTGCAGTTCTGGATCCAGGTCACCTACAGGGACTGAGAGGAGGCAACTGGAGCGTTCGCCCCTCAGCCGAAGGAAGGCACAAGACAAAGGATCCACGCCGACACACATCCCAGCACCTACACACATCCCAGCACCTACACACACACCTTCGCTCAGCACAGCAGAAGCTAAAACTAAAGGCAGCGACTACAAATCACTGTAAGTGAGAAGCACCATCAGCAATGATGCTTTAGATTTTCTTTCTTCACATTTCAAATAGCTTATATTTCATCTTTTTCTCATTCAGGTTGGAGGAGTCACCTGTATTTGAAGGCCACAGGTAATGTTCATCTCTAAAGTCTCCTTTTTAAACACTTTTAAAACACAAACTTAAAAACATCTTTGCTTTTATCACGTCATGTGTATCGTAGAGGTGTGATCAACCCTGTGACGGCGCCTAAGAACAGCCGTGGGGCCAAACTTCAGTGCGTCTACGTAGCAGAGGGACACACCAAACCTGTTCTCTGTGTAGATGCCACAGATGATCTGCTCTTCACGGGATCCAAAGGTTAAAAACTAAATTGTTTGCAACTCAGAAAACATTTCTTTCTTTTAAAAAAAGTCTGACACGTGCTTTGTGTGCGTGTTTTCAGACCGAACGTGTAAAGTCTGGAACTTGGTGACGGGTCAGGAGATCATGTCTTTGGCAGATCATCCCAGCAGTGTCGTCTCAGTCAGGTACGAGTATACAGCAATAGTATATGTTAAATTGCAGTTATAGAAGTATTTAGTGGTAGTACAAGGGGTCTTTTTTATATTTCAGGTACACTTCTAGCCTCGTCTTCACTGTTTCTACTGCTTACATCAAAGTCTGGGACATACGAGACTCTGCCAAGTGTATCCGCACACTCACGTAAGTACCACTGTGTCTTCTTCATCTTTGCAGCTTAACATTGTCTAAGTACAATGCATCTAACTATGATTTTGTATATCTGTGGATGTCAGGTCATCGGGTCAGGTGGGTTCAGGCGACACCTGTTCCTCCGCCAGGAGTTTATCCATCCCACCAGGAGAGAGTCAGATCAACCAGATTGCTCTCAACCCTTCTGGCTCTTTCCTCTATGCTGCCGCTGGCAATGCTGTGCGCATGTGGGACCTCCGCAAGTAAGTTCAAACACAGATCAGAGTTTTAGTTGTGCAAATCATTCAGATGGAACATAAATAATCCCCCTTTTTTGCAATTTCTCTCTAGGTTTGTGTCCACAGGGAAGCTGACTGGCCATTTGGGACCTGTCATGTGTCTGACTGTTGACAAATTAGGCAGTGGACAGGATGTTGTCCTCACCGGCTCCAAAGACCATCATATTAAAGTAAGAGAGACAAAGACACACTTAAAACTGTAATTACATTCCTATTTCTGCGTATATTCAACAAACTATTTGTTTTTTCAGATGTTTGAGGTGGCAGAAGGTGCTCAGGGCAGCATCACCTCCAGCCATACGTTTGAGCCCGCTCATCAAGACGGCGTGGAGTCTCTTGCAGTGCACGGGGACGTTTTCTACAGCGGCTCCAGAGACTACTACATCAAGAAGTGGGACTTAACTAGTCAACAACTGCTACAGGTACGCTGACACCATAGCAGCAGAAATCAAAGCTTTTTTTCCCACCAGGTTTGAATTTATGTGGGCTGAAAAAACTTTTTAAAAACTACAGCGTGTAAACTCTGGCTGTTGTTTCCTCTAGCAGTCTGTCAGTGCCCAGGCAGACTGGGTTAGCGCTCTGGGCGTGGTTCCCGGTTCCCCGGTGCTGCTCAGCGGATGCAGAGGAGGGCTGCTTCGCCTCTGGCACGCTGACTCACTTGCGCCCCTAGGCGAGGTCCGGGGACACGACAGTCCCATCAATGGCCTGGCTACTAACAGCAGCCAACTGTTCACTGCCTCAGAGTGAGTCACGAATACTCATTTGAATTCTCATCACCAAGTCTGCGATTCTATCAAACATACTAAATGTTTTGAACTTTCTCCTTTTTGTCTTGTCAGTGACCGCACGGTGAAGATTTGGGAAGCCAAAGGGTCTCTGGAGGAAGGAGTCCACTGACACCTACTTCATCATCATCCCCAGACAGACCTGAAATCGAGGATCTTCTACTGGCCTTTACCCAATCAAGATGAATAATTTGTTAGGCAACTACATCGTCAATAACTTGTGTTGGATGGAAGCCCAAAGTGGTTCTGGGTCCTGAAAGGTCCCAGTCTGAAAAATAATTCTTTAAACAACACTGATTCTCAGTTTCAGGAATCGGGATCAGTTTCAGGGCAGTGTAATCAGACGCAACTGATCAAAGTCTTTCAAGCTGAGCGTACTTCCTGATTTTTTTAGGTCTAGACAGATCACAGTGGAGCCCATCAAGTCTCCAGTAAGGCCACAAGGACTACAGAACAGCTACGTTGGACAGCAGCAAAACTGCGACAGAAAAAATTGAATGAAAAAAAAAAATGGATACATGGATCTTAATCGACTCAGAAGCCTCTCCTGTGCTTTCTACATTCCTCTCCTCAGTTCAGCACTATGACAACATGGATACCTTCTATGCGTATAGTCGGTTTTTCCGGCACTGTTGAGAAAACCAATAACTGGTTTTGGCTAAATGCTGGTCCATCAAACTGAGTCTGTGTCCCAACACAAGACACAGAGATCTCCTTGCTCTCTGTGTGAGTGTGTCTATGATGTGTTGTGTCTTCCTGTCTCCAGGTCATTTTGGGTATGTGTGTGTGTGTGTGTGAGTGTGTCCTCTGTAACCAAGGACCAAATAACTACTGAAACTGCAATGGTCTTATTCTTCAGCTGTTACTGCCAAACCCTCTAGTGAAACATGAGAGGCCTCTACCATACTGCGCTCCTTTGACAGGCTCCTTTTCCCCCTTTATCCTTCAAATTTCTGTATTTCCTCTAGTGTTAAGTAGTGTTTTCGTCAGCGTTAAGTTCATTAAATCAACTGCTGACTGGTATTATCTCTCTATAAAACAACAATAATCATACATACCAAAGCTTAAAAGCTACTTAGTCAAGCAGTCACTCAAACAGATAAACACAGTATCTACAAACTAGAGTTGCAGCAGCATACTGATACCATGTTATACAGTTAGCTTACCGTGTACTTGCTTATCTATGAAACAATATTAAATTCTACTGTATTAGTGAAATTAAAATAACATAGGACCACACATTTGGTGAAATTATAATAAAACGTTCAACCTAGACAACTGGTATACCGTTAAACCATGATATTTTCAGTTATCGTACTGTGAAAAACTGTTGCAACCCTACTACAAACAAAAGGTTTCCTTTAGCTTCTTTGGCAATTTGCACTAATAAAGTAGTCTATAATTTAATCCCCCCCCTTTAAATATATGATTTAAAGTTATCTTAACCACATCAGATTATGTAAATTCCTCTTGTTTCAGATGCTACAGTTACTGCTACTCTGCTAAGCTAGGCTAGTTAGCTTTTAGCAGGACTAGCTCAACTGGATCCAATTTAGCTGCTGCCTTATTTATGTGTTATAACAAACTTTTTAAATGCAGCAAAGAGATAAGAAAACGTGGGTGAATTAGCTTTCACCAGCTAGCCTTAACTAGCGAGCGTGTAGCAGTTTTTAACCACTGTTTTTCAAATTTGATATGTTTTTTGTAAGCTCTGTGGTATAGTGATTTTGTAGACAGTAAAAGAGATGTCAAAAAGCTTGGCTCGGCTTTGTAGGGCAGCGCAGTTGTCCAAGTTTTTCAAGAAAAACAGTTACCTCCAGTTAAACCCTGCTTTTAACTGAAAATTGACTTTTTAACACCAGGCAGAATAGCTGTTACATCCAGGTGTCTTAGTGTTTCCCAAACAGCTTCAATATTTCAGTCAATCATGTGTCACAAATAGCTGCAGGGTTTCTGGTTTCAGTATTTTCTTTTGACAGTTTCCAACTATTTGTAGCCTCTAAGTGTTTTAGTTTCCTCCACCGAATGGCTTCTACTTTCCTTCACACTCCTCTCTGGCTTCTCTGATCTGCATCTTTTAGGTCTCCAGCAAACATTATCTCACTTACAGGATTTAGATTTTTCCATTGAAAAGGTTACTCACTATAGTATTTACTTTCTCGAGCTGTGCAACACTTCAAAAGCTGAAGTACGACTCTGGCAGCAAGTGCTTTTAGGAAACCTTTGCTTGAGTCGTAAGTCATTCATGTTGATGGCCTCAAGTCATGAGACATGCGTGTTTGTGAGAGCATCTGTTTCTGAAAGATGCGTGTATGTGTGTGTTTTTCAATCCATATGTTGCGGAAAGTTCTCATTCTGTTCACCTCTGCTGTCTGTAAACTGCACGCATGCTGCAGTTAACCATATCAAACATCATTCAATCGTTTAAATGTGAGTCTAAAATGCTATTTATTTATTTTTTCGTAGATTTTTGACTTTGCTGTCGCGTCTTCATGATCAGTCTGCGATTTTGACCTCATTTCCATCTAATGCCTCCGATGTCTTAGCATTATAGATGAGGGACTGCTCATATGGGATGGATTTCTCCATAATCAGAGCCGTATTATCATCGCCTGGCATCGCCAGACTAATTCACAAATGTAAATTAATACCTGAGCAAATGGAACATGAGCTTGCAGATTCATCTGGTTCCCAGGCTAGTATTATCAGTGCCTGTAATAAATCCTAAACTGTAGGTAATGACGGTAGAATCACTACCTGATAAATGCGGACTATCCCTTAGGCAACCATTTTGTTATGAACTACTGTATTATGAGTATCCTTTAAATGTATTGCTGCTCTTGTTCGGATATTGGAGGTAGTCAATGGGACTCAATTAATTGCACTGAAAAATCGAATTGTTTGCAACTTTAAATCAGCTTTCCCCAACTGTCTCTCAACATAGCTTAATACACAAGACTGAAATACAGTAGATTAATTACATCGACAGGTTTTTGGTCCCATTGACTTGCACTTAAATTTCTAAATGAATAACTCCCAAAAGGAAGCAATATGAGCTGTGAGTATTCCTAATTGATAATAAATCAGATGCTGCTTAAATTCCTTATTATCTCTCTAATTGTAGTTTTATTTTGAAATTTGACTGTAAATCTGCTCTTGTGTAAATACGACTGTTGTTTTCTTCCTGCTGATTCTTCTTCTGCATAATTTCAAGTGATTGAAATATCAGATGCAGTGTGAAAATAAAAAAAAATGATTTCACAAGCGTAATGTCTTTATGTATTTTATTTTTCTAGTCGTGTATTAATGTGTTATGACCACATGGTGGTAGTACTGTATAATGACAGGTGGTGTACTGGCTACGTAATTTTATTGGATTTAGGATTTTGCAAACTTTCATATTTGTGAGTTTGAAACGACACGGTTAATGAAAGCTGCTGCAGGCAGTCTGTTTTTCATGTTTTATTTGGTGCTCAGTGGTTACCTCCAAGTGTCCCCCAAATTTTATGAAGAGGGGGTTATGGGAGTACTGATACTAGAAAGAAAATTCACCGCCTCACTATAGATACATAAGCCTATGTTAACTCAAACACATGACATGATCCCTTGCTCACTAAATTATCCTTTAATTATAACTTCAGGCAGTAATATTGTATCCTCTCCGGCGTGGTAGACAGATAAAGACGAAGAGAGGTGAAAAAGGCTAAGAAACTCCCCCTGAAGACGCAAATTAATGTGAACAGTGATGGAAGGATCAATATTTAATGTTCAGCTGTACTGAGAGCAGCAGAGTGTTAATTGGCCTCGCAGGAGCAGAGCACTGACTCGTGACGGCCTCACACTGCCTTATGTGTGCTGTGTTGAACGTCCTTTCTTTTTTATTGCATTTTATACTGTTCTAATGAGTGCTTTCAGGTGACATACCACACCTCCACAATGTATCTTTTAACTCAATTAACTCAACATAACTTATTTCCTTTTTCTGCTGTTTTTCACATTCTCATTCCAAGAAATGAGACTGATTTGCATTAATGTCATAACATTAGTCAGCTTGTAAATTAGTTGACATCTTGTCCTTACTATATAAAGTTATGATTCCAACACATCACATTGCATATTCCACTGACAGCTAACAAAATTATCAGGTGATGGATGTTCAGCAATGCCTCACTTGCTTACTTGCTGTATTTTCAAAGTTTAAAAGTCAATATGCAACACTAACCATCATCTTTTTCTCACCTTCAAGGAATAGTTTGCAGCGTGTGCTTTTTTTCCTTTATTGTTGAAAGTTTGATGAGAAGATCAATACTACTCTCATGTTTATACACTAAATATGAAGTTAGAGCTAGCAGCTGGTTGGCCTAGCTTAGCTTAGCACAATGATGGGAAGCAGGGAAAAACAGCTAGCTGGGCTCTGTCCAAAGGTTAAAGAGGATCCATATACCAGCACATCTAAATTAATATGTACCAGTATGATTTTATCTGTACAAGCATAAAACTGCAGTTCCTCTAATGGCCACTTGAGGCTGACTACAGAATGAGTCAATCTCCATAAGCCCCCATACTAAAATGTCCAACTTCACAGCAGAAATAAACATGTTTACAGCCTGGTACATTGAGCAGGCTTCATTGAGCATGCCTCAGGTCCACCAATGATGCACATCTTTGCAGATTTTTAGTTTAGCCAGGAGCTGGAAAAAGCAGGACTACCAACATGATGACGGCCAGAGCCACAGATTCAGAAACCTGTGGGTGATCCACTCTGTATACTGTCAGTGCTTCCACTGTGACACTGACTAATCTGGTCAAAATATAGTTTGAGCATGTACAGTAAGTTTTGTTTTTCATACATGAAACTGAAGGTTAGCTAGCATTTTCTAGCATCCCTGGTTGTAGTTTCATATAACAAAGAATACAGATCTAAATCTAAATCTTAACAAGGAGTAAAATATTTAGCAAAATACTGAAGTATTACATTGACATAATAATTTCAAACATCAGGCCTAACATTACCCTACTCCAGAACTCTCTAGATTTGATATTTCTCACTTTTTGTAACATCAGGTCATTTTAAAGGATACAGGCAAGGTTGGATGACAGTGTTACCTTGTTTAAGCCTACCAGTTTGTCATCTATCAAACTATCAACGCCCACAGTCATCTGTTTGTACACTTTCACTATGCAAGCTAATTACAGGACAGGTTACTGAATCTTGGAAAACACCTGCGTGTCGTCCTAAAATAGCTTTTATTGACCACCTAGTCTTTGTTCCAGCTTCTCAGGATGTTTACCGTCTACGGGAATGAAATGATACTCATATTCCTGGCATACTAGTGTACAAGCCAGATGATCAAGTTTCTCCAGTAATCAATAATGACACACACAGAGTGTGGGCTGAGAGTTCCACTTTCAGTTTAATTGTGGCGTAATCTATGATGAGTTTGGATCATATAACCTCCTCTAATCTGTTCAGTGAACACATTGATTGGTGATGTGTGTGTGAGCCCCACCGGATGCTCTTGTTTCACGGTTAAATCCATCTGAATAATGTGATTTGTACAGCTGCAGGTGCTTTGTATTTACTGAGGGATTAAAATCAATACAGGTTAATTTCTATGTGGAATGGCCTGAGATGAGATTTAGCATTGTGTGTGTGTGTGTGTGTGTGTGTGTGTGTGTGTGTGTGTGTGTGTGTGTGTGTGTGCCAGACTCCCTTCAGCATTTGTGCTTAGGACCGACATAAAAATAGTGAGAGATCTGTCAAATATATAATGGTGTAGCATGCATGCTTTAGATTATTTTTTCTGTGTTATTGTTTGGCCATTAGTTGGTGCATTAGAGGATTTTACTGTGTTTTTCTCTTGGGATGAAATCATGAAATAAATATGGGCATCATTAGCAGCAAGAATGTTTTGTTTTCTGACATTCAGTGAGCTATTCACTTCAACCCGTGATATGAAACGAATTTGCATTTCATTTGTCTGACAACCACAGAAAAACAAAGGCAGAATAGGTTGGTGAAGATGTGATAGAAACAGAACAGGAAAGAGGGAAGAGATAAGGTTTGGGCAAAACAGGCAGAGACAGCCAAGTGGTGGTTAAGGGCGTTTATCTGAGCGGCAATGAGGCTCAGGAGGACAGGGTCAATATTCACCACCCCAGCTCCTATCTCTGAGCGTCCACAGAGTGAATCCTCCGGCTAAAAATACCGATGCTGCTTCTTTATGACCAGAACTGATGAGCCGTGATACTGCTGCTCGCTCTCTTAATGCTGCTACAGAAATCAACCTTGTCCCCTCTCGGCGGATCTCAGTTATCAAGCAAAACAGATTGGGAAGAGCAACATTTTTAATATGCCGGCAAAAGCGTTTTAGCATGAAATTAGAGGGCAGAGCCTTTTGAAGATATGACATCTGTGTTTCATTTACTGAATCAGCTTGAGTTTTTAAGTCCCAACCAAGAGAGCAGCATGAAGAGGTGGAGGTGGAGGCGGAGATGATCAGAAACTATGGGAGATGAACACCAAGCAGGAGAGAGATGTAGTTGATAGTAGCAGCAATAGTGAGCGGGTCAAGTGTGTGCTCTTGTATACATTGGACAAAAGGAGGCTCTCTGCATAATAGTGCAGGTCAGTATCAATTGCGTGACAAGTGATTATTAAACCTGAAGAGCTCTCCAGTTGATCCCTGTGTAGTGATGAGTAAATGAGCACATTAGGCAATAATTTAGGCACGGCTAAGCTGAAAGATGAATATGGATAGGATTTTTTGCCATGCTAGCAGTGCAGATCGCCAAATACCTACAAAATTAACAACATTCCCATCAGCCTCAACCGTACAGTACTTTCTATTTGGTTCTAATTAGCAATTGTTAACATGCTAACATGCTAAACTAAGATGGTGCTTGTGGTAAAGTATAGAGTAAAGTACAGCATCACAAAGCAACAGGTGCTAGTGCATTTCCCAAATTTGCAATAGCCAGTCCAAATAAACGTCAGACTTTTCCTGTACCTTCTACAACAACTCAGTGTACAGGTACAGAGTGTAAGATTTGGAGGTAAATGTCTGATTGCATTGAACTCAACAGTCTCCCGGCTACCCCGCTCGCAAGTTGTTTTCTCAGTTGCTGTCCAAGTCCAGAATGAACTTTGACGTCAGATTTTAAAATGGAAATCAATTCTTTGACAACTGTCAAATCTGCTGACAAAGATCATGTGATGTGAGAAGCTCCAGAACAGCTACCAAACATTGTGATGAGGTGGTTTTCTGAACAGAAACATACATTTTCAAAAGCAGGATGTAATCATGTGCTTGGGTCTATTTGTCTGGATTCTGGGTGATATTATTATTATTTTGTTTATGAAAGTGTTAGACATACAGGAGTAGATGCAGCGCCCCATTCATCATCTCAGCTGAGATGAATGACATTCATAAACATTCATCACACCATAAATTTCAGCCAAGGTTAAATGTATGCATAAAACTTTTGACAACAATTTCTTTTTAATTCTTTCATTTATTAATATTTCCAAATATAATAATTTCTACAAGAAAGAGAAAGAATTGTTCATTACATTTAAACATTATGAACATACAAACATTAATGGTGAATGTACTGTGTGTATGTGGGTCTTTCAATATAGACACATAATTATGCAGTAATTTATTTGTAACAAATGGCCTCATGTTTTATGCATGTTCCTGGATTCAGTAGCTGAATTATGATTAATGAGCATCAACATTCTTAGAGCATGGGTGTATTTTTTTTCTCTGTGTGTGCATATACTGTGTAAACATATTTTGTGCAGTTGCTGTTTAAGGCCTGTTTCCACATCATTTTACATTCCTCTACTTAATGTTTAACAACACTCATAGCAAGCATAGTAAGTTGCTTAAATAGAAGAAGTTGCTTTTATCGTTAAAAGTAAACACATAAACAACTACATTTATTGATTACTATGAAAATACAGTATAGGACAGTATAGACTGCAACAGACTGCTACTCCCACCATGTAAGAAGGAGTGCTACCACAGGTCCTTCATTACAACAGCTCAGACTCTTTAACACCAGCATGACTTCATGACTTTCTTCAGGATTACTTGACTTTTTTCTATTTTGTATTTATGACTAATTTCTTATCCACCTTGTGTACACAAGCTGCTCTAACAAGTGAATTTTCCCCAGTGTGGGATCATAAAAGTCTTTCTTATCTTATCTTATAGGGGAATACACACTTTTCTTCAGGTTGATAAGAGCACTCAGGATCTACAGGGCAATTATTAAGTGTTCTACATAGTTGGAATTTAGTGTGCCAAACCAAAATGCTAAAATCTGCTTTCCAATATTTCAAGAAATTACATTTTGTTATTTAAACAGACAATCTCTTGGATTTAAAACTCCCAAATGAGGAAATTTGGTATAGAAAAAAAGTAGTTTGTAGTTGTAGCAGGTCATGCCCATTGACAGTATAAAGAATGGACGTTGTAATTATGACATCGCCCACAGGTTTCTGAACAGCTGTTTTGAAGCTGACTCTGGAAGCCTCTTCCACCTCCCAGCTCATGTAAAAGTCAGCAAAGACGTGAATCATCAGCGGACCTGAGGTGGGCTGAATGATGCCTGGGTGTTCAAACAAGCCACCTGTAACAGCACCTGCCTGTTAATTTTTACACAACCTTTAGCCTTAGTATAATTTGAAGCAGTGATTTATATAGAAATTCAGTATCAGTGCAGTTGTCATGAACGGGGAAATTATCTATAGAGACCAACAGGCTGTAAACATGTTTATTTCTGCTGTGAAGTTGGACGTTTTAATATGTGGTCTTATGGAGATTGACCCATTCTGTAGTCAGCCTCAAGTGGCCGTTTGAGGAAGTGCAGTTTTTGGCACTTCTGCATTGGCTTTACTTCACAGCCACAGGTTGATGCTTTGTCATGCCGCATGTGAGGCAGAGATGATCTTGGATTAAACACAGATGGACAAGACCTGCACTTGAAACTTCATCATTGTTTCTTCTTCCTACTTGTTGCACATCAGTTGAATTCAAATGAGGAAAAGATGTGTGATAATTCTGCACATTTTTACTTTCAACTAAAAACACACAGCAGAGAAGAGAGAAGCATGATATTTACATGCAGAGAAGGATTTCTTTTCCCTCCACAAATGTCCCCCCCCCCCCCCCCCCCCCCCCCCCCCCCACAAAGAATCAATAGTCACGATATCAAAGCCACGGGCCCTTTTCCCTCTGGTTCACTCCTAGAAATCCACCAACTGAGACTAAATGGATTACTGCACTAGAGAAATAACCCCAGAATCCTTTTATGGACACATTTGGCTTTCAAATGATACATTTGTTCCATATTTTACCTTAAATTATCTTTGATGTACACATGGTGCACTTATAATAAAAATAGAAGGGTGGTTGGAAGATACTTTCATTAGTAATAAAACAACAGTAGTGCTGATAAACTGCTAATTTCACATATTTGCAGCTTATAAGTTGCTAATAATTTTGAGAATACATATATATCAGACAGCTCTCAGTTTTTTGGTTAATGAGTAAGATATGTAAACGAATGGTGGACTTTGGAGTCTACACGCCACAGAAAGCCAGTGGTGCTCTGTGTGGTGCTACAGTCAGGTGGTGATGATGTGATGTTTGCTCACACAAATGGCTTCTGTCTTTCCATCTGTACCCACTGTATGTGTGTGTGCGTGTTTCTCACAGTGTGTGTTCATTCATTTCTACCCCACCCACCCATGTGGTCACAGGGCAGAGGCACGATGTCTGCCCAAAGATGCCCTAATGGATTTTTTTTCAGCAACATCCCACACATTCAACCCAGGGTGTGCATGTGTGTCTGTAAGACAGCTATATTTAGAGATGTGGTTTACCAGTAAACACGGTGAGTAATACTGAGACTGCGTCATTTTAAAATCCTTATTATCGAAACATAATGCTCACACACTCACACACATGCGCACTTATGCTGCATATTGGCACTTTCTCTTTCATCAGCAGGACAGTTTGGGACACTTGTGTAGAAGAGTGTGTTCTGTTGTACTCACACAAAATAGTACAGTATCAGCATTTCTTTTGGTGGCACACACATGCTTTCTGAAAAAAACACACTCTTGGAGCAATCTTTTTTTTTTTTTTTTAATATACTAGAGGTCTCTTTTGGACAACGCACACACTCATGCACACAATGTCCTCATAATGTGACTCTCCTTATCCCTTCACATTCATCATGCTGTCATTCTATTCTCTGCCAGCGGAGGGTCTCCCTTTTAGTTAATTAAATCAGATGCTTATCCTCACAGTGTGGAGAGAGAGAGGAAACAGAGAGAGAGACTTATTAGTGTTTCTGCACAAACACTAATAATGATAATACTAACAATCCCCTCACAGAGTACTGAGAACAGAAAAGTGTGTGTCAGAGGGACAGGATGTGCTGCACTGCATACTGTCCAGACATGCAAACTAACTAACTAAGACACACACAACAACAAATAGTCCAAATCAAAGCAGCAGAAGCAGAGATATCCTGACTTTTTGTCATGAAGTCTTGTGGCCCTTTCAGACACATGGTTGAATAAATATACCTGTGGTGTGTGCTATTAAAAATAATGGGTTTTAGAGTACTTGAGGCTGGCTCCAGAATGAGTCAGTCTCCATAAGCCCCCATATTAAAATGTCCAACTACACAGCACTGTGAAGTACAAAAAAATGTCCTTGTTCATGACAACTGTACTGAGGGCGAATTTACATTTAACTCACCTGTAAATTATTAGCCTTGAGCCGGCTGCAGGACCACTGACAAGAAGGCACGCTGTATGCGTGATATGCCCGAAGAGCTGTATTGAAGCTCAAAATCTGGCCACCATCAAGATGGTAGTCCTGCCTCTTCTGCCTCCCCGCTAGTCTAAAAATTGGCGAAGACGTGGATCAATCGGTGGACCTGGGTGCTCAAACAAGCCATCTGTAACGGCACCTACCTGTCAATCAAAGCAGCCACACTGTTCATAATCCATAACTTTAAGCCTTAATATAATTTGAACAGGTGAGTTAAATATAAAGTCACCCTCAGTACAGTTGTCATGAATGGAGAAATTAGCTATAGAGACCAAAACTGTTTTTTGTACCAGGCTGTAAACATGTTTATTTCTGCTGTGAAGTTGGACATTTTAACATGGGGGCTTATGGAGATTGATTTGTTCTGGAGCCAGCCTCAAGTGGCTCTTTGGGAAACTGCAGTTTTTGGCACTTCCACGTTGGCTTCACTTCTCAGCCACAGAGGTTACCACATGGGCAGGACTGCCAGAGCCAGCACACTTTGAGCTTCACAACGGGTCTTCGGAAACCTGTCCATGTTTTATAGAGTCTATGGTTTCAAAGTGGGTATTAAGCCTGCAAAACACTACATGCTATATTTCCCATAATGCAAATCAACAGCAACAAGCTTTCAGATATACATTAGTAGTCTGCAACAGTGCATTTTTGCCCCAAGCTCCCTAACAGGTTAATCTGGCCATGCATGAAGGAATGCGAGGCGTTTCATGCCCAGAAACCCACATTGAACTGAAGTGCAGTAAACTGAATTGACTGATGTGAATGAAGAGTATTGAGGGCAGGGGAAATCACACACACACACACACACATACACAGGAAAGACTTTTCATGACAAATTTCATCTATTTTCTTCCTGATTGTATCATTGTCATTACTTCCACGCCAGTAAATCTGAGGCAGTGAATTTTAAATAGACAGACAGACAGAAAGAGGGGAAGGAGATGGTGGAGAGGCATGAAGAAAAGAGTGAAGGGAAAGAGTAACCCACACACACATTCTCTCTCTCTCTCACACACACAGAGGAGGAGAAAGGGAGAAGTGACATCACATCTCCCAGCCTCTCTCTCTCTCTCTCTCTCTCTCTCCCCCTCTCTCTGGCACCTTTGCTCCACTTCTCGCCGAGGAGGCGCACTCACACACACACACACACACACTCAGTTTCTCGCTGTCCTCCTTCGTCGCTCGTAAAAAAGGGGCTGGACCACAGAAAAAAAACGGGGAAAGGGAAGAAGAAGAAGAAGAAGAAACAAAACAATCTTTGACAGGATGAACAACAGTTTCTTAAACATGGCGTCGATAGGCGACTTCGACCCGCTCAACGCGTCTATTCCAGCCACCAAAGTTGAAATCACAGTGTCCTGCAGGTAAGGGAATGTGTCTGTTCAACCTGGTTTTTGGCTCGCAGGGCTTACGGAAAAACACCGAGCTGTGAAGTCACCTGTGCTCTTAACTCCGTCCAAGTTTCCCTGTAGTTTCAGTTTGGTGCGTGTAATAACACCGAGAACGGCGTGGAAAATGTCACATTTAAGCCTTTTTATAGCGAGTTAATGTGAAATTATCTCAATATCAATGAAGACTATTAGCAACGCTAGCTCAAATTAGAGAGGTGTAACCGTCAGTCTGGCACTTTAACTCCACTTGAGTGCTCTTAAAACGAGCTATAACGTTAATAACTATTTCACAGGAAAAATATATGTAATGTGTGAATTCAGTGTCAGTGTTGTAACGTTAAAAAAACATTTCAAAGTCACTTTTAAGTAGCATAGACGCTTAACATTAGCCTAACGTTACTGTAATGACATTAACGTTATACTGAGTCGCATGTTTACGGTGATAGCAGGAGGGAAACATGTATATTATGGCTCTTAAAGACACACTCACATATATAGTCACACTTAAAGACTGTAAACAAGTACTATTGAGTGACACTAGCATGTAGAGACAGTACGATAAGGTTTTTGCTATCAAAAATAGATGTTTGATGATGTTTGTGAGGAAGCTAATGAATTATTCATAATTATGAATGCATGTCATACTGTATCTGTGCTGCTACTGTTTTACAGTTGTGTCTGACAGCTGACAGTCTTGTTGTTGTTGTTGCTGCTGCTGCTGGTTGGTCACCTGACAAAAGAGAGGCATCATCTTTGCTATCAGAATCATATAAATCATCATAAAAACATGCCGTCATGTTTATGTGGATGGAAACAGACAGATAACAGGGAGCTGGTGTGTGTTTAACCCTCTTTCAAAGAGGTCTTTGTCATAGGGGATTTTCCGCTCGGCGTACGAGCAGGTTCAGAAATGCAGAGAATGTGATTCATTTCTGCCAGACTGATGACCCATAGTACACGGTGTGTACGCCCCACAGGTCAGCCACATGTTCTCAGGAGCAGCCTCTGTAAGGGAATCCAATTAAATGTGTCACTTCCATCACATGAAATGGGTCGCATGTGCTGTCAGCGATGCCTTTTTACCACAAAGAGGTTGCTTAATACACATTTAAATGCTTAGTGAGGAGGAAAGATGTATAATAATGCTATCAGCTGTTATATCTTTACAGATCTTGACAGAAAATGTGCTGTTAAACTGCTCAGCAAGAGGCAGTGGAGTTCCTCTGATACTGTACTGATATAAATGCCCATAGGAGACGGTGCAGGGTGTCTGTATGTCTGATGATATGTCTGAACATTTCCTGAAACACCTGTTCTTCTCATGATACTCAAACAGAAACTTGACGTTTCTCCGCATGTTTATGTGATCGCAGTGTTGATCTTGGCAGCCCCTGCTCGTACGTGAATTGTTGTGGTTTTGGCTTGGAGCTTGAGGTCTCAAACGCTGCTTGTGACGAAATTTGAAGAGTTGAGACACTGGCTGTAAACATGCTATATGAATCCATCTGTCCATCTAATTTCTAGTAGCTGGTTTAATAAGAGTGCTTCACAGTTAGGTCCTAAATCGAATGACGGTGTTATACTTTTGATTAAACTTTTCAAAAATCAAACTTTTAGCTTTGCGTGATGTTAATTGCACACTAGAAGCCTCAAGAGGAGTGGACAGAGACAGTCTCCTACCTTTGCTTTAGTCCCTCAGATACTGTAGTTACTGTATCTCCAGAGGGTTTTAGTACCATCTCCTTAGTAACAGAGAGATCATGTCATCTTGCAGCAGAATATATGAACATGTTTGGCAGCAGTTTGCTAATGTCTGACTCACCCAACTCTTCAGCCCCCAGGGTGTGTGTGTGTGTGTGTGTATATATGTGTGTGTGTGTGTGTGTGTTTAGGTGGCCGTCCTCCCACCTCCAACCTGAAGTAGAGCCATGGTTACGGCCAGGTGCATGCATGCGAGCTTACAGCATACATGTGTTTGTGCGTGTTTAATTTTTTAGGTGGACACAATGGGCAGTGTACAGTATCACCATGGTTACTACTTTTATTAAAGTTACCCTCTGTGCGTGTGGGGGGGGTGTTAAAGTGAGAAATTTCACCGAGGAGACAATGGCTTAAGAGAGCGCAATATCAGTGAGTGGTCTCTTTGTCAGACAATTTGGATTATTATTATAAGTCTAATGTGCAGCGATGATAGTCATTGTCAGTCACAGATGAGAGTGGAAAGACAAAGGTTTACATCTTAACAGCTCAGTTCAGTCCAAAGTCTAATGTTTGAGTGCATCTTATGAAAATGAGGATATTGTTAGGTTGTCTCATTTCCAATGCAAATCAGTATAACTGAACCGCTTTGAGTGTACATTCTGGTTTTAAGATGTTGTCACCTGTTTCAGGAAGAAAAAAACAAAGGCAATTTGCCAACAAGTGACATAATTATCTCTCGTTTTCACTTTTAATTTGATATTCATACTTATCAAGCCTTTTTATAACGCTGAATGGCTTATTAAGATGTAGATTTTTCCAAGAGAGAGAGCAGATACTCTTATTCGAAGTAGCTCCCCTCATTTAATTGTTGCATACTCAGTGGTGACATAACTGTTGCAGAAATATTGACATGTCCTCTTAGCCTGCGTCTACAGATAATGCTCCGACGCTGTGGTGCTGTGAAGTAAGAGCTTGGCTCAGACTCAGCGAGCGAGCTGGAGACATTTTGTTGATCGATGGGAGAGCCCGAGGTATCAGCTGGGATCGATACGCTACCAACTCTGTCCTACTGCGCTGTACAAAAGCACACACGCATAAAAGTATGTTCACACATACCGTACGGGTGGTACATATATGAATGACCGTACGCATCAACCATTCCTCACCCACACTCCCGACGGTCACAGAAGAATAAATTACTCCCCGATGCACTTTAGTGTTACCAGGGGACTCTGCTGTGAATGGCCTTAAGCCCAAATATTCCATTAAGGTCATCGATCAGGCCGGCACACAGGCTGTTACCTGTTTTTTCACACTCAAACACACACCCACCCACGCATCCACACACACACACACACAGAAATACTCATATTTCAAATGTGTGAAAGCTTAGAACAAAGTTAAAGAAGGTTTGTAGTTGTACAGTAGAGCATGCCTCAACTTGCTTTGGCTGGAGGGCACTTCATAGACAAACATATTTGTCAGATAAAATTAAACATGAAATAGCTCAAAACATCTCATCTTTCTTTCAAATTTTAGAGTGATTAAACTGAATTAATTTGGTACAAGGAGGATTGACACAAGGCTCGCATGACAGATAAATCATTTTTATCCCATGAAACAGTGCTGGTATATCTGTCCTTCTGCACAGCCCTGACATTCTGAGCACAGTGCCCTATATTTGGTGAACAGAAATGTCTGAGCCCAAGGTACTGCAAAATTTCCAGCATGCACCTTTTGTGACATCAGGTAGAAATAGCGCCCCCAGTTTCAGAGTGTAATACTACTTTTGTAAATATGGACAGCTCAACAGGTGCATTTGTTATGATTACATTACTAATGATAAAAAAATAGCAATTCAACCACTGTACTAACAGCTAAACAATCAAGTGGAACAACACAAGACATAACAGCCAGCTAATATTAGTTACTAGTCCGACAGCAAGAAGCTCAGCTCAGCGACTAAAAGTCAGTCCCAGATTTGCTCTTGTCCGGCGGCTCCTTGCTCGGTCACGCTCTTAATTTCTCTTCTCAGCTTCCTCCGTCAACATCCTCTTTGTTTTTTTCAACTGTCATTATGTCCATAGAGGCTGCTGAGCCTGGTTACATTGTCTGCTTGCCCAGCTCCGGTTCTGGCACGACACTAGCTCCACTCCCCGCCTGCATTCCCCTTTTCCCCGGGCCTGAAAACCTTGTTTTTCTGGAGATCCAAAACACCTGTGTTACACTTACACCCTCTCGGTGCTCTGGACAGTCCAGCTAATAAACAGAAGACAACATTAGCAGCTACAGTTGGCAGCAGTCTACTGTTTATCAGGAAACTCTGTAGATCACAGAGCAGCTTGAGGACATCAGAGGAGAAACCAGAAAACATTTTCTCCATAAAATATGATCCAGTTTCACCGGGATCAGTGAAATAGTTGGTAGTGTGTGCTGTAAAGTGTAATGTACTTGTGGGTGATCGTACCTAGAGCACAAAGTTACATAGTGTAGAAACCGACGTACTAGGCTTTCACAATGTTCCATTCACCAGATTACAAGTCAGTATAGCAATAAAAGCATATAAAATCTGTTATTTAATGGTAGAAAAGAATTCTTCAGTATACTGCTCTCAACCTCTTCTTATATTCAGTCACTACTATTATAAATACTGGACATAGATGTTCATGAATTTCTAGTTGTGGTGAGTCAGAAAAATTCCACATGGCATATTTTCCATCTTTTTTCTAAACCAACCACAGCGGTATGGGATTGAGGTATGAGGTGGCAAACTATAGGCAAATTCATCTGTCCGTTTTTCATCGAATCATCTGTTTTTCATTGTCAACCTTTTCCGACGTTTACTGCCCTCACTTATCTTCGCAGGTCAGCTGTGCATAAATCAAGTGTCACCACTGTCTGTCATTCGAGGTGCAAATGAGAGCGTGACACTGTTGACACGTGCCGGCGTCGTAGGCACCGCCAGCAGCCTTTTCAGTCTTCAAGAATTAGTATGTAGTAGCATGATTTGTGCTGCTTTATATTCTATTCAAGATAATAAAAGAAGAAACGAAAATTCCGAGAGTATTACTTAACTTAAAACATGACACAATGTGGGGATGTGTTCGGGCAAAGTTTTTGTGCAACTTCCTAAGCTTGTAGAAAACCATGTACGTGAACATCTTTGTATTCCTGAAAGTCAGGCATCAGACTGGTACTGCAGCTCAAGTATTGTATGTACTCATAAGAATACAGACATAGCTTTTGTCGCAAACACTTCTCCAGAGTGACTTTGAAAAAAAAGTGTAGGCTGAAATATTTGTATGCATTATGGGCTGCTGTTGCCACAACACGACCGAGCATGCTAATGTGGCATTGAAACAGTGTTTGTGTGTTATGTCAGTGGTAGATTGCTTCATTTCAGATAGTCTCCACTAAGTCCTGTATCTACCAGCGTGACAGAAAAGTAAGAAATCTCACACACACACACAGACAAGAAGAATGACCCTGAGAGAGATCAGGAAAAAAAAGTACTGGTAGGAATCTGAACTGGTTTTTTTCTCCCCCGACTGTTTGACACGTCTTTCTGTCTGCCTCTCTCTCAGTGTCTTAGCATGCATCCCAGCATTGTCAGCAAACATTGTAACTGTTGACAGTAATAACTCTCAGATTCTCTCCTCTTCTGTCGACTTTCTCTCAGCTGTGGGGCGACGGGTAGGATTAAAAAAGGCATCTCTTTCCAGTACTCACTATTGCCACAACAAATTGGTTGCGGTGTATAAGAAAAATGGAGAGACAGGTGTGTGTGTCTTCTTACAGCCTGCAGGTAAATATGAGCACGTGGTCTCGGGTGTGACTGTTGCGTCGTCATCATATATCCAAAATACTTTCTGCCTCTAAGTGTGTGTGTATACAAATTGTTCCTGACTGATTTCAGTAATAGCTGCTTTGGAAAAAAGAGGCCAAATTTTGAAAAAGGAGGTCGTATTTGTGCAGGCCTGGAGGCTGGGACACGCGACTGCTGTGATCCTAATGGATTCACTCAAAAAATGTGTCATCGTATCAGCTTCAAGCCACAAGTAGTCCTGCAGCTTTGGGTATTTCTTGTCACGGCAAATATGAGTTATACCCGTTGCGTAATCGCAGTTTAGGCTAATCTCTTGGGACATTTTCATTTTTTTCCCCCTCACACATTGTGTACAGTTGTTATAGGTAGATTTGCTGTAAGTACACAAGTCACAGCTCTCACACAGAAGATGGATGGATCACGGCAGAGTGAATGGAGTCAAGTGTTTGAATGAGTTGGCAGTATGAGCTAATGAAACGCTAGTGTTCAAGAGGCCGCTTGTATTTTCCCTCCTGTGGAAAACCTGCCCTTTGTTTAATTTTGAATGGGCTCGGTTGTCTGTGTGTGTGTGTGTGTGTGTGTTGGCTGGCACGTACAGATGGTTTGAAAGTGGAGAAAGTTCCATTGGGAAGAGCAACATCTCATTTCCTGTCTTCCTTGAAAAGCATGGCCGTTGCCCATCAGCTGCTGGTTCAGCACATGAACGACCCTTTTAGATTTACATTTGCATATGATCTCCCATTACCAGCTCCATTAGTACTCTCAGATCCATATAAATGCGCCTGATGGATAATTTGTGTCGTTGAGTTAAAAGAACGGCTTTGAAAAGTCAGCTGGCTTCTGCACTGGTCGTTTAAGGTTAACTTATGACATAGAGTCAGAAGATATTGGAAGCAAAGGAGGTAAATAGTGTTCTGTCACTTCTCTAGTTTGTCTTTCTGTTAGTCTTTACAGTAAGAACTCTGAATGAGTTTGTGTTTCCACGTCTGTTGGAATGTGTATTTGTTTGATGTAAACACACCACAGTCCATTTTAACTGTCTTACTCCTCATTTTGTGAGTTTCCAGTGTTTGCCAGAGGAATTTGTTTAAAGCAAAGTTGTTTTACCAATTCAAACAAGTCTATCCAAGCCAGTGTTGCATGGAGGTTCACATTGTGGATTTTTGGGGTGGATGTGGTTTGCACTAAAGCTGTCAAAAGGCTGTATTTTTATTGTTTCTTTGAATGTGAATCGGTGGGTGTTCCCAACAGAACTGTATTCCCTCCACTGTGGCAAAGCTTCAGAAGCAGTATGTTAGTAAAAATCTGTCACTACAAAATCTGTGTTCAGCTGAAGAAGAAATTTATATCTATAACTGACAAGTTATGAGCAGTTTGAACTTTCAATTGGAGGTTTTACATTTTACTCTACATTTGTAATGAATAAATAGCACACAGAAAAAGTTGTTGACATTGTGTATGACAGAGTGGTGCATGTTTATAAGATGAAGGACAAAATTATTGGCATACATTGTAATCAATGTGTCGTTGTAATATTGATATTAAAGGTCCAGTGTGTAGGATTTAGTGGCACCTAGCAGTGAAGTTGCATATTGCAACCAAATGAATACTCTCCCTCATGCCTCACCCTCTCCTTCCAAGCATGTAAAAAAAAAAAAAAAAAAAAAAAAAAAAAAAACTCTGGCTGTGAACTTTACATGAAAAGCAAATATTCATATCTAGATCAGTGTTGGTTTGTCTGTTCTGAGCTACTGGAGAAAAATGGCGGTTCAACATGGCGGACTCCATGGAAAAGGACCCGCTCTTACTGTAGACTCATTTAAGACAATGGAAACACAACGATTCTTATTTTCAGGTGATTATACACTAATGGAAACATGCTAAAGAATATTATATTCAGTTCCTGCAAAGAAAAACTCCCAAATCTTACACACTGGACCTTTTAAAAGTTATATTCCATGAGCACTGAGATGTGGCTGCTGGGTACAAACAGATGAAATCAACAACCCACAGGGACCTATGGTATGTAGGGATGGCCGAAGTCTTGACCTATACATAAATCTTGTAATATTTTGATCAATAAAACACACAGGGGAGTCAGTTGAACTTGTGTTTCACTAGCAAGGACCACACCATCAACAAGATGCGTTTAAATGATTTAATAACAACACAAAAGATTGTGAGTGAAGCGTGAACCCTTGTACTTTTTCAGTCTGTTGCTGCGTTGTGGGGAAGCTTTGGTGGGGAATCCATTGTAGCACTGGGGCACGACTGACGGGGAATACGAGAGCAAAAGAGTACGAGTTAGGAGGGTATTTGTGGGAATGTCGGAAGTGTCACGGTTGAGGTGTTGTCCTGCTCCTGAAACTCTGCTAAAAAGCTTCAATAGGCGATGCTACTGTTGAGGCCTTTGTTTTGTGACGAGTTGAAACAAACACCATT